>CM070683.1:5744833-6944833 GCA_036346265.1 Melocanna baccifera | reverse complement strand
AAATAAGAACTCTAGAGCATACAAGTAATTCACACTGGAATAAATTTAGGACACCAGCATTTTACCAAATTAAAAAGATGAATGACATAAATTATACAAATTGTAAGCTTAGGGAACTGCCAAATTAATTTCTTCCACAAACTTTTTGGCAAATCCCAAAAACAGAGCATGTCAACATGTCCAAGCCAATCCATTGTGCACAAGGAAACCCCACAATAATCAGCATCAAGAAACAGTCACACGCTAGTGCAATCCCAGTAAAATAGTGCGTGATATTGTTGTGGACGCTTTTGTCGACAAAGTATATACGCGTGCGTCTTTCATGGCAGCCAGTAAGCAGCAATACGGATAGTGCAGGGCAGTCGCTAGCTTCGGCAAGAGCTCCGGCTGGATGCGCTACAGGACTAGCGGCGACAACGTCTGGAAGGGCTGCAGGAGCAGAGTCGGACACGGCTACAGCAGGGCTAGCTGGGGGTTCCGAATCAGAGAAGGATTAGTAGTATGTATTAGGAAAGGCTATTATATATTCAGAAGTGCTTGATAGCAATTAGTATCTTTATATTAGGCTGTCCTTTTGAGAAGAGTCCTAGTATTAGTCTGATATAGAGTTTCCTTGTTAGGGGTACCTCTTATATAAAGGTAGCCGCCGGTTCTTTGAGAAGGAATAAAAGATCAATTCATCTAAACCTAAGGCTTGGTCAGAGCCTTGGCTGCAAGGGCTAGGGGTGACCTTCGCCAATTATCTTTCCCCAATTCAAGTTATAACATCTTTGGTATCAGAGCCAGATTCTTTCCCATGCCGCCACACCCCCTGTTTTCGCCGCCACGCCTCCCTACTCTACGCCCCACCTTCTTCATGGATCCTGAAGACAAGAAGAAACTCGGGGAGACTTGGCAGATGCTGGAGAAGACGAATGCAACGATTGAAAGGGTCAACAATTTGGAGAAGGGTGTGGACAGGATGAAGCTGAGCCATGATGGCTCGGGCAGCAGCAATCATAGGAGTGCTCCTTACGTCCTGAAGCATGATAGAGAGGATGCTGCAGCAAGCCGGGGTGTCCCACGTTTTCACAAATTGGCTTTTCCTATCTTCGACGGCAAGGAAGACCCTCTCCCATGGTTAAACCGTTGTGAGCAGTTCTTCACTGGACAGCGGACTATGGAAGAAGAAAAGGTCTGGTTGAAGAAAAGGTCTGGTTGGCTTCGTATCACATGACCGAGGTGGTTCAACAATGGTACTACCAGTTAGAACACAGCCAGGGGGTTCCAACATGGCCTCGTTTCGTCGAGCACGTCAATCTCCGCTTCGGACCAGGGTCGGGCCCATGGGCGTGCAGCCCGTGCGACCGTACAGGGCCCCCCAATTTTCAGGGCCTCAAAAAATCAGCCCAGCAGGAGAAGGCCCATGTATTGGTGTGTGTGAGGCCTGGTACCCCAACCTCAGGCTCGAACCTGCTCCTCTCCCTGACCCCTCCGCAGTCTGCGCCCCCCCCGACGCCCCCCCTCCCTCCTCCCCCTCGCTCTCCCCCTGCCGCCCTCCTCCCTCTCCCGGCCCCGCCACCGCCCTCCTCCTTCTCCCCCACCTCCTGCCGCCTCCCCCTCCCCCCCGCCGCCCCCCTCCTCCCTCTCCCGGCCCCGTCGCCCTCCTCCCTCTCCCACAGGCCCCTGCTCTCCCGGCCCCGCCGCCCCCTCCCCCCCGTGGCCCCGCGCCCCCCTCCCTCTCCCCCCGCCGCCCCCCAGCCCCCTCCTCCCCGGCTCCCCCTCCCCCCGCGGCGTCGCCGCCGGCGCCCTCTTCGCCTCCCCGGCCCTCCCCTTCCCCTCCACGTCCTCCACCTCCTGCTCCTGCCGCCCGTCCCCGCCGTCGCTGCGCGCGCCAGCGCCGCGCCACTCCGCCGCCGCGCCGCTCGGCGCCGGCGAGGTGGCGAGGTGCGTCTTGCTTGTTCGCCGCGTGTGCCCGGAATGGTCGAGGAGGTGCGGTGCCGACAGGTTGGTTTTGTGGGGGTTTGCACTTCGCAGGTAGAGGGAGTGTCGAAGAAGCGGCGGGGCATCGGCGGCGGCGAGGGGCCTCGGTTTATTGGGTTTCTTGGTTCAATCCCTGCTCTGGTGTTCATGGTGGGATTTCGATGCGTTCCTTTGCGGTGACGAGGGGATCGATTTGGTCTCTGGCGGCGGCGCGTCGGGTTGATGGGCTTTGATCGCGCGGACGGTTCTCGATGGCGCTGCCGTGTCCTCGGGTAGCTAGCCGCTGCACTTGAAAAATCTCTGCCTCTGTTCAGTTTCGTAGTACTACAGTATACTTCGTGCTTCAATCTGTAATCTTTCTAATGTGTGGCTGCCCCGTTTGATTCTTTTGCAGGGTGATTCCAAGAGCACTCACGCCCCTTGAGGTGTGTAGCAATTTCTTTCTAGATTTGCTTCCTCTTTGTTTGTGATTGCTTAGATGCTAGGAGCTTGAATGCTTGATGTGAACTAGAGTTGGATTAACTGATGATTCCAATAGGCTGCGAGGAGGTAATTTTATTTGGTTTGGGGGTTAGATTCTGATTAGCTGTTGCTTCGATAAGCATACAGTTTTTGGTTTTGATGGGTGCTTTGGACTACAATTTGGTATGCTACATTGTCTTCTGCATGGGTAGTATGTTTTTTTGGGATACGTCTGTTGAAGAGTGGCATGGGCTCGGCACGGCCGGCGGCGGCGTGAAGAGCGGCGGCGCGGGCTCGGCTCGTGGCATCGGCGTGCGGCTCGCGGTGGCATGCAGAGCAGTGGCAGCGCTAGAGGCGGTGCGTAGGCAGCGACGCGGGTAGGAGACGCACAGCACGGCTCTGGCATTATTTTGGCTATATTTGGTACTTTGGTTTAGACCTCACTTAGAGCTTTGTACAGGGCCTCCAAATTTCACGGCACGGTCCTGGTATTAGTCGCTGATGAAGATGGTGATGTCTCCGTCGGGGAAGGCGAAGGGTAGGGGGATGACATCCCGGTTGTTGACGATGATGCCGCCGTATCCGCCGGCGGCTCTCTGGAAGGCGGTGGAGGGGAAGTAGAAGAAGCTGCCGATCTGTTCCTTGACCTGGAACTGGTACGTCCAGTTCCAGCCGGCGGGGATGGGGCAGTTGGTGGCGAGGACGCCGTCCTGCCACGAGTTCTTGCGGTGCTGGATGCCGTTCCAGGTGATGAGGAGGGGCTCGTCGAGGTTGTTCCGGACATTGACGACCACGTTCCAGTTGGTGGTCACGTTGAGCAGCGGCCCGGGGAACTGCCCGTTGATGCCAATCACCTGCCATTGACGCAGCAAGCATTCGCATTCTCATTGATGTGATGTCCACTTGTGCTTCTAAGTTGCATACTTGCATGGATGCGGGGGAAGAAGAAGAAAAAGAAGAAGAAGCTTTGTTATTATATGCACAAGATACCTTGTGCTTGGTGCCGAGGGGCTGCGCGGAGACGTATGAGACCTCCCAGTCGTAGTAGGCGAAGGGGTCGCCCGCCAGCGCCGGCGCCGGAGCACAGAGGAGAAGCAGCAAGAACGGGAGCGCCATTGCCGGACGCTAGCTAGCGACCGAAGATCTTGTCTTGTTCCCGATTGGAACTCGAATTCCAGGGGCGGTGGAGCTCGATCGAATCGGCCGGCGGCTTTGAGTGGAATCTATCAAAAAGAGAGGCGAAACCAAGCTGGGAGTGGAGTGGAGTGGAAAGCAGCAAACAAGGAGAGACAGGCAGAACAAAAAAAAAAAAAAAAAACCAAGAAAAGGAAGGAAGTGGGCCTCTCCTCAGCCCTACGGAAGTTTTTTTTCTCAAATTTACGGACATCACATTGCTTTAGAGCTGACCAGTGGGCTGTAGTACTGATCAAAAAAAAAAAGTGGGCTGTAGTAGGTCGGCACGGCACGAGTACAATTCAAACATGGTTCGTTTATACATGGTAAATGAATAGGTTATATCGTGTCAGTCTATAATTCGAGATCTGAGTCTAGGTCATAGGCTATATCATGCCAACTCACAGACCGAGGTCTGAGCCTAGGTACGGCCCACAACTAATATGGCAAGGGCACAATTAGGTCTTAATGAGTCATATCGGCATGGATGGTCTGTTTAGCTGAAAAAGGAGACAAATTTAGAAAATTGTAGAAAATTAAGAAAAAATTATAAAAAATCGTAGACATTGTTAATCATCAAAATAATTATTGTCAATGACATAATAAACTTTATTAACTTGTTGATACGGACTAACTAATATCTCCTTTCTTATTGCTCCCTCCAATTAATTAAAGGGCTGCTCTAACCAGTTTTTGATTTTGGCTTTTGGAATACATCAGCTTCTTAAATTTGGCTTTTTTGCTTTTTATTTTTTTATTCTTTTGTATTATTTGTAAATATATAATATAGTTTTTTATTCTTTTATCATTCTTTTATTTTGAATTAAATAACTAAAAAAACTAACAATCAAATATCGACCACCTTGTCTTCGGTCGGTTTATTTGGTTTATTCGGTTTTTAGCCGGTTTTTCCCGAAAAAACCGAACACAAAAAACCCAAAATCTGATAACCGAACCGAATACCGAAAACCGGTCAAACCGAGTTGACCGGTTCGGTTCGGTTTTTTCGGGATTGGTTTTTTCGGTTCGGTTCAAATATGCACAGCCCTAGTGCCGGGCTCCGTCATCACCGGCTACGGCGTCGCCAGGGTGGTGGATTCGTCGCACCCCGGCCTCGCTCTCGGAGACCTCGTGTGGGGCATCACAGGCTGGGAGGACTACAGCCTCATCAAGCCCCCCTTCACCCGCCTCCTCACCAAGATCGACCATCACGACGACGGCATCCCCCTCTCCTACTACACCGGCGTCCTGGGCTTGCCCGGCCTCACCGCCTACGTCGGCTTCCACGAGATCTGCTCCCCCAAGAAAGGCGACACCGTGTTCGTCTCCGCGGCCTCCGGTGCGGTCGGGCAGCTCGTCGGGCAGTTCGCCAAGCTCATGGGCTGCTACGTCGTCGGCAGCGCAGGGTCCAAAGAGAAGGTTGAGCTCCTGAAGAGCAAGTTCGGGTTCGACGACGCTTTCAACTACAAGGAGGAAGAGGATCTCGCCGCTGCCCTCAAGAGGTGCTTCCCTGAAGGGATCGACATCTACTTCGAGAACGTGGGCGGCAAGATGCTGGACGCCGTGCTGCTCAACATGAGGGTGCACGGCCGCATCGCCGTCTGCGGCCTCATCTCGCAGTACAACCTGACGGAGAAGGAGGGCGTGCACAACCTCTTTTGCGTCGTGTCCAAGCGGCTCCGCCTGCAGGGATTCATCGAGCCCGACCACAAGCACCTCTACGCCGAGTACGCCGCTTGGGTCGTCCCCCACATCCGGCAGGGCAGGGTCGTCTACGTCGAGGACGTCGCCGACGGCCTCCACACCGCGCCCTCCGCCCTCATCGGCCTCTTCCAGGGACGCAACGTCGGCAAGCAGCTCGTCAGGCTCGACTGAATGCCCCGCCCGTCTGAATGCATTGCACTGCTCCACCGTCGCGTCGCGGCGTTGCACTGGAGCAGTAAGTATCGATAATAAGATAGATAATAATGTACTGGACTGGAGTACTTGTATTTCATTTGGTTTGCAGTTGCAAGACTGACACGACACGACAGATTGCAAGGATGCACTACTAGGGTTGTACTGTACGCCAAAACTGAATGGAATGGTCTTAATTTGAGGATTGCAAGGGCCATTGAAATTTCATTTTTAATTACTACTACTCCATATTGAGATATGCTTGCTGATCGAAATATTCGAAGTACATTCTCGGCCTGGGGAGGCAGTTGAATTGGATCCGATCCGTCGATGGCGGAGGAGGAGATGAAGAAGAAGAAGGGTCATCATCGACACCGACCTGGAGCTGGACCTGTTGGGCCTCATCACCATCTTCGACAATGTCTACACCACCCTCTCCACCCGCAACACTGTTCGGACCACCTATGAATAACAACCCTCTCGGTGAGCTCATACAACTCCGGCATACGGGAACTGTGGAGGAATATCAAGAGCAATTCCTATCTCTCCTTTGTCGCTGTGATGATATGACAGAAAGACAGCAGGTTCAGATATTCACTAGCGGTCTCCGGAATCCATTGCAAACTGACGTTGAACAGCAAAACCCGGCGACATTGGAGTCGGCTATGAGCCTCGCTCGGGCATACGAGAGAAGATTGGACATCGTTGGGGAAGAGGAAGGCAGACCGGTTGTCAGACCACCAGCGTCCAGCAGACAGATCAACTCCAGGCCATTAGAAATATGGCCTCCGGCACATCCTCTCTGTCCAGGCCAGCAGCAGCTGCAGAACCGGCCAACAAGACACCGAGTTCCCGTTTTCGGCGCTTGACTGGAGAAGAGATGGTGGAGCGGCGAATGAAGGGTCTGTGCTTCAAGCCTTCAACTGCCTGGAAAAATTCTCAAAGGATCATGCTAGCAAATGCACCATGAAAGGAATATATCTATTAGAACTGGAAGACAAAGAGGAGTTTACTGATTCACCAGATAGCAGCATTGAAATATCGTTACATGCCCTCACTGGCATTCGTGCATGCAAAACGATGCAATTAGCAACGGCAGTCCATGGGGAAGACTTACGTTCTCTTGTAGACTCAGGCTGGACACATAATTTTGTGGCGAAAGATACGGCACAGCGCCTTGGGCTCACACCCAGTGCAGGGTGACCCATCAATGTGGTTGTGGCTAACGGAGAAAGAGTGGTTAGTGTTATGAATATTGTGTGTATTGATATGAGATCTAAAGAGCTATATATATAGGAGAGTATAAAGGGATATGCCATATAAAGATAAGACATATATAGAATAGAATACAAACTCTATCTCTATCTCCTTAACAACCCCTCAAATGCAAGGCATATGCAATAGCATTACATTTGAAAAAAGTTGCTACTAAAATAGTAAACAAAATCCGAAATCCGAGTCTGGATGATGTCGTCGTAGCGTGCAGGTCTTGAAAAATACTGTCGAATTAAGCCGAAGAGAAATAGATAGAAACATGACAGCGCAGATCGAAGCCTAAGACGGCGGCGACGCAGTGCATAAGGTGCAGAAGAAGCGCGGCGACCTTAAAAGCTCGGGGCGGCGGCTACAGAAGCGACGATATCATACGACTTCTACGATTTACACGCGACTCAGAGAGAAGAGCGGCGGCTGCTGCCACAGAATGGGGGTAGAGGCATGGCAGCAGCAGATCAAAGCCCAAGACGGTGGCGGCGCAATGCATGAGGTGCAGAAGAAGCGCGTCGGCCTTAAAAGCTCGGGGCGACGACTAAAGTAGCAGCGGCATCTTAACGACTTCTACGATCTGCACGCGACTCAGAGGGCTGCTGTCATGCAAAACAAAATTCCTATACTTTTTGATTGATAATGAATTTTGTGGAATCGTACGGCTTAGACGAACTGAAGGATAGAGACTAGGGATTTAGGATGGATGCAACCGAATGGATAAAGTGGAGATGACGGTAGCCTGGCCAGTGACGGCGGCGGCGAGATCGGGAGATCGAGAAGGAGACGACACCGCACACAAAGGGCAGCAGTCGGTGGGTAGGCCGATGCGACGCCGCCGCACATAGAGGGCAGCGATCGGTGGGTGGATCGACGAGACGATGCCGTACACAGAGGGCAGCGGTCGGTGGGTGGATCGACGAGACGACGCCGCACATAGAGGGCAGTGGTCGGTGAGTAGATCGACGCAACAACGTCGCATACAGAGGGCAGTGAAGTGGAGGACGCCGCACGCAGAGGGTAGCAAAGTGGAGACGACGACAGCCTGGACAGCGGCGACCAGGGTAGCGTCAAAGACAGCGAAAGAAGAACGCCATGGC
This sequence comes from Melocanna baccifera, assembly GCA_036346265.1. Taxonomy (NCBI): domain Eukaryota; kingdom Viridiplantae; phylum Streptophyta; class Magnoliopsida; order Poales; family Poaceae; genus Melocanna; species Melocanna baccifera. Next base: position 6,936,977 of record CM070683.1, on the reverse strand, counting down.
GGTGGCACTGAAGATACTGAAGTGGACGACGAGGACACCTCGCACCGTTGTTTCTCTCTCTTTCTCTCCTTTTTTTTTCTTTTTTTCTTTTTTTACTAAACTATCTCAGATCTGATACAGATCTCAGATTTGAGCCTCACGACCTGTGGGCGGTGGCCTCCAGGCAGCAAGCGGCCGGTGGCGGCCTGGAAGCGGTGGACGGGCGGCGACAGCCTGCAGGCGGCGGGTGGTCGGCAACGGCTGACCGACGGTGGTCGGCGGGCTGCAAACGAGATCCTTCGGCGGTGCAGGTTACACAGCCGGCGAGTGGCAACCGGCGAACGGAGGGCTTCAGGCGACGACATGCGCACCAGACGGCTGCCGGCCAGATGGGCCTGTTGTAGGAGGTCACCTCACCCCTCGCTCGACTGGGTGCGGCTGTTCGGGAGGCGTGCTGGAGGAGCATAGCGAAGGACCCACGCGCGAGGTACGACTGCGCGTTCGAGGACGAGGGGGCGCGGAGGGGAAGTCTGGCAGGAGCACCCATGCGCTCAGTACGGCTACGCATTCGAGGACGAGGGGGCGCAGAGTCGATGATTGTTCTGCCGAAGCCGTCGCCCTTGAGAGCGAACGCGGACTGGTGGACCGGCAGCCGCGTCTTGCCGACGGTGACGCCTTTGAGCGAGAGGTAGTAGAACGTGCTCTCATTGGTTCGTACGAACGGAGTAGATTGGATCGGCCCAATGGCATGCACTTTGAGGTTGTCCAGCGTGCCTAAGAACACTGGGCTGTTCGTCAAGATCGCCAATGCCAGGAGAAGAAGTGGCCGCCCCCAGGAGCGGAGATCGATTCTCCCGGGGGCAGCAGCAGCGGAAGATGAGCGGAGGCTAGAGTTTTAACCTAACCTCTGATACCATATTATGAATATTATGTGTATTGATATGAGACCCAAAGGGCCATATATATAGAAGAGTACAAGGGGATATGCCATATAGATAAGGTATATATGGAATAGAATACAAACTCTATATTCTAGTACAACTCTATCTCTATCTCCTTAACAGTTAGCACGGGCCTTCTCACCGGCGTTCCGATCAGGGTTGGAGAAGAAGAATTTGCATTGGATGTTTATATCATACCATTAGCAGAGTTTGACATGGTTTAGGAGTTCAATGGCTGCGAACTCTCGACCCTTTCATTTGGGATTTTGACCCACTATGTCATTTTGGCGATTTGACCATCAGGTGCTATGGCAGGGACTGCAGACCAGCACCAATCAGGCCCAGGTTCTCATGACAGAGCACGGCGATCTATTGACAGCACTGCTAGCAAAGTTCTCTGATGTGTCCCACATGGACTGCCACCCCACAGCAATTGTGATCATCATATTCACCTTCGTCCGGGCACAGAACCAGTGACAGTGCGTCCTTATCATTACCTACAATTGTTGAAGGATGAAATTGAGCGTCAATGTGAAGACATGCTAGCATAGGGCAACATCAGGGAGAGCATGTCGGCATTTTCTTCGCTGATCTTATTGGTCCGCAAGAAGGATAATTCGTGGTGTTTCTGCATGGATTATCGCGCACTTAATGACAAGACGGTGAAAGGCAAATTTCCTATCTCGGTGGTTGATGTGCTTTTCGATAAGCTCAAGGGTGCCCGCATCTTCACCAAGCTCGACCTTCGTAGTGGGTACCATGCGCATGTACCTGCCGGACATCAAGAAGATGGCCTTCCGCACTCATCGCAGTCATTATGGGTTCATTGTTGTGCCATTTGGGTTGACTAACGCTCCTGCAACTTTCCAAGCCCTTATGAATGAGGTTCTCAAGCCTTTCCTCCGCCGTTTTGTACTTGTCTTTTTCGATGACATTTTGGTTTTCAGTCCCACATGGGCGGAGCATCTTCAACATGTACAGGCTGTTCTTCGGCTTTTGAGTCAACATCGACTTGTTCTCAAGTGCTTCAAGTGTCAATTTGGCGAAGAATCAGTGGCATATCTTGGGCATATCATATCTGGCCAAGGTGTGTCCATGGATCCAAGCAAGGTTGAGGTAGTCGAGAATTGGCCAACGCCTACTTCAGTTAACACGTTGCAGGGGTTCCTCGGCCTCACCAGGTACTATCGTAAATTCATTAAGGGCTATGGCGAGGTGGCTAGCCCCCGCACAAAATTACTCAAGAGGGGAGCATTCGCATGGACACCAGAGGTGGATATGGCGTTCATTGCTTTGAAGACAGCACCGATTTTTGGCCCAGTCCTCCAACTTCCTGATTTCAGCGCCCGGTTTTTGGTGGATTACGATGCATCGGGAACGTGATTTGGGGCCGTACTCCATCAAGGCTCTAGACCTCTTGCTTTCTTTAGTCGGGCAGTAGCACCTCACCATATGAAGTTGGCAGCTTATGAACGTGAGTTGATTGGTCTTGTTAAAGCAGTCCGACATTGAAGGCCATATCTTTGGGGCTGTCCATTCACCATCTGTACGGATCACCATAGCTTGAAGTATCTTCTGGATCAGTGTCTATCGACCATACCACAGCACACATGGGTGAGCAAGTTATTCGGTTATGATTTCACCGTTGAATTCAAGCCAGGCCGGCAAAATGCCGCGGTGGATGCTCTCTCTTGGCGTGCAGACCCTGCAGCAGCACTACTCACTATATCCTTTCCAACTTTGCTATCTTTGATGAGTTACGTTCAAAAATTGCAGCCACGCCGGACCTGCAAGCTCTGCACGACAAGGTGACCGCAGGTTCAGCTGAGCCGAACTGGTATATACGTGATGGACTTCTATTGTTTGATGGCAAGGTTTATGTGCCTACCGAATCCCCTCTGTGGCAGCAAATCCTGATGGATGCTCATGGTCAGGGTCACGAGGGTGTTCAAAAGACACTGATGGCTTGCGTCCAACATTCTACCATCCTCAAGCTAACAAATTGGTCCGTAAATTTGTGAAAGGATGTACTGTGTGTCAGCGGAATAAAACTGATGAGGGCCGGCTGGCCTGCTGGCCCATGGCGGACGGACAGAGGACTGCGCCGCCCCGCCGCCATATATATATATATATATATATATATATATATGCATGCAACAGACGGACGGGGAGATATTGAGAATTTGTATACAACTTTGTTTTTTTGAATAGCCAATTGAATCTAGTAGAAATTTTGTAAGTTCTTGCAATTTGAGATCGTTCAACCTTTCCGCTAGGAATTAGGAGCGCGATAGAGCTTCGCTTGATGGTCGTAGAAGTCCGGCGCGTGTGATCTTGTGAATTAAAGAGTGTTCATTCTTGTATTCGCAACGGAGGATCGCTACGATTCAAGAGAGGACATATGAGTATCCAATTCTACGTCGAGAAGATCGGGTGACCCCGTATCATCTTGGTATCAGAGCGTGGTTTTCTCGGTATGATTCTTTACCCTTGTTTTTAGATTGATTTATTTATTTTCTATAGTCCATTAAACCGAAAATTGTCAAAAAAAAAAAATATCTGAACCCTAGTTTTTGCATATGTTATTTTTGTGAGTTTTGTTAAATTTTAATCCATTAGAAATTTGTTTAGGTGCTGATCGTTGTGTTCCTTGGCGTCACTTATTCGTTATATCCACATAAAAGCCAAAAAAAAAAATCAAAACTTCCCGACTGGAAACCCGTCATTTGATCTGGGTTGGCCGACTTGATTTTTCTAGTCACAGCTTTGGGGATTGGCCGGAGTCTTCTTGTGGGAATCATTGTCGAACCGCAATCGTAACTAGCGGCAATCTGAGCTAACCGCACCTCCACATGCAGAGTTGGAAATCCAGTTTACTTGGTTCCATCCGAATAGCCGCCTGGTACTAGCCATCAAGTTTGCTTGTTTCCTGATCTAGCTATCTCAAGTCCATGTGCGTGAGATTGAAATCGGCCCTGTAGCAATTATTTTGTGTCAGGCTGAAGACGTTGATTGCTAATGGTATGCACATGCAAGAGTTATACAAGTTTCTACCTTCCATCTGAAACAGCAACTCAGGCCTGTCCTTTGTTTCTGGTTGGAAGTTAACTTGATTAATTTGAAAGCATCACTCATATTCATTTATCTTTGAGACTAGCTGTTGAATATTGCATTTAAGGGCTGCTTTTGAGTATTTTACATCTTGTTGAATATTTATGATATGTGCAAAATTAAAAGGAACAATTAAATCTAGTTCGGCCTTTAAGAAAGCAAAAAGAAAAAAAAAGACACCCATTAAAAAAAAGAAGAGAAAGAAAAGCAACAGCGTGAGCAAAAAAAAAGAAAAGAAAAGAAAAAAAAGGAATGTGAACTTTGGCCGAATTAGGATAAGCCAATTCTAGTCATAATTTTTAGATTATGTAATTTAATTTCTTGAGCAATCTTGTGCCCGTACATTCCTATCATTGCAATTGGCTAGCGTCTCTCGTAGTACTTGATGCAAAACGAGCTAATATTTTCTGATTGTTTCTTTTAACTCATTCCTTTGTTTACATTAAGTCACATTGATCTTTACATGTGCGTTCATACACTTCACTTAAACTTTTTGGATCAGCACTTAGGCAAAGTATTCTAGCTTAGATTACTACTTAACTTTACAACATCAAAAATTTCAGATTGCTAGGATATACATTTCTATACCAAGCTCTACTAAATAACCGTTGTTGTGCAATTCTAAACACTCTTATATTCGCTTGATCATCACGTTACCATTGAAGCTTCTACCAAGTGTAAGTTTTTATTAGCTCTAATTCACTTCGGAAAGGTGAAAATTTTACTTATGCAAGAAAGAGAGTGAGATTGAGTGATTTACACTAATCCCCCACATACTTTATTATTGCTTCGTGTTTTCTTTGCACAATCTAACCATGTCAGATGGAGAAGATAACTATGATGATGAGCATGAAGTTAATTTTAATGCCCCGGTGACTCGCTTTCAATATCAGGCATTGAGAAGTACATTGCAACAAGAATTTGTAGCTGGTACTGCTGCAATGGGAGAACAATTCAAGACAGATATGCAGGGTCTCTGCATTGAACTCAAAGCTGATATGCAGGATCTTCGCATTGAGTTCAATCAACAGATGAATGTGTTACGTGGGAACATTGTGAATGACGTTATGCGAGCACTTCAGGCACAACCAGAAGAAGGAAATACTCATCTTGAGGCTGCCCTTCCTCCACGAGATGAGGGAGTAGCCGCTGCCCGAGGTGGTCAAGCAGATCAACAAAGGCGAGACTGCGTGGTGGCCAATTCCATTCGTCCACCCCCGCCTAGGAGAGGTGAAGGGGGCGACTTCCATGGTCCGGGGAGGGGCCATGGACATGGAGGCCATGGTGGAGGCGCACCTCGCGATGATAACGACTTTCTTCACTACGACGACGGTTACCGCCGCCGTAACCACTACGGCGATGGTCGACCAAATGAGTAGAAGTTTGGTAAGCTCAAATTACTATGCCAACATTTTCAGGTACACATGATCCTGAGGATTACCTTACTTGGGAGCTTAAGGTGAACAAAGTGTTTCGCCTAACACAATTACTCTGAAGAGAAGAAAATTCATATGGCGGGACTTGAATTCACTGATTATGCACTCATATGGTGGGAACAAGTTCAAAATCAAAGGTGAGAATACGACAAGCCGCCCATCACTACATGGGAAGAGATGAAGTACCACATGAGAGCAATGTTTGTTCCCAAACATTATAAACGTGATTTATTTGATAAATTGCAGCAAATGAAATAAGGAACTTTCACGGTGGAGGAGTACTATAAAGAGATGGAAATGACCATGATTACAGCTAATGTATATGAGCAAGAAGAGCAAACAATGGCGCGATTCCTTGCTGGTTTGCACCCTTCCATCAAGCGCATCACCGAATTTCAGCCATACAACAACATGGTGGAATTAGTGCATCAAGCAACCAAAACTGAGAGACAAGTGCAACTTGACATATGAGCAACAAAAACATCATCCTACATGCCCAGTTCAGCACCTACATGATGTAAACCCATATCCCATTTCAATTCTTTTAAAGTTAACCAATCTAGTGGAAGTTTTGCTCCTAGTACACATGCTGCACCAAGTGGGAAGAATGTTACAACACCAATTGCTAAAAAGAGTTCAGCACCTTCGCCTTCATCTTCAATGGGTTCGACGGCCAAGAGTAGCTCCATCCAATGCTTCAAGTGTCTTGGTCGTGGTCATATGCAAAGGGATTGTCCAAATAACAAGATCATGTTGCTATTGAAAAATGGTGAATATGACTCTACTAGCGAGGAGGAAGGTGAGACCCTTGCTGATTTTGGAAGATTTGGTGAAACACATGAGAAATGACAAGAGGAGGAGGGGAATGGAGATGGTGTTTGTGACCCCGAGACTGGCCCTATACTTGTGTGTACACTGACGGTGTTAAGTGTGCAAGCAAAATCAAATCATGAACAGCGCTGCAATCTTTTCCAAACACAGGCTCAGGTGAGTATAGATGGTAAGTGTTGCAAAGTCATTATTAATTATGGAAGTTGTCATAATTTAGCTAGTAAAGAGTTTTGTTCTAAATTTGGTTTAAAATATAAGAAACACCCACATCCATATCAAATTCAATGGTTAAACAATAATGGTTCAATGAATGTTGGATATACAGTTGATGTTAGCTTTCAGATTGATTCTTATTGTGATACTGTAGAATACGATGTTGTGTCCATGGAAGTATACCATTTATTATTAGGTAGACCATGGCAATATAATCGTTCTGTAATTCATGATGGAAGAACTAATCAATACAAGTTCATGTGGAATAATAAAGAAATAGTGCTACGACCATTAACTGCTTCTCAAATTATATATGATAACATGCAAAAGGTTGAAATGAAAGTGGAGAATGAGAAAGAGAAGGAGCAAAAGAGTGTCATTCCACATAAGGTGAGTGAGAGCCACAAACTAAAATTAAGTGGAAAACGAAACGATGAGGGAGAGAAAAAGTTAGTCATGATAGCCACTAAATCTGATTTGAGAGAGATGAGAGATGATCCCACAATGGAACATTTAATATTACTATATAAAGATGTTTTGCTTTCTACTAATGACTTAATCTCTCTTCCTAATGTGATTTCTCAAGTGTTACAGGCTTATGAAAACATCTTTCCGGATGAGGTATCCGCTGGTCTATCACCCATTCGAGGAATCGAACATGAAATTGACTTGGTACCGGGAGCTCCACTTCCCAACCGGCCGTCGTACCGCACTAATCCGGAAGAAACAAAAGAAATTTAGCGACAAGTGCAAGCACTCATGGAAAAAGGACGATACAGAGTCGAGGACGACTCCTTTTCAAGAGGGGGAGGATGATGAGGGCCGGCTGGCCTGCTGGCCCAAGGCCCATGGCGGACGGATAGAGGATATGTTGCCCATATACATATATATATATATATATATATATATATATATATATATATATATATATATATATATATATATATATATATATATATATATATATAAAACCTCTTTTCTACACTCGGGTGTAATTACACCCTATGTTATATCTCATACCGTAGGAAGTATCTCATGTAACGGAAGGTACATACATGCAGTATACGAGTATTTAAGATCATCTAGGTGGTATGAACAATTTTTCAGAGATAGTATGTAGATTTTTTTTGGACATACTCCTTTTTATGTGTGTAAATGAAGTTATTTACAAAATACGCTAAAAACTATGGACTTCCTTGTAATTTTTTCATGTGGTTCACATTGAAGTATCTTATAATTAGTATACGAGTATATCCAAAGTGATAAAGGAGTATGCCAAGTTCGTTTAGATGGTATACTAGAGGTGGGTGTAATTACACAGGTGTAGAAAGTATTTCTCTTTGGATTCAATTGGCTATATATATATATATATATATATATATATATATATATATATATATATATATATATATATATATATATATATATATATATATATATATATATATAACAGACAGACGGGAGACTAGAAGATGGTTTTTGAGAATTTGTATACAACTTTGTTCTTTTGAATAGCCAATTGAATCCAGTAGAAATTTTGCGAGTTCTTGCAATTTGAGATCGTTCAACCTTTCCCTAGAAATTGGGAGCGCGATAGGGCTTCGCTTGGTGGTCGTGGAAGTCCGACGCGTGTGATCTTACGAATTAAAAAGCGTTCGTTCTTGCATTAACAACGGATGATCGCTATGATTCAAGAGAGGGCACGTGAGTATCCAATCCTACGTCGAGAAGATCAGGCGACCCCATATCAAAAACAGATCACCTTCACCCAGCTGGCCTACTACAGCCACTAGAGGTTCCTACTAGTGTGTGGCAAGATATATCAATGGATTTTGTAGAGGGATTTCCAAAGGTGGGAGGTAAATCAGTCATCCTAACGGTGGTGGATCGATTATCGAAGTATGCCCATATCATTGCTCTAGGCCATCCCTACACGGCCAGTTCAGTGGCGCGTGCGTTCTTTAATGATATTGTGCGACTCCATGATATTCCTTCTTTGATTGTCAGTGACCGAGATCCGATCTTCACTAGCAATTTTTGGGCAGAATTGTTTCATCTTGCTAGTTTAAGCTCCATCTTAGCTCCGCTTTTCATCCTCAAAGCGATGGGCAATCGGAATTGGTTAATCACATTATTGCGATGTATCTACGGTGTCTTGCAAGAGACAGACCCAAACAATGGCTTCAATAGCTTCCGAGGGCAGAATATCATTATAACTCTTCTTTCCAAACGTCCCTGAAGACAACTCCATTCCAAGTGGTCTATGATCGTCCTCCTCCTACGTTGTTGTCTTATACACCAGGCTCCGCTCGAGTGGCTCGGCAATTAAAAGACCGGGATGAGTTCTTGGACGAAATTCACAAACGTTTGCTGTAGGCCCAGAACTACATGAAGCAACAGCATGACAAGAAGTGCCACAAGGTTAACTATGCGGTGGGCGACTGGGTATGGCTTCGCCTTCATCATCGTGCAGCTATCTCCATCAAATCTAGCTCTACATCCAAGCTTTCGCCACGATTTTATTGCCCTTGTAACATGGTGGAATGCATTGGCTCGGTGGCTTATCGTTTGCACCTTCCCGCTTGTGCCCGTATCCATGACGTCTTTCATGTTGCTCTCCTAAAGAAATATGAAGGCATACCGCCGGTGGAGCCAGTCGCATTACCAGAGTTTGTTCATGGTCGCGTTCGCGTTGTTCAGTTGCCCAACCGAATTGTTCGTGTGTGCCTCAATCACGGAAATTGAGAGCTACTTGTTCAATGGAAAGGGTGTTTGGCTGCAGATGCTACTTGGGTCTTGTTGTCCGACTTCAAGGAACGCTACGCGACATTCCAGCTTGAGGACGAACTGTTTCATAAGGAGGGAGGAAGTGTTCTAGACGCTTTTGTCGGCAAAGTATATACGCGTCATTCACGACAGCCAGTCAACAATAATTGGATAGTGCAGGGCAGTCGCTAGCTTCGGCAAGAGCTCCAGCTGGATAAGCTACAGGACTAGCGGCGACAACGTCTGGAAGGCCTGTAGGAGCAGAGTCGGACACGACTATAGCAATGCTAGTTGGGGGTTCCGAATCAGAGAAGGATTATTTGTTTGTATTAGGAAAGGCTATTATATATTCGGAAGTGCTTGACAGCAATTAGTATCTTTATATTAGGCAGTCCTTTTGAGAAGAGTCCTAGTATTAGTCCGGTATAGAGTTTCCTTGTTAGGGGGTACCCCTTATATAAAGGTAGCCGCCTGTTCTCTGAGAAGGAATAAAAGATCAATTCATATAAACCTAGGGTTGGTCAGAGCCTTGGCCGCAAGGGCTAGGGGTGACCTTCGCCAGTTATCTTTCCCCAATTCAAGCCACAACAGATATAGAGATGATGTAGAGAAAACCTCACCACCAAGTGAGCGATACAGATCTCATATTACACCTCAAATTTAAAATCATCCCAAACCTCACACTCCTACTCATACTCCTATGTGCATTAGTGATTCATGTGTCCTGTTGCTTGCTTCTCTAGTGAGTCATCGACAATACCATGGAATGTAACATACTAGAGCATAATGCGTTCGTGCTCACATCCCAAACCTCATATACAGATCACAGATAAATTTCTTAACAACTAATTAACATATCATCTCACCAAATCAAGGCATCATATAACTATGGATCCAAGTTCTAGGAGTTTAAAAGCTTCAAGATGACAAGATGTACCTGATGATTGGAGAGAGGTGAGGCGAGGCGGCTGCAGGTGTACGGATCAACTAGAGGGCGGATGACGTAGGGGAGCTTGCCGTCGACGCTGCCGATGAGCCCGCTCATGCTCGCCGTTGCCGCTGTTGAGGGTCGCAGCTCGCTCATGCTCGCCGTCGTCGCCGATGAGAGTTGCAGTCGCCGTCGCCACCGATGAGGCTGATGTGCTTGCCGTCACCGCCGTCGAGATTGCCCTCGCCTGATTTTTATTTTCCGGTTGCAAAGGCTCAATCCGGATGTATTTTTGTTGTCTAACAGGCCCATCGACGCAAATTATCACAGCCCAACCCAGAGAAATTTAGGGGCCGCTATTTTACACTGGTTTCAAGCGCAATACCGGACTTCCAAGCATGCCCTCAGCCCATATCAGGAGTGCTTGAATACAGCCTCCAAAGTGAAAAACAAAATTTCTAAACAGATTGGAGACCTTGTTGCGGCCATGCGATGCTCCACTGCTAGCTGTACTACCTTAGCATCTGCATAATTCTCTGCGAAAAAAGTCTCCGTGATTTAGTTTGGGAAGCAGAGAAGCTATTCAGGCTGCCCTTGGTTCCTGGTGGCCGCATCAGATTAGACCACGATGGGTCGCTTGAAAGATCCATCTGAAGCAACAATGAGGTCTAATCTGGTGGCCGCATCAGATTAGACAACTCTACACCGGATGCTCTTGCTGACTACAATACAAAAGGTCCTCACCAACTGACGCAACAATGAGGTATTACAGGAATCAAATAACCCACATACCAATGCAAGAAATTAGCTCCACCATATAACAGAGTGAATGTAACACCGCGACACCAAAAAAGAATTTCAAAGTGTGAAAGAAACATCGATACATCAATGTCCAGGCATAGCTTGCATGCGTTGATCGAAAGTCCTTAAGCATATAACAAGTGTAACAGCAGCCTCAAGGCAAACAAAAATAAAGGGGTAAATGAAAAAAAGAAAAAACTCGATAAAACCACGTATTATACTTATTCCTCACAATCAATAAACTTCCTGGTAAAATATAATATAGAACCCTTACAACCTGCGAGACTAGAAAGAATATAGGGTCTAACTAGCACCGCTTATCTCAACTGTGTAGGGGAGCAGAGGAGACCTGAAGCATCAGCCCCGACCACTGCAAGCTCGCATATGGTACAAAGCTGCCCTTCGATGGAAGGAACAAACCGGGATGAACAGTACGGGCAGGAAACATCCTTTTGGCCGCGGTAGATAGGAACATATGTAGCGCCACAGACAACAAATGGATTCCTGTAGTCGTAGTTCAGCTCACAACTATCTTTCTTGCCATTGCACTGTTGCTGCACCTGTCGAGCCTTCTTTGCTTGTACCTCGTTAGGGCTGTTCTCAAGAAGCAGCCTTGCGAAGTGCTCTGCAGTAGCAAAGTTCTTCTGCTTGTAGCATAGAGCCATAGCATTTGCGAGCACAAGCCTCATATGAACCCTCTGAAGCTTGCAGTTAGTGAAGTAAGCCGCTAATTCCTGTTGACGGTTGACATTATCTTTCAATTCCTTTCTCTTGAGTTCCATCCTCAAACCAAGAACATACTCCCTCACTATCTCGATCAACTCCTTCACTTCATCAACTTCTCTCCGTGAGTCCACCACAATAAGAGGGATGGTATGTAAGATGTTAAGGAACTGCCTCAGCGCTTCCGGGAACTTTCCCTCAGTAGTGGCTTTGTAGGCAGCCTTGAGTCTGTCTTCCATTTGTGAGAAGGTGAAAACAAGTGCAGGAGGGCCCCTCACATTAGGACTTGCAGACTCACTCCAACCTTTCTCAACAGCAACTGATATGACAGGGGCAGTTGCAAGTGCACGAAGATATGAATGACTGCCCATGTGCAGATCGAGAAACAAGGGCTTCAGGGGAGCAAAGTTCTTGATACCCAATTGGCGGCTAAGCAACCTCATTGCTGTGTCGAAGTTCCCTGATGCTGCATGCTCTCCAGCAAGAGAAGATTTCTGGGTCCAAATTTGACTGACAGGCATGCCTGGTGTAGGAGCAACAAAAACAGTGGAGCGAGCATTGCCAACAGCTTTTGGGGTCTCTGTTTCAGGCGGTAGTTCCAGATCTTCAAGGTCCCAGCCACCTTCCTCGCCATCCTCTTCATTTGCTTCACCCTCCTCAGCATCAAAATCATCGCCACCATTTGCAATCACATCACTCGCATCAACAATTTCCATGTCCTCATCACCCCAGTCGGCACCAGCAGCTTCTTCATCTTCCTCAGGTTCAGCCCTCCCACTAGCATCCAGTCCACCCTCAAAAATACCACGTATCACCCTCAGCAATGGCCAATCACCACTGGCTGTGATAGGTGCAGGGGGGATCAAAAGTGAGCGAGATTTTCCTTCATGTAGAGAAGGAACATTTTCACCCAATTCGGCAGAAAGCCTATCAGCAATTTCAGTGAGTCCATGAGTGGTAGCAGTAGCATAGGCAAGAGGTAGCTGTCCAGCATTTTCCAGGATTTCAACTCGTTTCCTAGCATCCCCAAGATACAGTGCATTGTGGAACTGACCCATCAAATTGTTATTCTGTCCAGCAATTTTGCACATGAAGCCCACCTTGTCCATGTAACCAGTAATAAGATATAGAAAAGCAAGCCTCTCAAAATTCTTTGTCCGTTGGTATGCGTATTCCACAATACCAACATTTCCCTGCCTCAAAGCCTCAATTCCCAACCTGTACCAGTGATCTTTGTCATCAATCTCTTTTGCAGAAGCAACTGCAATTTGGATGTTACCACTTTCAAGAGCTAGGTTAAATCTGGTCTTCTCATCTTTCACAAAGTGGAGAGCAACTTCTGGAAACCCTTTCTGTTGTAAATAAGAAATCACAGCCTGCCCACACAACTGGGAGTTCTTAATCATACTCATAACATGATCATAGCGTTTCCGGAGAAGGGCGAGCTTGAAAATGTATTCAGAAGCATCAACTGTTATCAGCTTATTCTTTCCATCACGATCTAGACAGAAAATGTTGTTCCCAATAACCCTTGTTATGTAAATAGGAACATCAAGGGTTTTTATGATCCCACTATCTCCATTGGGAAGACAGTACTTGATATGGTTCAATGTAGTGTAAATGAACACGCCATTCTCATCCCAGGCACCACTCTTCACACGGATGGTTTCGTGCAGTGTACAGCGAGGGACAAGCTTCTTGCTAGCTATAACAACTGCATGCTTGCTCAGCAGTGCAACAGACTCCATATCACTGGACCAAACTACATATTTAACAGCAGGTGCCTGGAGTTCACCAAGAACTAGCCTTTGCTGTAGATCAAAGATGGTCACTCGGTCTTCAGCTTTGCACAACAAGTTCCCAGTCCCAGCATAATAAATTGCATCAGTCGCAATAGGAAGAGGGCTTTTCTTCACAATTTCATTCTTAAGATTCTTCACCAAAACTTGATTGCTACTCTTCTCAAGGACGGCAAACCTGTTGCGAGCCACAAAAATAGATGAACCACCAGATCCCTTCTTTGCCTCTTGCAAATAATCAGCCCTGCCAGCAGAGTCCTTAGGAACTATGTAGAGTTCATATGAGCCCCCATCCACATCAGAGCAAATCAAGACAGCATTTTCGGTTGGACTATAGGATAGTGTCCTCGGTGACTGGTTCAAGCTGACCGACCCAGGTCTTCTTATTGGAGCCACCTGAACTTCCTTCTGGGTGGAGTATTCAAAGAACCGGAGAAACCGGTCCTTCACATAGAACACGGTATCACCACTCACACAGAAAGCTGGGCGTTCCCTCTCCAATTTAAAAACAATCATGCCACTGTCATGACCAGCAGCAAGAAGATTCATTTCGGGGTGAGCAGCAAGAATCCAGAAACGGTCATGTTCCCGCCTAAATGTCTGAATACCAGTTCGCTTTGTGGCATCCCAAATGCGAATGCTCTTGTCTTCTGAGTTGGACACGATGATGTCTTGCTTCGCATGGAACATCACACAGGACACATTATTCATGTGGCCCCTCAAAGTATCAACTTCCCAAGCCTTGGTGTCTGTCCATAAATAGCACATTCAGATTATTTTATTTCAATAAACGGAATGCATATTCCCTTTTATTTGTTTATCTACCAACATGCAGCAAAAAGGAGTGCTGTACTGACCTCCAATGGCCATTTTTCATGCAATCATTAACGTTTAAACCAAAAACAGTAATTTAATAATCGCAAAACAGGTTTCTTGCATTCAACTAGTTTTGTTCAGATGTACCAATAAGCAGCAAAAAGGAGCGCTATATTGGACCTCCAATGGCCATTTTACACGCAATCATTAACATTTAAACCAAGTACAGTAATTTCATAAATGTAAAACTTGTTTCTTGCATTCAGTTTGTTTTAATGACAAGTTATTTCATGTTATTTTAGACATATTGAGTAAATGATATAAAGTAATTCTGTAAAAGTAAGATCAAATAAACAGAAGGAAAAGCAATAATGATAAAATCACACTTATTGTCCGTAACTCTGTCATATGAAAGAATGAAGCCATACAAACATAAATATTCAGGTTGTTGTTCAGCTATGCAAAATTTTAAAATAAAAGGTAAAAAAGTTCAGGGAGTAACTGCAGTATTACCGTTCATCCTCCACAGCTTCACTTGCCGGTCATCTGCCCCAGAAACAATGAGTGGCAATGTGGGGTGAAATGAGGCCCAGTTGACCCCACGGTCATGGCCTTCCAAGACATATTTCACAACCGCATCAACACCTCCAAACAGATCTGTGTTCATCTGGGTGAGACGCAGGATGTCATCTGCAGGTGACACTGTCTTCTTCCTCAGAGCACCAATATCCCAGACGCGAACAGTCTGATCCAGCGATGCTGACACAACCAGGTCCTCCTTGGGATGGAAAGATGCGCACATGACATAGTGGTTGTGCCCAGTCAGCACAGCCACACAGGTGCGTGACTGCCAGTTCCAGATCCGGATTGTCTGATCATCGCTAGCACTGACGATCCATGGGTACTCGTGGTGGAATTGCACAGTACGAATGTAGTCAAGGTGCCCATGAAGCGTGAAGAGGCAGCGGTGTGTCTTGTAATTCCATACCTTAATCTTGTAATCATCACCTGCATTGCATCACAGGAACCAAAATCTTAGAAGTTAGAAGAAACCATAAGTTCAATATCTTCACGTCCAAACCCTATGACTCACTGTCTAGCCAGCAATACTAATAGATGCACCAGACTGCGCAGTTAGTGTCTTGCGAATTCTATCATGGTTTGGTGCATGCGAATGAAAATGTATTGGTTCATTTCACCTCCTATTCCACCTCTTGTTTCAACGGATTGCAAAATCCATGGCGATTCCAGACATGAGTAAAAACCAAACAGCACCTGAAGGCTTCAAACTAAACAATCTATCAAACAGCTCAACGTAAGACCAGATCATAACAAAAACACCAGATCCGACCAACATATCCTACCAACCAGGATTCCTAAACCACCAACACTCCACATCATACGCTATCCAATTAAGAAAACTTAATAAACATGTCTAGTCTAGGTATCCGCTATAATACCATCTGACAGATCACAAAGACATCTAACGGCCTCGAAGCCTGCGCACAAGTCTCCAACCCAAGGAAGAATCGGGCCAAACGCGTAACACACCACGACATCCATGGCCGCAAATGACAAATCACACACAAAACGATCGAGCCAGGCGAGATCTAGCAGATATACCTCCGGAAACGAAGAGGGGCTGGGTAGCGTGGAAGTGAACGCCGCGGACGGGACCGTCGTGCTCGTCGAAGCGGTCCAGGAGGGTGCCCATGCGGTAGTCCCACATCTGGATCACCCCGCTGTGGAGGCTCGCCAGGATCCATGGCCGCCGCGGGTGGAAGCTCAGGCCCTTCACCCGGTTGCTCTTCGTCTCGAACTTGGTCAGCATCTTCCGTGCCCCGACTCGTCGTCCCCGGCGACGGCGGAGGCGAAGCCCGAGCCCCTGGCCCTAGCCGCGGAGAGGAGCGGAGGAGAGGGGGTGGTGGATCTGAGGAGGGGAGGGGACAGACAACGGCGATGGGTGGAGAGGAGGAAGGCGTTTTAGATCTCGGGGAAGGGGGATCTGGGTTTCGGACGCGGTGGTGGGGTGGTGGGACGCGGGTCGGCCGTTGGATGTTGGGGGGCGCCGATCTGGCCCGCTGCGACGGTACGCCCGGTTTGTCAGTAAGGCGCTCGCTTGCCGTAATGCGGGATTAGACTTGTTTGGCTACGAGCAATTTGCACCCTACGTAAAACTAAATCGTAACTTGAGTAAGAAAGCTGAAAGCATGGTTTACGGTGATAGATAAAATAAGAATTGTTTGACACATATGGCACTATTATAATATTTTTTTAATTGTAGCTCCCTAGTGTGTGTGTGTGTGTGTATATATATATATATTTGTAAAAATGGTCCCTTTTCTGAGTTCAGAATATACGGCAGACGATATGTGTCATCTACCGCACCGCTGTAGCTCGACAGGAGACGTGCAGTGCGGCTGGGCGAGCTAGCGCAACACTAGGTGGGCCTAACGGCTACCAAGTAGCCATAGCTCAACAGCGGTCTGGCCAGCAAGGCGAGCAAGTGGGTCTAGCCATGCCATGCTACATGCTTTGGTTGGGTAGACAAATCAACCATCATCATGAGGCAGGATAATGTTTTGATTTGATCTCATTCATCCACCCAAGCAATAAACTTCCAGCAAGTAGAGAACGCAAAACAATTAAAACGTTGCTATGCGTAGTTTGATTTGGCTATGCTCTTGATGGTTTGCATGTATTAACTCTATGCGTCCTGGGCTTCATTAGCGAAATGTACTACCAACATAGATGAGCGGCAGGAGAGAAGGCTGATGGAGGTGGGGTGCCCGATCTTTCGATGAGATTGATAACTATCGATTTTGGTGGAGATGATTCTCGCGATCCGACTACAACCGTACGATGACGCTTGTGCCTTAACAATCGTTGAACCAACTCCAATATGTTATTGATCAAACTGGAAGCGCGATCAATCTGAACACGAAGTTCAATCCCTGCGAGCAATCGAAGAACTAGCAAGAATAAGATGTAGGCAACTGATATTGTGAATAAGATTGATGGTATTGAAAAACAAAGGTGGGATCCCGAAGGCAGTCTTGACAGGTGGTCGTCTGACACAACTGAAAAACAGAAGTTTGCACAATAACTAAATCTAAACTCAACGAAATCCAAGTTTTGAAAATAGGCCCATGGTCTCAAATAGAGGTAGCGCAGCACCCTTTTCAACTCAGACTTAGAAATAGATATAGACTCTTTTGATGATTGTGATCGGCTCAGATAGAATTTGAAGATGAGGTTGGATCCGTTGGAAAGTAGACTTGATAAGCTTTCCATGAAGTCCAAAAACGTCCAAAACGGAGTCCGTATGAAGAAGTTACATCTGTTTGAACTTGATACTATCGCTGTAGTCCGAATCTGATTCCAAAACGAGCCCAACTCCAACTCTTGCTTAACTTAGCCCCAAAGTAACGTGGTGACCTTCATTGTGCCTTCCATGCATGTCCATGATCCACATGCCTCTCCTTTATCCTTTTCCATGTTCTTAAGCACAATTAAATCACTTGCATTAGGTAGTGGTCTATTCTCAGTAATATACGAACCTAGGAACGAATTCACCTGGTAATTAAGTTGACGAGTACGAGCTTGAGTAAGTGAACCTTACAACACTTGCTGTGGGTGAATTGTGTGTGTAGACACGGTTGTATCCGTGGGAGGGATGTCCTCATCAAAGGCCCTGGACATGCATGTTTGGATTCCCCTTTTAATTACTAGCATAGTTGTTTCACTGTTTACACAAGTCACATGTGCGTATTTGACCTAACAAACAATGGAAAATAATAATCAAGCAAAAGCATATAGCGTAACAGTGAGCAAAACCATGTAGCGTGCCACAACCAGACCTACTTGTTGTGCTGCCCAGGTCGTTGCCAAGTTGTGGCTGTTAGGCAGCTCGGTAGCCACCTGAGCCGCCTACTATTGCGCTACACATCGTACTTCCACGCGCCATGCCTTCTGTCGAGCTACGGCGGTACGACATGTGATACGTGTCTCCTACCGCATCTTCCAAGCTTGGGGAGGGGATCATTTTTGCAAAAAGGGGGTCTTAGAGGTCAAAATGTTTTAAAAAAACATTATAATAGTGCTAAATTCGTGATGACTTCATAAAATAACCTCCCTTCTCTTTTCTTTTTTTCGTATTGAATTTAAGTGCTCTCAAGGTACTTAATTAAAAAGGTACAAGTTCATTTTACCCCTTAACTATTGTGAAAGTCTAAAAATCAACATTCAACTACAAAATCGGATAACCAACTACCTAAACTATCAAAAGTGTCTAATTTTCACCCTAAGATAGTTTTCATTTGGGCACTACTCTTTTAGTAATGGTTTTTGCCACATAGATGCCACATCATTTGTTTTCGACTGATATGGCAGCCCACTCATCCACCCTGTCCTCTAGTTGGGCCACATCACCACAAATCACTCTTCTAGTCTAGCACCCCTTCCCCTCCCCTTTGACCTCTTTATTCTCTCCTTGCAGCTACAACCATCGCCTCCTCTCTGTCCCCCATCTCCTCTTCTCCACCTCTGGTGCCGGCACAAGCAGGCAGTGCTCGTCAATGGCCTCTCATCTTCACAATCCACTCCTTCAATGAGCCCAACCACTAGACCCACCCCCATCATCGCGCTCTCCACATCGCTCCTTCACCTAACAGCCATCAACGACACTGCTCCCCTCCCACTTTCCCCCGCCACCATGGATCTACTTTGCTCAACCCAAGAAGATGCGGCATAGGTAAGGAACTATTGGAGCAGGGAGGGGTCATGTGGCTAATCGAGCTTGAACTCGTGGAGGGTTGTGAGGAAGGGTCCCGAAGGGCGGCCTTGGCAGGGTCGTGGTATTGGGCGGGGCGCATCACGGTGGTGTAGAAGAGATAGATGTGGCCTACTATGTCATGCGAGAGGTAGAGAGAGGCAGCCATGGCGGTGGGAGAGGACAGAGGTGGGGATGGATAGGGAAAAGGAGAGGTCAGACAAGATGTCATGTAGGTCAGCTTTGGTGAGCAGGAAGAGGACAATGGTAGATATGGAGGCTGGAGATAGTTGCTACCACCATGGATGGCCCAAGGAACTCTCCTTCGTAGATGCAATTGGATTGAACGACACCGTGGCCACAAGAGGCATATAAACTACAAGAGATCGCCAATATGAAGGCAAACAATGGCAGTAGGGGTGGATGAGGTGGTAGGGGAGGGTGGGGGATTGGACTGAGGATGATTGATGTAGGGTGAGGGATAGAGTGAGAAGGTGGAGCTATGGTTGGGAGAGAGAAGAGGTGGAGGAGGAAGTGGGTTTAAGGTACATATGTGGCCACGATGATTTTTTATTTTCTGTGCTAAGTGAGTTTTGTTGGGTTAGTGCCACGAGGCTGCTACATCAATGAAACATGTACACATGTCAAAACCATCACCACATTAGACTAAAACTGGGGCGAAATGATCTCAAGGGGGTAAGTAACCCAGTTTTAAAAGTTAGAGGGTATCGGTTACCCAGTTTCATAGTTAAAGATTGAATTTTAGACAAACACAATAGTTGAGGGGGGGGGGGTCAAATGAACTTATTCCAACTGAAAACCTTTCTATAGCTAGTTCTTTTCTTTCCAATGGAAGAAAGGTTTAATCAATACTCATTGACACATCAATGCTATTTTCTAGCTTGTATAATCTTTGCAATGTTACTCGGCAAATTGGTCCTTTAATGATGATAGAAGTGTTGGGCAAAGCGTTGTATGGATCATTTATCCGTTCTAGTACCAGTGGTCAGATTTCACAGCATTCAAAAAGATTTCAAACGTTGCTTTCCAATCAGATAGCTTCACAGGAAAGATATCATATAGTGTCTTCTCTTCAGTAAGTTAGGGTCACAAAATTCAATATGTGAGTACTGACCAGGACAAGCATTCAGAACAAATACTATCCATCCCATATGCACTTTGCTCTGTAGAGTTTAGACAATCCAATTCTATGGCCAGGCCTCCGTCAACCCCAAACACTTGAACTCGAGGCCTAAACCTCGTTGGAGTTTCACCAGAGATTGGAAGAGAGGTGGGTGGTTAAAACGACCCTCACTTTTATCGAACCAAAATAACATATTTAAATTTAACCCAACATTAATTAACAAACAAATGATGCAATTATTGTTAAAATTAAGCAGTTTGAGCAACATTTTCATAATAATTTCAGTTTTAAGTAGCATCGGTATAGCATAATTCCAACAGCAAAAGATTGGCATGAGTATTAAACAAACATTTGTTAACACAGTTGACCTACTCAAGTCACAAAACCAGGAAATAATGCAAATCTGATCAAGCAAGTGAGCCACAAAAATCTGCATAGTGCACAGAATTTATTGTTTTGATTTGCTCTCAGTTGAGGAGTTGCTCAAGACTTAAATCTTGCCCTTCTCAACTCTGGGATCTTGATCACTAAGCTATGTGATAATTTCTAGCTAATAAGTCAGGCTTTGAGCTCAAGATTAATCTTAGCGATTCTGAAGATAATTAGCAATGAACATGATAGTGAACTATAGACAAATAGTAGCACTAGTTACTATAAATAAATTGCTCTAACAGAGATGTTTAGAACAATTCCAATTTAACAACAGAATGGAATTGATAGTAACACAGCTCACAACCCAACTTATGAACATAAATTGTCACATGCATTTCACTCTGACCAATTTCATCATTGAGCAATCACAAAGCCCACAATCTACCATGCAATGTCCTCCAGTGCTAGTTCTACTCACAAATTTCAGAGATAATGAATTGAAACTAAACTAGCATGGGAAACATAGCAGGATAGTGATACCACAGTAAAAAAGAAAACTCACTGATGCGATGGTAATCCAAGCCACCGGGAAGTCTGTCCAGGCAAGGCTCGTCATGGAGACAATGTCCCAGAAAACCAACCGCCGACGTAAGCCACGGTATCAATGGGAGTGTGCTCTTGTCAAACCACGGTATCTCTTCTGATGAGGGGGTGGCCCGATCTTCCGATGAGAAGGATAAGTTCGATTTGATATGACGTTGACGAAGAGGCTACTTGACCGAGACGACCAAGTCCGTCCTGCAATCGCTACACCACACCCTAGTCGCTATCAACCGTGCCAAGAACGCGGTTGACCTGAACACGAGGTTCAATTCCTGCAAGCAATCGAAGAACAAGCAAGAACAAGTGAAAGAGCAATCTTATTGCGAATATGACTGAGAAAACATAAAGGGGTTGAGGCCTGCAATCGCAGTTGTTGGTCTAGTCGACACAAGAACACACGACGAAGTTTCACGGTGGAAAACTAATCAAAACAAGCCTGAGTTACATGGCCAAATGAGCCTCTATTTATAGGGACACGCAAATCCTTGCATATGGAAAGTTCTCAACACATGGAAAGTATTCAAATCATAGTTGATTCTATCTCTGTTTCCAAAACCGAAGATTGTTTTGTTGATTGCGTTGCGCACAAAAGGAATTTTTGGATGGGGTCAGATCCGTTGGAAAGAGGACGGAATAAGCTTTCCATGCTGTACTCACACATTCCAATTGGACTCTTGATGCAAAATCTATGAGCATTTAAAGTGGGACTGTCAGTGAGTCGTGTCGCTTTGTTTTGGTGATTCCAATGCGCACAGAACGAATTTGGAGGTGGGGCCAAATCCATTGGAAAGTGGACGAGCTTTTCTTTCTTTGCTGTACTTGCACACCTCAAACGGAGTTTTTATGCAAAAGTTATACACATTTGAATTCCGACCTATCAGGCTGAATCCGAATTGATCTGGAGGTCGAATTGAATTCTAAAATGCGTCCCACCTGAACTCTTGCTTGAATTGATCCAAAAGTAACGTGATGACCTTGAGCAAGAGTTGGGGAAGGTGTTGACTTGGTCTTGATATATTGGTCGGCTTCCCTTTTGGTGGACCCCAACCACGAGCGCATAGCGTTGATGCAATTCTCCTTATACAGCTAGACAAAAATACATTTTCATCTTTAGATAGCATCATATTCTCAATTAAAATAAATTGAAACCGAAGAAACGAATTCACCATTTGTTTATTCTTGGGAGGTTTGGTTGTATGAGTATGTGGCATGGTCACATCATCTTCCCCTCTCTCCCCCCTTACCGGTGGATCCCACCAATAGTGAATTTGGGAAATTCCCAAAATGCCCAACAATTATAACAAATTCAATTACATTAATGATGAAGTGATGAGAAAATAGTACAAGATTCGATTATTAAAAGGAAAACACAACGGTGAGAACAAACCCTAATGCAATGGTATTGGATGTATAATAATTAAAACCCAAGAATACCATGTTTATCATCATACATTGTCGAATGCATTCAATACCCATTTATTTACAATTTGTGTGGCAATGAAATCCATAGGTGTCATGAGGAGTGAGTCGACATCGAGGACCTGCATTGGCAAAACAAACCAAAAACCCAGGGACAACCTTTCAAAAATAGAATAAGAAAGGGAGAAGAAGATTGTCATCAGAACCCATACGGTTTAGAATACCGAATCGTAGCACTCATCGAGATATTAGGACCATCTAGGGCTAGTCGACATCTCTCACTATAGTGGGCTTCATTACTTGGCGAAAACCATGTCATTTGTAGGACTGGTATGACAACAGAGAGAGGTGAATGATGCCTTTAAAAATTTTGCCCCTAGTATTCACCAATCCTTCACTGTAATAGCTATTGAGCTATGAAGATCAAGATTAAAAGAAAAAGCTAGAGCAACAAACTTAAAAGCCGAAGAACTAAAATCCTGCACCTAGGCGGTCTGACCAGTGCACCCATAGCCTCTTTGTGGTATGATCGGTGGGAGTGGCTGTCTGACCGGCTTTCGGTCTAAACTGGCCTAAGAGTGGAATAACCGCTCCCCTGTTCCTAGAATAGAAAATTAGCTCAAGTCTAAACCACTTTTGGTGTAACTCTAAAAATTCATAGACAAATGATATGAAATTTTGCACACACTTTACTCAAGGTCTCAAGAAACTATTCCATCCAAAAATCGCTTGACTTCTTGTCAAAGTTTAGGCCTTTCACAAGAATAAGCAATGTTGCATCAAACTCAGGAAAAATCAAAAACTCAAAATATGACTTGCTAGTAGGTAGAGGATGGCCAAGATAGCTCTAGATGTATTCCCATATATTACAGCAAATAAGAACTCACAAAGATTCAAGGCAAATACTTTAGATCAAGAGAACTCATGATGAGGTCAAGTCTAAGGAAAATCGAGCAACTACAAAAACTTGCGAGACCTAATGCCTAGATGTATGGGGATTGATCTCCATGAATCATTTCTATCACTTACACGTCCTTGGTATATAACAAGATCAAGAAGACGAGAGAAGAGATGAAAACCAACAAGAATAAGAGCAAGTCAACTAAATCAAGGAGACTCCATGAGTGAAGAACAAAGTTGATCTATTTCTATTTAAGGATAAAGATTTTATAGCCATTCTACCTATAGTATAAGAGAGAGCACCACAATACTCACATTTTTAAACCCTAACCCTACAACACTTGGATACTAGCTCACATCTGACTCAAATGGATACTATCCAATAATAAATATGGGAGAACCCATTATATTCACACAACACGGATTTTACTTACACACTTAACTTATGCATGCTTTTTAAAGCATATAAGCCTGAATCTGCTAAATCTTTAACCTTTGATCCAACTTGATCTTCTTAGCTTCTCCTTGAGTTAAACCACTCTCCTAAATACCGCGGTTTTCTTTCAATTCTGGTATTTTCTTGTCTTACCAATATACTATTCCTTGACTTGGTCTTTATCTCCCTTGCAAGCAATTGCCATAATTGCCACATGTAGGTGACCACTGGCTTACCACGCGTCGGTAAGTCCCTTCTATTTTGGTTTCACCACACCACGCTTCACTTGGACTGATAAGTCACTTGGTGTAACTCGTTACTCGAACCTTTCCTTCAATATTTCTCACATTCCTTGTGCCATATTTAAACTCAACCATCTTACCTAGTGTCCTTGATTATTCTCTATCTCGGCTCATCCTGAGCGTAGCCCTGCTCTTCATCGTTAACCAATGTTTGACTCTAAAGCTTTCTGTACATCCAAAGATAAATAAATCATTTCTAGGTATCAGTTCTTCATAATTTCATTCACATTAGCTAAAACATGCATTATGCAATATTAATGCACTAACTAAACATATCTCAAATCACCCCACGACCAAATTCCCAAACTTCGGAAATCCATTTCTAGGGCCGATCTGACCGGTTACATTCAATGCAAAACACACACTCTAGAAAAATGACACTCGCAACTAACTCATAGTACTACCACTCAGTGGTCTGATCGGTGTTAAGCAGCGGTCATACCAGTGTTAACTCGATGGTTAGACCGGTCAACTTGACAATAAAAACCAACAAAATGCAAACTTTGCAAAATTCAAACATGCACTCCACAAACTTGGCAATTGTTTATCACAATATTATTCTAGACCTTCATACATGGTCCTTCAATATCCCACTTGATGAACCCATTAGCAATTACTCAAAAATTCAAATAGGAGGTAGTTTTAGAAATAAAATATGAAATTTTGCAAAGAGATGCCCAAAATGGTCACAAAAGGATTGCAAAGACTAAAAATGATCATATGAGCTAGAAATAAAGTGTAGCCAATCAATAGAGTAATATTCCACAAAAAACTTCAACTAAACCAAGGAAATTGGAAAAACCTCATTCTATGTCTATATGAAAGAAAAATTGTTTGATTTGACTTTGGTCATAATGAGAAGAGATTAAAAGATTAAGAGAATCACAACAAAATGAAAAAGCTCCAAACTTAGCAAGAATTTGCACAAAAACTTCAAATCATGCTCTGGATGTATGTTTTATTAATATTTCTCCCTTTAACAATGGAGTTATCAAGATGCATAAAAAAAGATAGAATATGGGTGGAATCAAGTGGCTACCTTTTATTCATTTTTTAGCTTAATAAGGAGCTATGAAAATTATGCAAAATGACTATACAAGTATTATACCAAACCATATTATATAACATAGTTATCATGATCATGACAATCCATATATAGCAAAGCTAAACCGAAAGAGCAAGAGTCTAAAATTAAATAGATTTTTGGCATGTTAAGTTACTGAAGGTCATAGTTTAGCCAAAGGTGTCAAAAAATGAGCCAAGCTATGTAAAAAACTAAACATAACTAAGAAGTTATAATTGAGTCAATTTAGAGTGCTACAAGTTAAGAATTGAAATATTTTGTTCAAGTACTTGGAATTAAGCACAAATAGCATATTCAACACTTTCTGAAATACATTGTTGCTCTTATCTTAGTAAGTTCTGAACTTGGAGTCATCTACAACTATCTCTTAAGTTTCACCTATTTTTCATATTTTTGCTTTCATGGCCATGTGCTAGATATCAAGCCTTATTCCGACCATCCCAAGTAAAAATTTTAAGATAGTGGCCATGGTATCCAAAACTCCTCCTGAGTTCATACATAGCACAATGGCAAGCCATCTTATGAGAAAGAATTGGTGAAATCAATTTTTTGCAAAAAAAGAGATCATTTTTTTATTCAAAAACAATGAGTTACTTCTGAGTCTGTAAGATATTGTCGAGACCCGAATATGCAAATTCGGACTCTCTGTGTATACTGCACTAGTCCTAGGATCACGCTAGTGCACACAGACAAACATAGAGATAATCACAACCATATACACGCTAAAATAAAGGAAAAGCTCAAATATCAATAAATCTCAAAAGGTACGACCTTATGGTCAAGCATACAATAGACTAGCTCGAAGGGCTTAACAAAAAGTAGCAGCGGAATTCTAAAATAAAGTGTAGCGGCCAATCGACAAGCCCACAGACTATCGAGTGGAGAACGAAGCCTAAACCGCGAAGTCGTCAAAGTAGCCTCCTTCTGGAACCTCTTGCTGGTGATACTCCTCTTCCTCAACAGAGCAACATTGGGTATAAAGTCGTGAGTACATTGGTACTCAACAAATCGTTCATAACAAATGAATGCAATATAGTATGCAAGGCTAAGGAAAGGCTGAGTACCAATGCAATATAGTATGCAAGGCAAACAAAGGCTGAGTACCTCTTTCTGGAAGCTATGAATGCAATATTGTCCATGACGGAGGACGCGACTATTCGAATAATTTTACACTCTGAAGAGGTTGCACAACTGTACCCACACGATGTGATTAGCCTCGCGCTAAGGAAATCACAACAAGGCCTTTACAAAGTTCAATCCCAACCTAATCATGCCCGCTAGGGTTTCGCATCACCCCCCTTGCGCCACATGGAAATCAGCAACTATATTCATCTCATTGGCAAGATTAAGTTGAAACTTCCGAAATTAGTTAGCCAGATCTATCCCATACTAGATATGTGGTTTGCACGATAAAACTCAGATCAATGGCGCACAAAGTTAAGTCCTTACGTGTACCCGAGCGAGACTACCACATTCCTCGAAGTGCTCCAACACTTCCCCCTTTACTGCACGATCACTTGCCCGAGTGCAAAACCAGTTTTGTATAACCACGCCAATGCCATGGCCCAAATTCTAATAAACGTGACACCAACCATAGTTTCATATCTCATTAAGTCAAATTGATAATTCACATGTGATGGTAAACCCAATCGTAACTTAAATAAGACTAAGTATACTAATCGTACAACCCATGTGATAAATATTGTAGTATCACTAGTATGCTTCCCAACCTATGGTGATAATGGTATCATGGCATTTCAAAGTATCAAGGAGGGATTAACCAATTGGGGGCAATAACTATCAAGTACAAGGTTTGAATAAAAATAGCAATGCAATGTAATTTAAAATAAAATAATTAAATAGTAGATTACAAACTAGGTTTAACATGATCAAAGGATACGACTTACCTTGGTTATGCTCAGTTAGGTACTCTTAGTCTTCGGGCGTAGCTCCTGCTCCTCCGGAATCGGAATCTAACGAGAGAGAAAACGACTGAAACAAGAAAAATACATAAAATGATAAAAAATGAACTCTAAAAATTATGAAACTAGAATCAAAAGCTAGAGCTCGATTTTAGATGAATTTAGAAAAAAGAACGGGGTCAATCGGAGCTAGGACGAGGGAGAACGGGCTCTCGAAAAATTAATCCTAAAGAAAAACCTGAAAAAATGAAAAAGGATACTGTGCTGTGAACTAGGTCTACGGGAGAGAGAAAAGCCTACGGTGAACCGGGTTCATGGAACAGTGTGCTGACGTGGCAGATTGAGGGTGTGACACGTGGCGGCTGATGTGGCATGCTGACGTGGCACGAGCGGGGTTTTTGGCTGACGTGGCAGGCCACGTGTACTAGGGCTGACGTGGCTGCCACGTCGACTAGGGCTCCGGGGATAACGCGTGGGCGCATCTGGTCCGTAGATCCAGATCTGGGGCGACGGCTGTGATGCGGGGGCTCGACCATCGGATCAGCGACACGTGGCGGCACACGTGGGCGGCGGAGGATCGGGCGGTGAGGGAATTCCCAATTTCTTTTTCTTCCAGAAATTCAAATAAAGCAAAAGAGCTCACCAAAAATAGCAAATAAATTCCAAAAATTCACCGAAAATACCAGAAAATTCCTTGCAACACAAGGAACTCAAATAAAATATTTTTAGCTCATGTTGAAGTTTACTTTAATCATATTAAATCCTTTTAAATTCTAAAAATTCAATTTAAGCTTGATTAAAATTCAGAAAAATTCAAAAAATTAATTTTCAAATTCAAGGTTTTAAAAATCTCTAAAAATCAGGATGTTACAGATATACCCAACTTGAGCCACAAATGCCTAGGAGAAGTAAAGTCATGCTTCAACAAAGAACTAACATAGCTCAATATAAAACTCAATTTAGATTATAGACTCAACTTAGTCTATTTGATATGGCATGAATTATAAGATGATCACTAGAGCAAAATTAGTCATAAGATCTATTAGGACATGTTTAATTCAGGTTTTTCACATTTAAACAAGCTAGTATGACAAATGACAAACTACACATAGAAAAATATGATGGATTTAACAAACTAGCACAAGATATTGTATGATATAAAGTAAGATATTATGTCACATAGAAATAATACTCAAGGCTCTATGTAATATTTTACAATGTAGATTGCTGAATTTAAATATGTATTATGATACAATGGGTGTAAAAGAATTAAGCTCATCCTCAAAAAAGGCCAAAAAGACTAATAACCCCTAACCCCCTGCAAAGAAGCAAAATGAGAAAAATCGAGAGCCTTAGTGAAATTGTCTGTAACATGGTGCTTTGACTCTATAAAGTGAATCACAACATCACTCTTCTCTATATGATCTGTAAGAAAATGGTATCTAATATCAATATGCTTGGTCCTAGAGTGTTACACTGGGTTTTTAGCAATATCTAAGACCAACCCATAGTCTTGTAGAGTAGATAAGATCTAGATAACCTAATAGCAACTACTAGCAGCAGCTACATACTTCGCTTTTGTACTGGACTATGCAATAGAGGATTGCTTCCTAGATGACTAAGACATAAGAAATGTGTTTAAGAAATGATAAGTGCTAGAGGTACTGTTTCTACATATCCTAAATCTCACAAAATCCGCATAAAAAACACGAAGAGAGACTGTGGAATCAGAAAAACACCAGAATCCAAAGTCAAGAGTATCCTGAAGGTATCTGAAGATGCGACACACTGTCTGCGATGTGAGGCATAAGGAAATGCTTGAAATTAAGCACACAAATACATAGCAAATTGTATGTCTTGTCTCGAAGGTATGAGTTAGAGGAGGGAGCCAGTTATGCTGCGGTACTCCTTTTGATCCACAAGCTCTCCATCCTTATCAGGATCCAACAAGTAGAAGTAGCAAATGGAGTAGGCATTGGCTTGTTGTTTCCCATGTCGAAGCATAGAAAAAGGATCTTTGTGTATTTGCTTTGATGAATGAAGGTCAATTCCTTCACTTGCTTGGCTTGAAGATCAAGGAAGAAAGGCATATTACCTATCATGCCCATATCGCATTCCCTGCTAATAGAATCTAAAAATCTAGACACCAAAGCATGAGACAAACTACAGAAAATAATATCATCCATATAAACCTGAACAAATAGGAAGTCATTGCCATGCTCGAGTGTAAATAATGTTTTATCTATCATTTCTATTTTAAAATTATTTTTAAAAAGAAGACTTTTAAGCCAATCATACCAAACTCTAGGAACTTGCTTTAATCTATATATGGCTTTTGAGAACTTACACACATGGTTTATGAACTTATAATTTTTAAAACCAGTAGGCTGCTTAACATAGACCTTTTCTTCTATGATACCATGTAGAAAAACACGGTTGACTTCGATTTAAAGTAGCTTAAAGCCCTTATACGCAACAAAAGCTAGCAGAATACAAATGACTTCTAATCTAGCTACAGGTGCAAAGATTTTCTCAAAGTCTAAACCCTTCAATTGAAAAAACCCTAAGCTACAATTCTAGCCTTGTTGCAAAGTACCAACTCATCGTCACTTTGCTTATTTTTAAAACCTATTTTTTTATCAATTACATTATGATTAGGGAGAGGTTCAACTATGTGCAGACTTGAATGCTTTCAAAGTTTTCAAGCTATTGATGCATGGTATTGATCCAAGAGGAATAATATAAAGCACATGTGACATCTCGGGGCTCAAAAGACGCAACTAAAGCAGAATGTGCATGAGAATATGGAGATATAATACTAAAGTGGGTAACTCGCTCATGGTGATCCCTAATCATCTGCTTTTAAGGGTGTCACCGCTGAATATGAAGCGAAGGTTTTGGTGCGGACGTGCCCTCTACCTCTTGTGCTGGAGAGGTTGGAGTAGAGCCACTCGAATTGGCAATGTAGGTGGGAGGATGTAGCTCTACTGAAGCTGATGTAATGGAAGCATGGTCTCTAACCAACTCAGGAATGACTAGCAGATAGATTGAGTCCTCATTCTCTAAGTCAGGGTCATCGTCAATGATGATACTCTCATGTCCACCATGTACATGTGTACCTACACTATCGGGTCTAATAACAAAACTAACCTCATCAAAAGTGATTTTACAAGTCTCAATAATTTTGTTAGTATCCAAATTAAGAACTCAAAAGTCACAAAAATATATAAGATATCTAAGAAAAATGCTATTATAACATCTAGATTTAAATTTTATCTATGTTGTCATGTTTAAAAATGAAGCACTTGCAACCAAATATATTGGAATGAGAGACGCTAGGCCTATAACTGAACCTTAACTCAAAAGAAGTATTGCCTATGTACGATCTCAACAACACTCTTTTGGGAATATAGCAAGTAGTGAAAATTACCTTAGCCCAAAACCTCCTAGGGGTGCTATACTTACCTAGCATGGTCCTAGCCATCTCTAAAAGAGTCATGTTGTTTCTCTTTATAACTCCATTCTTCTATGGGACTCTAGGAGAGGAGAATTGGTACTCTAGGCCTCTCTTAATACAAAAAGTGGCAAAAGATGAGTTCTTAAATTTTGTGTTATTATCACTTCTAATAGCCCTCAAGGCTCTTAGGAGATCAGTTGCTAATCTAAGGGTAAACTCTATAAAACAACCAAAGGTCTCGTCCTTAGAAGCAAGAAAATACACTCAAGAATATGTACATAAATCATCTATAATGATAAGTATATACCACTTTCCTCCTACAGACTGAACTCTAGAAGGACCTATTGTGTCTAAGTACAAGAGATGTCCAGGTCTATGAGTCATCACTAAAGAAAGAGAAGGATAAGAAACAAAAACTATCTTACCGTGTCTATAGGGTATGCAAACTAGGTCATTATGACTCTTAATCCTAGGCAATCCTCTAATAAGATCCTTACTACTGACCCTAGTCAAGTGATCAAAACCTATATGACCAAACCTACGATGGCACAAAACTAGATAATAAGAAACAGATGCCATAAGACACCTAGGGCCAGAGATAGAAAATATACCAAAATTAGCATTAAAGATTCTCTCAAATCGAGAGACCCCAAAGACAAATTCACTAGAGGAATCTATAAGTCTACATTGACCACTCTTGAATCTCACTTCTAGACCCTCATCAAGAAGTTATAAAACATATAGTAGATTATACCACATATTATTTACCAGAGCGACGTCTTTGAGTATGAAGTTATTGTTGATACACACAGTGCCCTTCACCATTATAATCTCGGTAGAAGTACCCCCAAACATGATCAACTCATTACCAGAAGCATTAATGAGGGAGGAGAATCATCGAGAATATATGGACGTGTGTCGAGAACACCCAGAGTCAATAATCTACACGTTCTCCTTCCTCACTTGCCAGACCTCATCGAGATCTTTGTAGGGCTCATCGTTGGAGGAGTCGATGTCGGTGGCACTAACCTTAGCCATGAAGCACATGTCGGTAAAGTCATGGATTTTCTTCTTGCTCTAGGAGTCGTCCTCATCGTCCTTCATTCCCGAGTCTACATCGTTCATGTCGATGTTCTCAAGAGCAGTGTGGACCCGGTTGACGAACTTTACAGTAGTTGGGCTTCTTAGACTTCACGTCATGAGATTGAAGATGCATTCGAGAGTCTTTCTCCTCCTTGCCCTTCAGCTTAGGGCACTAAGCCTAAATGTGGTTCGCTCGCCACACTCAAAGCAAGTAACAGTACCACTCCTCTTTTTCCTTACCTTGTGATATGCTCTCGTGAATTTAGTGGATAAAGGTGCTAAGTCATCCTCAAAAGGCCACTCTAGCTGCTCATCGCTCAGAGAATAAAAAGTTGACAATAAAAATCTAGAAGATCCAAAATCCAAAGGACTAAAAGAACTACTCTGAGTAGGGTCAATCACAAGTATCATCGATTATGTCTTAGAGAGACATGTGATGAAGTTAATCTCATATGTCTTCAATCTCAAGTAGAACTTATCTACTGTAAACTCACTCATGACAGTGTTGTTATTGATGGAAGCGATATTCATTCCTCAAACTTTTATATCAAGTGCACCCAACAACTAGCGTCATTTCCAGATTCAGAAAAGGTCAAACCAACAACACGTAAATCATGAATGATCTTGGTAAACCTTCCCCATAACTCATCAAATAATTCACTAGGCTTTTACTCGATTTTTAACTATTTTTTCTTGAATTGATTGTCTCATTTCTTTGATTATGGTAGAGTTCTCATGGTAGTCAGTGGGGTCATCCAGATCTCGTGAGCCGACCTCAAATAAACAACTCGCTCAAACTTAGATCAATTAAGCCTTTAAATAAAAAATATGAGCCTTACTATTTGCCTCTACATTTAGTGTATTCATCTGATCATTAGCTGATACAACATAAGAATTCTTAACTTTGATCCAAAGTAGATGCCCTTGAGCCTCAATGTAAGATTACATACGAGCTTTGCAACAAGAAAATCAACTCCATTGAAAACATGTGGCTTCGTTGAATACTTGTCTAATACTATGGATGCAAAGACTGGTAAGATTTATTAGAAGAGCTAATTGAGCTTTGATACCACTTGTTGGACCGGTGTAGCAACAGAGGGGGTGAATGGTACCTTCAAAGTTTTTACCCTAAGTATTCATTAATTCTTCATTCCAATAGCTACTTACCAATGAAGATCAATATTGGAAGCCAAAGCAAACAATTTGAAAGACAAAGAACTAAAATCCTGCTCCTAGGCTGGCTACCACAAGGCAGTTTGACCGATGCACCTGACAGTCTGACCAGTTGCCTCTTAGCGGTCTGACCGGTAGGAGTGGCAGCCTGACCAGCTTCTGGTCTGACTAGGCCTGAGAGCGGTATGACCGCTATCTTGTTCCCAGGACAGAAAATTGGCCTGAGTTCAAACTACTTTTGGTACAACTCCAAAAATCCATGGCCAAATGGGATGAGATTTTGCACACACCTTGCTCAAGGTCTCAGAAATCTATTCCATTCAAGAATCACTTAAATCCTTGTCAAATTTCAAACATTTCTAAAGAATAAGTAAGGTTACATCAAAACTGGGCAAATTCAAAACATCCGAATATGACTTGCTTGTGGGTGGGGGATGACCAAAATAACTCTAGATATATATTCATACATGTCACAACTAGCAAGAACTCACAAAGATTTGAGGTAAAAACTCTTGGATCAAGAAAACTTACGCTGAAGTCAAAGCCAAGCAAAAATAGGCAACTTCAAGAACTTATAAAATCTGATGCTCAGATGGATAGAGATTGATCTCCATGAGTCATATCCATCACTTACACGTCCTTGACACAAGAAGGGGAGAGAAGAGAGCAAAACTAACAAAAACAAGAGCAAATCAAGCAAATCAAGAAGACATTATGAGTGAAGAATAAATTTGATCTATTGCTATTTGAGGATGATGATTTTACAGCCATTCCACCTGGGTTGCTGAAAGTATCTAGGCCCCTAAATTAAGTTTTGGTAATTAATGATAATTTATGAATATAGACTAATGTGTTTGTTTAAAATTGTATAGACAAGATTTTTATGTGTGCAATGGACAAGAACTAGCTGCTTGGAGAAATGGACTTGAGAAGGATCAAGACAAAGGTACATGAAGTAATAGGATCTCTTTTTGATTTTACCAGTCTTAGGAGAAAAGATAGAAGACCAGATTATAGGTTAAATATCATACTATTAAGAGGGCTCAATGAAAGTAGCTCGACAGCATATTTTGGTGCACATTGGATCAATTTAGGACAATGCATGCTCATGAAAATAAGTTTAAAAACTCTCTGTGCTCTCTCAGTAAAATTGGTAGTACCGCCGGTATAACTGCGGAACTACCAGAGTGCAGTAGTTCTGGCGTGTAAACAGCGAAACTACCGGACTTCGGTAGTACCGAATTTTGTGCGGTATATTTTTTCAGAGAGCACCCTCGGAGGGGACTTTGACTTACCGAAATCGGTAGTACCGGATTCTTAACAGCGAAACTACCGCAGTGCGGTAGTACCGCACGGTACTACGGAACTACCAATTTCTGGTAGTACCGACTTTTGCAGCGGTACATTTTTTTTAGAAAATACCACTGAAAAACTTAACTGGCCAGAAATTGGAAGTACCGAACTTAGCATAGCGGAACATCCGTAGTGCGGTAGTACCGCATAGACATGCGGAACTATCGCAGTGTGGTAGTACCGCAGATACAACGGCGGTAGTTTCGCACTGAATTTCAAATGGCTAGTTCTGACCATCTGACATAACCGTTACTGTGTGCTACAGTAAAGTGCGATAGTACCGCACTTTGAACAGCGGTAGTTTCGATTTCTTTAAACTTTTCAGAATAATTTTTTGCAACGGCTATTTTTGGTTGGCGAAGGTATAAATACCCCTACCTGCCCAAGGGCAGTGTGCTGAACGTGCATTGATCATATTTGAGCTTAGATCATTCACTTCACTCTCTTTTCTCACTTGAGCATTCATTTTGAGGTGTGAAGAGTTTTTTTCAAGTGCATTCATTCTTAGTTTGATCCATTTGAACTTTAGCGCCGTCAAGCGAATCCGTGATCTATTCTCTTGGTGCTTGCCGGCACCTAGACGGCTTGGAGGTTGATCGCGAGGTGACTTCTTCAAGAAGATTGTGAAAAAGCCCTAGCAAGTTGTGAGTGGTTTGGTGCTCACCATCTCCGGAGAGGAGGAAGAGCAACTGCTAGTGATCGAGGAGTAAGGCTTAATTCGTGGAGCCGGTCCACGGGCGCTTGGGCTTTCCTCAATGTGGCTAGTGAAGACCGATAAGTCTTCGACACCATGGGAAAACATCGCTTGTCTCCTTGTCATCATCTCTTTACTCCTTTCTAGCATTTACATTTGTGAGCAATTTGATATATTGATTATATTAGCTAGTTCTTGTAATTTGTTATTGTTTCAAATGCTTAGGATTGCTAAAATTGAATAGGTTTGGTTGACTTAGATTGTTTGCCTAGTGATAAATTGCTATTATTTGGTTAATTAGGCAAGAAATTTTAAAATCTACTATTCACCCCTTCTAGTTGGTTATCCTTGATCCTACAGTTGCATGTGTGCATATGTAGGTCGGTGCAGCTGTGTGCATGTGTGTGTGTGTGGGGGGGGGGGGAGGCATTGTGTTGGACCAGGATGTTCTGAGACATTAAACTCTAAATTAAATCACAAGTTAAATAAATCCCAGCAAAACTAAAATCTCAACTGAGAACTTAGCATATTTACCACAACACAACTGTATATTAATTTGGTTCCTAACAACCATAAAATGTACTCTGTAATGCAAAGGAAAAACCAGGGCTGGAAAAGGAAACTAAACAAGCCACGATTAAGACCAAGGCATTCTACGCATACCAAGGCAAGCTCATCTTTGATCATTTTGAGTAGTTTATTTTACTTAAAAAACTATTTCACTTTACAGTATATATTATTACCTGTTGCATTAAAAAGCCTTTTTCAAATAAATGGTGGAGAGTAAGAAAGGAAAAAAGATTAGAGAAGGGCAGTTCTAGCTGAAGGAGCGATTGAACTATAAGCTATGTTAATAAGAGGATAGAGGGTGCCCTAGTCAAGTAAGGAAAATGACAGGTTTGGGGCCTCTACATATGGTTATAATATAAGGTCTAAACAGCTCTCACTCAGGTATGGGGCCATATTTTTTAGTGTCAACCATATTCATATTTTGACGAGCAGAAAGTGCTACCTTACAACATTATTATCATCTCCATGAGGGTAACTAGTATAATTAGGTGGAGGAAACCACAACTAGTAGATCCAAAGCATGCGGAGTCAGAACCAATATAGAGCCCATAAGTAGTGAGCCTAGGCGCATATATTTAGCATTGCGGGGTTTTGGGTGAGGGTTAGACCTTCTTGACTAACGATTAGTTCACAGTCGAAAGGGTGTCGAGTGATGGTAAGAGACCGCCTCGAACCACCAAATATGAATAGTGGGTGGAGATATAGTTATGTAACTAAGGAAAACATTATATAATCTGACTCGGCACCGCATCTAAGAAAATGTGGATGGCCTAGTTACAGAGAGCTTGGAGTAGTTATGGGTAAAGTGACAAAGCCTACACAGTGCTAATTAAATCATAAATTTATATTTGTCTCGTGGATTGGAGGCTATGGAGACTACTAGGGATCTTTCTCCTCACTGGGATTAATAGTAGTATTTGGAATGCTAAAACATGCAAATTTTTTCCTTAACTTAATACCCTATTTTATTTTTGAGGAAGAGATGGATTATGAAAGTTGATGATAAAGAGATGAGTCATATCATTACATTTGTTGTATTAATGCTTATTGAGTACGTTCTATTCACCCTTGTTATTAAATTTCTTTGTTAAATCTCAGTCCGGTCGGGGAATACCTCGAGTGGGACGTGGGATTTACAGGCTCGGAAGATGCTGCATGGGACGAGGGTGATCATATTTAAGACCAGGGTAAAATGGACATCCTATTCGGCAGTTGGAACGAGTAGGCGAACTTTAGTACCTCGTCTTCAAGAGTTAGGGTATATGAATAATCTGTATCTCCTTTTGCATATGGCATTTGTACTAAAGACTTTAGCCTTGCGTGACTTGTTGTTGTATTAATGTAAGTCTGCTACGTAACTCTGGTATAATTTATTATTTTCTAAGGCTTTAACCTTTGGGAGTACTAATCCGTTGCCCGTGATATGTTCTGAGGATAATGACACGAAGGAGTCACAGTGGTGCACGAATCGTGATGGATTCAAAGGTGTGAAATTCGATCATTTTCCTAAAAAAAAACGGCAATTGACAGATAGAAAATCCGTAAAGATTAAAACGCAATCGTGAAACGGCAGAAACATTGAAGAAAACACATAACAGCTTGTCAAATGTCAATGCAGCCAGGACGAAAATTCCCAACAAATTCCGTTATTTTCAAGGCAGCTAAGACGGAAGTAATTTACTAAGACTTAACAATCTTGATCGAGCATGACTACACGAGTGAAGGAAACAACACAGGCAGTGGGGCAGTGGCTGGATCAAACCTTGTCCAGTATGAAAGTTGCGTAACTGATAAGCATTAGACTTTGTCAAGCTCAGGCGCCAGCTGCTGCTGCATTAATGCGACCACGAACCAAGGACTAGGCGGTGTCACCATCACCGGAACAACACCTGATCATCGTATCCGGTGGAACACTGTTTGATTCTTGTCCTGCGACGCAGATCGCCCCCTTTTCTCCAAACAACATCACAGTTTCTGTATCTCTGCGGTACAGAAAACGGCAGAAGAAACACACAATTCCGCCGCCTCTATATATGTTCCTTGCAAATGCAAGGGACATGCATGCGCCATTCATCACAGCTGCAAGTGCAAGCTTGTTCACCGCACCATGTAAATTGTGCCTAACAGATCGAAACAAGCAGATTGCCAGCACAAAGCACACCAAGCACGCAAACATCTTGGAACGCTTCAACAACACGACTGCAGCCAAAGAAGGCAAACAAGGTAACTCAGGAAGAACAGACACCAACAACGAAGACGCCCAGATGAAGATCACCGTGATTCTCGCTTGAAATCAAACGCTACGATGTTAACCGAGCTAAATCGAAGCTAATGACTCATACATCGAGGCCCGAATGGAAACGATCAACTAGCTGCATTGCATTGCGTGCGCGCGACAGAGATACAAGATACACCGCCGGAGGAGGCAAACCCCACCGGCGACCAACAGTAGCAACACCACGAACTGACACACCACCACCGGCCACCGCCGCCTTGACCTCGTCTCGTCTTCCACCCCTAAACGCTCCCTGAATTAGAACAACACGAACGGAGAAAACCCCACACATCGAACAGCAGCAGGAACAGTGAAAAAGTTAGCGCTTCCTCTCAGCCTCGGCCTCACACGAAGCCGACCTCGGCGAACTGCGGGCGCGCCTTGGCCGTCGCTCCGGGGCGCGGCCGCGGCACCATCCCCTCCGGGAGTGGGTTCTTGCGCGGCCGCCCGCGCGGGCGCGGGATCTTCGGCGGCGCGTGCGGGTCCCTTGGCTTGGGAGGGCGGCCGCGACGGCGCGGCACGGCGGGGGCTGCCGCGGAGACGGCTACTCCGTCGCTAGGCGCCCCGATAGGGGCGGCGGCTCCCCCGGGGAAGCCCAGGGGCCGCGCCTTGGGGGGGCGGCCGCGGCCGCGCTTGGGGGGAAGAGGCGGCGGCGGCAGCGCGTCGGCGGGGCAGTCCGGCGCCGGGGGGAGCGCGTACTTGCCTCCGGCGACGGGGACGAGCTCGCCGGAGGCGGACATGCGGGAGAGGTGGGCGGCGACGAGCGCGGGGTGCGACGGCGGGAGGTCGCCGCCGGCGCCGTGGGCCGCCTCGATGCGGCGCGCGATGGCGGCCTGGCTGGAGCCGTTCTCCTCCGCCAGCGACGCGATCGCCTCCAAGATCATCTGCAGTACACACACCAAACAAGTCAATTCACCAAGATCAACCGGGAGGGCGCAGATCTGGGGGGAAAGCGGGGAGGCAGCTAGGGTTTATAGGAGGGGAGACTGTTTGCCTCGGGGTAGGAGGGTGGGACGAGGTCGGAGGCGGCGGGGGGCGAGTCGTCGCCGCTGGAAGTGCAAGTGGCCATGCCTGCGTCGTCCGTCGCTCGCTCGCTGTCCCTCTCACTCGCGCGACTGCGTGCGATTTGGAGGGTTGGGGGTGGGAATTGGGGGCGCACGGGGCCGCGACGCGGATGGGGCGGGGGGGGGGGGGGGGGTGGTGCTGCGCAAATGGAAGTACAGTTTAGACAAGGAATCTGTCGGGTGGTACCGGGGCGGCCGGGCGGGCTCGCCTCGCGGTCGCGGCCACTCGCGATTCGGTGGGTTTGTTGTTGGACGCTGGTTCAGCCAGGGCGGCTCGGCGGCCGTTCTGCTGCGGGCTCGCCTCACTTGTCACTACTCGCTTCTTGCATGCTCCGGCTATTTTCTCTCTCCATTTTCTCTTTTGCTTTTTTCTGGTTTTATGGGGAAATGGTATGTCATGAGTTGTAGTGTATGTGAGCACCATTTCACACCATTTTCGATGTCGTTAATTTCTCTGGTTCTAACTTTTGACATAAATATGTTATTTTCATCAAATATTTTGTTCCGTATCGTGTCTTTAACTCATATATATAGGATTTCATTTATGTGACGATGTATACTTTGATCCTAATAACATATGGTGTAACAACATATTATTTAAAATGTAATTATTATCAAGTGATCCTAATGACATGGTGCAACAACACATTATTTAAAATGTAATTATTATACTTGATGTGTTTTTCAAGGTATATCTTATAATATTTTAGAGAATGAGAGGGATACGTGCAAGTTAACCGTTAGGCAGGTGAGATTTTGATGTAAGCAGTTGATCTTGGGCCCTTTTGAGTGGAGGTTTTGTTCTCCATCTAGCATATAGCAAGATAGTACCGGGTTTATTTCTTTCTTCTCTAGAGCGAACATGACCCAATCAGAGTTTGTATAATACAATATAATGCATATTTGGTTTCTTTGTCCACCCTTGCCTAACCTTGCATAACAAGTTTATTACACAGTAAAGTATGTTTCGTCACCTTGCCTATCCTTGCTTTGAATTTCTCAGTTGGATGGCATGAATTTCTTGGCTGTCTTGTTTGCTCCTCAACTGGTTGCTCTGTAGAAGGACCAAGCTTTGCTCGGTTGGCAAGTTTCACCATGGTGCAAGCTGTCCTTCTTGATTTGATCTTTGGATCGGCTTCGGATGCCTCACTTTACACACGAATATGTGTTCAATGAAAAAGCGTATATCCACATTATGTAAGGTATTAGATAAATTTAAGTTCTATCCAGCGACCTCCGTTTGAGTTCTATCATGTGTTTTAGGAGGACACACACGTGTATATATATGGTGTGAGTATGGTTGCTCCCGTTGTCTTTACTATTATAAAAGAAGGAGTTAGTGGTTGACCCGTTGTCACTCCTCTTTTCTCAGCCATTCGATCTGAATATAAAATAAAATCCGAACCGTCTGTTCA
The DNA here is from genome assembly GCA_036346265.1 of Melocanna baccifera. NCBI lineage: Eukaryota > Viridiplantae > Streptophyta > Magnoliopsida > Poales > Poaceae > Melocanna > Melocanna baccifera. The sequence continues at coordinate 6,896,596 of CM070683.1, read as the reverse complement.
CTCCTCCCCTCCCTCCCTCCCACCCCGCACGCCGCCTCCCTAACCCTAAAATCCCAACCGCTCTCCCCCCGCCGCCCCCCCCCCGCTCTCCCCCCGCCTCCTCCCCTCCCTCCCACTCCGCTCCGCCTCCCTCCCCCACCCCGTGTCGCCGCCGCCTCCTCCCCACCCCGCGTCGCCGCCGCCTCCCCCTCCTCCCCACCCCGCGACACCGCCTCCTCCCCTCCCTCCCACCCCGCGACGCCGCCGCCTCCTCCCCTCCTCCCTCCAAGCGCCGCCTCCGCACCTGTGTAGACATAGGAGGCGAAAACCCTCGAACCCTAATCCCGCTGTCCCCATGGTGGAGCCCGACGCAACCGCGCCACCTCCGGAGGTAGCGCCCGAGGAGCAGCCCACAGCCGCCGCCGCCACGCAGCAAGAGGCCGCCGCGCGCCGAGGCGAAGAAGATCACAAGAGGAAGCTCGAGGAAGTCGAGGCGAGCGCGAGGCGAACGGCGCCGGCGAGGACGCATGCGGCCCGCGTTGAAGGCAACGGCGTGGTAGATCTCTCACACAATGCCCCCACCCCACCTCTCTCTCTCTCTCTCTGCGCGTGTGTTGTACCTAGGGTTTAATGTCTCCGAGATGATGTTAGTTTGCGAAACATGTTCGCTTTCTTCTGAATCTTGAAGTATAGCCTGCTTGATCCGTTCGTTATCTCTTTTCTGATCAGTTGTTTCGCAAAACAACGAGTCCTCCGAGAAGGGTGAGGAGCCAGCAGCTGCTTCTAATGAAGGTGCGGTTGATGCTGAGAATGGCAAGGTTGCTCCTCCTATTGAGGATTTGCAGACGGGCTCTGAGGACAAGCCGACAGAGCCTGCAATGGAAACAGTGACTGAAACTCCACCGCAAGAAGGTGGCACACCAGGTGTTCCGCAGGAGACTTCTCGTAAGATCAATGTGCCCAACGACAAGGTATAATTATTTGTGTGAGGTAAATCTGTTTTTAGTTGTTGGGCTCTGCTTCATGTTAAAATTTGGAAACTGGTGTAGATAATATATAGTCTCCATTAAGCCAAAGAGAAATGGAGAAAGTCACAAACACAGAAAATAACATTTATGGGCCCTATTGATTTTGGACGCTTGTTTGCTTATCTTTGGTTATGGAAATTCATGCGAGTTGGTGTTCTAATAGGAAAAGTCAGAAGCGATCGAAACTTGCAAATGAACTCGGGCGCAAAGATCCAAATCACAAAGGATGCGGATGCTGATACAAATGCTCCGACTCGTTCTGTTGAATTGGTTGGGACTCTCGAGAGCACAATACAAGGCTGAGCAGCTGATTAAGAGTGTTGTAGCTGAGGTAGCTAAATGTGTTGTGATTCCCTTGTGTTTGTTAGTTGTTCATTTGAGTTGTATTTCCACCCGTGAGTGACTGAGCAGCGCTTTGCCTTGAGTGGACATCTCCATGCCAAAAATCATGTTATTGCATTTTGTGATCTCTTGTTTCTTGATGTTTACAGCTATCGCAATGATGATTAGATAACTTGGTTACGCCATTTCATAATTAAAGCTATAAATTTTGTCAAGAGACCATTGAATATTAGTAAGAAGAAATTACAAGAGCTTTTTGCTTGCAATTCCTGATGTTGGAAAACACATATGGTCCTTTTTGTGTACTAAAGTATGATTGTGTCTGTTTTCGTGTTGTTTTGTTTGCATACTTTATACTTACCAGTTACCACTGCCTCATTATTTAAGGGCCGGCAAGACATCTTCTGCTCGAGTTATTGGGACTGCTCCAAAGTAATTCCATGTTTTTAAATTTGTTAATTAAGTACTTTTGTAATTTATATGAGATTTGATTCATAAACATTCTATTCCTTTTCTGCAAATTTTTGGCCAATGCTTAATGCTTTTATTGTATTAAGCTTGTTGTTTGCCCTTTCTTATTTTAGGGAGTTCCACTACTATAAGTGCCACTGGAAATCATTATGTCGAAATATTATGGTAAAAGTGAGCGCCTGTGGGGATCTGTTTTTTTCACTTGCCAATGATCTTCCTGATGGAGGCATTATTTTCCTAGATGAGGTATGTAGCTTCATCTTTATAGCATACATGTATTAACGATATTTCAGTAGCCATCAAATTTATTGGAAACATGGTGCTTAATATACTGAGACTGATGGGATATTTTGTTGTTCAATATGGAAAAAAAATTCAGAAAAAAGTCATTTGTTTAGTCTTTAAACTGATCTTTACCTTCTTTTCAAATGGTATTGAAATAGAACAAGTCGTACCTCCAAAACAACTTAGATTGTTCTCAACCAATTGTGATTCAATTGTATGGGGGTGAATTTGGATGCTATTTGGTTGATACATGATGACGTAAGAAAAGGTTGATATTTATTATTCAGTTTGAGATCATATTTGATAGTATACATCACTTTTATTTGGTTTTTCGTTGCAACGCATGAGCACCTTACCAGTAATGTAAAAAAACTGGTTGCTCTGGATTAACCAAGCAGAGCTTTGGATTCGATATCGTTGAAGTGGTCACCAGCAGGCTGCAATATCTGATCTATAGCTTTTGCCAGAGCTGCCTTCACAATTCACATCGTCAGGGCGCAGAAGTATCACTCTCGTCGTCAGCAATCACTTCCTCCATGCCCGCGAACGCTTGCCGCCGCCGTCTCCCTCCTTCCGAACCAACTCAGACTTTCCAAACCAAGGCAAAACGATGTGCAATCTTCGGAGGGCAGAAGGCCTGCTCTATCTTCACATTCACCTGATATCCTCGTCGTCTTCCATGAAGATCGCCGAGGACGGATCGCTCTTCGACATATTCTTTCCTGAGCAAGCGATGCGACGACAGAATGACCGGCATGTTCTTCCTCTCGGTTTGGTGGTGCTTCTTTGCTTGGTGTCCTCGTGGGCTGGGCCGAGTTCTACGAGAGAAGGGTTGTACGCCCTTCGGCCCACTTAAACCCTAAACGCACTGCCGTTTGATCGAATCGAGCCGTCAAATCAACAGGGCAAGGAAGAGGCTCGCGGCCGACGGATCGATCGCACCAACAGCGGGCGCCGCGGCGTGGTCAGCCGACAGCGGTCAAGCAAGCGAGCGGCGGCGCGGGAGGGAGCGGCCGGCATGGCTTTCTGGCAGGCGCGCGATTTCTTGTTCTGCGGCGTGTGCGGCACCCTCCTCACCTTCGACTCCGTCCGCTCCGCCTCCTGCCCCCTCTGCGGCTTCAAGCGCAAGGCCAAAGGTCTCTCTCCCCCTTTCACTCACCCTTCTCCGGGAGAGTCCTAGTTTTGCTTTGGTTTTATTGGCGTAATTGGTGCCGAGCCGAGCCTCGAGCGCACGCTAGTGCTTCTGCCTGCGCGCCTTGTCCTTTGCAACTGTGATCCTAAGTTGACATCGATTCGTGATTTGAAGCATTTTGTACTATATTTGATTGTTGTGACTAATGCAGAATGGCTCTTTCCCTTTATGCAGAGATCGAAGGGAAAGAAACTCGGTACACGATCACCGATGAGGTACGATCTCACGGTTCCCTCGCCGTGCTTCGCATAATCTTGGTGCTTTTGCCCTCCTGCCACCTGAAACGTCTATTTCTCCAGCGGACAGCCTGATACCAATGTTCTATTATGCAATGCAAACCAATAATCCTAGAAGTACTTGACCTATGTATGGAGTACATTCTGATTACGCGGTGGAGGTGTGGAGCAAATCGAATTATGTTAAGCTAAAAGAATGATTTGTGCGGTACTTCCATATTCTATTTCATCTAGATAAATGGTGCAGTTGCACTGATTACTGAATCTGCTTGACATTGCCTACGTAAACGAAAGTGTAGTTTCTTTAGAGAATACTAACCCTGCTTAGCAATTAACTCGAGATGCTTTTTTTCCCCTTAAGAAAAAGAGAAGACTCAAATGGCAACGTTCTCAATCTTTTGGAATGTATTTTTAGCAGCATTAATTGAATAGTATACACTTCCTGTTCTCAAAACGAAAATTTGATTTTAGGGATGACATATACTTGTTTTTTTTGGAACTGTAAAATTTCCTGAATTCCTATTCTTTTACCAAGCAATAATGAAATTATCAAATATTGAAGAAGATTGCTATGGCCATTATTAATATGTACTTTATTTTGAATCTCATGCCGTTGGCAGGATATTAGAAGGGAACTAAAGCTTGAGCCGTTTGTGACTCTTGAATCAGCACCAAAGGAAGATGAATTTATGCAAAGAGCTACAGTAAGTTAATTGTTTTTTTTCTCAAAATAGAATTTAATAGTTATTATTTTCTGCTATTTTGAGCACTAAACAAATCTTATTTTGCTTTAGGTAAACGAAACCTGTCCAAAATGCCGCAATCCTATACTTGAATATTACACCAAGCAGGTTATTATTGATCCTTCAGTATTTCATGATCAGTTTCTGTCCCCCTCTCCTCTTTCTAGTTCTGAATGTTGACTACCTTCTGGACTTGTAATTACAGCTACGGTCAGCAGATGAGGGGCAGACTGTCTTCTACGAGTGCCCAGAATGCAGGCACAAGTTTGCGGTCAACACCTAAGCTAGATCTTTCGAATCACTTTCTGAATATGGTCCAAATCAGGGAAAGAAAAACCAGCAGTTACGGAAAAGCCGGTGGGAATCGGGAGGAAAAAAACTGTCTGAATTGTTTCAAATGTAAATTTAAATTTATGACTATATAATGCACTTCTTTGATTGGTTTAGACCTTTTTTTGTGTTAGATTACCTATTGTATGAACTAAATATATTTTAATTATTGTACTCCTAAGTTTTCTTTGGTTTTTCTCAGTTTTGGTAATAGTTTCCGGTTAAAACAGCTCAAATTAAAATTTTTCTATCTGAATTTCATCTGATTTTTTCTCGGTTTTTTTCGGTTACCGGTCGGTTATTGTTACCGCTGTCCAGTTCTGAGATTTGTATCCCTAGTCCAAATATGCTCTTGCTTTGAGTTGACAAGCGATGTTCAAATAGTTGCAGCGTTTTTGCCCCTATTCGAAGTATGGATATCTGGGATGTGCTAATCCATGCTTTGTGCCAAACTCTTTTTGACGGAACCTATCTGTAATGGGGCTAGCCCATATCCCAAGTAGTATGTATTTTATTTGAATGTGCCCGTAACCAAAGTGGCAAGTGTTCTTGCTTTCTAAAGGTGATTGATCTGAAAAGCTGCATTTTGGAGCTTATCATGCTCATTGAAACTGTCCCAGACTGCCGCCACATGACTTAACTTCTTCCCGTTCTTTTTGGTATTTTGAACTTGTGTCATAAAATCGTACATATGTATCCTACTAGCTGATATAAGTAACTTTGTTAAGAGTGGTTACAAAAATAAGAAAGGCGTCGAAAAGACTTTGTTTTAGAGGGATGTATGTTAAAGGCGTCGAAAAGACTTTGTTTTAGAGGGATGTATGTTAGTCACTTGTTAAGCACCACATCTCGGGACGCGCTATGTTTCCAAGTAGCAACTACTCCATGGAATTTGGGCAAAAAAGTACCGAATATTAACATTACTTTGCCAGTTAGATTTATGCATTTTTTTGGGGGGTAAACTGATGTAACAACACCAGCCCAACTCTAATCCACGTTATAGTATTTGTCGACTGTTGAAATCGATGGATAGACGAGGAGGACAAAGAATGAGAGCACAGAGATTGGTGGATCTCTGAGTTTCGTAGTTGGGTAAAAATATAAAATATACTGGATGCACGGAGCAACCAGCAACGCTGAATAATAATAATAATAATAATAATAATAATAATAATAATAATAATAATAATAAAAAAAAAGTAGAGCATTGCCATTTGACCAGAATGTTATTGTACAGTTCTAGAGTACAGGGAAACCTGCAGGCTGCCAGCTTAATGAACTCCATCCCAATTATATGCCATAATGACAAAAATTATGGGACCATCTACATCTTCAAGGATTGTATTCTGAATACAGAAACCTTGACCAATCTTGGGCACCCAAGGCCGATGATGGGACAAAAAAAGAAAAGGAAAACAAAAAACAGCGCTCCTAGGTGACTCATGCCAATTTATGGTCAAGGATGTTTCACTGATGATGGCATCGCAATTGTTTGAAAACAAGGAAACAGCAAAACTGTACTCGGTTCTGCAAGATGTAGGAACAGCCTCAATCAGAGGAGCCCATGCCTCACACTTTTCATCTGCAAAATTGATAATAACAATCAGATGAAACAGCATTACACACGAGATATTTAACTGCACATAGAACGATTATACTTACATGTACAAGATCTACAACACACGAGCACCTTGTAGACTGTTTGGTTACTTCAAATGAATCGACCCCGATATTAACTGACAGCTACGTTTCAGATTTTGTTGGCGGATCATCCTTCAATCCTTTGGTAAGCAAATCGTAATTGATGGAGGCAAGTTGTGACAGATTCTGCAGTGAAAAGAAGTCAGACGAATGATGTGCAGAATATAGGCACAAAAGGGTTAATAATAAAAGTTTTTGAATGTACTTTTACGGACTGACATTATCTTTGAAACCAGATCGTCACAAACACGACAGGTATAAATAGTATTCGAATTGTTGGATCACTAGAAATTAATAACTTTGGGCATCTGAGTGAGTTTTGATAGCACTTAGCTTCTAGGTGCTAGTCCAATGAAAAACATAATTGGATAATCGGACTATTGTTAAGCAACATGTCCTTAAGGACATCAAAGTTGGCTATCTGTGATGACTATGATTTATAGTAACTATAGCATTCAATATATGGCTCTCTGATTACTATGATTGGTCTCTTTAACAGAATATTACGATGTTTAAAATGTCATATTAACTACTTAGTAATGAAATATTGATAGCCTATTTCTAAGATATAAAGAGTGGATATACTTAGGCATCCACAAAGTGAAAAGGACAGGTCCAACATATTCACTTCAAAGGGGGGAAGGTTCTCCATGAAAGAAAACAAGGAAAAATGACCAATGGAAGGTATAGGCTTACCTTGAATGAAAAGTTGCTGAAAGAGTAATTGACATTTGAGCCAGATTCAAACTCTGTGAGGCCACCACACTCATCCCCCTAATGCACACATTTTTATAACAGTTTAGCTAAGCAACTGAGGGACATAAAGGTAGACAACTGTTCACAATGACAATGCAGTATTCTTGTTAGTTTCCTTTTCCTCTACTTCCTACAACTACTGAAAATGCTTAGACATGTTCATTTCAATCAACTGACACAAAAAATGATTCATACCATGTCATCTTGGCGATTGCTCACACAACTACTGCTGCCACTAAGGCTTCCATTATCACTGGAATCCTCAAACTCGTAGGCTTCATATATGTTTTCATCCGATGGATTCCAAGAATAACGGCTGGTGAAGTAGCTGGTATCAAATGCACTATCTGAGGAGGGAACAAAAGCAGCCTGCAAATGATTTTTGTGTCATCCCTGGTATGCCTATACAAAAGAGATGCACTTCGTGTTTGAAAGAGTAATCGTTGACCCTATCTCACCTTCTGCCTAGCAAGGCTATCCCAGCTAATGTCTTTAAAAAATGGATGTTGTTTAACCTAAAGGAAATACGATTACCAACATCAATCTTATAAAACATTTGAATAAAGTACCCCATCAAAAAAAGTTTCATGAAAGAAGGTTTCTATAGCACCCTCAAAATACCTCAGAGGCACCATTTGCTCCTAGCCTTTGATGAGGATCTTCTGTCAATAATCTGGAGGAAGTTGTCGTATGACCACATTAGTTTTACTTAAAATCGTATCCGCAATTAACTCGTCCAAAGATTTAGAAAAGCATCAAGTAGTTAAGTAGCTTTGTCATTGAAATTTGCACCGTTAATGGCATGCCTATACTTCAACATGTATATAGATTCCAAATACATATTAGTGAACAATTATACCTTTGAGCAAACAAGTAACAGCGGTCGTAAACCACAGAACAGAACTAAACGAATATAGCATATAGAACACTATGCTAGTATGCTACTATTATCATATACATCGAAACTGCAAAACTATAACACTGATCAATGTCACTTCAAACAAATAAAGCAAATGTCAAGCTATCTAGCAACAAGCAAGCAGCTATAACAATTTAGAGCAAGGGGAAGAGGTACGAAAGTACCCGTCTAGTTTGACCCGAAATCCCAATTGACCCCATCGGTCATTTGGATTATTTGGGACCTGCGTAATACAACTAACAGTCTGATGTTCATTCTCAAAATGTAATTGATAAAATTGATCTGAAAAAAATTGTGTGGTGATCTAATAATAATAGTTGAAATAAGGGAGGTCATATTTCAGTTTTTGCTTGAAGACATAATAATGAATACTAATGGATCATACACATTGGTTAGTCTAGAGAATTTCACGCTTGACATTGCAATAATGTCAAGAAGAATGCAGTACAAACATGCAAAAAAAAATTATATAATTAGCCCCTCAACTCCCAATGTACTATAAAAATATATCTGCAACTTAGCATAATCATACACCAAATTAACATTGGAACAACAAGAAGCGATAACATGCAATGCTTTAAGGATGTAACATGATTAATTGAGAACTCAAATGGTTTGAAACATTTCTTACTTGTCAATTAGATCTTGTGCTTTAAAACTCATCTCTTCTGGGACATGTGGCCAAGGTATTTTGCGATTCAGAATATTGTCAAAAATTGTCTACAGCAACAAGCCAACAAGTACAACGAGAATGTCAAGTTACACCATTACATTTCCAGATAACAGAAACCAACATCGAGTTCTAGCAAAGATCTCATAGTCTGAATGTCTGATAATGACAAGTTGCTCCAATAACCAACATTTTATACTATATATATGGACAAAGAGAACTGATTTTAGCAAAGATCTAATTAAGTCCTCGCTGATTTCTCACTAATGTAAATTGATAGTCTGATGCTATGAACACGTCAAAAATTACAGTAAATATTAAACAAAATAGTACATATTATGAAACATTCACATGATTTCTCAGTAATGTAAATTGATAGTCTGATGCTATGAACACGTCAAAAATTACAGTAAATATTAAAAAAATAGTACATATTATGAAACATTCACATAACTATGTACAAGCTCCACATTCTCCAACCTACAAAAGGATTTGAACACAAAACAGAGGCAAATGGTCTACTTTGGATTTATTGAAAATTGTCTATGCAGGTATGCAAGCAGATTTTTGAATGATTAAGATATATAGCAAAGAATTATTTAATAAATGTAAAGTATGATACCTGGGGGTGCTCTGCATTGAATGGAGGTATTCCAACAATTAGCTCAAATAGAATGACACCTACAGACCACCAATCTGCACTAGCACCTGGGATCATAATATACACAACAATGAAATTATTAGTACCAAACAGGTAGTCAAAATGAAAAGACATTATAGGGGCTGAAAGGCAGCTTTGTTTAGCATTTTACCATGTCCTGTCCCCAAAAGGATTTCTGGTGCTAAATAATCAGGGGTTCCAACAGCAGAACGCTTTTGTCTCCGTGCTCGGTGATCAATTTGCTCAAATTCACTCATCTGAGGTTCATCATCTCCATACAGTGAAGCCCCACTAACAGCAGGACCAGATAGATCATCTGTGCTGTTGATCAGACCAACCTTGGACAACCCAAAATCTGTCAACTGATGACAATGAAGATTAATAAGTAGCACAAATAGAAGACATACTAAGAAAAACAACCATGTTAGATCAAGAAAGAACCAAAACAATATTTTCTTGTCCATGAACATGTTGAAGGCAAAAGGGCCATGAAATTATTGGTGTAACAATTGTAGGCTAAAAGAAATGAGAACTCAGAAACAAATGTGTAGCTATTATCAATTCATCAATACATGTGGTCACTCAATTGAAAACAAGACAACGGGGCTGAAATAAGCTTATATTTGACTTGTGTGGAAATTACAACATAATGCTGCTCTCTTCAAGGGAAAAAAACTCAAAAGTTTCTGAGCATTAGCTGATACCAATCAAGCTCTAAGCCTCTAAAGTCTAAAGTACAAAAAAAGAGGATATGACAGCATTCCAAACTTTCTAACTATGCATCACAAGATCCAAAATTGATTCTCCTCAATAGTCATGTAGGTTAGCTGGTTATTTTATCTCTCATTACTCACTACAAATCTAGTACGTGCCATTGTGACAATTGATATGAACGGTTGTGTCATTATCTATTTTTCTTTGCTTGAACCAAATATAGCAATACATCTTCCAGTGAACCAGACAATACAAATAAGAACTTCAACTTTAAAAGGCATGCGGAATGAATTTTAGTTTGTGCCCTATCTAAAGTGAAAAAAAATATGGAATATAGAGTGAAAGGTTAATGACCATGTGAATGCATCAATACCTTTATATGTCCATCATGTGCTATCAATAAGTTGTCAGGTTTTAGATCTCTATGAACTATGCGCATAGAGTGCAAATACTCCAAAGCTAGCACCTGTAGGACAAAAAACGATTATAAAAAAGCAAGAGAAAAAAAATGAAAAAGGACAGACAAAACTAGTTAGTACAAGAAACTTACAACTTCTGCAAGATATACACGAGCAACAACTTCATCCAAGCACCCTAAATTTCTCAGTAATGAATACAGGTCCCCTCCATTTAGATACTCCATGACCAGATACAAATTTTCCCGAGAGGTAAAAGAATAGAAGAAACGAACCTTACAAAAGCATAACCATTTTAGAATCAAACTATAAGAATCCAAATTAGGAGTCATATTTGTGAGATCACTTACCACGAAAGGATTCCTGACAGTGATCAATATATCACGTTCAGCCAATATACTCTCGACAGCATTTTTTCGAATCATATCTGCCTTCCTAAGTACCTGCTTAAAAAGAAAGGAAATTTGTTAAATCACACAGAGTGCCAAAAAAATTACAATGTATACCATGAAATGAATGAAAGAAAGGTGTATTGCTGCACGTGTCAAAATTTTCTACTACACTTATACATGAATATAAGCTGAGAAATGTTTAGTATCAAATTAGCCCCATGCTATTGCTTTTTTCTGTTGTGTGACCACACAATGTTTGTCCTATAATAAATTACAATACAGCTACCTTGTTGTGGTGTCTGACCATGCAATGTTGTCCTACCAAAAACCTAGTTTAACTGCTAACAAATAGCAGATGCCAAACATTAAGAGGTGCAAAGATGGAGTCTGTTAGAAAAACTCACGCCTACACAAGGAAGAGAAACACACAAAGCCTTGTGGCACAACACAACTAGTGCCTTTTCTCTTGTTTCTCTCATCTTCAAACTGATTACATGGACTCATATTTAAACACAAACACACACACTAGCTGAGCAAGTTGCCATCCCACGACACGCACGACGTGCACAACTGGCCGCACGCAAGAACCGGGCAACTAACTAGCCATGGCCTGAACTAATCACCTACATGCATAACTAACTAGTGCACGATCCAACAAACTAGGTCCTTGACCAATGCATGCGTCCATGCAAAGCTAAACCACCTCCTGCTGCAGAACGTGCACCATGACCTAGCCAAACACCTGGCCACGAACTCATTCTTTGGCTAATCCAAACAAATATGCGTGCTCCCAACTCCTCGCTGGCGATCCGCTCACTGCACACTCCGGATCCTACCACTACGCCATGCAGCTCGCACTAAACCAGTTTGGACTAAGCCTATTACATGCATTACTGACACACTCCTAACTACTGCAAAACAAGATTAAATTAAAAGAGTCCAGACTGAGAAAATAACAATAACTCCACAACACCTTTTCTTTTTCTTTTTTTTCAACTTAGTAACTTACCAAGCTGGGAGCAAATAAAGATGAAAGAACTAAGTAAATGCCCATCTCACGGAATTCCCTAATCTGAAAATTAAAGTTCCACAAGAACTTCCTTTCTTTCAGTAGATTCGTGTAGGGTTTGATGCGGATACAGACATGCTTAGCACTTTTCAGTTAAATATATTACTTAACTGGAAAGAATTATTGAGCCGCATTAAATATTACTAGGTGAACTCTAATTTAACTAGATCTTTAATTATTATACTTCGAGATACAGAGCTACTACTATTTTATTTAATTATATGCAGGCCCATAATCGATCTGTACAAGCCTAAAGTGAAGATGCGTTTAGAAGGCCGAAGTCAAGGAAAGGAAAGCATTCGTGTGCTGCATGGCTGCATGAGAAGAAAAGGCATCCATGCATATGTTTGGGCTATTCATTGTGCATGCAACATTAGTGCACCAATGTGACCAGAGGTTGCATGCTGTTGTGTGACCAACATGTGTGCTGTTGCATGCATGGGCAGCAGAGAAGAAGGAACCAGCAACCATGAAAAGGAAGGCCAAGCGGCCGTGGGGGAAAGACCATGTGGTGGAATCATGAATCCAGCCCACGGTGCAAGAGGCAACGCCCAACCACTTGGAGAATGCCACGCCCACAAGAGCCCATGACCGAGTCATTGCTGCATGATCAATGCGGCTCGCCGAAGTGACTCATTAAGTCGGCCAAGAAACCTTGATTATTAAGTTGAGTCTGGATTGGTTAGTAGGTTTGAGAATTAAACTCTAGGTTAGTTTGTGATTCGGTTTGTCCTAACCGACTAGATGTGCATGGCTGTGTTGGACTTTGCTTCAGATTGTTTTGGCCGAACAAACCAGCTGGCCCTAGGGCAAGCTTGCGTCAACATTAGAGGGGCGCCATAATTACCACCATGACCCCTGATGTAACTGGAGACCACCTTTTATCAAATAATAGATTGATTTGCTCTTGTTCTCATGATGGCCGAACCATCCAATGGAGAATTAGGAGTGCTTTGCTAATTGAGATCGTTCAACCTTTCCGCAAAGAATTAGGAATGCGATAGGACTTCGCTTGGTGGTCGTGAAGTTCAGCACGTGTGTTCTTACGAATTAAAGAGTGCTAGCTCTTGCGTTGGCAATAAAGGATCACTACGATTTGAGAGACTATACGTGAGTATCTTGATCCTACGTCAAGAAGATAGGACAACCCCGTATCATGGTTGTTCATGTTTTTCATGTAAGTAGGAATGGATGTTGTATATTGTAATAGCTCATGGGGCATATAAATAATACAAGGGAACACAAGGACCTAAACCCTAGATATATGGAAAAAGACCTAAATACCCTTAACACCCCCCCTCAAATGTAAAGTGCATGCAATAGCATTACATTTGAAAAGGGTTGACACTAAAAAGAAAAGACACAAATATCCTTAACAATCAAGCCGAAGAGGGAGATAGAAGCATAGCGGCACAGATCGAAGTCCGAGACGGCGGCGGCGCTATGCACAAGAAGCGCAACGGAGGCGCGGTGTATAAGAAGCGCGGCGGCCTTAAAAACTCGGGACAGTGGTTCAAAGAGAAGAGCGGCGGCATCATGAAGACTTCTACGATCTGCAGCGGCTCAAGGAGAAGAACAACGGCTGTGGCTATGCAAACGGAAGAAGACCACACTCATCCGAGAGGATAGACTGTGGCTAGCAAAGAAGTCAGCTGATTGACCAGAAATTTGTGGACTCGCATGGCTTCGACAGATTGATAGAGAGATACTACAGAATTTGGATGGACGCAACGGAAGATATAAAAATTGAAAAGAACTCAAAACAACAAGACAGGTCGGCAAAACACAAACGACAACGAGGCCACAAGATAACTGGCCGCGAGGGCCCCGCCGCTCAGCTCCTGGTTGCCGTTCTCCATTGAAAAGTCGGCAGGCCCAAGGTTTGGCGGAGCCCATGGGATGTTGAGCCGAAAGCCTGGATAAGGAAACAAAGCCTGAGCACTAAGAGATGGGGGAGCAGGGAAGTGGAGGTGCCGACGGTAGGGTTTGGAGGAGGCGGCGTTGGGGTGGCCGAGGCGGCTGCGGCGGCAAAGGCCCGGGCTGCGCGGTGGCTCGCGAGCGGGCGGCGGCCGTGAACAGGGGCGAGTGCGCCAAGGTGATCCGGTCGCTGTTGCCCACTTGGCGCCTCCTGCGGCTCGACCCGCCGGCGATGGGATTTGGCGCGGGGAGCCCGAATCCGGCGAGGGGAGCCATGGATCCAGCCGCAGCGTGGCGGTGGGCAGCAACGACTTGATGGAAGCGGCGGCGCCGGCGACGGCGGCGCCGAGCCGGCGGGGACGGCACAGGGGTAGGCGCCGGTGCTCCTGAGGCAACGGTGAACGGCTTCGCATGGTAGCCCCCATGGTCGACGGCGACGAAGACGACAGATCCGGCCCGGAGATCGCCGGATCTGGACTTGGCGGCGGCGGATGCGGCCAGATCGGCGGTAGATGCGGCCAGATCCGGTGCGAAGGAGGTAGGCCGGATTTGAGGGGCGCCGACACGAGCACGGGCTGGCGGCGGCGGCCGGATCCAAAGGCGCAGTGACCAGATCGGCGGTGGATGCGGGCCGGATCCGGGCGGCGGCAGCCTGGTGCGGGCTCGGGCGAGCGCAGATGCAGACGCGGCGACGATGGGCGGTGGAAGGAGGTGGCCGTCCGGGAGGCCTTTCAGCAGCAGCGTGGGCGCAGGTTCGACGACGAGGATGGCCACCCCCGGGATTAGCTCCTCCTGAGGGCAGCAGCAGCGCGCTGTGGATCTAGCTCTAAGGCTCTAGCCTTACTCTGATACCATATAAGTAGGAATGAATGTTGTATATTGCAATAGCCCATGGGGCATATAAATACTTAAATAGTACAAGGGAACACAAGAACCCAAACCCTAGACATATGAGAAAAGACCTAAATACCCTTAACATTTCAATCTAATTAACATTTCAATCCAATTATTTGGCCTATGTCATCCTGATATATATTTTTTCTTTTGACTGGCACATGAGTCCTTGATCATAAATTTCAATAAGGTGATTTTGCCAAGCAAATTAATACTGCAGCTTAGTTCCTATAAGAGGAATGAATTTCAGTAGGGTGCTTTCCATGGAAATATGTATGGGTTTCGAAATATATCTATGTAGAATTTGGAAAATAATTGTGTGTTGCCCCTCAGGACCCCCACACCCCTTATTTTACTGCCCAGGATTACAATCCGACTCTAATGAGACTCTTCATTAGACTATGGACTCCGACTCTTACCGGACCCTAATATTAACTCACCAACACTCCACGGTCCCCCTCAAGATTAAAAGACCTCACTAGGACCTCAACATTTACCCAACCCACCACCAATGCCATGGCCAATTCCCCACCAAGACCTCCACCTTTACCAAAGGTTGCCTAAGTTGATGCCATGATCGACACCACCTCCGCGATGCTGAGATGCCACCCTTGCAGTACCAACCACCAATGTTGTGTCCCCCACCTCTACCAAGACCTTAACCACCATGACCACCTCTAACCCAACCTCTTCCATCAGCAGGTCCTAGATCCAGCAAAACTCCCTCTACTTTCTTCTCACAATTGATGCAGAACAACAGCAACTCAATCCTTGCGGTGCGGTTGACAGCGGCTGCCCTACGACCACCAGTTTGGGCGGCAACGGCCTGCCAGCCCTTGCGTCTGTGACCATCCGCAAGGGGCACAACAACGGCAGCATAGAGATGACAAGGATGGCAGTGAATTAAGTTTAGGGTTAGATTTGAAGATTTGGCACTGATACCATGTAGAAATTTGGGGAATAATTATGCGTTGTTCCTCAGGACTCCCCACACCCTTTATTTATTGTGCCAATTGCTACAGATTACAATTCCACTGTTCATTAGACTATGGACTCTGAAACTTACTAGACCCCTAACACTTCAACAACAATCCATAAATCTACAAGACCTTGAGGCCTGTTTTAAAGTTTCAATACAATCCTATGACACTATGGCAAGGTTTATCAACCGAACCAATAAAGTTACAGTTGGGTTCCCTACAAGAAGAATATATTTTCTTGAGAGTATTTTAACTTTTTTTCACATCAAAAGCATTTAAGGTTTTCGCATGCCAATATTCAGGTTTACATGTAACAACTAATATGAACTATAATTTTCAGTTTTTGGTCGACAATGCCAATACCCTTGCAGGTATGACCATAAAATTCTTGTCAACAAAGACATGTATGGGTGCATAAGAGAATAAAAAAGATCTGCCAACAAATACCTTTATCGCAAAGAGGTCTCCTGTAGTTCTTTTCTTGGCAAGGAAAACACGTCCAAATGCTCCACGGCTGATAGGCTTTATGATTTCAAAGTCATCAATTGAAGTACGATCCTTGACAGGATGAACAGGACTTGCTCGTAAGCTACGGACAACATCATCTTCTTCATCCATTATGGTACTTGCTGAATCAACCTTGTCCATATCAACTGAATCACAAAGCTGCAGGTACTTTTCCCTAAATGATTATGCAAACCAGAAGGACAAATTATTTAAAGAGTAAGAAATGGCAAATAATATTATTCTCTTAAAAAACAACCAAAATGATGTGACCTGAAAGAATTATTTTTACATGCTTTTATCTAGTAAGAATGCCAATTGAAAAAAAAAGTTCACACTAAACTCAGTGGATTCTCACCGGTGGAGTTTTTCTATACGTGTGCCAAATGTCTGCACCGTGAGGGCCTCATGCTTCCTACGATTGACAATATCTTGCAGATCTTCTATGCATGTAACCAATTGGGATAGTGCGCTTTCTTCATCCAAAGGAGTACTTGCAATGCATCGTGCAATATCAGCAAGTTCAACAATCTGCACAGATTGAAGGAAGCTATTTTAGCAACTCTTAAGTCTTAACAACTTGAAGTTAATAGTTGACGTTGAAGAAATTTCCAATAAAAAATGGTTAGCACTCGTTGCATTACAATATAAATCATTTTGTACAGGCAAACAATCGCTAATCAGAATACAGTAATGATAAGCTTTTCAAAGTTTCAACTACCGACAACTAGAAAACCAACAGTTTACTCCATTTATTTTCAACAATTAATATTCAGTAGTTGTACGAAGAAATTACATTGTCATAATCAACAGAAAGATAGAACGATGTCATCAATAGATTTTATCATGGGCACTAGCTTCACACATCACACCAGTATAAACATAGATACAGGCTACTTATTCTATAGTCGGATAATTTAATAGCTGACAAGTTTCTAGTGAAATGATCAGCTATTAAATCTGAGAGAGAGAGAGAGAGGCAGAATTATGGAAATCATATACATAGCTTACCTGTGGAAGATCATCGCTCTCATTAATTGCACTTCTACCAGCTAAAAGCATGTCTATGTGATTTGATCTTGGAGTTGTTAATGGAGATCTAGGGGTCATACTTCCTGCTGATGATGTAGCCATTCCATGATCAGATTTCGGCCCAAAACGAGTCTTACATGTCATTGAAGGAAGATTTTTTATGTCATCCAACGAAATAGTGCTATCAGCCTCTTGGAGATAGTCAAACATATCAACGGAGCCTCTTCTAGACCAATCAGAGAGTTTTGGAGAGGGACCATCAGATTCTTCGTTGATGCTTGAATTTGAAACTTTTGCAACTTCCGGGCTGCCAGCAGCATTTGGAAGGTCTTTCTGCGAATAAGAATCTACCATCTTTTCTAGTGTTTCTGTCACGCTGATTAGACGTTCATCAACACTTACACCTTTTTGATCGCACCTGTCAGCAATTGCACAGATTGTTGAATGATTTTCTACGTAATGTGTAGGGACATATTCTTCACATATGCGACACATTATTGAACCCTCTTCAGAAATATTTGGCTGGTCAGACCAGTGTCCCCATGATGTTTTGTGCTGATGTTTGGGAGGAAGTGAGTGATGTGATATAGATTCTACTGGACTGGTTAATTCCACATTGCTACTAACCGTAGAGAGTGCCTCTGTTTTCTTATTAGGCAATTCCTCTTTAATAGGGGTAGATTCTTTTGGGGGCTTGGTAACAGGTGATGGAAAGGGTTTCCAGGAAGACATCCGTTCTCTTGTTGGAGATTCAACCTCTTTCTTAACATCTGTATCAAGTGGCGAAAGAAGCTTAACAGGCTTTATCTCCTGGCTTCTTCTCCATTTCAAATTATGCTGCTCTTGACTGTATGATTTTCTTGCCTCGCTTTTACTGGTTCTGGTTGTTATGTCATCTGCACCTGGTTGAGCTAAACTATGCCTGTCAGCAGATTGTATAATCTTATCACGCTGATCAATAACAACTTCGTCCTCTGCAAAGCCACTCTCCTTGTGAAACTGGAGCAGTCTTGTACATCTTGTAAGGATAAAAAGCATCCGAGTGTACAGTTTCTTCAGCACACCCATTGGGAGCTCCTGACGATGATCATCCAAATCTTGCACTATACCTTCACATTGAAGCCAAAATTCCCCAGGTGTCATTACACAACAGCTACGTGCAAGTATTAGCAAATCCTCCAGAGTTTCTTTCCACTCAGGGTGAGAGTCTGTGTACTTCTCCATTACACTAACCAAGTCTCCCGCAAATATAGCCAAATCTGAATTTACCTCTTCCTTTGCCTTCTCAAATCTCACCTGAATAGCTTTTAACACCTCCTGTGTAGACAACAGAAGATAAGATAATCATAACTGGATAGATAAAAAAATATACTAGATCAACCCCCCCACCCAAAAAATGAAGGCATAAAATACAGATACACCATTGACCATCATCTCACACAGAACATGAATTGAGATTACCTTCAAGTTGTAAATGCCCCGAGGTTTCAAGAAAGGGAATGGTCGAACCCCTTTGGAGTTCAACTCATGTGAAAAACTTTTTATATCAGAAGGGACTCTCTTCCTCGGTGCACTGGTAGCCTGCATAATGGCCTTAAAGCGTGGAGACTCGGATTCCTTCGGTGTTTCACAGGTATCATATGCACACTGTGGATTACGATGTCAATGCAGATAGGAAAGTGTTAGCAAAAGAGCGAAGGATGGTGTAGTCATCGTTTTCTTATATGTAAGGTGTGAAAAATCATATGCAAGTATCATTACCGCAGTCTCTGGTATGTGAGTTGGAGTCCTCAAATCTCCAGAATGGTTCCGCAAGGCATTATATTTAGCTGTGTATGAGATAGATTAGACGCCCACATACCAGCTATGGTAGTCAAGACAAAAAAGGCACCAGAATAAGGGGAAAATACCATGTAAAATGTAAACATTCATTAGAAGAATAAAGAGAACAAGTTGCCACAAAAGAAAATTCACCAAGTAATTTCATGGATATTTTCATACCGGAACACACAAACATGACATCAAGTTACAGAAGAAGCACTTCATTCCAATTTGTAGAAACAGATTCTGCAATTATTAGATATTGTTCTCTAGGCACACCAATGGGGTAAAGTAGAATGTTCTGTGGACAAGCCTACATGTAATGCATTTTCATATGGAATGTAGAAACTATAGAACCATGGACTAGAATAATAATCATCCAGTTATGGCAATAGAAGATGCATTTTTCTAGTAAAACACTCAATCACAAACTACCATTCAGTATGCTGCAAACTCCAAACAGTTTGCTTTTATGAAGCGCTAATGAAGTGAATTGACTGATACAGCTCTGATACGCATTGATAAGTGTCAAGGAAGTGCTAGTATGACTGAGTATTGTCTAACACGTGTCAAATGAACACACCACTCAAGCCATACATCCAATGAATTGTGTATATAGAAAGGGCGCACGATTAATTTATCTTCAATTACAATCTCATTAGAAATACCTTATGTTCAAGCACTAAAACGAGCAAGCAATAACTAATTCGACTTTCATTCTCGTCGTCTTGCCAATTTGCCAACCCCTCCTAACTTTAATGGTTAGAATCTTCCTTCCATTAGCACCAGGGTTATAAGTTTGGTATCCAGATACTGTGCAGCACGTTGAATCATGCACTCCCATATCCCGAAAACTAAACACCTCTAAGGTGAATGAGTAGCTAAAGCTTGCTCTCCCCTTATTGTCGTCTTTACTGGTTTTTGGGAAACTGTTAAACTTCTTAAGCACTAAAGGACGCATGATTAGCTAAAGCTTGCTCTCCCCTTCACTGCGAAGTTCTAACCCCTAGCTTCCACAAATAAATAGCCAGTTTACAGGAACATGCTGCAAAACCCCAAACAAAACTTGTAAAAAAACATGCACAGGATTACACCTTTTGCAGAGTTCTTTCCTTCTGCTCCCACGCGCGTCCCTGCAGCACCCCGCACCGGCTGCTCGGCCGCCTTCGCCTTCCCCCGGCTACTACCACCACCACTACTCGAATCCGCCCACGCGCTCTCGCCCTTCCTCCCGACGCCTCCGGCCGAGGCGGCCGACGGCTCCGCCTGCGCCTGCCCGCGCGAGAGGTTGCTGCTTCCGAGCGCGGCGGCGATGCGCTGCCCCTCCTGCGGCAGCGGCCCGGATCTCGTCTTGATCCGGTTCAGCCCCAGAGAGGACGCGAGGATCGGCGACAGCGCCGCCGCCGACGTGCCGCCGCCGCCCCCTCCCCCGCCCGCATCCCTAAGCTGCGCTGCCGCGCCCTTCCTCCCATCGCCGGACGGGCTCGACGATGCCGAGGACGCGGCAGCGGCGGCCGCGGAGCCGAATAGCTTGTCGCGCTTCCTGGGTGTCTCGGATTTGGGCTTCTTCTTGTCGGATCTGGACGAGGAGGAGGACGCCGGCGAGGCCGCCGACGCGGCGGAGGCCGGCGCAGAGGTGGGCGTGCGGGGGCTGTTGCTGCCGTCGGGGCTGGAGGACTCGGACGACTTGTGCCGCGACGAGAAGAATCGGCCCTTAAACACCATCGCCTCGCCTCGCCGGGCAGGGGAGTTCGGTCGAACAGGCGGGGAGGGTGACGAGACTGCGAGAGCGAGCGAGAAAGGAGAGCGTGCGAGTGGGGACAGCGCGGAGGAAATGTAGGGAGACTGGGAGAGGGAGCGGGCGACGCGAACGGCTCGGCCCGTCCGCCCGGGTCCCGTCCCGCTGCGCCCCGCACGGCGCGCGTGCTTTTGCCTCGGCTGGCGGCTGGGCTCGCGTGACCGGGGGGAGCGACCCGAGCAACCGCGACTGCGTTTTGAGTTTTGACTGCGAGGAGTGGGAAGCGAACGAGTGGCTAGGCTAGCGGGCAGTGGGGCCAGTGCCGTAGTAGTAGTCACTACTCACTAGTCAGGATGACCGAGTTTGCGGTGGGCCGTCCGTGAGGCTTCTGGCAGGCAGCGGACAGTGTTGGCCCAGTTGGAATCGGCAGCGGCCGGCCGGGGGATGGCGAGCGAGGTCGGAGTCTGGACGAGTGGGTGACTGTTCGCCGTGGGGGCCGGGAGTTTTAGTTTGGGGGCTGAGGTTTCAGCATCGAGATGCTGCTAGTCAGTTAGCAACTGCTAGGGCCCGATCTGGGAGGGTCAAAGATTCCCGGTCCAAGATAGAATAAATTGAGTTTTTTCTTTTTCTTTCTTTTTTCGCCAAGACAGACCAGTGCGTTGAGAACTACATACTACTGGAACATTTTTTGCTTCCAAACTTGCGAAAGTGATTTTAGTTTGTGCAAGCTTAAGGCCCATCAGCAATCAACCAGCAGTGCAATTTACATTTGCATACTGATGGCTGAATCAGTTATGCTAAGAACGAGTGTTCCAAACAAACTAGTAGTACACATAACTCTCAAAAAGATCATTGAAAAAAAATGCTCGTTTGGAATATAGAAATCTCACCGGGATTTCATATGAAACAATTAAGGTTGTTAAAATCTCGATACTAGCCATACGATCATATGTTTCTACTATCTAGATTGATTGGACCGATTCGATTCAATCGTAGAGTCTTAATTTGGTAGAATATTAATATTGTTATGATTCTTTTTAATTAAAAATATTGTTATGATTCTAACAAAAAAATCTGTAGGATCGTGATCAAAATTTTCATACAACCCTACCCGTTTCTAGTGATTTATTATCAATAATTACCTGCGTATTTTCCTTTTAATTGTAATTTTTTAGTTTTTATTTCTTTATGTGCATCATATAATTTGCATAAATAACAAGTTTATTTCCTTTGTATTATATTTTATAAACAAAAGTTCTAAAAGTATAGTTTAAAAATGTAGAAGTGTTAAAATACAATGTAGATTTAAAAAATGTTTCTTTGGTAGAATCGAATACGATTTTAGATTCTACATCGATCCCACGATTTGTGATCTTACTGAAGAACCTTCGATCTGATTTCAGGATTGCTATTCTGACAACCTAAGAAATAACTCAATTCAAGCAAAAATCAAGAAAAATTCTTGCATTACAAATGGGCCATGGTACATAGGCATGGTTGGACCTATCAATAGGCCTTCCAAACTAGTGACAGACCGTCATCGTCATGGAGCAGCTTGAGTTGTCGCCGAGCATCAAGGCAAAGGCAAACTAACACATCGCACAACGATCGCTCGTCATTGCCATGCCCATGGGGCGACTTACCTAGGCTTTGAGCCGACGGTGGCAACACCCTAGGCTTCGCTACTTTTCTTTCATAGGCTCGCCTATTATGGGCTTGTATAATTTTGAGTGGATTCTTTTTAGCTACGACTAATAACTTATGGCTGTATTGATGTGACTGATGACTTTTGGCACTAGCACGAGTATTTATACATACGAACCAAATACCGATAAATCATAAGCCACTTTAAAAAGATTATCCCGATAAGCCATTTCAAAAAGATAGCAGAGAAGTCATCCCGTTTATTTATTTGGAGGAAGCCATAAGCTCCTGTTCTTGTCGGTTTTTTAGGCAGTTTTTAGCTTCGGCTTCTATCAACCAGTACTATTCATCAGACCTACCAATTGCAGCCAAAAGTCATCAGACACAACCTAAAAAATAGGGCAAGCCTTTTTACTTGGATTCGCACTGGGCTTACATCAAGTCTTCATTCTCACAAACTACAAAGTGCAATTGCACCCACATTACTATGTTTTTTTAGCTAAAAAAACATGGCTTTTCCTTTGCTTTGTAGGCGATATTAGACAAACATATTTGTACTTTTTAAGGCAAACATGGCCCCTAAGACCATTAACTCTGGGTTAATGTTTGAGTGTCAGTACAACTACCTTGAAAGTTAAAGGGGCTTTGAGATGATAGCATATTACAAATCAATGACTTGCTTTGAAGAAAAAGGGCTAAAAAGAAATACAAAATTACATCCAAGTCCTTAAGCAACTGAAAGCAAAGCCAGCGAAGTGGAAAAAGCTCCGGTCTCTATTCTTTGGCCTACTTGCCTTGTTTGCTTTGATCTGTTCATGGCTCCATCGCCTCTCATACTTGAACAACTGATGTGATGCAACCATACAAGCAATATCAATAAGATTTGTACGTTGTTATTTAGTGGACATCCACTGCAATTCCTACTTACTTGGTAGACCACCCCTTTGGTTTTAGGTGGCAACTCAATGGGCAACATAGTGCAATAACTACTATCATTCCCCATTACTTTGTTACTTCACCTTGTTGCCAGCTACCCACATTGCCTCCACTACACTGGCACCAACAATCCCCTGTAGGGCTGTGCATTTTTTAACCGAACCGAAAAAACCGGACCGAAAAAACCGAACCAAACCGGTCAACTCGGTTTGACCGGTATTTGGTATTCGGTTCGGTTATTAAATTTTAGAGTTTTTTTGAGTTCGGTTTTTTCGGGAAAAACCGGCTAAAAACCGAAAAAACCGAACTAGTACAAATTGAGTGTATGTTTGTAGTATATGTAGTAGTATATGTTAGTAGTATATGTAGTATACTTTGGTAAATATGTATTATACTTTGGTATATGTAGTATATGTTAGTAGTATATGTATTATATGTTACTCCCATCAGTTTTTGCTGGCTAGTAGTATATGTATTATCGTCTACTCATCTCGCTAGTCGCTATATCGTTAGCAATTCGCGTTAACTTTGGTAAATACGGTATTTACCGATACCACACCGAAATAAATTGGGATTTACCAAAACCGAACCGTATTTCTAAAAATACCGTATATAACCGAATTACTAACACCGTATTTACCGTATATACCGTATAAACCGAACCGTATAAACCGAAAAAACCGAATGCACAGCCCTAATCCCCTGTGGCTAGCAAGGTCAGCAACATTGTCACTCCTTTGTATCACCAATTGCCATGGTTGTCCTTACTCCCACCACTGCTACCGCCCAACTATCACCACCTACATAAAAGCCATGTCATCCATCGTCTACCTCATTGGTCACACGTAAATTGTTTTAGGGTCTGTTCATATTGGTTTTTGTTTCTGGCTTTTGTTTGGAGAAGCTATAAGCCAATATGAACATTCGGCTTCTCGAAGCGGCTTCCATACTCCTTTCACTCTCATCTCACTCTGAGTATAAGGCAGGGGGTCACAGTCTCACAGACACATCATGTTGGGATATAGGGTAGGCTATACTAGGATAAATTAAAATTTCTATCACGAAAACTAGGAATCCATGCGAGTAAGAAATCATGGATTGTTATCACTAGACGTGTGGTGCAACGAAAGAAGAGTTAAAACAGTCTGGTTCAACGTAGCGCATATCGATATAGTGGAAGTGTCAATCGTCCATTAGCAGTAGTTTATCTTCACTAGCCAACCGTAGGCTACACTAGCGGAAATTAAAATTTCTACAATGTAAACCAGAAGTGAAGCATTGGAAGTAGGCTCTCAGCTTCTCCCCCAGCTCCTGCCTTACTATGAAGAGCTAGTCAACATCAACCTGCTCCACGTAGTTGCCTTGAAAGTTGTTATGTATGAGATTTTGGATTTGTTCCCACGTGTAAATGGAGCCGAGGGTGATGGTGAAAAATCAGGAGAGTGCCACTCTCTGTAAGGTGAGGGGCAACCCCTTTGCTTTGTCGAGTTGTCGCCTCCTGTCACCTCAATGGCTGTCTCGTAGATGTGAAGAAACTCACGAGGGGTTGGTGTCACCCTTGTATGGGTCCATCATAGGCATTTTGAAGTCCTTCGGTCAGGCACTCTACTGCAGGCCTGCGGAGAAGGGGGTCTTTGAATCCACCCACTGAGAGATGTTGCATGCTTCGACGTGGGCTTGGTGATGCTCCATGCCCTCCGCGGTTGCCTCCGCTGTTACCACGATGGCTATCGACAGGCTTTGGATTTCCTGCATGTCATGCATGGCTCTTCGTGTCGTAGGTCCGCCAATTCTTGCTGCATCGTCTCGTAGATCGCCTTAAGGGTGCCTTTGCCCGCATTCAATGTCAAAGGGACGACGCCCTCCATCTCTTGCGTGCTGATGGCAATGGCGCTGGTATGAGTCCTGGGGTTCAGGTTGGCCACTATCGCTAGGTCCCCCGCTCGAGGCGCCTCCTGCCCCGTCGTTGGTGTAGCTGCCGAAGAACCTCCTTCGTTGCTCATCACTGCCCCACATGTCGTTGCACTGGTGTGCCGCTACCACAAGGATGGTGGTCCTTCATAGATCACCTCTGTTGTTCTTGTCGAAGTGTAAGTTTAAGCTCTATTAAGTTAGTTTTGGTGATAATGATAAATACAATTACAAGACTAACTTGTTTATCAACTATAATATTGCTAGTATCATTTTGCATATAATTAATGGTAAATTGTTTTTGGATATAATGATAAATACAATTGTGAGACCAATATTTTTATTAGTTATGATATTGACTAGTCTCATTTGGATGTAATGAATGACAAATGCTATTGTGAGACTAACGTATTTGATTGGTTATGATCTCTTAAGTCTCACTTGGATGAAAAGATAAAATCACAGATGTATGCATTCGATATCTCTATAAGTTAGTGCATTCCATTGATCCAAAATATAGATTAAACTTTACCAAAAAGTCTAATATAAATATGTGTATATGTTTTCTACTATATTCTTGTATACACACATTTAGGAAAAATTCACTCTGTGCTTTGTGTTTTCATTAGTATTGATCAATGTTTTTCTTTCTATATATTAAGAATCTTTACTTTAAAACATATCATTTGAGTATATATATATATAGCTTATATAGTTCATATTTACTCATAATCGGATTGTTATCTAGTTTCTTCATTATGTGTTAATGGTTGGATGATTAATGACAACCGAATGAGTAAGATTTGTTAGCAATTAATCTCAAAAATAAACACACATATTCAAATGAGTTAATTACTTAAAAAAAGCTTATTCTAGAGTATACAATTGTTATATACATAGTGTATGTTTGCAAATTCAATTTCTATTTCATTACTTGTTGGGATTGTCATGAATTACCAAAGAGAGAAGATTGTGGAATCTAATTCCCCATTATATATTAATGATGAAATTTTGGTAATTGAAAACAATTGATTTGTGGACTTATATTTTCTATGAGTTGGATGAATTTATTAGGTTCCACAAGTGAGGATGACTTGGAATTACTACATGTGTTGAAATCATCAAGTCAAGATGGGAGAAGATAGCTTCATGTGTTGAAGGCCATCAAGAAAAGAAGATGATCACGAGTTGATCATCGAGTGAAAACAAGATCAATCATGTGTTGATGGAGCTCAAGAAGAAGATACATCATGAGTTGATGCATGTCTAAGAGAAGATGATCATGTGTTGATCATCAAGTCAAGTGAAGACCCATCATGTATTGATGGAGGTCAAGTGAAGGATGCACCATGGTTGATGCACATCAAGACCAGAACCCGGACTTGAAGTAATGATGTATGTCATCAAGCTTCAACAAAATACTCAAGGCAAAGGTATGACTAGTTAGGGCTAAAAAATGTTGACGAGGATATAATAATTTTCTTATTTATTACGTCATTATATTCTCCGAATATACCACTTAACGATAAGGGAGAAATTTTCTAGAGTAGTCATAAGTCTCACTACGGCTACTTCATAAGTTCTTCTACGACTATCTAGTCGTAAGTTATGATACAACGACCTAGTCGTAAGTTATGCTACGACCACCTGGTCATAAATTCTACTATGACTATCTAGTCATAAGTTTTGCTAGGACTACCTAGTCGTAAGACCTGCTGCAACTACTTAGTCGTCAGTTCTATTGTGACGGTTTGATTGTTTTCCTATTTACAACTAAATTACTCCCACAGTGGGTTAGCTTGGTGTGGCAATTAGAATGTACGTTTATATTTCATAATCGCACATGATCTTACCCACGTCTCTCTGACAACAATCATTCTACAGCGAACAACTGCCCACGTCTCTCTGATGATAATCGTCATCCAGTGGTTAACTCTCGAAGTGTCAAGATGCCTTCTGGTAAGAAGCAACTGCCACTGATTCACCGGCAATATAAGGGACAAATCTTGAGAGACCTGAGGGAGAGATTGGCCCGGTAGGGAGCAATCAGTTCTATAAGTAGTGTAATTCATCGTACTATCCACACTTGTAAATATTTCCTCAGCAATAATAGCACAGGACGTATGGTTATTGTTCTCTTAGGAGAAGGCCCGAACTTGGATAAAATTTTCGTGTCTTTACTCTACATGATCGTACAAGAGCCTTGAGATCTTCCCCTAAATCTAAGAGATGTGTTCTTAGTATTTTTACCGGTTTTGGAGTTTGGTTGGAAGACCAAATTTCTAGTATAGGTTACCGTACTATTAAGAGAGATCATGTCTAGTAGCTTGAGTCTCATCATGTATTGGTAGCTCAACCTCACTTGCTCTAGCTCTCTATGGTATGATACTTATATTTACGAATATGTTTTACAAATAGTTAAACCTCATGTGTTGAATCCTTGTAACATGGGAATATACATTTCAAATATATTTTGCAAGTGTTTGAAGTCTATGTTTCTTATTTCTTGTGGTATGAGGCTTATATTTGCAAATGTATTTTGCAAATAGTTGAAGCCTATACATAATCCTTGTAGCATGTGATTTATGTTTACGAATGTATTTTGCAACTTGTTGAAAATCATTATTGACCCTTGCGTGCATAATAGTATAACTTGCAAATGTATTTTGCAAGATTTGTTGAAGTATATGCACTTGTCAGAATAATCGGAACTGGCGACGTGTATTGCACGGTACTACCGAAGATCGGAGGTATCAGCATGTATTGCGTGGAACTACCAGACGTAGTTCGATCGGAGTGGTCCGATTGGATTGGTCCGATTGGCTCTGGGTAAGTGGTCTGATTAGCTTGCGGTATTACCGATATGTATTGCACGGTACTATCGAAAGTTGGTACTACCAGCTTGTGTGGCGCAATACTACTGGAAGTCGAAAGTACTGGCTCTGTGTGAGCGGTATTTCCGAACTTCGAAAGTCCTAAAAAATCCTGTGGTACGTTTTTCCAAAGAAACACCTGTGTTGTGGTTTTCTCCCCACGAAAGCGGTAGTTTAGCATGTGTGGCGTGGTACTTCCGATGATCAGAAGTATCAGAAAATGAACAGCAGAACTATCAATTTTGCTGATAACAGTTAGTTTTCTGACCATTACGAGGGGAACGGTAGTTCCAATTTTATGACGATCGAACTACCGGAAGTCCTGATTTTTCAAGAGTTTTGTTTCCAACGGCTAGTTTTTGTGTTGTGGGTATATATACCCCCTTGTGGCCGGTTGGGGTAAGACTTTTGGCACTTTATTTCACTCTTTTTAGCTAGTATAAGGTTGCACTTTGTGAGCAAGGAGAAGGCTCTAGATTGCATGTGTTGTATCTAGAGATGGATTGAGTATCCACTTGAGCGTGTGCATTCGTTGCACGAGGTGAGAGTCAAGCGAGGGACTTGACTTATTACTCTTGGAGTTTGCTGACTCCTATACGGTATTAGAGGTGTCATGCATGGTGAACTTCTCAAAGAAGGTTGTAAGAAGACTCGGTGAAATTGTGAAAGTTGGACCTCACCTACCCAGAGTAGGAAAGGCTTAATTCATAGAATCGGTCTAATTCGTTTGGGTTTAACTCAATGTGGACTAACAGAGATGATAAGTCTCTGAACACCATGTAAAAAGCAACCGTGTCAATTGTGGTTTGTTCTCTTATGGTAAATCTACATTCAAGCGATTTATATTCATAGAATTAAATTGATTACTTATCATCCTAGGATTGCAAACCTTAACATAGACTTAAGTTGCTGGTGTATTTAAGTGAATGTATTGATTTAGGCAAAATTTGTGCTAAACCAATTTGAATTAAACTTCTGCATTATTTACTTAGTTTTAGCCAAATAGACAAATAGTAATTAGGGAAGAGAATTTTTAAAACCGCCTATTCACCCCCCTCAAGATGGCCTCCTCGATCCTACATGCGATGACCTCGAAGACGGTGCTCCTTTTTCTCTTGCGGGTAGGATCAAGGATAACTGACTAAAAGAGAGTGAATAGGAGGTTCTAAAAATTCTTATTTTCTAAAACTAATTTTCACAATTTTAGAGCTAAGTAAGATTTATATTACAATTAAACTTACACAATTCTAATATAGCTAATGCACCACAATCACAAATCTGTACAAATATATCTTTAGCATAACTATATATGATAAACTCATATTGCTAGAAATATAAGTGAGAAAAGTAGAGACAAAAAAATAAGCAAAAGATGACAAGTGATGTTTTGCTGTGGTATCAAAAACTTGCTAGTCTTCACTAGTCTATATTGAGAAAAGCCCATAAGACTTGAACTGGCTCCACGAATTAAGCATCGCTCCTCGATTCCACTGGTGATTGTTCTTCCTTCACTCTGGAGATGGTGAACACCGAATTACTCACAAGTTGGCGTTGGGCCTCTTTACAATATTCTCGAAGAAATCACCTCGTAATCTCCTACCAAATCGTCTAGATGCTGACATGTACTAAGAGTAATGAATCACAACTTCGCTTGATGGTGATCAAGTGCCAGAATAAATCTAGAATGAATGCAATTGAATTTTGGCTCAACTACCTAAATTGAATGCAAAGAGAGTAAATAAGGTGTGGAGAGAGTGCTCCATGCTCAAAGATGTTAAATGAAGTCTCTAGCCACTGTCTTGAGTTGGTGGGGATATTTATACCCTTACCAACCAAATCTAGCCATTACAAGAACATTCCTAAAAAATTAGGATGAGCGGTAGTACCGTCGTTCATCGGCCGATACTATTGCACCTATTCTGACACAACAGTAACAGCTATGGTAGAGCTTTTGAACTAGCCGTTGAAATACGCTGTGGTATTACTATCGTTATAAGTCCAATAGTTCCACTCTTTGATAGTTTCGATTTCTAGCGTTGTACTTCTGTTTGTCTTGAGGGCCAAAACTTGGTCACTCTGGAAAAAAATGTGTCGCCCAGTTTTTCAGTACTTCCAAAGTCTGGTAGTACCACTAAAGAGTTGTAGTCATACAGTACTACGGTAGTTCCACTGTTAAAACTCCAGTACTACCATTTTCTAGAGAAGCGAAAGAGTTTCAAAAGGAACTCTCTGGAAAAAATGCCGCCAACTAATCTTGGTAATTCCGAGTTGCGGTAGTACCGCACTACCTTTCCGGTCATACCGCATATTGGTAGTACCACCGAGTAAACTTCAGTACTATCAATTTTGTTTGAGAATGCACAGTTGGCTTTTAATTTTAAATTCTAAGTGCATGCATGATTATAAATTGATCCAATGGCACAAGAATATACTGTCAAGCAACTAGTTACGATCTCTCTTAATAGTACCACATTTAACCTATAATTCGATCTTTCCTCTTTTCTTCTAAGACCGCTAAAAGCAAAAAGAGATCTTAGACTATTTATACCATTGTCTTGAACATATTGATTTTCATGTTGTCCTTTAGCATACAATTCTAGGTGGTCACATTCATCACGGGGACTAAACCTTTCAAACACTCAATAAATATGTTAGTCCTATATTCACATATTATTATTAATTACTTAAACCATTTTTATGAATCTAGATGCTCTCAGGGGGTTGACGCCACCATCTTCTTTGAGGTCGATGTCTTCTTCGGGATCGATGTCGCAACCTTCTTCGGTGCCATCACGCCCGAATGCTCTTACCTTAGCACACAGCTTTTACACTGGTTCCCACGGATAGCGTCAACTGTTATAATTACGGGTGAAACAGTAAGGGAGGCTCCTGGGAAGACCATGGAGGGGTTTGCTGGAGCCTTAGATGCCATGGAAAACATGTGAAAGATACTTGTCTACGATATAGCTATCTTGCCTAAAGAAAATGAGTCCTTCCCCCACGGTGCAGAGAGGCATATATTTATATCCTTGGGGGGGGGGGTAAATTACACAAATGACCCCGTTTGGGTCTATACTTATAGGGGTGAGCATGTTCTTTCCCCAGCCTATTATATGAACACTCCTATCTGGGTCTGCACATGAAGGGGTAAATATGGTATTTCCCCTCGCTTGTAGGTCCTGCTGGGCTGGCCACATAGCCTAATGGCGCAATGGGTCGACTAGGCCAAGGTGGGAGCCGCTTCCCCAGCAATGAGCCATATCATTGCATATTTGCTATTAACACTTACTGAGTACTTTTGTACTTACCCTTACTATTAAATTTCTTTATTAGATCCCAGTCCGACCCGGGAATACCTTGAGTAGGACGTGAGGTTTACAGGTCCAGAGGATGTAGCATGGGACGAAGGTGATTGTATCAAGGACTAGGGCAAGGTAGACCCTTAGAGCCTGGTCTTAGAGAGATAGGGTATATAAATAATATTTATCTCCTTTTGTATTAGTATATGTATTAAAGACCTTAGCCATACATGGCTAGATATTGTAACAATGCAAAGTTCATAGTTATTATTCTGCTGCGTAACTCTATTATAGCTTATTATTCCCTAAGACGTTGATCTTAGGGAGTAATAATCTGTTGCCCGGTGTTATGTTCTAAGGATAATGACATGGGGTGCCACAATCTTCCATATCGTGGAGCGAAAGAATTGCAAGTACTAGGTCCAAGCTTGCATGAAGTTTTTTCGTGGGTACGGCTTCCGTAAAATTAACTATTAATATACTCTTGTTTTTAATTCAAAACACATTTCGGAGCCTAACTCTTGATAGAACAGGAGCAATGTTTAACACTTCCTCCCTTTATCACTTTACTTAATATGTTTACTTGTAACCTCTCCCATTGCACATATATTCTGATAGGCACAAATTTTGGCAGTACCATTAATGAGCTATCGAACAATTCTACATTTGATTTAGATTTCATATATATGATGCAATGTAAGAAAGGTCTTTACATAGGGCCTGCTTAGTAGAGCTATTCTGATTTTTCAGTTTTTGCTTCTGATTCACCAAAAATCCACCCCAATGAGAATCAAGAGCTGGTCGAGGGAAGCTAGAGGGTGGCTCCAAAAACCCTAAAAGAGGGGATTGGAAGCAAAAGACCATTCTACCCCTAGTTTTATCACTTCAAGAAATATTACCCCTTTCTATTTATACACAAATTTGTGAAGCTTCCCTACAAATTTCTGATCTAGAGTATGTGAATGTGATGCATATAAATACAAACCCTAAAAGAGAGGATTAAAGACAAAAAGACCAGGATACCCCTAGTTTTATCACTTCAAGAAATCTTACTCCCTTCTATTGATACACAAATTTGTGAAACTTCTCTAGAAATTTCTTGGGATCAAGAGTATTTGAATGTGATGCATACAAATACAAATCATGTACAAGAAGGAAAAAATTGTTTGTCAACAATTTAACATGCAACAAGTGAAAATATGCGCCTAATTTATGACTTGTAACATACATCTCTGAAAATTTACACATTATACAAAAGTTTTACACATCTCTACATCTCTGAACATCCAAAAGTACACATCGCTGAACTAGACATCTATGCTAACAGGATGGGCACATCAATAGTTTCAGAATAAATACAAAGAACACTACCAACTTATTCTGTCTAAAATCAACTTATTCTGTCTAAAATGGCTACTTCAAATCAATTGCCAATCTTGAAAAAACTTGGCAACATGCATACCAAGATAACAAGACAAAACATGGAATCAGTTGATGCAATTAGCAAGAAATAGCACTGTACAAATGAATCCAACATAAATTAGAGACTGTCCGTTTGTTTGGGTACCTTCATGGACTATCTGGCATATCCATTCATGGAGGAAAAAATGAACCATCTGGCATATTCTCATCAGTCATAATCATGTACAACAAGTAAAAAATTATTCATCAACAATTTTGCAAGTACAATGGAACTATTTGGCATGAATCAAACTAGGATCGATTGCTGCAAATACTCTACCATATGTCCAAAAATTGTAGATCTAGGAAAATGCTATGCAGCACAACAAAATAGGGATGAATCTAGCTTATTTTCCTATAAAATCTCCTTTGATTTACACAATACAAAGAAGGAGATATGACAAGAGGAGGGGCAGCGACTAGCTCTTACCTTCACGGGGCATCGGTTGGTGGTGAGTGACCAAGCGATGAGGGGGAGAAGGACCACCGATGAGGGACTCTAGTGATGCTTGACTCCAGGACTGGTGGGGAAGCGACTCTACTTACGAGGGAGAAAGGAACTCTGGCGGCTAAAAGCATCTAGGCCATAAATTTAGTGTTTTGGTAATTAATGACAAATTACGAATATGGGACTAACATGTGTGTTGAGAATGTATAACTAAGGTCACACATGTGCAAAAGTGAAGAACAAGCTACAAATAAAATTTGAAGCTCAAGAAGCATCAAAATTGAGGTACATAAATTTTAGGGTCTCTTTTTCGATTTACCGAAAAGAAATCGGTAGTACCGATTTATGCATAGCGGTACATCCGCAGTGCGGTAGTACCGCACCCCATCGCGGTAGTACCGCACTTTCAACGGCGGTAGTACCGCACTAAAATCCAACGGCTAGTTCGACGACTTTGACATAGCCGTTCTTCGTTGTCTGATAAAAAATCGGTAATCTGCACTTTCAACGGCGGTAGTACCGATTTCCCTGATTTTTCAGGATTAATTTTATCCAACGGCTAGTTTTGGTTGGTGAGGCTATAAATACTCCTCCACCTACTCTTGGGCAGGTTGCTGATATTCATTGAACTCATTTGAGCCCTAGAGCATTCACTACACTCTCTTTGCACACTTGAGCATTCATTTTGAGCTAGTGGAGAGATTTTTCGAGTGCATTCAATTCTAGTTAATCCTTTGTGCACTTGTGAGCCGTCAAGCGAAATCAAGGTCTATTCTCTTGGTGCTTGCCGGCACCTAGACGGCGGGAAGATCGATCGCCGGTGACTACTTCAAAGAAGCTTGTGAAGAAGCCCGAGCAAGTTTGTGAGTGGTGTGGAGCTCGCCATCTCCGGAGCGGAGGAAGAGCTACCAATAGTGATCGAGGTGTTTCGGCTTAATTCGTGGAGCCGGTCCGATTAGTTCGGGCTAACCTCAACGTGGATTAGTGGAAACCAGCAAGTTTCCGATACCACGGTAAAAACATCAAGTGTCTTCGTGATTGTCTCTTGTTCTTTATAGTAATTTATCTTGCTTATTGTCAATTACCTAGAATCTTGATTATTGTGAAGAATTGCTCATAGGTTAATTGATTGCTTAGTGTCATCCAGCTCTTAATTGCTTAATTTAGTAAAGAATTTTAAAACCTCCTATTCACCCCCCTCTAGTCGGTTATCCTTGATCCTACAAGTGGTATCAGAGTTTGGTATCTCATTCATTAGACTTAACCGTCTAGAGAGAAACGGATGACTAACGAGGGGATCGCAATAGGCAAGGCACCACAATTTGATGGCACAAATTATTCATATTGGAAAATTAGAATGTCAATTTATCTCAAAGCCATGAGCCCGAGCATATGGAAAATAGTAAATGAGGGTTATGTTATTCCACTTGATCTATCACACCTCACGGATCAAGATACTCGTAACGCTCATTTAGATGCCCAAGCAATGAATGCATTATTTGGAGCATTGAACGTGGATTAGTTCAATAGGGTGAGCAACCTACAAACTGCTCATGCTATTTGTACAACCCTCTCGGAAATCCATGAGGGAACATCCACGGTCAAAGAAGCCAAATTGCATCAGCTTAGGATCAAGTATGAAACATTTACAATGTTACCACACGAAGGTATCAATGAGATGTACTCTCGCTTGAACAATATTGTAAATGAGCTCAAGGGCCTCGGCACGTCACTAACCGATCATGATGTTGTGAGAAAAATGCTTAGGGCATTGCCGGAAAAATATGAGATGTTGGTGACCCTCTTTCTCAACTCACCCGATTTGCCAAAGATGACGCCAACACAACTATTGGGTAATTTGATTACCAATGAGTTGTACAAAAAGGACAAGGAGGAACTTTGGAGCAATCCTCCTCCAAGGACAAGAAGGTCACCGCTTTCAAGGCCAAGGTGGTTTCAAGTGAAGAATCTGAAGATGAGGAAGATGACTCCGAGGAAGACTAGTGTGAAGAGTCTGCATACTGTGAATTGATCTGATTAATCGGTCATTTACCCACTAGTAACCAACACATTTAACTAACCATTTATCCACTAGTAACTGCCTATCATCAACACCCAGTCAAGCCTCAAATTTAACTGTTTGAATCTCATTCGAGAGAGAGATACACGGTTCAACAAAAATAATGTGAACGTGATCAGCCAAGTGGTGCAGACCATCACAAGTCAAAAATCACACGATTTAGCACGCAAAAATATGTGAATATGCGTGTGTGTGTGTGTGTTTAGCTAAAGTCCTCCTCATATCATCCCCATACTATGAGTCACATGTTTTAAAGAGTGCCAATGACTCCATCTTATAAATTATCTTCCCCCACTTGGTTAGACAATATAGTAATAAATCTTGTTTGCTTTGAAATTATATGAAAATAGCATATTTGCTCGCATAATTAACCGACTAGATAATATGATACAATTGTCTTTGATATACAACTCTACCGTTTATTATTAAAATACAATTGTGTTTGCTATACAACTCTAATATACATATATGATTAATCTGCACCGTTATAATTTGGCTTCACCAAAATAAGTGGTGGAGACGATTCTCTTTTTCTCGATTAATATGAGAATTTTCAGAATTTTTTCTTTTTTAGGATTATTACGGGATTTTCTTGCTCTCAAAACGAAGGAAATATCTGAAATATCATCAGTTATTTGTATTTATATAGATGTGCTATCCCAAATCACTTTTCTAACTAAATGTAACACCCCGACCCTTCACAGGGCCCAGCTATCCCAAATCACTTTTCTAACTAAATGTAACACCCCGACCCTTCACAGGGCCCAAGATGCTACCACCACACTATTACTATTTCACATAGACGTACCACAAATAGAGTTAACACACGAGAACTGTATTAACAGGAGAACCCATTCTCTTGAACATACTTTAACTAGAAAATTTGTATAAACTTCTTAACAAAGGATTAAACATAACGCTCAGTGCATGACTAAGCAGCTATTTCACATGTGCAGTGCAAAAGAAACAACTCCTATTCCATGTATGCCGTCATTTTGGATCACCCTAAAAAGAAACAATAAAGTAAAGGTGAATCCAAAGACTCAGCATGCACACAATAAAGAGTACATCAATCCATATCTATAAACAGTAAACCAATTCTATGACTTCAGGCTGTAAATCACATCTACTATGAACTATAAAGCCAATCTACTGTAACATGTAAATCACATCTACTGTAAACTATAAAGCTAATATACTGTAAAGTGTAAATCACACTATTGTAAAGTATAAAACCCATTTATTGTAAACTGTAAACTATAAGTCAAACCTCTGTGACTGTATCACTGTCTGTATCACTCTTTATGCAGTGCAATAAAATGCAATGCATCTATAACTGTAAACTGTAAATCTATCTGTAACTGTATCACTGTTTGTATCTCTTTTTATGCAATACACTTGTAACTATAGCTTATACCGTATAGCGGAGGGTACACCCGTCGATGTCACCCTCTCTCTCCATCCTGTGGAGGTGTCTACCTCTGTAGGACTTATTCAAGAACACTCCGGACTAGTCATAAGACTTTCTCACTGACCTGGCTCTTACACACTTTGCATGACGTAAAATTCTTCAAATAAGGATGTTTACACATATCAATATTCCTCAAGATATGATTAGCACATAATCATATACCTCATCACTTAAATGCTATTGGTCATGGCATTGAAACACAAATAGCAATCATTCAACACAATTTATTGTTTTATTATGCACTTGCCTGTTAACCTGGTGGACGGTGTGTGGAAGACACCAGACTTGAACCGCCACCCTAACTCCGATGACCAGTTCAGGGCATGATCTGTCGCTCTCCGGCCGCATCTAATGGATCTAACGCCGGATCAGGTTTTCCCTTTTCCTTTATTTTTTCCTTTCTTTTTTCTCTCCTCTTCCTTTTTCTTCTTCTTGCCTTCCCCTCTCTTTTCTTTCCTTTTCTTTTTTCTTCCATCTTTCTTCTTTTTTCCACGCCCAGCCGCTTCCTTCTCTTTCCTCCCTCTTTCTTTTTCCTTTTCCTCTTTCTTTTCTTCCGCTTCTCCTTTTTCCTCACGGGCGAAGCCTTCCTCCTCCCTCTTTCCTCACGCCGGCGACTCCTCCACTCTCCTCCTTTCTCTCAGCCGGCCAGCCCCACTCTCCTCTTCTCTCGGCCGACGCTGACTCTCCCCTCCTCCCCTCGCAATCGGCCCTGGGCCCTCCCTTGCCTCCTTGCGTGGTGAGTAGCCGGGCAGAGTGGGGAGCGACGGTTGGCTACAAGGCGGCGACGGCGAGCTCTAGCGCAGGGTGAGGGGAGCTTGGCATCCGCAGGGTCGCGCGGCAGCAGGCGGCGGCGGCAACTGCAGATGGAAAGAGGAGACGACAAGCTACGGCCGGGGGAGTGGAGGCGCCAGTGGCGCGCGCGCATGTGGCAGCACGAGCACAGGAGAAGGCTGGAGTCGAGAGAGCATGGGAGAGAAGCAAATGCCAAATTTGCTTCCTCTCCCTCCCGACTCCCTCTTTTATAGGACATGGGTATGGGCGGGCTAGGCCTCCACTGGTCCAGGTACTACACTAAATTACGGGACCCTTCATGTTTTTGTTTGCCCTACATGTTCTAGTTGTCATCAGTTAACGGGGGGCAAGAAGAAGAGTTGACATCACCCCCATCTCAACAAACATGCTACGAGTGCAGGAGACGAAATCCCTTGCAGAACACCACCTCAATGCAATGGAGCATCTGCTGTTTATTCAAGAGGAGACTTCGCAAGGTGATGGTGCTACTGCTTCCTCCTCACAGCCGGATAGCCCTAGGATCTGGACGACATCGCGCAACACCTCATCCTCGACGACGAGTGAGTGGGATGAGCTTGTGGAGATCTTTCTATGTGATCACGACGAAGAAGGTGATCCGAGACGAGACGATGGGTGAAACATGTGTAGTAGCAACATGGATTATTTTCCTTGTTGTAAATAAGATTGTTGCCGGGAAAGTACAGACTGTGATCTCCCGTACAAAATTACAAAAAAATGGAGAATTCAAGAATTCATTAGTAGATTTCGTGGCTGTTCTTTTGGTCATGGTGATGGTTTTTAGTCATGTTGATGGCTTTTTGGTACATTTGCGGCAGATTGCGGAAAGAGAGATACTCGTTTGCGATTTTTGATGATACAGATATTAGTTTTTTAACGTGTATTACAATTAACTTGTAGACTCCATCTTAAAAAAATACTCCGTTTAAAAGCTAGTTACTGTAGCAAAAGTCAAAAGCGACTTTTAGAAGCCGCAAAGAACAGGCCCTCAGTACCGTTTCCAGTCATTTGGGTTCAACTACTTCTCTTCTTTGTTTCTTTGAAATTTTTGCTAGTGTTTGCTGATGAGGAGTTTGGGTATCGTTTAAACTCGATCTGCAGCTGGACAATTTGCCACTTTCTTATGCCCCACTCTGAATTTTCTATTACCACCGAATTCATATTTGCACAGTTACAGCAAGCTTGATGGGTATACTGGTGAAGTACCCCTCTCCACCCAACACCACACTACAGTCTACACACCAAAATACATAGCTGTTGGCCGTTGGATTCAAACTTCACATATAGCCGTTGCCCGGGTCAGGGCTGAGTCACCACACCGGTTAACCCCTTTCTCGGAAGCAACCACGACGAACCGCACCGAACCGAAGCCAATCCCTGGAACCCGCG
Organism: Melocanna baccifera; assembly: GCA_036346265.1. Taxonomy (NCBI): domain Eukaryota; kingdom Viridiplantae; phylum Streptophyta; class Magnoliopsida; order Poales; family Poaceae; genus Melocanna; species Melocanna baccifera. The sequence continues at coordinate 6,857,484 of CM070683.1, read as the reverse complement.
CGACCGACGCCGCCGCCCCCGTCACCATGGGAAGGCTCGGCGACAAGTCCGACTACGAGAGCCTCCGCGACGCCCGCATCTCCGAGAACATGGTACGCGCAAGCATCTATCTCCCCTATATTGAATTTTCCTCCAGATGAGAGATTCTCGCGGAACTGTGACCACCACCGATTCTTGGAACCCGGCGAGTCGTCGTGCAGGCCCGGATGGAGATGCTCGGCCTGCGCCGCTGCGCAGGGGATCTCAGCGCAATCGTCTCTGCCTCCGCAGCCTGCCGCCGCCCCGGAAGCACCACCCCCAGGAAGACCCCCAAGCCGCGGGTCCTCACCCCGCTCCGCCGCTCCGGCCGCCTGATAGCCGTCGCCTCCGCTACACCGGCCGCCTCTTCTCCGGGTCCCCGCCGCTCGGCCCGGCTGAACAGGCAGTCCGTGGAGCACAAGGCGCTGCCTCCCAAAGGTTGGTCCCTTCTTGTCGCCGCATTCCCTTCTTTTTCATGGCCCGGGCTGGTTGTACAAGGTGGGAAACGAGCTTCTTTTGTTGTCCCGTAGGAGTTTTGAGTAAGGCGACGGCTGCGGTTGCGGCTGCGGAGGAGGAGGAGGAGGAGGGCGAAGAGGAGCTAGACAAGAAGGCGGTGTTGGTGATCGACAAGGAGAGGGTGCGGATATTGCAGGAGAGGAGGTGCGACAGCAAGGGGAGAGGGGCCGTGTACGACCCTGTTCTTGGGATTTGCTGCCATTTCTGCAGGTAGATGTGCATCATCAACAACATGTCTCACCGATTAGTGCTCCTAATTGTGTTCTTGAACAAGAACGTACGGAATCATTGCCTTTGTGTAGCTTGTTAAGAGAACTTGTTGTTGTGCGATCAAAGGCAGAAGAAATTGTGCGGCGAGGAGGACTGCAAGCGCTGTGGGGAAGGAGACCTGGACCAGCCATGCATAGGTAGTAAAAGAAGTAGTAAAGATCGTTTTTTTCTCTAAATTCTGTGCAGCTAGTCTAATGGTAAACAATTTTGCTCGATCTTTTGCAGGGAAGACGGAGTGCTCCTCTTGCCGTTCTTCTAATGGGATCCTCTGCCGTGCTTGTCTGAAAGTCAGGTACGGCGAAGGTAAGCTCAACGCTGTCAAGAAATGCCGTTGTTCTTCTTAGAGTTCAGTTCAGAATAGTTCGGTATGCTTACTGATTTTGAGCCCTGATGGCAGAGATGGAAGAGGTTAGGAAGAACAAGAATTGGATGTGCCCTCACTGCGTTGAAGAGAAGGGTATCAAGAAATTCTGGATATGCAACAGGTGAGAGAACTTGCAAGCTTGATATCTGATTCTAGTACCAGTGAATTGAAATGCAAGCTGTCAGAGGCTCAGAGCTTGTAGAATTTTCCCAAAATGCTACCTTGAACTGAAGGAATGGGTGTATGCTCACTAGCTCAATATCATAAAAACTATGCAGCTCCATTTGCTTGAAGAAGAGGAAGATGGCACCAACTGGGATTGCCATATATGACGGTAATTTTGGCTTTGCATCTTGTCCTTGACATGCTAGACACATTGTTCTTGCTGATTCTATCCATATTTGAACTCCTTTTTGTTCACTTTATTTGGCATTGCAACAGCACGGGAGCAAGGGTACGAGTCGGTTGCTCACCTTCTCATGGACAAGCTGAAGCGCCGAGCATTCTGACGACGACCTGCTGAAACTTCCCACATGCTCCTCACTTCTTTAGTGATTCTAGTGATGACGGTTGCTACGACGATAGGCATCTTTGGAGAAAAACTAGTGTCAAAATGTGTTTTGTGCTCAAGAATGTGTACCCGATGTTCTCAGACAGTCCTCGCACTGATCATTTTGATGGCAACTCGGCTATTTATTTGTCCAATCATTTTGCTGAAGAACGAAGCAAGGATTATACGTCCCCCCATGTGTTTTTCATCCGACCATCCGTGTAGTTTCTTCTGTCTGTTTCTTTCCAAGTGCACGGTAGAGGACAACTGTAACAGAAATTTACACATTAGTTTAAGTTTTAGTACTGTATTATTCCCTGGAAGATATCACAATCTAAAGGCACATTCAGAACGCAGAAATCTTGGAGAGAATAGTATAGTTATTGCCCAAAAAAAAAATCTGCGCAATCCTGATATTACAAACGATGCTTTTCTCACTGAAATATGTCCGTTTCAAACAGCTTTCGACTTTTGGCTCTAATATCAATAGTTATTTAGAACGTGTTGACTTTTTAGCATAACTTTTTTTCTTTTTTCTTTGTATTATCTATAGAGATATATAGTATTTTTTTAATTTTTTTCCTATTTGTATTTAATTTTTAATTAAATAACTCAAAAAAATTAATCTCCACTACAAAGCCAAAAATCACAGTACTTTTTAAACTGCGCTATATACAAAGACTTGCAAATTGGAATCCTAACGTAGAACAGAAGGTCCAGTTGGCCATACTTCGAACTGGGCCGGATCGTGGCACCGGTTGGACCTTCCACCAACTCCTCTCCTTTCCCTCCCAAAAAAAAAAAATCCACCCCTGCTCCTGAGTCCTGACTGCAAGTCGCGCGAGTGATGCAGCGCCGCCTTACCACCGCGGCGGCGGCCACCGCACTCCGACGGTTATCCAACCTACCCCCGCCGGACCCGAGGCTCGCCTTTCTCCGCTCCGGGCTCGAAGACCTCGACCTCTCCCGCCCACCAGCACCGCCACCTCGGGAGCAAAGCCACGTAGCAGAAGAGCCAAGAGGTGGCCGCGCTCGCGCAGGAGACAGACCGGCGGCCGTGGATATCGCCCACCCGTGGCCGGAGTGGGTGGCTCTGATGGAGCTCCTCCTCCAGAGGGGAGACCTCGATCCCTCCGCCTTCGCCGGCGGCGCGGCCGGCTCGCCGTCCAAGGACTCCAACCTTATTCGCACAGCATGCCTCCGCTTCGGTCGCGAGCGCCCGGAGCTCATCAGGTGAGGTGTCTGAGCTCGGAGGAGTCGTGTGCTTGTGTGGGTTCTTGGCCTGGGATGGTGCGCCTTGAGGAAGTTGTCACTTGTCACTGTTGGGGCTATGGTTTAGCTGCATGCGAGGTGTTTGTGGAAATGTGCCAGCCGTGTGCGTTGCCTTCTTCATTGGGCATATCAATGCACGCAAGGTGGTTGCGCCTTGTGCGTGTCCCATACATGGATGGTTTCAGTTTGTATAGCAGCACTCTTATTTTTCATTTCCTCAGTAGCCGCATTCAACTAAAAGGGGCCTAAATGGATGCGTGCAGCTAGATGGTATCCTTGTGTCATGCATATAAAGTTGAGACTCTTTTGTTGTAGGTATATATCAAGATGGGATATTCAGGTCGCTCTGCGGTGTGGGTGCCCCAGCATTGACAGGAAAGTTGTTAATTCTGGGAAGCGATTGCGAGCTCATGTAGGCCTTGATGAAGGAGAGGTAACTAATATCTTGTGTATAATTTTTCTTTATCTACCTTATTTTGGAAGTACCTATTAGCATAAATATTCTGAATATTGGATACGAGTTACAGTGCAACATGAAAATTATGCGCACAAGAAATGAAAAGAAATCTATGCACACGCACAAGAAAGAAAAACTTTATCAGGTATATCCAAGTTCATGATCTTTCAGACCTCAGATAATAACAATATCTTAGTAGTGTGTAATCTTAACCTGTTTCCTTATAAATGCACCAAAACAAGTATTTGACTACCAATACGAGGTGAGAAGGAATAAAGCAGGTAACCTATTTGCGCACATTATGAACCTTTGTTTCACTAAATCAGTGTGCATGAGCTTGAGAGACCATGGTATCATACATATTGTGCAGATTATAATTGAGAATTCACACCTCAAGGCTGAAACATCTTGCACAAACTAGCAAATATTAGCTGTTGTTGATTTTTCTTGTTCCCTTTTTGAGAACTAGTACTTAACATTAAATTTTTAAAGCACTTTGCTTTCAGGTGCTCAACTTTATATGTCTTTGCAAGAGACAATGTTCACTTTGCTTGCCTTGAACTGTGCCTCAGTTGCTATGCTGCTGGTGCAATCTAGTTTTCCTAACCAGTTGGGCCCCCGATCTGTATTCTGTAATTTTAGTAATTTCGTTTATGTGTTAAACCTTGACTTCTTTAAGCCTGTGACATAAATCCATGTACTATATAGCATATCTCCAGCATGAGCTTATGTTGACAGGTTTGCAGCCAATGCAATTTAAGGGGAAGTTGCGAGAGGGCATACGTAAAGGCTCAGAAAGAGGAAGTTGGAAGAACTGTGGATGTTATGCGCATCCTTCTCACTCATGGTCTCGATATCATTACTGGTAATGTGGAGAACAGAGCATGCCTAAACAAAACCGTCAGAGAATCCATAAAAAACCTACTGAACGAGGTAGTCGAGTTCAATTCCAAAGGGCCTGGTTCCAGCACTGAGAAAGCCGCACAGCGTATGTCAAAAGGTCAATCTTCTGTACCCATGAAGCAGGGTGATTGGAATTGTCCCAAGTACGTCGGAAAAATTAGTATTTACCTTCTATCACCTATCCATTTTGTCATAATGCTATGTGTTTTCCGTAAAAAGAATAGCTGTATGCTTATTGTAGATGCAACTTCCTGAACTTTGCAAAGAACATCAAATGTTTACGCTGCGATGGGGAATTTGAAGAGAGGTATCGGCTGCTGCATGAGGATCAAGAGCATCTTCCTCTCAAAAAGGGCGACTGGATATGCAAAAGGTGAGGCTGCCAATAACTCTAGTTTATCATTAAGATTGATATGGAGTACCTTTTTTTTCCTCTTACTCTCTGACCTTACATTTTCAGGTGTAACTTTTTGAATTTTGCAAAGAATACAAGGTGCCTGCAATGTCATGAGAAACCAACAAACCGTTTACTCGTTCCCGGAGAATGGGAGTGTGTCTCGTGAGTGATTATTTCTACTATCTAGCATTGTATCTGCTTATCCATTGCATTGTTTTGATGTCTAGTGTTAATATGAGACAAAACTTGGAAAAATTGATGTTATCGTGTTGGTGATGTGTGGCTAGCCTTTCAGCGTCATGATGTTACCTTCTAGTTTACTATCAGAAATTGCAATATAATTATATATTGAGTGATTGATGACAGGTGTAATTACGTGAACTTCAAGAGGAATGCGTTCTGCTTGAAATGTGGTTGGAAAAGACCAAAAGCATTAAACAGCCAAGACACTATTAAACCATACCGTGATCTAGAACATAATAAACATCCTACTATGTCATTTGTTCAAGACGGCATGCAATCAAGAAGTTGGCGATTTCTGCAAAAGAAAGCTCCATTATCTTATGAAGATTCTGATTTCTGGAGCTCAGAGGAGGAAGGCGATGGTAACAATGGTAATAGCATGCTCCCAGTACTGAAGAACTACATGTTCCTTGAAAGTTTTCCCATTGTTGGGGGTAGGACTGCTATTTCACAGGATCCTCTTGAGAGGGAAAAATGGAAGGAAGAAATGTCCAGGCAAAACAAAGGGCTTCCAACAAAGGTATCAGAAGAAAGTAATCGACCTTCAAGTCCTGTCTGTCTTCCGAGAAGCATGGAGCTGGTTGAGTCTGGTGACGACGACGGCGAGATTTCATCATGGTTTTCCGGTGGAACTAGTAAATAGAAAACTGAAGTCATAACCAGATTTTTGTAAATGGTGGTAACTTGTGCAATATCATCTGTAGAATTTACAATTATTCAGAGCTATGAAATTCAGCCAAAGATCATGTCTTCACCGGACGGCTTCACCATTGTTTTTCTTTTTAGGTTATGAGCTGCTCTTAGTAGATGAAATGCTATAGTTTTGCAATGTTTTGTAGTTTTGCAATTGTCTACTTCTCGCGCATGGTTGACCTGTAAGGCTGTAACAAGTGGCCATTTTTCAAGTTCCTCAGATTACTAATCTGTGAATCATTAGTCCTTACCAGTAACTTCCGAAGAATCTGATATCTAAAGAACAATTTATGGCTGGCAAAAATTTCCTATAGTACACGTTAGGTCATCCATCGAAAATTTGGCTCTTTAAGCATTCTAGTTTCTTCTTGCATTCATCTCTTGTACCAGTAATCCTGCAGTATCTTTTTGTTGGGGCTACGTATCCTCTTGAAAACATCCAAAATCATGGGGGTTTCGCCGAGGAATTGAATGGCAACAAACATATCTACCCAATGGTGACCAATCACCAACCTCAAAAACGAAAGAACTGGAGAAAATACGACTAACACAGGCAATGCTGCTTGTGCTCATCACTGAAATGCCTACAAAAGGACCCCTGCATTCCAAGGAAGAATCGCATTCTTTTTTGTCCTTGCATGTTTGGCTTAACATTTGATCACTTGAGTGCAGAAGAAAGGATGATTAACGTTTCAGGAGGTTATTCACTTCTTGTGCTTTGGTTTTTTGGACCATGGTCCCCTCCATTCTTCCTTCCCCTGAAACCTTACATCACATGTAGATCTTTTTTCATTCTTGCATATAGACATTGACGCACAACGACAAGCATGGTTGGGAACAGTCGAAAGTCTCAGATATCCATAGCAATTAGCACCAAGCACTATCAATCCCCATTTTCGATTCTAAGTGTTTATTTATTTATTCGGTGGTAGCTAGGTGCGAATTGCAGACGCAGTAGTTTGTAGAAGGTCTAAACTCATCGTGCATACCTAGGTATTTTCTGTGCAAAATTATTCTTAGTTTATGAAATAACCCAAAATTTTTGAAGTTTTGTAGATTTCCGTTTGAATTTGAGTTTTTGCTGAAATGGAAAGTTTTCTTGGGTTTTCCGCCTTTTCCTTTCGGTTTTCCGTCTCCCCTTTTGCCTTGGCGCCTTCCGGCTAGTCGCCTCCTCCCATGTGCCACTTTCCACTCGGCTAAATGCCGTTCATCGCCGCCGCCAACTCATCGCTGCCCCGGTCATCAACCATTACACAGAATCCTGCCACCTCGCCATAAATGGCCATCACACCCTCTCCGGCCACACGTCACCATCTCACCACCGCTGATCTCACCACTGCCACCTCATCTGACGCCTGCTCAACATGTGCCCGCACATTGACTCGCCTTGCCAGCGTGCACACCTATGGTAGTGAGACGACGTCTCCCTTGTGATGCCACCGCTCTTGCTAGCACAACCGCCAACATCGTCTAAGCCCCCCATTTGCCAGCACCACCGTCCATGTGCCACCTTCGCCAAGGCCCTCCTATTGCTGTCATTGCCTTCCCCAACCTTTAAAGCCCAACTGACTTGCAAACTAGCTAGAATTAGCAATCAATTTGAACCCCAAATACTTTCTCTCCCAACGCTGACTAAGAATCACAGCCGTCAAAACCACATCGGTAAGTCCAAAAAATCCATTTCACACCTAGCATCGATTATAATCAAATTCCTCTCGGCCATGGCATTTCTAGGACATCCCAAATTCGACCCCTCTCATGCCGACCCACCCTGCCACCCCCTAGACCATCGGCGACGTATGCCACCACCGTCCAAGCTTGGCCAATGTGGGTAGCCACGTACAGTCCATACCCAACCAAACCATCGCTGCCATTAGCCTTCCCATACTCCATAGATGCTCAAATCAAATTTAGTTTGACCGAAAATCCATTGGAACACCACCATGTCATGGCCCTACTCTGGTGAGCTCCTTCCGCCACCAGCTATCTCTGTGAAAGCATCTAGGCCCCTAAAAATGGTTTTGGTAATTAATGACATTATGTGAATATGGGACTAATATGTTTACTGAGTATTTGAAATTTTCAATCCTGATGATGAATATGAGATGCATGCTAAAGGTCAACATGAAGATCAATGTGGCTCAAGATAAAGGTATAAATAGTCTAGGATCTTTTTTGTTCTTACCGGTCTTAGGAGAAAAGGTGAAAGACCGGATTATATGATAAATACCGTACTATTAAGAGGGATCAAGGTCAGTAACTTGATAGCATATTCTTGTGCCATTTGGATCAATTTAGAATTATACATGCACTTAAAACTAAAATTGATAGCCATCTGTGCACTGTTAGGAAAATTGAAAGTACCATAGTGTATTCAGCTGTACTTCTGCACCTTGGAAGTTCCGGTTAAAACTAGCGATATATTTGGAAAATGGAAGTACTAGAGTTTCAATGATGGAACTATCGTAGAGAGGTAGTACCGCAACCCTTGACTGGTACTACCGGAACCCGGAAGCTCCGAAAATCTGGGCAGTACGTTTTTTCCAGAGAGCACCAAGATTTGGCCTCCGTGACAAACAGAAGTACCGCGCTAAAATTCGGAGCTACCAAAGATTGAATCGCGCTTATAATGGAGGCAGTACTGCACTGCTTTCAATGGCTAGTTCAGAAGTTATGAAATAGACGTTACTACTGTATCAGAATAGGTGCGGTAGTACCAGCCGTTGAGCGACGGTACTTTCGCTCGCCCTGATTTTCTAGGGATTGCCTTATAACGGCTATATTTAGTTGGTGGGGGTATAAATATTTCTTCACCAGCTCAAGGATATTGTTGGACACTACATTGCAACATGGTTGAGCATAAAGCATTTACTCCACACCTAAATTGCTTTCATTCTATTCATTTAAGGTGGTTAAGCCAAAATCAAGTTTCATTTAAATTGATCCTTTGGCACTTGATCGCCATCAAGCAAAACCCTGGTTTATTACTCTTGATGCTTACCGATACCTAAACGGCTTGGCAGGAGATTACGAGGTGACCTCTTCAAGAAGATTGTGAAGAGGCTCGGCGCCAACTTGTGAGTGGTTTGATACTTACCATCTCCGGAGTGGAGAAAGAGTAACTACTAGTGGATTGAGGAGTTAAGCCTTAATTCGTTGAGCTAGTCCAAGTTGCTTGGTCTTTTCTCAATGTAGACTAGTGAAAATTGACAAGTTTTCGATACCACAGGAGAAACTTTTTGAGTCATCTTGTGGTCATTTCTTTGCCTTATGTTCTGCACTTGTATTTCTTGCTTTGTGATTGTTAAGATTGTCTTATTTACTTGTGCAAGATATATATTTGTAAAGATTAGTGCTTGTGGTGTCTTAGATATACTAGAATTGTGTAGGTTGAAATTACATTGAAATCTTCCCTAGTTATATTTTGTAGTAATTACTTTAGAAGACAAGAATTTTTAGAACCTTATATTCACCCCCTCTAGTCGGTTATCCTTAATCCTACACTCTGATACACCTTTGACCACACTCATGACAAAAATGTAACACCTTGGTTCCACTAACCCAATCCGCTGGCCGCCGCTCTCCTCTGCTTGGGCATCTATGGTGCCAACCCGAGCCGAACAGGCTTTATGCCTGGTAGGCCAAGCCTTTGGGCCAGCTAAGTTGGCCCAAAGCAAAGGCAAGCTTAGAAGGCCAATTGGCCCAAGCCTAATAACCAAAGCTCGTTACTGTTCAAACTCAACCAATTACTACTCATAGGCGAACCCAACATTGTTAAGGCCACATAAAACTGGCCCAAACTCATCACTATTCATATGACCTGATCCATTATAAATAGTATCAGCCTATTACTATTCACCCAAAACCCACTAAAATATATTTATATCCATTTCGACCATTTTGAGTCGGTCTAACCTATTTTCAATCACGTTTGACCCAACCAAGCTTAGTTTATGTAACATCCTAAAATTTGGATATTCAAAATGAGGAAAATTTTAAAACTTTTTACTACATTTGGCTAGCATTTGAATTTCTTCTACAATTTTATTTAGGATTTTTTGAATTTCATGCAATGCAACTTTATAACTACGGATAATTCCCAAATGCAAGTAATACTCATAACAATAAAAATACATGGAATAAATTAAGGCAAGTAATTGTAAATATAAAAACTAAAATTCAAATTTAAGACGCTAATGCTAAACCTGATATTAACCAAAAATTTAAGGAAGGAAAGGATAACCTAGAAATTTAAATAATGAGAGGTGAGTTCAAACCTTAAGGACTTCATTCAAATTTAATTTATTAAATTAAAATGTGGTTTATAAAACGGAGAGAGGGAAGTAGTTGAATAAAATAAAATAAATAAAATCAGAAGTCAAAATCCGAAGGCAAGTTATATAACATCAAATATAAGAAATATAGAATTTTGTGTCTAAATAATTAAACCAAAGATTTAATAGCTAGAATTAAAGTATCATGATCTTCAAAATATCAGCAAGTAAAAATTTAAATTAAATCCAAAGTTGAATTTCAAAAATCTAGGAAATACAAATTCTGAACCAATTTTAAATTACCTTAAAATCCAAACTAAAATTTAAATTTGAATTTATATAAGAGATCTCAAATCTAATTCACATGAAATGAGGAATTTCCAATTTAGGATTAACCACCTAATTTCTTCTATTTTAGTCGTTCTCCTTTCTTTCTCCATCTTCTCTCCCTACAATCGGGCCCTTCCTCTCCTATCTCTCTCCTTCATCCTTTCTCCATGTCTCTAGCCTGAAATGTCGTGCTTCCCACATCTAGCCATTCCTCGCCGTGCCACAGTGTCGAACCCGAATTTTGCCAATCCGAGTCCTCTATGATTTACACCGCACTATTCCCTGGATTAGTAGATAGTGCTCACAGATACATGACTGGATCATTTCATACACGAAATATTATTATTACAATAATGAAGTTTAAGTAGACTTTTACATTAAGCCGTCAGGCCGAATAGTTCAATACAAAAATGCAGCGAAGAACGAAAAGTAGGAAGGCGCACTTCCCTAACAAGAAGCGACTGGGGATAGCCAAAGTGAATTCGGCATTGGTTAAAACTAACTAATATGGAATTCACTTGTTATATAGAATGGTCGACTGAACTGCAAGAGGAGGGACTACTACTAGCTTTAATTATTGTCGTTTCCTCTTTCGTCTTGGCCTTGCTCCTCGTAATATTCATAGTGACCTTGCTGTTCATAATCTGGGAAGGGGTTGAGAGCAAGTATGAGCACTTGCAACTGTGTTCCGTAAGCCAACACACAAAATGCAATATTATAAAATGCATGGCTGTCCAATTGATGGCTCGGGTTTCTTTTAGTTGCAGAAAGCGATTTTTCGCAAATAGTTCTGATACAATAAAAGTCCTACAACTTAGCAATTTTTGATAAACCTGAGTAGTATTTGAATGTGTAGTTGGTATTTTTGTAGACGGTTTCATCCACCGATTACGTGGTTCCGTCCACCAATGCTAGTTTGGTTTATTGGGTTACATCCACCCTATTTAGCCATCGCTGGAGTACATTCCTCTAGGGAAAAATCAAAAGTGAAGTATATCCCTTCACTTTTTTTTCTCCCACCCTTAAAAGATTTTGTAAATAGAATTAATTCGAAAAAGTTCCCATGTATGCTCTTGACCATGGGCACGGCTTCTTAAACAGTTTACACTCTACAGAGATGGTACATCTTTACCCATAAGAGATAATTCCATTGCTATAATCCACATGTTTCTTTAGACATGCAGATCAAAAAGATTACCATATAACTTTTACAATGCACCTAGTAAATGGTCCCACTCACTAAGGTTTCGTCTACGGGATAGCTATTTTGCTTCGCCCAGACCCCCTCTTGCACCACACGGTGGCTGAAACCCAACGACACGACCCGTGTCCATGACGGCTTAAACCAGCACCATGACACGTGGGTCACTCCAAAGTGTTCACCTTCACTGATGATGCAAATTATTTGGTCATGCCTACATTTTGCCAGCTTGTGGTTTGTACTTTGCACATGACGAGGTCAACACCGGATTAGGTCCTTAATTTATGCAGACGGTGCCTACCGCAATCACAAGTTCTCGTGTTACATCCACACCATCCTTTCTTACCATCCCGCCCAGATAGTGAAGCATATTTTTAGGGTTTTGAGAAGTATAAGATAAGCTTGTACCAAATTATCAGTCATGTACTTCCCATGACTGCCCCAAAAGACATTTGTGCTCTTGAGAAAGAATGAACAGGACAATCTAGTGTCCTGAGACTTAGCTAGACATGCGTAGCGTTTTGCATAACTTTAGCTGGTAAAAGTACTATTAGTAAGAACTAGGGCGACAACGGTAAAGGATATCAATTGTCAAGGAAAAGGATGGCTAGATACCACTGGTATAACAATTGGGATATTTAGCTAATGAAAAAGTAACTAGTGTACATAAAATAATGCATGCATGTTGAATATCTTTAAACAACATAAGTGAATAAATCAAGGTTCAAAATAATCAAAGTGTTGACAAGCCTGGGTCTGAAGTAGGGAGATCTTGAGGATCTGGAGAGGCGTCGAAATGCTGTTCAGGTATGTCTCGTATTCTACTCGCACGAGAAGACCGGAAAGAAGACAATAGGCAAGAGAGCAATAAATACCCAACAAAATTCAAATGAACTCAAAATTAAACAAAACTTGACTAACAGAATGATCTTGAATTTAGAAAATTTTAGAAACAAGTTTCACTCGAATCGGAGTTACGGTGAAGAAGAACGAGCTCTCCAAAAATCATTTTCAGGAAAAATCCCAAAAATAAAGAGAGGAGAGAGAGTTCTCTCTTTGACATGTGGGTCCCACCGATTTTATTTAAATTTTTCTTAAATCCCGGGTTTTAAAGTACTGAAAAAATGACATGTGGGGCCCACTGATTTAATTAAAATCCAGAAATTTTAAGAAATTGCCAGAGACCGACATGTAGGCCCTGGTACGGCTCAACAGTGCAGTGGGGTCCACCTGTCAGCGTGACAATTTCTTAAATTCGAGTTTAATAGATTCTTAATTGAGGTGGGGCACGGCTGTCAGCAGTACATAACGGTTAAAACGTTACAGGGCCCACCTGTCAGCGAGTCATAAGATTTAACTAATCAAAATCATTAGCCATTAATGCGGGATTAGGGTCTTAATGATGTCAGAACAAGGGCGGCCTTGGTGGCGTGGCCTGCCGGCGGCGAAGCCGGGCTCGGTCCCACGGGAGAGTTCCAAAAATGGTCTCGTCAGGTCCTGGCGCATCTCTTGGAGAAGCGACGCGGTCTCAAGCGGCCCAAACTATCGTCGGCGATGACCTTGGCGGCGACGGAACTAGGGCAGAAGGGGTGATGGCAAAAGCAGCAATGGGAGTTCCATTAAAAGCTAGGGGAGCATCCAGGGAGTGACAGGAGCTCACCGGAGGGAGTAGTCGAGCTCGGGGTGGCCTGGGGTGGGCTAGTGACAACGACCGTGGGTGGCGGGAAGGGGTGCTCGGTGGCGAAGAAGAAGAGTCGGTGAGCTTCCAAATTGGCGTTGGGGATGGCCTTTCCTACTCTTGGAGAAGCTGTTGGCGAGCACAATTAGCTTGAGGTAGTCGAATTTGTCGGCGAGGTGAGTTGGCCGGTGTTGGGGAAGAAGGGTGGGGCCAATGAGCTGCGAGAAAGAAGAACCCAATTAGGCTTCACGGGAGCTGTAGAGGGGTCCAAGAATCACAGCGAAGGGGTCAGGGTGGCTTGCGGGAGTCTGGAGGTGACCGGCGTCGAAGACGGCCGAGGGGGCTCCAGGCGACCGCGAGTTTGTGCGTCGGGAGGGCGATTGGGCGCTGGGCGAGCTGGATTGGGGTCTTTGCCGCCAATTTATAGCAAATTCGAGAGTGGGGAGCGTTGGCCTCAATTAAGGTGGAAGGGATGAAGGGTGGCTCGCTCGATGGCCTCTATGGCATCTAGGCGGGAGGGGCGGAGGGGAGGCGTGTGCGAGAGCACGCAGACTTGAATGCCCAACAGTGGCGGGGTGGCGCTGAGGCAACGGGTGCTGGTACGACCGGGCGGCAGGGCGGTGCCACGAGGCCCACGACGCAGAGTTACGAGCAGGGAGAGGAGGCGAGGATGGTGCAGACGAAACAATTGCAGGCAAGGCTCGAGGCGCGGCATCAAGCATGATGGCACGGATGCGACGGCGAGCACTGGGGGCTGAGTGGCGATGACGACGGGGTGTACGGCGGAGCACCCAAGCGGCGAGGCTAGGAGGGGGAGAAAGCATCTAGCTCGGCGAGACGAGTACGGGGGAGCTGCAGTGGCGCCACGAGTGAGCCTCAGATCGACGTAGAGAGTAGGGGCGGCCGAGGTGGTGACGGCTGTGGCGTCAGTGGTGCGTGCGAAGGAGGGGACGCGGCGCCTTGTGCCAATAGAGAGAGGGAGGGAGCGAAGGGAAAGGGGAGAGGGGAGCGGGGCAAGCAGGCCGGCTGGGCCGATGGGCCTGGCTGGGCTTGCTCGGGGGGATTTTCTTTTCTTTTTCTTTTCCAAATTCTTTTCCATTTCTTTGGAATTTTTGCAAGTAGGAGAAAAGAGGTTTTAGCCAAAGCACAAAATCCAATAACTCCAAATGAAACTCTAAGAATAAAAAAATTCACACTTTAAAATTTTAAATTGAGTAAGACAAGAAAATAAAATAAAGCCAGAATCGGGATGTTACACACAACCACTATGCCCACGTCTCCCCTACGCTAGCACACATCACGGCGTCCATCACCTCTCCAGGTGGGAGCCAAGCCCTACGTCATCCATCATGTTGCCCATGCCCGGTCGTGCACCCCCACGTTGCAAGAATGCTGCCCAGCCTTGTCTTTCGCGTGCACGACACCATCACTTTGCTAGGCACCCGCCTTACCATATCCTGTCGATGCCCATGCCCTGCTTTGCTCCGCCATGGCCGCCCCATCGCCTAAGCCAAGCTGTGTCACGGCAATGCCAAGACCACACCGTGCACTGCTACTTGGTCATCTGCTACAGCAAGGCACAACATTCCTCCTCTCCATATATAGCCCCTGAGGCCAACCTGCTCCTTACCTCTTCCCCGTTTTTTTTCTTTTTTCTTTTGCCCAAGCCTGTGCGCTGGTTGTCCCTGTCCCAAGCCCCTCCAACCGCCTTGGCATGATTCCTCCAAAAGCTTTTGTGTCCTACCATGTTCCTAGGTTCCATCTCTTCTCCCTCTCATTTAATTGGAGTTTCACACATGAAGTTCATTGGAACACCAACCTTCCTGAGTTCTAGTCAGAAATGGCCGCCACCACCTCTATTTCTTGATCGATGCACTCCGGCTCGATTCCTTCGTCTAGGAGCATCACCACATCCTCCCCTACCATTTCCAACTGCCGCTCGGAGCTTCCCCTTCCCCCATTGTGTCACCACCGTGAGCATTGTTTGCGTCGCAGCAGGTCTCTACCGCCAGGACACCTCAGTTCCCCTCCGACTTGGCCAACCGCCCTGGTAAGCCCCTCCTACCCCTCTCCTTGTCATGCTCGTCTTATTTTGCCCTTCCTCCCCTCTGCCCACCGCCGCCATGATTGGCCTCCGCCTCTGGGCACAGTTCGCTGCCCCAATTCACCATGGCTTTGTCCCAAGCTATGGTGCCGCCTCCCCTAGCCTCTCTTCCATCCCAACACCCCATTTTCTAGGTCACTGCCACCCCTCTGGCAGCCCCTTACCACTGGTGCGCCCTACTGGCCCACTGCCGCCCCCTCCCCTGCTCGGTTCGGCCTAGCTCCCCTGCTTCTAACAGAGCTGCCCTCTGTTCTCTCTTCTCTTAAATAGTGTGTATGGCATGTGGGCCCTTGGAGTTAGGATCAAATGGCTAATGCACTAATTAATAGCTAATGGATGTAGTGGTCAGAGATGGGAAAATATGTAGAACTAATGTCTCACACAAAATAAGGAATACTCTATACATTGTATGCTATAAAAACTCATGTTGTGGGCCATTTTAATTAAGTGATCATCTGCTAAATAGATCAGTTAGTAGGTAATGAATTTCTAGTATGGAGTTGAGTTAGGGAATTCATGTTTTTGCTAATGCTTCCAAAAAATGAGAAATTGGTAAATAAACAGATTTCTTAAAGAATAAACCTCAAGAATTCTTTACATGTTAGTAAGGACATTAGAAATTAAATTAATAAGCCATATAGTAGTAGTACATATTATATCTTAAAGGTCATTTGGCCCTTTTTCAAATAGGTGATATAATCAAAACTAATCTTAGAGTTCAAGCATTAAGGATAATTCAAGGAGAAATTTAATAAAATAAAATTTATAAGTGAAAATAGTAATAAAATAGAATTATGAAAATAGAATATAATCTCATTCGTTAATTAAAATATAGCTACACCTAGGTCAACAATCATTAAGAATAATCTCGAGGCTAAATGTTAGTCACGATGTATTAGTAAAAAATGGCATAGCTAAAGTTAATCATTAAATGGCAATTAAATAACTAAATAACCCTATGCATTAACAAACTATTAAGCTGAACATTTAAATAATCCTA
Organism: Melocanna baccifera; assembly: GCA_036346265.1. Lineage (NCBI taxonomy): Eukaryota > Viridiplantae > Streptophyta > Magnoliopsida > Poales > Poaceae > Melocanna > Melocanna baccifera. The sequence goes on along the minus strand of CM070683.1, from coordinate 6,841,214 downwards.
AAATACCATGTCCTGAATTGCTAGTGTTATAAGATTAATTCAATAACGAAAAATTGTATTCATCGCGTATGTAACACATGCCCTAATACGTAAATGTTAACGCTTGACAAAATAATGCTCAACTAGATTTATACATCTGCCATAGGTCTAACCTGACTCATTGAACTTCCTTAATAAATATAAATAATAACAAAAGAAGTTATTAAATTAAAAGATCAAGCCTTGCTATTCTTCAGTCGATATGGCTAGCAATCCTTGAGCCCGAAGCAAAATATTCCTATGAATATTTCTGTTGACATGAACCTTCCTTCGTATCCATCTCAATGAATTTCCTTCTTGCCATTCCTCTCTTCGCTCAAACCCCCATTTGGCCCCCATCAACATTCCACGCCCAATCAACCTTGCCACAGATCACCCATTTAATCATAATAAAGCTAAACTAAATTCCTTTGGATTTATTTGGGCCTTTTGAGTTATTTGAATATATTTGGATTCAGTTATTTATCGTGTAATTAGAATTTGGGCCTCTTGCTGCTCTTTCATCTTGGACATGGTCGCAACCGGTGGCGATGGTGACTTAAAATCCGCAGCAAGTGCAATGGTGGAGCCTCTTGCTGCTCCTCCATCTTAGACATAGTCACAACTGATGACGATGGCGACTCAAAAATCGTAGCAACATGTTGCGCCTTCTCCTTTATCTTTGTAATGAACTCTTTTATCTAGACTATCAAGTTGGCGTAGATCTCAGCTGAGGATAACTCAACATTGAAAGCTATAGTGGTTGGCTCGGTGGAGGCTTGACATGTGGATGGAGAGGACACGACGGTGGTGGCGAAATGGAGGGTAACCTGTTTAACAAAACTTGGCCGAGTCTGCACCCTGAGCTCACACTCCAGCTGTCGGTACCATAGGGTAGAATTCCCCGTCAAGTGGTGCAATGCCAATGACTCATTCTCTTCCTCCATCATCAGTTGCTCTTTGAATAATTGCTCAAGGCGATTCAACGAAGGCTACGAGTCTTTCTTGCCATCGAAGGTCAGAAGCCCTAGGTAGTAAAACAGTGAAGCTCGGGCCTTCATAGGATCGAGACCCCTGCTAATTGCCATTGATAATTGAGCAACAATTGGCTCTGATACCAAATATTGTGGTCAGTGGTTGAGTACAGGTCAAGGACCGATAGTAGGGCACTAGCCCTTGAACGGCTGGCCACACTCATTCTCTTTCTTCATCGTTCGTTGCTCTTTAAAGAATTGTTCAAAGCAATTCAACTAAGGATGCTGGTCTTCCTTACAGTCGAAGATCAAAAGCCCTAAGTAATAAAATCATAAAACTTGGGCCTTCATGGGATCGAAGCCCCTACTGCTTGCCATTGATAACGGAGCATCAATTGGCTTTGATACTAAATATTGTGATTGGTGGTTGGGTACAGGTCAAGGACCGAGAGTAGGGTACTAACCCTTGAACGGCCGGCTATGTCGCTGCCAAGGCTCGGAGTCTTAGTTAAAGAAGAAAGGGAGAGATTAGAAATTTATTTATTTCTTTGCTTAATGATAATATGTATAGGATTGTTCTTTTTATAGGGATGGCTATAATTGACCCATAAGAAATATATCCCTATATTAAGAAAATTAATCTCCAATAATAGAAAATATATTCTTAACACATGAAAATAATCTAAAAGAAAACAAATCTAAATAATAAAAAAACTACCTAAATAGATAACGCTACTACAACACCAAAGCAGTGTTGTTCATGTGATGCTACAGTACCACGTACAATACAGCTCACATGTTGCTACGATACCTATAGCACTGTTTATATATATGCTAATCTTGGTCCATCACTGTTCTATTCCGCAAGAGCATATACATGATTCTCGTATGAGTAGTCCAATTGATGGTTAACCCTAGTAAAGGCCGGAGCACGAATCTTGCAGTCCAGACCTGAGCACAAATCTTAGTCCGCAATCCATGTAATATTGTACTTTCGCGATCCATGTAATATTGTACTTTACATCAAATACTCAAGTTGGTATGTCTCTAGAGGTAGTTTCTTCGTATTCTTTGCCACGTGGGAGAGAGAATGTGTTAAAACCTAAACATTGATACTTAGCTAAACATTGGTGTTTGACAGGAGCTTGCGAGTTTATGGTAGAATGTAACCACCTTTAAAAAGAGCCGCTGGTATTAAAGGCTTAAATTGTCAAGTATATGTACTTAACGAATACGAAGAAAACGCTTTTATAAAATAACCTCCTCTTTAACCTGTATTTAGTATTATAGCTATATTTTTTTTTCAATTTTGACCCGAAATACCCGAGCGCGTAGATCAGTCCCATCTTTCACGGACTCGCCTGCTCGTTGTTCCATCAACAGAAGACATGCGTGCCTTTTCGTTAGCATTTGTAAACTGGGTAGTTAAAATTTCTTAGAATTTCATGGTGGTTTTTTTACTTAAAATTAACTTATGTTTGTATTATCTACAGTAACTAACTTTTAAACGGTATATTTTTTAAAAATAGGTCAATAGAAAAATTGTAGTAAAAAGTGTACTGAGTTCAGCCACGCATCACCGCTCTTGCCGAGCTCTCCGGACCGTAGGAGGCGTTCGTTTTAGCGATGTCTTCTAATTTTTGGCTAAAATTTTATTATAACTGATTTTTTTTACTATCTGATTTGGCTTTTTAGACATAATTAAATTCAAAAAATAGAAAAATAGAAAAAAAATATGTTAGCCCATCACGGGCAATGCAAAGGAACACGGGAAAAAATGCAAAAAAGCGTAAAAAATCTAAAAAAATTCAGAAAAAAACGAATTACTGAATAGTAAAAAAAGCTGAAGTTAGAAGCTGAAACTGAAAAAAAGCTAAAACGAGCGGGACCGTAAGTAGGTAATACACTTCATCTGATAATCCTTTTGAGCTATGAGAAAAACTATTTTCTACAAAGGTCATCTGATAAGTAGGTAATACACTTCATGTCAAGGCCCTTGGATTATAATGGGAGACTTCAATATCATCTACAAAGAAGAGGACAAGAACAACAACATCCTGAATCGTGCAATGATGGGAAGGTTCAGGCGCCTGATCAATGATCTTGCCTTAAATGATATCCCTTTACTTGGACGAAAATTTACTTGGTCCAATGGTCAAAAGTCCCCAACTCTGGTCAAGTTTGATAGAATGCTTTGCTCTCTTGAGTGGGAGCATCTCTTTCCCAACTCTCTTTTGCAAAGTGCAGCGTCCGATGGCTCTGATCACTATCTTCTCCTTTTGGGACTACATGACAACAAGCCGGGCAAAATGAGGTTTCACTTTGAGTCCTTCTGGACCAAAGTTGAGAGATTTCATGACACTGTTGCACGTGCATGGTCTTCTGTACAAGTGACCCACTGTCCCTTTGATACCTTATCCAAGAAGCTCAGGGCAACTGCTAGAGAGCTTCAAAGCTGGAGTCAGAAAAGTGTTGGTCTTGTCAAATTGCAGCTCAGTCTTGCCAGGGAAGTGCTTCACCAATTGGAAATCGCGCAAGACATCCGAACTTTGACAGATGAGGAGGTCTGGCTGCGCTGCAACCTCAAGAAACATTCCCTGGCCTTATCTTCCCTCTCACACACTATTGCTAGATCCCGTTCTCGAATTGGCTGGTTGCATGAGGGGGACGCAAATACTGCCCTATTTCATGTGTATGCTAGACATCGCAAGCAAAAAAATTTCATAGCCAAACTAGTTGATGGGGAGCAGGTAATTACAAGCCATGTCGCAAAGGAGCGGGTTGTGTACGAGTTTTACAATGGGCTCCTTGGTTTGAGCCTGGACAGAGAGCACACCATTAATCTGGATGAAATGAACATTGAGACTCATGACTTTGCAGCTCTTGAGGGCCCTTTCTCTGTTGAGGAGGTTTGGAAAACCATCTGCCAGATTCCGTCGGATAAAGCGTCTGGACCAGATGGTTTCACAAGACGTTTTTACAAAGCTTGTTGGCCTGTTTTGAAGACTGATATTATGGCTGCCGTTTCAGCAGTTTGGAATCGAAGGTCACGTAATCTTGGGATGCTCAACTCAGCTTACATCGTATTATTACCTAAGAAAGATGAGGCAAAGCACGTCAAGGACTTCCGACCCATAAACTTGGTGCACAGCTTTGCTAAACTGATCACCAAAATGCTTGCCAATAGACTTGCTGTATGGCTCCACCAGATAGTAACCCCAAATCAGAGCGCCTTCATAAAAGGGCGGTCTATACAGGATGATTTCATGTTGGTGCAACAGATGGCTAGGTTTCTGCATCAACAAAGGCAGCCTCGTATCCTCCTCAAGCTAGACATCACAAAAGCTTTTGATTCCGTCTCTTGGCCGTTCCTCCTTGAGGTTCTGACGAAGTTAGGCTTTGGACCCATTTGGTGTGACATGGTTTGTGGGCTGCTGGGCACATCTTCATCGCAAGTTCTTCTCAATGGAATCCCCGGCGAGGTCATTCTTCACAAGCGTGGATTGAGGCAAGGGGATCCCCTTTCCCCGATGTTATTCATCCTCGTAATGGACGTCTTAAGCAATTTGTTCTCTCAAGCATCAAGTGAAGGTTTGCTGCAGCCCCTCTCTTCACGAGATTTGCAACACACGATCTCCCTTTATGCCGATGATGTGGTCATCTTCCTTAGGCCGAGCTCCGTGGATTTGGAGGTCACTATGGACATTCTCAATCTCTTTGGTGAAGCTTATGGACTTAAAACCAATTTACAAAAGAGTAACATCTTTCTCATCCAGTGCTCTGAGACAGAGATTGACATAGTGCTGGAGCATATCCCATGTGAAGTGATGAATTTCCCTTGTAAGTATCTTGGAGTGCCCCTCTCCCTACGACAGCTTAAAAGGACTGAAGTGCAACCTATAATTGATCGGATCGCCGATCGCCTTCCAGGTTGGAAAGCAGATCTGTTAACAAGAGCGGGTAGAAGAACATTGGTGCAATTTGTCCTAACCTCTATGGTGGTCTACTTGGCCATGGCAGCTGACCTTCCTCTGTGGGCTATCAAAGAAATAGACAAAATCCGTAGGAGATTTTTGTGGAGAGGCAGGAAAAATATTAAGGGTGGTCATTGTCTTGTGTCATGGGTCAAAACCTACCGACCTATTGAACTCGGTGGCCTTGGCATAACTGATCTCCAGCGAATGGGATGGGCCCTTAGAATGAGATGGCTCTGGCTTCAGAAGACTGAACCTGACAGACCTTGGTCCTCCTTCCCGATCCAGGTTCACCACTGTATTCGATCCTTCTTCTCTATAGCAACAAGCACACAGGTCTGTAATGGCTCCTGCACCCTCTTCTGGAGGGATAGATGGATTAATGGGCAAAGGATTGTGGATATTGCACCCCACCTTTCTGCATTGGTTTCCAAGAGATGTGCCAATAAACGCACGGTAAGGGAGGCAATCACGAATCACACTTGGATTGCGGATATGCTAGGAGCGATGTCAGTTGGGGTGATCGCTGAATTTTTGGATCTTTGGGACCTCCTTTCACAGGTAGTGCTGCAACCTGACTCAGATGATAAACACCTATGACGCTTTACTGCCAATGGAAACTACTCGGCAAAATCGGCTTACGAAGGCTTCTTTCAGGGGGGCATTGTGTTCAGCCCCTGGGAGCGAATCTGGAGAACATGGGCGCCAAATAAATGTCGTTTCTTTATGTGGCTGGCTACACATGATAAGTGCTGGACTGCTGACCGTCTGGCACGCCGAGGATTACAACATCCTTCCCACTACTTGCTTTGTTATCAGGAGGAGGAAACCATCAACCACCTCTTGGTATCATGTGTGGTTGCCCGACAATTTTGGTTCGAACTGCTACAAATGGTGGAGCTTCATAATCTCTCCCCTCAGCCGGGTGAGTCTTCCTTCGAAGATTGGTGGTCCAGAACACACAATGCAGTAGATGACCAGGTGCGACAAGGCTTCAACTCCATCATCATTCTAGGGGCATAGTCTCTTTGGAATCTCCGCAATCGTTGTGTCTTCGATGGGACTGCACCGAATGTTAGGGCCCTACTATCATCTGTTAGTGAGGAAATGAGGATTTGGGGACTGGCTGGAGCAAAGGGTATTGCATACCTAACTACTTAGCCACAGGCTCTGGTCTAGATTATGTCTCTAGTAGAGATCGTTCTTGTTGTTTTTTGTTCTATATGCGAGCTCTCCTAGAGGAAGCGTGTGTGTTTAGGGTGTGAGTTTGTAAAGTTTTTCTCTCCTTCTTAATATAAAGATACGCAGTTCTCCTGCGTGTTCGAGAAAAAAAACTATTGCTATAAAACAGATGTTAAGGTACCAAATTAAAAAAAATAGCTATAATAGAAATACGGAATTTGATGTAATGGAACACCCTCTTTAAGGGAGCGCTCAACTTGGCTGCACGACCGGCGCCAGCGTTCAACGTCAGCTTCATCAGCACTGTAGCAGGTTTGTCTTCTTTCTTTCTTTTTTGTTTTTTAGTATTTTGTGTCTTATTTTTTTTCCATATTTCTTTACATTATCTGTGATAGTTTAACTTGCCGTTTTTATTTTTATATTTTTAAAAATTTAATTATATATAATAAACTAACTCAATTACAGTAAAAAAATTAATTATAATAAAATTTTAACTAAAAATCAGAAACTATTACTATTTTGGACGTCCTAAGTATCTCCCGTTTGGAGATAGCCATCACTACCTACTCACATTAACCTTCGGCTCTTGCGCTTTCTGCACTGGGCCCCAGTCCAGTTGTAATCCTTCCTGCGCAGATTTTTATTTCTCTCTCTCCTCCTTTCTCCCCAAAGGTCGTCGCCCTCGCAGTTCAGTTTAGTCACTGCCACCACCACGTCTAGTCTAGCACAGCTCAAGAATTGCAGGTGGCAGGGCAACAGTTGCAGCTGGAGGAGGGGGAAGGGTTCGCTATGGGGTCCGAGGGATCGGCTGGGGTTGTCGGTGAGTCCCTGCTCATCGCTTTCTTTCTTACGGATTGCTTCTTGTGGAACTGGTTTTTATCGCCGCGGATTTGGATGAAAAGATGGGATCTTTGTGGCCAAGAAGGCAAGAGTTCTTGAATTCTTGGTGGGATTTTGGGATGTTTGAAGTAATGGTGGAGGTAGCGGAGGGGTTGCTGGATTAGGCTGGGTGTCTGAAGGTGAGGGATGCCCTGGGTTTGATGGTGAACCCCCAAATTCATCATTCCTTCTGGATGATGCTTTCTGACTCTTGCCTTCTGCAATTGTTGTGCCAAGTAATGATTTTTATGGTATTTAGTCAAGAAACTCTTGAGCAAAGGTAGAATGCTTAGGGTGAGGTGGAATGATGGGGTGATTTCAGTAGGAACATCAGGTTGACGTAATAGAGATTGGTCTGAGCAACCGTCTGGAGCTGTTGGTGAGGCCCAATTCATTATTTCTTCTGAATGATCATTACCGGTGTGAATTTTAGTTGAGAGGTTTGTTCCTTTACGTCTAAGCCAAGACTTGATGAATTCCTCAATTATTGGTGCAATTTTAGATGGATGGACCAGTATGGATTTATGGGGACCAGCTGGATTTGTTGGCCGGTCACAATTTATCTTTTTTCCCCTCGAATTATTGCATATGAACTAGTTTTGTATTATGATTCATAGTCTAGATTGATTTTTATGGCAATTTCGTGATATTTGAACCATTTCTTGATTTGGGTACTAGTAACTGATATTCTTACATGTCATGTTCTCTATCAAGAACACTCATTAATACTTTAGTGCAGCCCAGTAATTAGAATCAAAACCCACTCTTAGGGCCTCTTGGGATAGAACAATATTGAGATGTGCAGTTAAAATAATGTTATTAAAAAAAGGCACGGTGGGGTCTTTTATTTGTGTAATCCACTGGGATTAGTCGTCTGTAACCATCATGCCACTAGTAGCCAAAAATAAACTAAGGAAAGTGCTTCTGTTCTCCAGCTACCTTAAGTTAGCCACAGTGTTCAGCTCCAAACCCTTCTCCAGAATGTTGTGAAGTTGTCATTGAATTGACATTTGATTATTTGGCTGACAGGCTGAGCGCGCTTTGCATCTGCTGAACGTATATTTTCGGCATAGCCATCCTATACACTGACCATAGAATAATGAAGCTTGTTCATGTTCGCACCTACACTAGCTGAATGCCCCTGCGTTGCAACGTATTTCAAATAAACATAATATAAATCATGAACGTGCAAACCAATATGCATAAGGTAATTATCCCTACAAATGAAAGTTCATACATAATCTACATCCAATCAACAAGCCACATAGAATCTTATTCTTATCACAAGCCACATGTACTAATTATCCATAGAAGATCCTACAAGTAACTTAAGCATGTATGCACATATTTATCCACAAAATATTCCCATCGACTCAAGATGTGGGGAGGTAGATAGCAGACTCACCATCACCACCAAGTCCTTTTATAATAGTATAATAAATACATAACATCTTTGACCACTGATTTTGTAATCTAGCCAAAGAATTCCTCCACAGGAATTTGGTCTGAGACTTTACATGTAGAATTAATAGGTCAGACATGAACAAACTGGTTTGCTATCCGATTAACAGTCAAAATGACAATACGATGAAAATTCTGGTTTGACAGCCAGAACCCGTACTCCATTAAGGCCCTTCCTGAAAACCATTCCTGACGACAATTTTTTCCCCATATTATCTATTCATTTATTGCTGGAGCTGACCTAATATAAATAGAGACCACCAAGGACAGAAGCACATAGGGCATCCAGATCTAACATAAGGCACTAGTAGCCCATCACCACAGGATAGTATGTTATCATGGTAGACTGCATTACAGAAAAACCAATCATCCCATTCTCCTTGAGATTGGTGATTCATCACAGTCAAACCCATCACCCACCCAATGTATGTGTTGCTTGCCATACTTACTTTTTGGATTTAATTAAAATCGATTCACTGCATGTAGATCTTGTGAGTTGTGACTGCATGTATATCTGATCATTGAACAATTAAACACTTAAAGTTCATGCTTAACAGGCAGCTTATGTTGGAACTTTATTTGATAAGCTGAAGGGCCTTGTCCTCTACAAGCCTTGGCTTTTGGGCCTTACAAGCTGAAGACCCAATAAGTTAGTTTATTTTAGATGTTTCAGCTAGGCCAATCAGGATTGTCAAATAGATGTTGCAAAACTCCATTTGGGACATTTTAATATTATCTATTATAAGAGAGAAAATAGTCACTATGTTTTCTAATACTTGTCACTTGTGACCAAAACTTTCTTCCCAAATACGTGCATAGCAAAATAGTATACATAGTGTAACATAACTTTTCCATTTTTTATCATCGTCTCTTTGTTTCATTATTGCAATACTTATCTATACTGCATGCTCACAATGCACATCACATAGCTTATATCGGTATACCTGAGTAAACACTCGTCGATGTATCACACTCTCAATCCCTCTATCTCGTAGAGGTCCACCAAATAAAAGGTCGGAATGTTTTCTTTTTTTGTGAGAATTTTTAGCATATTCTCTTTCTTCTTAGAGACTGTAAACCACTTGTCATTGATTTTTATTATATAATAGATTTTGATTCCTAATTTATATAAATATATATATACACAAATCTAATCCCTTACCTTATTTTATTTTATTCTCGAAATAGCATATTTCTTGAATTTTAATTCGGAATAAAACCAAAATTTCTATTTTCCACTTAGTTTGGAATTAAAAAACAATCGCTAATTTCCTTTCATTTTTATTCTGAATTTGTATATTTTTGGATTTTACTTCTTGTGTACTTTCTTTTGCAGTTTAAGGTTGGAATTCGTACATAAATCCACCTGCTATTTTTGTTTTTTTGAATTTATGTTATTTATTATTGTACATGACATTGACTCTTCATTTATCTAAATTTTATTTTTATTTAATTTTGAATTTTAGTTTTAGGTTAGAATTCCTATACAAATCCAACTGCTTATTTCCATCTAATTTTTATTCCAAATTTCAGCTATGTAGGGGTTTTAATATGGAGTTCATATGAAAATCAAATCGCTAATTTCCTTTTATTCTTCATTCCGATTTTTTTATTGTTTTTATTTAATTTTGAATTTCAATTTTAGGTTAAAATTATATACAATCCAACTGCTAATTTCATCCAATTTAGGGGTTTTAATTTGGAGTTTGTATGAAAATTGCATTGCTAATTTTCTTTTATTTTTCATTCTGAATTTTTGATAATTTTTATTTAATTTAGAATATCAGTTTTAGGTTAGAATTCGTATGCAAATCCAACTGCTAATTTTTATCTAATTTTATTTCGAAGTTGAGCTATATACGGGTTTTAATGTGGACTTCGTATGAAAATCAAATAGCTAATTTCCTTTTATTTTTATTCCGAATTTCTTTTTTTTTTGTACTTAGTATGGACTCTTTCTTTTAATCTAAGCCATTATAATTCGGGTCTGCTAGATGAATGGTTAGATGCTTTTCTTTAAATAATAATATCCAATAGCTGCTATAGGTCCGCTAGATAAATGGTTAGATGCTTTTCTTTAATTAATAATATCCAATGGCTGCTGTAGTTCAACTTGGTTAGGGTCCACCAGATTAAAGGCCAAATATTTTGCTTTATTGTGAGAATTGCTAGCCTATTTCTTTTTTTTTCTTAGCCTGTCATGATCTTTTAATATATAATAGATTTAATTATTGGATACAAACATGAAATGTTTTGCTCATGAGTTGAAAAATACAACAAAATTCTAGTGAATTATGGTATTGCGTTGTTCTTTTATTTCACCTATTAAAATGATACGATCAAATTCATGTTTTCCTCTGCTTGAATGAGTTGCTAAAAATTGCATGCTTTGTTACTGACTGTGTTATCTGCAGTTCCCAGAAACTTTAGACTGTTAGAAGAGCTTGAGCGAGGTGAGAAGGGCATTGGTGATGGAACGGTGAGCTATGGGATGGATGATGCTGATGATATATATATGCGCTCCTGGACAGGAACTATTATTGGTCCTCCCAATGTATGCTGTAAAAATACCCATTGGTAGATATTAACTGCATTTGCTTCAGTATGCTCAAACCAAATGAATTACTGCATTTATCTTTGTCTTGCAGACTGTTCATGAGGGACGAATCTATCAATTGAAGCTATTCTGTGATACTGATTATCCAGATAAACCCCCTACTGTTCGATTCCAGACTCGAATCAATATGACATGTGTGAATCAAGAAACTGGAATGGTACTTGTGCCAAAAAAAACCATGTGTGCTGAAGTAGTTGACAAATGATGTTTGGCTTACTACTTATAACGAACTACTTTTCTAGGTTGAACCAAGCCTATTCCCTATGCTTGGAAACTGGCAAAGGGAGCATACAATGGAGGACGTCCTGACCAGCTTAAAAAAGGAGATGTCAGCTCCTCATAATCGCAGGCTCTACCAGCCTCATGAAGGTATTTTCCTTTTCATTGCTTCAGTAGATGAGATGTGGAGAATGTTATTAAACTCTACCTACTTGGACGAATCAATCTTGAAAATCCAAAACCCTTGCCAAGAGTAACCTGTCAAGCCACAACCCAATTCCCTGCTGTGAAGTGATTCTAGCAAATATCCACTGCGTGTAGTTTTTAGTGGCCAGCAGCTGACGCTGTTTCTATTGCTTGCTTTTGCAAGAAGCATCCACATGCCAGAATTCCCATCAGTAATCTTCTTTATGACATGCTGTAATCAGTATAGTTTAGTTATGAAAAGATGTAGGTTGAAGTTACATAGGAAGCTACATATTAGCTTCATAATTATTCCATGTTGGTGAATGTTCTCTGGTTACCACTGGTGATTCTAAACCTATTCGGATTTTCTGCAGGTAACGAAGACCAAAGAGTAGAGCAGAAAGGGCTAGCGCTTAGATGTGTCATTATATAAGAGATGCCATTGCAATGTACAGTATTAAATTGAGTAGCATCAGATGCAGAAGCGAGAAACCCAGGGAATCCTATAATTTGGCAGTTACTTCATTCGATCCAAACCGTGCTGTCGCCACAATAAAATGCCGATAAATTTCTTAATTTGTCTGCACACTGGTGTAACACTTTACCTCATTCAGTAAGATTGTTGAGCCCTGTGTCTGCTGTATCAGAAAAAAATCTTTGTTGAGATACGGGTAGACTATGTTAGCGTAAATTAAAATTTTCTGTCGTGTAAATCAAGAAGTCATGCGAATAAGAAATCATAGATCGTTACCACTAAACGTAGTGCAGCAGAATTAGAGTTAAAGCAGTCGATTCAACGAAAAGCGCGTCGATGTAGTGGAAGCAGTCGATCATCCTCCTGCTAACCGTCTCCTCGCGATCGTCCATATTAGTGCCGTAGTCGTAGTAGTGTCTATGCTGAGGTCTACACGTCTAGAGATGGAACATCGTGCGTCAGGGTGCTAGTTCCAGCGCACACGGCAGGGATTATAAGAGGTGGTAGTTAGGACTTCGATGGGTGTGTTTTGGGATGCTTTCCTCAACCCTCGTACCTCTGCTTATATAACCTCTAATCGGATCCTTATCCGATATAAGTAGAGATCGTATCTCACTCAGAGTCTATCATTTGAATCCTTATCATTTTAGCCCATTAAGTATGTGATACTGTAGGTTCATATATATTTTGGCTATGGATCGAAAACTCTTTTTTGGTCTGTAAGTCGGTAGCGGTTCTTATTAAGACATAATGACTCCCAAATATACATAAAGATCATATCGGACGAACCTATATAGTACTTTTGTAGCGATCCCTTTGCCTCATGATACCAAATAAAACTCAAGGCAAGAATATGTCATTCTATGATAGCTCGATCCTTCACTCCAATCTGTAGTGAATTATTCAGTTGTGATTGACTTCTCAACCACAGTCGGTATGGCTATGCATTTCCTTAGTCCAACCACATCGAGAGGTCCAGAGATATCTCTCCTGTTATATAGGAGAGGCAACTTCTAAGTAAACTATTATACATGTAGAAAATAATGATGATCTCATGTCTAAATATCATACATACACTATGTATGAGATCAACTAATGGCACTTAAGAATATAACAATTCCCGTAGTGTCTCATAGTTGGTCAATCCAACATCATGTTCTCTAACATATATCCATATTATTAATTTGATATCCTATAACTATGATCCGTGAAACATGATTATCAATCAATATATATGCTAATCAGTAAATAATAATTATCCCACATAATAATTACCGAAAAAAGTAGCAGGTATCCCTAATCCCGTTCAGAGGCTTTAGAATAAAAAGATGAGAACTTCGGCCCCTCGAATCCCAAGTAATCGGGGACACCTTATAAAAAAGGATAAGGACTTAACACAGCCAATCACCGAAGTACCCTAGATCCAGCACAGGAGCCAGTTAAGACCTGGCACCTTCAGAAAAGGGCATACTAGATCTGAACATTCTCATAGAGGGACAAACCAGTATGGATGTGTGCGCACACATTAGAGCTGACAAACTAAAGAGACTTGCACCCACAACTAGAAGAAACGGTGAGCAAGCAGAAGAACTATAAGTATAATCTCATAATGAAATAGCTATAAATTATGTACACACGGGAGAATACATAAATAAGACAACAGCCAATGTTGATATCTATTTTGCAAACAAAATTGCTACAATCATTAGTCTTGATCTAGAGTCTTTATCGCTCGCTAAATATAAAAAAATATCAAATTGGAAGGATTAAAAAAGGCAATAAAAACTGAATTATTATCTCTGAATAAAAGAGAGGTGTTTGGGCCTATAAGCCGCATGCCTTCCCATGTGCACCCCGTAGGGCATAAGTAGGTATTTGTTTGAAAGAGAAATGAGAAAAATAAAATTGTAAGAAATAAAGTAAGGCGTGTTGCACAAAGTTTCACTTAATGCCCAGCTGTTGATTATGAAGAAACATATTCCTCGGTCATGGGTGGTATTATCTTTAGATTTTTAATCTCGATGATAGTAAATCTGAATTTAGAAATGAAATTGATGGATGTGTAACGGCATACCTTTATGGAAACTTGGATTCAGATGTTTATATGAAGGTACCTGAAGGTATTCCTGCCCCGAACTAAGACAGAGCAAATAGAAACGTGTGCAGTGTAAAACTCAGGAAATCACTGCATGGACTTAAGTAATCACGCAGGATATGGTATAATCACTTAGGCAACTTTCTATGTAAGAAAGGCTACACGAACATTAAAGATTGTCTCTATGTATTTATACAAGATCCTAGAATAGGTTTTTTATAATCTCAGTGCACATAGATGATCTGAATATCATCGGAACCCTGAATGATATAAACGAAGCAAGCCCTTACCTAGAATCAAAGTTCAAAATGAAAGATTTGGGTAAAATCAAATATAACTTATGATTGCAGCTTGAGCATATCTCAGAAGAAATATTAATACATTAGTCGTCCTACACTCAAAAGATGTTGGAATATGTTTGATTTTGGAAAGGCATACCTATCAAAAGTACCAATGGTCAAAAAATCTTTGTAACAAGACAAGAATTCATACAGACCTAGAAAAAAGTGGAGGAAGTCCTGGGGCTAGAATTCTCATATTTAAGTGCAGTAGGAGTATTTATGTATTTAGCAAAATACATTAGACCAGATATCATATTTGTCATAAAACTATTAGCAAGGTATAGTGCAGAACTAACCAAAAGGCATTAGCAGAGAATAAAAGATATCTTTCAATACCTCTAAGGAAGCAAAGACCTTATATTGTTCTACAGAAAGAACCAAGATTTGAATATGACTAGCATACTGCCAAATCACAAACAAACTATGTATTCCTGTGTAGTGGAACTACTATTTCATGAAAATCGTCTAAGTAAAGTCTTGTATCGACTTCGATAAGTCACTTAAAAATCATAGCACTGTACGAAACCATACAAGAATGTGTTTAGCTTTGACAGATGATTCACCACATCCAGTAGTCATATAGACTGAATATCATGTAAACTCCCACTATTATCTATAAAGATAATGTAGTTTATGTTGCACAAATACAGACAGATTACATGAAGAGTCATCTGACAAAGTATATCAAATATAAGTTCTTCTATTCTTATGAATTGTAAAAGATGGAGAAATTAAGGTACTGTATACTAAGTTGTGTGAAAATTTTGCAGATTTATTCAAAAACTCACTTTCAGTATTTAATTTTGAAAGATATGTATATGGAATTGAAATGATGAGATTAAGAGAAGTGCAGAACTCAAGAGAAAATTTTCTCGAACTCACTATTAAACTTAATCACGAAGATCGAGTACCCAGATAATAAATCATGTAAATTAAATGAAATATGGTGGATTGTACTCTTTTTCTTTTGACGAGTTTTTCTGAAATTTCTTGTCCAAGGTTTTTAATTAGGCAATTCGTACAGCACAACACAATGTAACAATTTTTTTCACTGAATTTTTATGGAGTTTTGATGAGGCATGAATGTGTCAGATGAGTGCTCAAGGAGGAGTGTTGGAAAACCTGAATCTGGGCCTGCAAGTCTAGCCTATTAGTAGTCACCCTCTACTTAGTTTACAAATAAAGGTCTCAATCATTGTAAAGTGTACTTATGAACAGAGAAAACAATAAAGAAAGGAGTCCCTTTATCATCTCTCTGTGTTTAATTTATTATGTTGTATTATCTATATTTAATTCATCTCTGTTGTATAGAAGAAAGCGATTAGACTGGACTAGCTAACATGGACGTCAATGCTTAAGGGGGTGTTCGGAATAGCGATGGCTTTTGATTTTTGGCAAAAATTTTATTGTAGCTGGCTGATTTTTTACTGTAGCTGAGTTGGCTTATTGGGCGTAATTGAATGTAAAAAAATATAAAAATAAAAGCGATATGTTAACGTATCACAGACAATACAAAGAAAAATGGAAAAAAGAAAACACAAAAAAGGAAAAAAAAGAAAATGACAAAAATATGAACAGTATTTCATAAGTTAAGAAGCCGTCGCCGAACGCTATAGGACGACCACTATTTATTAGATTAATAAATAATAACTAAAAACTATAAATTATAGTAAAAAAAGACAGTATCTCGATGTGACGACGCTGTAGGACGCCTTCGGCTCCAACATCTCTACGGGAATTATAACTCCCGATCAAACCGAGCCGCTTTCAGAGAGAAGCAAGCGCAAGCACACAAGCACGTACGAACAACGAATCCATCTCAAATTTCCAGAAGAAAGAAAATCTCGCCGCGGTGGTGACCAGGCGCCGGCGGGAGAGGGGGCCCGCGGAGAAGAGAGACTCGTGTGATGCGCCGTCGTCGTTTACCTTGCCTGGGATTTTCCAGATTCGGACGGCTCGCTGCGTGCCTCCACCAGACCACCACGGTGGTGGAGGTGGCCTACCATTGAACACCGCATTAGTTTCGTGCATGACGCAAACACGCACGCTTCGGGTGCTGTCGTGTCTACACAATCAGGCTTGTTTGTTGAGCACTTGAAATCTACAAATACCTAAAAAATACCTACTCCAAGGCACTTGGATCATCCAAACGCCAATAGATATCCTCAGTGGTACAGAACTACTCCTTCCATTCTTTTTTATTTGGTGTTTTTTATTTTTATGGTCTCAACGATGCAATTTTGACTTTTATTTTTATAACTTTTTATTATGTTGTATTAATAAAATTATAATATTATGAAAGTATTTTAATAACAGATCTAATGATATAATTTTCATATATTCAATCTAGATAATTTTAAATATATTGATGATGAAATTTTACAAAAAAAAAATTGATGGCACAGATTCTAACATGTTAAGTAAAGAGAACAGGGTGAATATTACTATACCTATCCATAACGATTATTTTAGGCCTTTTTTCTAGGAACTACTACCCATCATACGGCACGAACCCATGGTAGTGCCCACCATACTCACAGCTCTCTCAATTCTCATCCGCTGCTCTGCCTCTCACATCCGGCCCCTATTCATTCCCCACCAAAAGAGCTACCTGTTGCACCCGCTTACAAATCCCACGCACCAGCCACCACACTGCCAATGGCCAAAGGCCGAAGCGCCCGCAGACGGTGAACTCGGCAACAGCATGGCCGAGGCGACGAGGCACTCGTCCAACTTTTGGCCCTATCGGATCCGCGCGAGCTGCCGCCTCCAAGCTTGGCCTCTCGCTGATTCCGTCAGGGGAGGCGATTTATTTTAAGCAGTGGAGACAGATCTGGGTCAGTCAGGCGGCCTCCTCCATCTTCTCCTTGAGCTCGTATCAAATGTTGCAACAGGTAATTGATTTTCTTGTAGCGGTTCTTTTCGAATGTTATAACACTCTCATGTAAATGATGAAGTTGTTCCAATAAATTTTTCCTTTGTTGTAACAATATTTTATTTTTGTTAGGGTAGTTTTCGTGTATTGTTGCACCAATATTTCCATTTTGTTGCAATGCTTTTTTGGTTTTTATACTTTTGTTGCACATGTTGAAAAAATTTTGTTGCACAATTCTCCCAAGATGTGTCAGTGAGTTTGAAGACGGTGTCTATTTTGCAGCCGCACAAACTCGAGAATGGCGTAAAAAGGCAAAAGTGGTTTTGTCGCATGATGGTCGTGTTGTCGCGTGGGTATAAGCTTTTGTTATGCTACTTTGACTCCATGCTACTACACGAGAGAAAGCCGGCAATTCGATGGTCACAATTGTTTTTTTTTCCTTCAGCAGATGCCAAATGTGTATTTACTATTTCAGAACCCGAATTCAATGGTGCAATTGAGCTACCGATATTTCATGGTTGCTGAGGTTAGGCAAAGCCACCCATTTTGAGTTCTCATGTGGTGCTCTATCTAGTTTTTGGTTTAAGTTTATAACTATGATTTTTAACTAAAATTGCACTATAGTAAATATTAGCTTTTTTAAGAAAAAATAGGAAAAAATTAAGAAAAAAAAATAAAAAAACTGTTATATCGTTATAGACAATACAAAGGAATTAAAATAAAATAAACTAAAATTAGAAGTCGATATATTTCAAATAACTTATATCTTAAATAATTCGAAAGCTTAAAAAATAAATACAGAAGCCGTTTAGACTTCGGTGCGGGATCTCAAGCAGCACGCTCGTCCTTTTTTCCTAGGCCCACCATACGTACCCTGGCATCCATTAACGAACAACGAGATGGTGATGGGCAACAGGCACATTATTATACGCATCAAGCAATTCGTTTATATTGATTTTTATTAATAATTTTTAATTTTAGTTTATAAATAATAATAACTTGTAAAGAAATAGAGAGAGAAATTTATATATGATTTTAGTCGATATAAATTAAATTATAATATATACTACAATCGACTAATAGACCTTGTCTTAAAAATATATTCTGTTTGAAAAATAAGTATTATGAAAAACTATTTAATATATAAAAGTAGTTTTTAGAAGGCAATATAAATAAGACTTTACGATTCAGGTAGCGTTCGGAATAGCGATGACTTTTGACTTTTACTTATTTTTTACTGTAACTGACTTATTTTTTACTGTAACTGAGTTGACTTATTAGATATAATTAAATGTAAAAATAAAAATAACACGTTAATCTAGAGCGGATAATGCAAAGGAATACGAAAAAAATATAACTCAAAAATTCAAAAAAAAACAAAAAGACAAAATTGCTACAGTCGATCGCTAACGCTGAGAAAAAGCGGTATTAATTTCGGTGGTCCTGCTTCCGATTCAGAACAGTCTCACCAGAAACAAAAGCCGTGCCGCCGGATCAAGAGCACGTAGCTTTCAAGAACTGGAGCCGTCAATCAGATGCCACAACAGGAGACGCAGTTCACAGATCACCACTCTCTCTCCAAAGCATGACCCACACAATCACATCGGCCATGCTAGCCGGCAACAACCCCACAACAGAGCAAACTCGTGAATGATTCCGGCAACAACCCCACAACAGAGCAAACTCGTGAATGATTTGGGCAAGAAAATTTAAACACCAGATGGGGTTGAGTAAATACATGGATAGCCGGAACAAGGCAGCGGCTAGATAGCCGGAACAAGGCAGCAGCTACAGGCTAAAACCAATCTAATCAGCTACTACTAGAATAAGCAGGGCAATTAAGCAAGCACACACTTGGGCACTGATCCCTAAACACCACAAATTACCCTCCACAGCACAGTATCGAGCATCCTGCGAGGTTAACACCGTTGCTAAATTCAATATGCTAAAAAGAAGATGAAAACGGTCGACTCAACTGAAGATATGATTCATCGAATCCATGAATCGAATGCGGACTACAGCAGTTAGCCAATTCCTCTCTCAAGCCATTCGAGATTAAGTCGTAAAATGGTTGGGCCCCTCAAATCAATTCAGCCTTGGACGATTGATCGTCGCCTTCTTCCAGATTTGAGGCCTTCTGCTGCTGATCTTCAGCTCTTTCATTTGACCTCTTGATTTCCTCAATCCGCACAACAACATGCGACATTGATGGCCGGGCATCTGGGCCTTGTGCAACACAGTCTATAGCAAGTTGTAGAAGCTGAACCATCTGTTCCTCGACGTTCTGATATCTCAGGAGCTCCATATCAAACACCTCTGCAGTCCACTCTGTGTGGACATACGACTGCACCCACCTGGGCAAGTCAACACCCTCCTCGTTAAGAGCAGCCTGACTGGGGGCCTTGCCTGTGAGCAACTCAAGCAAGAGAACACCAAAGCTGTACACATCGGCCTTCTGGGATACCCTCCGGGGATCAGTAACCTCTGGAGCACGGTATCCAGTGGCATGAGATGGTGCGGATGATGAACCAATCAGAGCAGCAAGGCCATTCTCGGATACACGTGCTTTATATGACTTGCCCAGGAGGACATTGGATGACTTGATGTTGCCGTGGAAAGCCGATGAGCTCGTTGAGTGGATGTACTCAACGCCACGGGCAGCAGCTAAGGCAATGCTTGATCTTGTCTCCCAGTTAAGTGGAGTACGGCCAGAACCTCTGTTCCCTGTTTAACAAAAATAATTAAGGGAGGTGCTTCTATGCTTTACTTAATAGTGATTTGTATAATTTTTAAAGCATGATAAATGATGGATAGATGTTACTTACCTCTTCATTTACTTTGAGAAGTGTCACAATTAAGACAAGAACACGATTCATGTCAGTCACCGGACTATGAAGACATCGAAGACCATCCTAACCAATAAAATACCATCCCCACCATCTACAACAATTTTAAGATATTTTTGTCTTCCACGATCAATGCAAAGAATACTAGCCAAGCAGAGAGCGAACCACTTGAAGGAATATAGGACTATATGAAAAATACATGACGGCCAATTCTGCAGTAGAGAATTAACCAAGGATGCTAGGCAATCAATTATTTTGAACTTTCTGGAACAAAGAGCAAATTGGAAACACTTAATAAGAAATGGGGAAAATTCGCTGCGACTACAAGTATTCTCATCACAAACATCCGCACTCAAACCACAAGCAGCAAAAGTGCAGCAGTAAATCAGAGTCAAACTAGATATGATTTTAATAAGTGATAACAAAACCAATAAATAATCACCCAAATTCATGTACTTTAGATACCAAGCAAATAAACAAGACCAAAATTAAAACTGGTTTGACTTCGTCCCCTTAGAAAAGGCAAAATCTAGAGTATTCTACAACCAGCAGATGAATATTCAAGCCAATAAAGAAAGTAATAGCCACAAAACAATAGCTCAACAACGGCAATCTTAAACATGCGCGAGGAAATCAATCATTACTCTACCATCACCACCCATGAACAATGCAAAACAATGTTACTCACAAGCACAAATACAACATATCAATAACAGTAATGTCATGATCAGAAAGTATGACAATAAAGAACTGCAAAGAAAATGTGAGATTCTCACCGTGCAAGAATGCGGAGAGGCTTCCCATGGGCATGAAGTCGTACACAAGTAGCTTCTCATCTTTGCTGTAGTAATAGGCACGGAGCGGCACGATGAACTCGTGCTGAAGCTCGCCAATGTCAGCAATGCGGTCGCGGAACTCCGGCTCGGATAGGGTCACATCCTTGAGCCGCTTCACTGCCACGGTCGCCCCAGATTCAAGCACTGCCTTGTATGTCGTCCCGAAGGCGCCTTTCCCAAGCACCTCAGCGGAGGCGCGCAGCAGGTCCTCCAGGTAGAACGGTGCCACGGCCGCTGCTGATCCAAAGAAAACCAGCTTCTTCCCTGACGTCGACTGACCAACGGGGGCATGAGGATGGCCCACGGTGGCCACCGGCGCTACGGCCGCGCCGCTGGTCATCTCGGGAGGTTCTCGGCCGCCGGTGACAACGGCAGACGTTGGAGATGGAGGTGGCATCTCCAGAGACCGCGTCTTGGTGAGCCCCGACCTGCCACAGAAGCAAATGAGAAGGAACAGGAGAAGAGCGGCTCCCAAGGCCGAGCCTACGGCGATTCCGGCAATGGCGCCGCCAGAGAGCTTCTTGCTCTTCTTGCCACTTTCTCCCCCATTTCCGCCTTTGCCGCTGCTCCCGCCGTTAGTCGCGGGCGTCGGCGATGACGGCTGCCCCGACGGAGCAGGGGAAGGCGAGGCCTCACCAGGGCAAGTCCCCAGGGGCGCGCCGCACAACCCCGTCCCCAGGAACGCCGAACGCGGCTTGGACCGAAGCGCGGCCGGGATGGATCCATTCAACTGGTTAAACGACACATTGAACTGTTGCAGCTGCGGCAGGTTAAGGTCCGGAATCTGGCCGACGAAGCGGTTGTTCTCGAGAAGCAGAACCTTGAGACGCGTGAGGTTGCCAAGCGCCGGCGGGATGGTCCCCGACAGGTCGTTCCCGCCGAGCGCGAGGCGGACGAGGCCCGGGAGCGCGAGAATCGCCCGCGGGAACTCCCCCGACAGCCTGTTCCCATTGAGGAAGACGTTGCGGAGCGCGCCCGCGGAAGCGAGGTCGTCCGGGAGCGCGCCGGTGAGCCCGTTGAGGCGGAGGCTGAGGGTGTGGAGCGCCGTCAGGTTCCCCAGCGTCCCCGCCGGCACCTTCCCGGCCAGCGACGCCCCGGGCAGCCGCAGCACCGCCACGCGACCGCCCTCGCAGATGACCCCCGTCCACGCGCACACGCCCCCGATGTCGGTGACGTTCCACGCCAGGCGCCGCCCCACGGCGTCGCGGAAGGCCACCAGCGCCCTCGCATCGCCCGTCAGATCGTCGGCCCCCACCAGCGCCGCGAGGAGGAGCGAGAGCGCGAGGGCGAGGCAGGCCAGCGCCAGCCACGGCGGCGCCGGAGACCGCATCGCGGCGGCGTGAGACAAGGGTGGGTTCTGTTGTTCGCTTTTGGGTTTGGCTTTGGGGGTGAGCGGAAAAACCCTGAAAACTCGCGTGCGGATTTTGCGGAATGGGGCTCGGGGAGTTGGGATATTTGGTGGGCTGCTGCGCCGCAAAAAGGAGAGGAGAGGAATGGAGGGTGTGGATGGGAATGGGCTTTTCCCGGGAGGGGATCCGATGGTGGGGATGGGAGTGCGGCTCACCTGAGGGAGAGGGGCTGAGACACTGGATGCTGCGTGTTCTGCGTTGCGGTGCAGAGCAGACTGTTCAGACTTCAGAGGGGCTCATGAAACTCGCCCAGGGGAAGGTCGCTGGAGCAAACAAATGCGTGTTGTTGCGCGTGCCAGGTGGGGCGGCTGACAGGTGTGCCCACGCCCCGGGTTAACAGCCGCTCTGGTGTTGTCTTTTGTGCCTTTGACGGCTTAAAAAAACCAAAAGTGGGATAGTTTTTTAAAGTAGATTTTTTTAAAAATAATTTTAAGCTAAGAATTATGTATGTTATTTACACTAACATCTTTTTTATATAATATTATCTTAAAAATATAGATAAAAGCAATCAACTATAGCAAAGAAAAAAAAGAGCATCCTGGCCAAGCATGACAGTTCCCATATTCCTTTTTTTACGTGTGTGCTATTTTTTGGAAGCAGGCATCCATAGCTGAGTGCCGGGTATCAACTAAAACTGTATTTTATCTATCCAACGCTGAAACTTCATGGAAGAAACATCAGAACTACACGTATGGGGTATCTTTTTTTTTCTTTCTTTTTGGCGAGGATATCGCAGCTATATTTAACTCTACGCTTGTTTTTGCTGTGAATCATTTCGATGAAATTGCATTTCCGCGTTGAACATATCTAAAAAAACCATTTGGATTATGCGTGTAGCCTTCAAGAACCGAGCTTTCGTCTCCGGTAAGAAACCAGATTCTCCAGCCAGCCGGCAGGCACGAACCGTTCACGCACCGCACACCAATGGATTACGAATGACTTTTGGAGGCGGCATCTAATAATTTTCTGTGATGATCGGATCATCACGCACGAACAAACGCGTTGCACTTTGCTAGTAGGTGCGGGCGAGCGAATGAAGTGCCGTCGTTTCGCACGTGTCCCCATATCCTTCACCGCATGACCGCACGTTGGGTTGATAATTTCCATGGAACAAACCTTGCCGACGTTTTTATCACTTCAAATTACGCGCATTAGCGTAAATTGACTCTGGCAGAGTATGGTTGGACACATTTCAGATATAAACGGTAGGTAATACTACTACCTATATTATCCAAATGTAGTGGATATTGACTGTATTTTGGTCCTATCCTTTTAGGTTTTGGGATAGCTTTTGGTTTTATTCTTTTGAACTTTAGGGTGATTTTTGATTTTGATTTCTCCAAAAAGCAAAATAAACTAGGAGGTTTTTCTAAATGATTTTTCGAAAACATTTCTCGAAACGGTTTGCTAAGTCCATTACCAGATATGTTTTCGCTGCCCTGTCATTGTCTTAAAAAAACGTAACCAAAAGTTATTATCTATAACTAAAAATCATTAATCGTAGTATAAAAGAATATAAGGTTTCTCTGATATTTACCGTTTCAACTCTAGAATCATTTTCTTGTCAGTATACTACCCATAAGGTTGACGCTGCTTCGCTGAAAGCTAATCAATCCTCTTGTTAACAAAAAGGAGAAGTTTTTCTTCCTTTTTTTTTGTTGAGGTGACAAAACGGCGAAATTTCGTGAAAAAAGAAATGGGACGGAAGTGGAAAGCACCGACAAGAAGGCCCAGTTCTGGGTCGTGTTCTCCGCAATGGGCCGGTCATTACAACGGAAATACGAGTAATCAGAACATTTCGATTTTCGAGGGTGCGCGCGTAGCAATTCACCGTGATGGACCCCACGCCGTCGTGCCGCGGGGCCCACCGTGCTACGGTCGGGTCGGACGAGCCGCCTCGGGCTGCGACCCCGCTTCCACCCCCGCGCGGCTAGCTCCTCGAATCGTGCGGTGGTGGCGTCGAGCCGGGTCTCGCAACTGGCGGCGTCTCGGAGTCCGCGAAGACATTTATTGGCGGCTCATCTCAACAACAGGTGGCTCAGAGGCTGGTACTGGCCGCGTACTGAGAAATTGGTAGGGTGCAACAGAAAGATGCCTACGGACTTCGTCTGTGTAGTCAGCTTGACACGACAAAGAGTCAAAGAACTTGCATGCCGCCTGTTTAATGAAGGAGCAATGATGCCACTGTATTGGACCGGGCTAAACGCTGTTTGAAAATTGAGTGTGTCTATATAGCATTTTTATATTTTTTAAACACAATTAGAAAGATTTTGAGGCATTTGATCAGAGGTCCAATATACCAGATTCAGACTACTTTTTTTTTTGGAGTGCGCATGGGGGATTCATTGAATGGATATTCAACGCCTCAGATTTAGAGCACTCATTTTTTTGGAAGAAATATGGTGGGATCCATTATATGAAAATCCAACGTCTCAAAATCTAACTGATTTTGCTCTAAAAAACATGCGAATGCGGTATAGCAATTCTCTTGAAATTTTGGATTAGGTAGAGTCTTGTTCGTGTTCGTACAGCAATTTTCTGAGTTTTACACTGTACAAGATTCTATTTGCTCTGTCTTGGTTTGAGATAGGAATATCTTCAGGTACCTTCATATAAATGTTCGAATCCAAGTTTTCATAAAGATATGTTGTTAACACATCCATTGGCCATGCTCAACTTAGCTTTTTTCAACTTCAACTTATAACTTCAGTTTTTTTTTCACTATTCAGTAATTCGTTTTTTTCTGATTTTTTTAGATATTTTGGGTTTTTTTGTATTTTTTTCCCGTATTCCTTTGCATTGTCCATGATGGACTAATATATTTTTTTACATTTTTTAAAATTTAATTATGCCCAAAAAGATAACTCAGTTACAGTAAAAAAAAGTCAGCTACAGTGAAATTTCAGCCAGAAGTCATCGCTATTCCGAACGTCCCCTTAATTTCATTTCTAAATTCAGATTTGCTGTCATCGAGATTAAATATCTAAAGGTAATGCCACCTATGACTGGGGAAATATGTTTCTTCATAATTAATTTCTGGGCGTTGAGTGAAACGTTATGCAAGAAGCCTATTTTATATCTTACAATTGTATTTTTTTTATTTCTCTTTTGAACAGATACCCACTTATACCCTACAAGGTGCAATAGGGAGGTGTGCAGCTTACAGGCCAAAACACATATTTTTATTTAGAGATAATAATTCAGTTTCTATGGAAAATATGGAAAGACTGGCAAGGAGCTCACCCACATTCTCTACGGGGACAACCGAAGGGTAACGACCACCAAATATCAATAGAGCCCCAGAATGATGGATCCCAGTACTGTTGAACCAGAGCAGACGGCTACTGAGGCATTTGAACATTTAGAGGCAAATTTCTCATCATGTTTTGGATTCCACCTTCATGACTTCATCGTGTCGGTGGTGGCTCTAGTGCTGACCCTAGTGGTGATATCGCTGTCGGTGGGCTCGTCTCTACCTCGGACGTCGCTAAATGAATACTTCCCTGTCAAAGCTAATGACCCAAGGAAGCTTTCATCGGTGCGTACTGATGGGAACAAGAATGATACTGCCATTGCTGCTCTGTTACCAGGGGAAGTGTTGCAGGGTGGCAAGGAACCCTTGGCTGAGCACAATGCTCAGAGTGGTACCATGAATTCAAGCGAAGCGTCTTTGAATACAAGAAAAATTGATGACAAAGTAGCAGATCCAATTGCTACCGGTAATATCACGTCAACACACGAGGAGGGAACTTTCCCTGTCTCCTCGGATTCGTCAAATGCTTTTCAAAGGGCTGATCAAGGTCAGGTGCTAGTTCATTTCCATGTTTGTTTTCTACACATCATCTTACAAACATGAATGAGATGTCATTTGTCATTGCGCTGTTATGATTTATTATATTTTCATGATAATGGAATGACTGGGATAAGACAAATTGACGTGTTGTGATTGTACAGGTAGCTATGGGGAGTGGTTTTTTATTCTTCTGGGCCACTGTACACAAACAATTCTTACCCTGTGATGCTGGACCAGTTACTGGGTTACTGCTGTTGTCTGCTGTCAACCAGAAAGAAACCAATGTGGTCATATTGCACGTTTGATACCGTATCACTGTATCAGTCTTAGACTCCAGGAAACCTGGTTTAGAGTTTAGACTTTTATGTGAAAAAGCCTATCAAAGCAGCAGACCAGCTGCTGATGACCAGAAGAATGTAAAATAATTTCCTGAATTAGGAAGCATAATTAATTCATTATCATGCCTTTTATTGAATGGCAACTTTCGCAACTTCACAATACTGGTTATTCTTCTAAACAGTTGAGAATGATTCCTGACATAGTTTTATGGAGAGGGAGCTTTCTGAGTTAGGATCGCTTCAAAGTGTGTAGTTTGTCAAGTTATGAGGTCCTCCGCATTTTGGTTTTGTGAAATCTTCCCTTAGGAAGACTATTACTAAGACTAAAGCAGTAGTCTGATTATGCTTTGTAGCTTCCCTTTCCTCATCATGAATGGTGTATTCGTCTTTCTGCAATAAAAACACATCTGAAGGGGTTTTCCTTCCTATACTAGCGAAATGTGAAGATCAACCTAACAACTTTGTGCTCCTATGTTGAATGTATTTGTAGCTTATATCATCAAGCAACATAATAAATGGTCATATGTGATTTTTTAAGAACTTGGTCGGAGCCTTAACTCTAGGCCTATTTGAAGTGGCTGTGACTTATGTCTATTGATTGAAATTTTTGATTTTTAGCTGTTTGCGATAGAGATTACGGAGAGAGAAATACTCGCTTACGATTTTGGATGGTACAGATGTTAGGTTTTTAACGTATACTATAATTAACTTGTAGATCTTGTTTTGAAAAAATACTTCGTTTAAAAGTTAGGTACTGTAGTGAAAACCAAAAGTGGCTTCTAAAAGCGGCTTCAAACATGCTCTATTTTTTAAAATCAAAGTTTGGTATATGAATTTGGTGTAGATCATTGAGACGAACATGTTCTAAGCACAAGATAAGCACCTGGCAAAATTTAGACAAAAATGTTATCAATTGTTTACAAATACAAATGAATAAGATACAAATAAAGATGAAGTGTTACAAATAAGGGTAGCATGGTCTATTTGCATCCAATCCCTCTGTATTATGTTTCTCGAACTAAACTACTAGTTAAACGCTTTTTAGAAGTAGTTCTAAATTCTTGGAGAAATAGATTCTCATATAATCAAGAGTAGAAGTTGAAAAATAAAGATCTGGAACTTTGGATGTAACACTGATGATGACGTTACCGCCACTAAAGATGGAGATGAAGCATATGTCAGGGGCATTTTCATCCTTGGTTTCCATCCTTTCAATTAAGGAGGTTGTTTTCTTATCCTGTAGCATTTGGAGGAGCGGCCTATCATTTGAACAACTCTAAGGTTCAATGTTTGGGCCAATTACGCCAAAAAAATATTACTAGTTTACGCCTCGCGCAGGCATCTGCGAGGCAATTTCGTACACGCCCTGCATGATCGTAGAGTTTCCCGAGAACAACTCAAAACTGATTTGAAGATTAGCCTGCATGGGTCGCAATCAGCTGAACAAGGGGACAAACGCTGTTCTCAATTTCTCATGTCCGAGTTCTCTTTTCTAGATTGTGTACCCATGACGATTACAGCTGGGAACCAGTCTGCATTTGATCATTTTACATTTGTTATTTAGTCCTGGGTTTTGGTCCTAGCCAGTCGGGATGAAAACATCTTACTTGTAATAAAACAGTTTATGTCCCAGTTATTAGCATCATCTGTTCTAATTGAATTGTTAAAAAAATCTCCCAAAATGTCGACTAAAATCTCTCAAAATGTCGACTAAAATCTCCCAAAATGTCGACTATCTCAGATGACCCAAGTAGGTCTTCTCCTGTTACATACTGCGTGCACATGATCTTTTGGTTTGATCTTTTCATAAGCGCTGAACAGGGGAGAAAGGAAACCACGTTTGGTCCGTTCTCCTGGACTTGAGAGGGCACCACGCTTACTCATTTCTTCTTCTTCTTTCTCTTTCTAAGAACACAATGATTTTGTCAGGTGTATTAACTGTCGCAATCTGTGTATTGTTAAAGGCCAAATTATTCAGTATAGGTAAGGGTGTCTCTACAGAAATATAGTGTGTAGCGAAGCTTGTACCATCGCCTCTTCCTTCTATCTCCACTCTTCAGCATTGCCCTGTTGTAAACTTGTTTTTATGTTAGGAAGTAGGAACTCTGTTGTGTAGACTTTTTATATATATATTTACAAAAATTCACTTGCAAGTACAGGAGTTTGTTAAAAATACACCGGCAAGTTTTTGGCACTGCTTATTTAGACTTGAGCTTCTGACTTTTGGTTTATTTTTGACTATTCATAATTTTCATCTTTTTCTGACTTTTCGACATTTTTTGAGCTTTTTTATCGGTTCTTTTTTTTCTTATATTCGTTTGCATTATACGTGATGGGCTAATCTGCTTTTTTATTTTTAGATTTTTTTTAAAATTAATTATGCCAAATAATCCATCGTTAGCTACAGTATAATTTCAGCCAGTTACAGTGCAATTTCAGTCATAATCCACCAAATTTCAGTCTAATTGAGCGGTCTCTTTATGTGGCTACAAATTTCCCTCCAACCCCCCATCAAAATTGCCTATTTACTTGTTGAAGCTTCTAAAAGTCAAGAATTGCTAACTGGAGATCATGTCCAAGTCCATCTAGATTGCGAGGATTGTACAACATGGCAGCAATGTCACTTATCATTCTTCTTCCTTGTCCTTCTGTTCTCCCACTCTTGCGTCATCTTTTGTTCTCCTATGCTCGACTCGTATGCCCTACCGTGCGCTGGCATGTTGAAACGCCCCGCGTTTTAGATTAACTTTAAGTGGCGAATTACAATGTTAAGTGGGATTAACTACTAACTAATGATCTAAAATACAGGGGAATTTAAACTTTTGTTGTGTAATTTATATTGCAATCGGCAAGCGTTAAGCGAGTGCATTACTTTCATGATCTCATCGATAAAAATAGATACAACTGATATAGACTAGAGAGAGATAGCATTCAACTGCATGATAAGTAAAAGCATTCAACTCAAGTAAAAGATATATATTTATCAGTCCATGGGACAATAGTTAAATTAATTACAACTCTCATACAATAAAGCAAATGCATCCATTACATAGCAATTAAAAGTTACATTAAGTTAAATACAAATATTACAACTCCCTAAAACAGGTAATCGTGTGTCCGTTGTAATACTCAATCAAATATAAACATAAGATTACATGATAGGCATTTCATACAATTGCAATTAACCAAGAGCTATAGAAAATATTAATGACATCCATAGCATTGCACACAACAATCCCTAATCAATTGAGTTCAAAAGCAACCGCAGCTTGAATTGCAAGAAAAGCTAATTTAGAAACACCGAAAAAGACCGAACAAAAGAAATTAATTAAAAGAAGGATTGCCGTCAGAACCCTAGGATTTAAATTCAGGCAGGGCATTTCGTTCACCGAGGTTCCCAGACCGTCCGAGGGCCAGTCGGCACCTCTCACAGCCATTAGGTCATCATTCGGCAATAAAAACAAACCTGTTTTACCTCACGAGTACGGTAGCAAAACCCGAGCCAGCAAGTGGCAATAGCCAACAAGAAAACCAAGGCCGACACATGTCCAACGCCAGCCAACCAGCCCGGACCCCGGATAGCGGCGGCAGAGCGGCGAGAAGCACGGCTTTTCCCCAGATATTTTTGCCTAGCACAGCAGCATGGGCAGCAAAACCAGGGTAGATACAACCCCCCCAGACGGAGCATCTCCAGAGCATACACTAGAGACCACAGCCACAAGCCCATAGAAGCAAGCACACACAGCTAGCCGAGAGGGGCAAAGAGAGCTCATCTTCTTTCTTTCCATCCCCATTCCAAAACCCCACCACCATCACCATCAGAAGCAACATTAGTATCGGCCAACCAAAGTCAAGTAAGGAGCAAGACCGCAGGACCATGAGGCATCGGCAAGGGAGACCACCGCGGGGACCATCGGCAAGCTAGCAGCAGGGACAGCGACCACAAGCACCAACATCAGCACCACCGCAGCCGAACCCACCCAGCACTCACCAACGAAGGTAGCCCACAAAACCTTTTTCATACTAGCATTTTCGGTAGAACACTATATCCCACTTTTGTCAACCGCGCAAGCACATAGCATTCCAAGCACACCTCAAGAATCGGCACAACTGTTCAACCAGCAGCAAGAGGGAGTAGAGAGGAAGGGGGTTACCATGGTTGTTGGGTGGCGGCGGCGCGCTACCGGCGGCCAAACACGTGCACCCGAGAGCCACCACACATTCCCCCGGCATGCGGGCAGCCTCGAGCTCCACGGTGCTGAACCACAGCAACATACCTCCAAGCCAACCCTAAGCGTAGTGCCAAAAAAACCGAATCAACCACACAAAAGCTTAGAGCGTAGAAGAAGATAAAAGGGGCAGGGCAAACGGGTTAAGGCGGGCCAGATCCGGGCCGTAGGCCACGGATCCGGCGACCAGAGGCGGCACAGGTCGGCGGACCGAAGGAGGGACGGGCGGCGCAGCCCTGAAGCGATCGGCGCACGAGAGCGGGCCGGATCCGGGCTCTAGGGCCGGATCTGGAAATAAGGGAGGGGCTGCGGCCTCTCGGCATAGGGGCGGCGGCATGCGGCGCCGTGGGCCGCAAGAGGGAGGTAGGAGAGAGGAGGGGAGAAGAAAAGGGATGTTGGCGGTAGAGGAGTAGAGGAGGTGGTGCGGCGGCAGAAGAAGAGCAGAGGAGGTGGCGCGGCGACAGAAGAGGAAGAGGAGACGGCACGGTGGAAGAGGGAGAGAGAGGGAGAAAGAGAGGAAGGCGGCGGCGCAACAAAGAAGTGAGGAGGGGGAGCCGAGCCAGAGCCAAGAGGGAGGAGCAGAGCGTCGGCCAGAAGGCCATTCGGCCGAATGACTGGAGAGAGAGAGATTAGGAGGAAAGAAAAATGGGGAGAGAAAATAGGAAATGGATAATCTAGGAAAGAGAAGAAAATAGTTAGCGCGTAGTAGAAAATTTAATCTCGTGAATCGTTAAGCCAAGCTTTTCGAATTGAATTAAATTACAAAACTCCGCTAACCGTAGTAAGCCGTGAGACTTATTGTCAGGATGTGCGTGGATTAAAAGAGAGCCGCGTGTGATCTATAGGTGATTAACTCTATACCTACCTGTTAATTGGATATCTGGCCATTAAACCACCCTGTTGCATAACTAAGTTCTTAGCTAGATATTAATAAGGGTATTATCTTGTGAAACTCTACTGTCAAATATTTAAGATTGTTCGAAATCAATTTAGTTCCATCAGTGAGCTATAACCTATACTTTTACAAGTTAAATTATCATAAAGCCGTGCAGACCCCACTCCAAAGCATATTTAAATACGCAGATAATCTTATTAATTACATTTAAATTGTAGAAACCTCCTCATAATTGTTTAGGATCATTAGAATAAATCATTTGCAGTCAGGTGAATTTAACTCGTACTCGCCATTAAGACGTGTACACGTGCGGAATAAACTAATGTACCGTCGTCTAAACTAATTGTTGTGGGCTTAATTCCCCAGGTGTTTTGGTTAATCCCAATTAAATGGTAAAAGACCAATAATAGTTAGTTGTAATGACTAGGATAAATTAAATACCATCAGTAGATTAAAATATAGCGTGTACTGTTTTAAATTAATGTATTGCCAATTAAATCACTTCATGCCATAATTAAATACCTAGTTATCCTGGTTAGTCATAAGGTATAGCATAACTCCTCGGGTAAGTATCCTTGAAGGCTAAAAATAAATTAGGTAACATCTATAGACTAAAACTGGTATGCGTGCGGATTGCATTATTAGAGTATGATTTAAAATCAACCTATTATGATTTAAATGCCCAATTAATCCTTAGTAGTCACTCATAAACTGTAGAAGACCATTAATAAGTATTCTTAATAATTAAAATTAATTAGTAGCCATTAGAAGAATTGAACTAGTAGTGATGATTAGAATAGCACGCGTCAATCTAAAATAGAGCGCGACGACTAGATTTGTGTGCATCGATTAATCTTGTACACGACGTTTTAAATAACAGTTAAGTTGTAAAAATCCGCATCTAACTAAAATAAAGTGGAGATCACACAGGGACACCTTAGTATCATTTAGTTGCTTATTTAACTAAAATATGATTTCTTTCGCATCTGTAACCTAACTTGTCATGCGACTAACCCTAAGACTAAAATCCATTGGAGAGGTAGATAATTGCATACTCACCTTCGAGGAATGAAATAGACATAGTTGCATCCGTAAAATCAACTAGGAGTAACATTCGTCGTTAATTTGTATGTGCGTTTATTATTTATGTTTAATCAATAACTTGCCGAAAATCAATAAAATGCCACACACATCCTAATTAGATTCTCTCTCGACGCTAGTACGATAACGACAAATGACAAGTATAGTACAGAAATTAACTTGATTACCACGATCAGAGTTGAGTTGAGCGTAGCCTCACCCTAGGCACACAAACACATCAACACCTCGCACTTTATTAAATTGCTGTAAATTAAGTCATAGCCGACTTATTTAATTTCAGGTAACTATCCGAGTCGTGGGAAGGACTTCATCTGGATTTACTTAAATCCGAATATGTGGTTAATCCAGGCAAGCATTCCTTTGAGCATATGAGCAGAGTATCTTCCGTAAAATAAAGTATTTTCCTATTAAGTTATTATCACCATGCATGAAAATCCGAGTCATATTTTAAATCGAATGATTGTGGTAAGAAAGAAAAGAAAGAGATCAGACAGACAGTTGGAGAAACCACTGTCAGGCCAGTACATAAGTGGGTGGAAGATCCCCAGGGTAGGAGAAAAAGGGCAGGTATGGGATCTTCTACATATGGATAAGATATAAGGTTAATCAGTCTACATCCGTGTGAATGGACCGTATCAATCGTATCAACAATTATTTCGTCTGAGAACGAACAGAATCAGTAATTCTATCAAGGTTATTATATTCTCCACATGGGTAAGTATTTATTTAGGGGAGATGAACCCA
Organism: Melocanna baccifera; assembly: GCA_036346265.1. Taxonomy (NCBI): domain Eukaryota; kingdom Viridiplantae; phylum Streptophyta; class Magnoliopsida; order Poales; family Poaceae; genus Melocanna; species Melocanna baccifera. Next base: position 6,807,727 of record CM070683.1, on the reverse strand, counting down.
TGGTCAGTAGTTTCAGAGTTCTCCTGGCATGGGGGATCCACAGCCGCAAGATCCCAGAACTGGTGAGTAGGCCAGAAGTGGGGGATGCGGATCGCAAGAACCCGAGCGTGGGGTACGCGAAGGCGATATATTACGCAGTGGGGTGATCAGCGCTGGTCAGAAACCGCCCCAGCCAACAGCTATGTCACTTTTGGTGAGCCTGGGTGCGAGTGGTACACTGGCCCAAGCTACCGATTGGGAATAGCTGGGTGGAGATATAATATACTGAGATAGATATAAAAGTTTTGTATTCTGATCTGGGCACCGTATCTTAGGCAATGCGGAAGAACCATGAGCCACCAGGATCAGAATGACGATGGGTAAAGTGGTACAAGCTTGCGCAATGCTATACAAATCATGAATTCATGCCTGTCTCCGGGAAAGGAGATCACGGAAACCTATGGGGGGTTTTTGCCGTTCATACGAGTGTTCGATAGTTTTCTAAATTAATAATATGGACTTCTTTCCAAACTTAACAACAAAACTTATTTTCTATAATTCTGAGAAAAAGGCTGAGAAAGAGAAAGAGATTGAGAATGAACCAGAGATTGAGAATATAAATGTACATTCTGAGTAATGTAGAAGAGCATCCAGTGCATTTTTGCTAATAACACTTGCTGAGTACTTTTGTACTCACCCTTGCTATTACCCTCCTTTGTTTAGGGCATGTTAGACCAAGAGATTGCTAAATTCTGGTGAAGACTACATGAATGGATTTAAGTACTACTTGGGTGGAATTCTTTGGACTCATGGTACGAAGAGTCAAAGGTGGAGGTGACGACCGGGTTTGTTCCGGGAATCCATTTGTATTAATGTGTAGTTATATTAGCCTTGCTTTAGGTAGACAATAGTTAGAGCCTTTTTTTAATTCTTAAATATTGTAACATTCGAGCCCTTGCGGTTTTGTAATGAACTTTAGCCCTGCGTGGCGATATTTTTGTAATATCGTATTTTGTCTCTAATTATTGTTCCGCTAAAACACTTTGATAGGTTTATTATTCGTTAATGCGATGTTCTATCGGCTAGAACGAATAATAAACCGTTGACTAGCATAATTACCCCCTGGTAATTGTGTGGGTCGTTTCACATGTCTTCTCTGCTCATAGTCCATGAGACCGACCTGCTGAGATTGCTATGCAGGTGCTATGTAGGAACTTTAGTGAGTAAATTAGGTCTTGGAGGTAGATTTACAATCATATAGAATTTATGGATGGGTTTTGACAAACTTTAATGTGCAAATAAATTTTTGACAAATTCCTGGGTTTTTACAAAAAAATCGTTTGCTTTTTGGCAATGATGTTTAGATTTGTCGAAGTGGTCTATCTTTCATTCTTCTATCAAATATGGGTTTAGGGCTGAGGATCGAGAGTAGCATGGTTGGTCGTTGGTGTAGGTGAACACCTTATCCGTCTAGGTTTGATCCTAGGGATTGATCCCAGCTTATCTCACCGAAATAATTAGAAACTACGCGTTAGCTCAGTGATTCCAAAAAAAGAGAGTATATGTACATATTATTCAGTGGTTAAAATGTATGCTCATATTTTGTGAGACATAGATGTGTTAGTGGATATAGGGGGTGATCGTTTTAGCGATGGTTTCTGACTTTTAGCTGAAATTTTATTGTAGCTGGCTTTTTTTACTGTAGCTGATTTAGCTTTTTGGGCATAATTAAATTTAAAAAAATGTAAAAATAGAAAAAATATGTTAGCCCATTACGGACAATACAAAGGAACACGGGAAAAAAGAAAAATGCAAAAAAGCTCAAAAAATCTAAAAAAATTCAGAAAAAGATAAATTACTGAATAATAAAAAAAAAGCTAAAACTGAAACGAGCGGAGCCACAGTGTGCGGGAGTGTAGTGTGCGTATACTTCCAAAAATATGGTCCTGATCCGTGTGCGTGAGTGCCCGCGTGCGTATCTTTACTATTTAAAAAGAAGGAGTTGGTGGTTGCCGTCACGTCCACCCTCCCTCACTTCTTAACCATTCGATCTTTCTCCTCTCTTCTCAGCCACACGATCTGATTAAACCCTAAAATCCCAACATCACCCCTCCGCCCCCACGCCTACCCCTCGCTCTTCCCCCCGCCGCCCCCACGCCTCCTCCTCGCTCTTCCTCCCGCCGCCCCCACGCCTCCCCCTCGCTCTCCCCCCGCGGCCCGCGGCCTCCTCCCCCCCCTACCCCGCCGCCCGCCCCGCCTCTCCTCGCTCTCCCCTGCCGCCTCGCTCTCCTCCGCCGCCCCGCCTCCTTCCTCCCCTCCCCGCGCCGCCCTTCGCTCTCCCTCCGCGCCCCACCTCCTCCCCCTCCCACGTGCGCTGCTCCCTCTCTCCCGGTCCTCCCGGTCCCCACTGCGCACACCCGGCCTCCCCACCCCCCCGCGCGCCCGCCGCCCCATCCCCCTCCCGGCCTTTCCCGCGCCGCCTCCTCCCCTCCCCTTCGCAGATCCGCCCCCGCGCGCCGCGCGCCTCCTCCCTCTCCCGCTGCCCCCTCCTCCCCTCCCTCCGCCCCTACTCCTCCCCACGCCCCCGCCACCCCCTCCTCCCCCTCCCCGCGCCCCTTCCCCGCAGTGGTCGGCGCGCAGCTTGCCCGCGCACGAGCTCTTCTACAAGGGAGTGTAGGGGCCTCCTCCCAGCCACATCGTGATTTCCTCCCGATTCGAATGTCACCATTCTTCTCCCTCGCCTCCTCTCCCGACCCAGGCAGCTCGGGCCTTGTCCTCGTTCGCACGTTGCAGATCCGAACACGACAGACAGCGGGAATGCTGCGGGAGAGGATGGCGACGGCGATCTGGTCCTTGCCTACTTGGATCCGGCGGGTCTTTGCCGGGACGCAGCTACCGACACGAGGAGGAGGCCAGCAGAGGTGGCGGCGAAATGCGCAAGGGCAGCGACGAGAGGTCGTATGCCAGCGACGGGTGATTCTTTGGTACCCGATCGATGCGCGCTCCATTCTCTTGCCCCTGGCATTCCTTGATTTCCTTCTCAAGTTATGATCATCTCATGGCATGCGCCCGAGTATTGGCGCGCAGCGACTTAACGGACTCGAGTCACCTCGGCGTCTCCTTTGCCTAATCTGGTTCATCTCAATGGTAATTCTTTCCCTATTCACTTGGCATGCTATCTGTTTGTTGGATTGCTTCATAGGAAGTGTTCTTTGTATTGCCTTGAGTCAGTACACTGACTGTTGTTAGGTAAGTTAAGATCGATTGCTTTGCTTTGTGTTTACTGATTCATATTAGTTACGTATGATAAACAAAACAACAAAATTTTGCTTGCTTTGAGGTTGTTTCATCTGGATGCTACTGTTTATGAATTTTTTGTTTGTTGAATTAAAATTTGGTGCCCTATATGCAAAGGTGCACTATATGGTAGAGATTGTGGGAGTAGGTGAACCTGAGTGTCCTGTAACTTCTTACTGTCTGATGCATAACTTCAAGCTTGCGTTTTATCGAGGTTTCTGATTCCCGTGGTACAGAAATTCTCTGCGATTCCCACGATGGCAGCAACATTCGCATAATAGTATTCCATTGCTTGAATTGAGTTACGCGGTAGGAGCTAGATATTATTTCAGGAATAACGCTTGTTTGTAGCCAATGTTTGTGAGACATCCTCTACATGCATACTCTGAAACCCTTCATGAACCCTAGGTAGTACATGCATGCTTTTACGGGTTTTGAATTAGTTTCGACTCCTTCACTACGATCTTTGTTGAAGTAGATACATGGGTTCATGCTCATGGTAAAAATGAAATGCATCAAGATTGTCATATACATGATTCTATGACAGGCTATATAGTGTTGACGGCTATAAGGTTCAAATTTTAATTACTCATAGATACCACTAATCACATAACCTATCAACATTTCTTTGTTTAGCTTCTCATCCTGTCATATTACCATTTACCTGTAGGCTAAGTAGATTTTTCCCTGCTCAACATGTTCACGCTTGTGTTGCTCCTTTAGTCTATGCATTGATACTTTGAGTAGAGGATGTGAGCATGAAAATTAAGTTTTCCTTGCGGTGTAGATTCTGCCTTTTTGGTTGCGATCGCATTTATGGGGCCTTATTGTCAATTGTTTCTTTGCGACCTAAAAATGCACGATGAGTCAACTTCTCGACAAAAGGTCAACGATGATGTTCAAGAGGGTGCTCTTCCTCCGTATCTACTTGATCGTGATCGGGCGCAACGTGCCAAGGTAAATGCTTGTTCCCGCCAACTAATTGTGAATTTGTGATACCACGACACTTCGTGTTGCATTGATCATTAATAGACTCGTGAAATCTAGGTTCTCAACAACACAATAAAGCAAAGAGGAAGGAAAAAGGCGGCAAATGGGATGTTCTTTTGCCAAAGGTAATTCTCAATGCACACTATTATTGCCTACTTGTTTGATCGGTTGTTTCCTACATTGACTAAATATTGTCACGATTTATATCCTATCAGGTCTGTCCTGTGGCTGAAGAAGAGATGTTCAAGGTTCTGCAAACTTGCAAGAGGAAAAGTAAGTGATAATAAGATTTGTTAATAAATTTAGAACCTTGGTTAATATTTGGAATTTGCATGTGGCATGCATTGCTATATAGGCATTGCATACATTCGTAGTTCATTAGTAGTTGTTAACCCATTTGTATTCGGATGTTCTTTTTAGGAACTACGATGCGCTACAAGGTAACTGAATTCTGCCATCTCCTGTGTTTTGTCTAAAAATGCTTTTATAAACATTAAGTGAACAATTACACGGATTGCAAATAGTTTTAATTTTCCAATGAGCCAAATAATTGATATTTGTGTTGATATGCAAACAATAACATGAGCCCTGTATATACATATATAATGACGTAAGAAAAAGTTGATATTTATTATTCAGTTTGAGATATTTGATAGTATGCATCACTTTTATTTGGTTTTCCGTTGCAACGCACGGGCACACTACTAGTACTCAAGAAAAATATGGCCTAACATCAGACCTACGCAACTCTGACAATCAGGGCCATCAACCGTTTCCTTCTATCGAGATCGGAAGGCGTGGGAGAATTGCGTGGACCAAGTGCTCAGCATCAAATGCTTGCGTGGACCAGCGGTCGGTCACCGATCTTCGCTTGTGCTCCAGGCCCATCGAAGAGCCGGTCCACCGACGGGCACGGCCGTCCCCAGCGTCCGCTCGTTGGACACGCGCTGACAGGTTTCTGAGCTGTGGGCCATCGTCGAATCAGATGCTGCGATAATGCAACGAATCGCATACACGCCGTGTGTACTTCGGACATAAAAAGGTGGCACTAGTTTGAAAAAAAACAGTTCACGACCACGGAATTGGAATCCTTCTTTTACTAATGGCAGTTTTTTTGGGAAGTAGCTGGTAGCTTATGATTATAGTTAATAATTTTTGTTATAGTGTGAGTATTTATATAAAATAATTGAATGATAAGTTGTTTTTGAAAAGATTATTTCGATAAACTATTTTAAATGATAATAAAAAACTATTATATTTATTTGTTTCAAAAAATATAAATTATAAGTCATAAAATAAAAAATAACCATTTTTAGCTAGTCCATGGGACGATATTGGCACAAAGAAAATTACATGTACCGTACATATGTAATGGAACGAAGAGTTTGATTAGGCAACAACCACCACTAATTCTAGGTAGCCTAACTCGGTGCTTTTGTAGTTGAAGAAAAGTGCAGTTCAATAGGATGTAAGTCGTTTATATTTTTGCAATCCATTGGCTTGTTAATTTTGCCCCATTACTTTTCTGTTTTCTTCTTCTCCCTAACCTGTAAGGTGTATTTAGCTTTTACAGTAAGAGAATCTCACTTTGCCTTTCTTTTATTTCTTTCTCTTTTTTATCTTATGGATAGACCGATAGAGTATGAAGCTTAAAATACAAACTTAGGCGTGGCTTATAATCTGTAGTTTTATTTTGCTACTTTAATTTATTAACTAATTTATAACCACTTCTTTAGAGATGTAGTAAAAATGTTTGCTATGACAGTTAGATATTTTATTAGCTAACTATGGCCCCGCTTAGTGTCAGTGGAAGCTGCGTTCGGCGTTAGCTTCTTGCGTTTTTTACTGTTTCACTTTTTTGTTTTTTTTCTGTTTTTCTGGTTTTTTGTGTTTTCTTTTTTCGTATTCTTTTGTATTATCTGTGATGGGCTAACATGTTTTTTCTATTTGTATTTTTTAATTTAATTATACCAAAATAAGCCAATTCAGCTATAATAAAAAATCAGCCAGCTACAGTAAAAAAGCCATAAGCCATTGCCATTCTCCTTTATGTTAATCTATGAAACATACATTATCCTTTTCTTTTACGAATAGTAGCTTCAAGACCGGACGATAAATTTTCTTTCTTTCTTAAGGCACCGCTCAGCTTCAAAAGAAGTCAGCGATCGACATGGGTGATAGCTTTTTTCACTGTTCACATTTTTTGTTTTTATTTTGTGTTTATTTTGTTTTTCCCTATTCCTTTGCATTGTTCGTGATGGATTAACATATTTTTTTCTATTTTTATTTTTTTTAACTTTAATTATGCCAAATAAGTCAACTCAGCTACAGTAAAAAAACTATAAACCATCGCTATTCCGAACGCTACCTAAAATTGACAACATGCTCCCTAAATACTTTCATCATGCCAGTGTAGCAATCCTAGCTAGAAAATTAGAAAAGAAAAATAGAGCTAATGAGATGTTAAATTAACATCTTAAAAGCCGTTCCCAAATGTGGTACCATCAAAATCTCAAATTGCAATACGAGGAACAACCCACAAACACAATTAAACTACGCAAATTGCCCTTAGATGTTAGAAAAGCTAGGTTTAATCCCTTCATGGTATATGGGTGAGTTCTTTTGGACTATAGTTGATTTTTATAGTAATTAGTTTTTAAACAGAGTGTCTTTTTAAGACAAGTTTACAAGTTAATTGTAGTAGATACTGTTTCAACTTTATCTATATAATTTAAAATCGTACACGAATAATCTCTCCGTACTCTTTCACACAAACAGCTAGAAATTAAATATTTAACCTAAAGATCAAAAAATACAATCTAAAAAACCCACTCTATATATGTGCACTGAGAGCACAATAAATAAACAAAAAGGCACACAAGAAAACCACCCAAAAAAAAAAAAACAGAGAAGAGGAACAACCGAATGATCCTCTTGTCCTCTCCCCACCCGCTATAATACCGCCACGCCCTCGTCACCACACCACCACTCCCTCACTCCCGATCTCTCCACCACCACCACCACCACCACCGCCTCCTCATCCGACCTCCTCGCCTCCCGCGCGCGCGGCGGCTCGGTGGGCAGCCAGCCATGGTGCTCTTCACGGTAACGAAGAAGGCCACCACGCCCTTCGACGGCCAGAAGCCCGGCACCTCCGGCCTCCGCAAGAAGGTCCCCTCCCCTCCCCTCCCTCCCTCCCCGGCTTCCATCGCTAGGGCTCCGAGGCCGATCTGGAACTCGCTGTAACGTAGGCTCGTAGTTGGGATTGTCCCTTCCGATCCGCGCCGCGCGTCTCTGGTTCCGGCTGCGGATCTCGCCGGCCACTGCCTGATCCGTCGTTCGGGTTGGATCTGCTCCCAACTCCAATGGCTTAATTGTGATCCGTGCGCGTGTGTTTGCTTGCGCGCGGGTGTCGCGGTGTATGAATTGGTTCGGTTCCGCTCGTTTCCGCGGGCTTTTCGGCCCCATGGGATCCGTTGTTCCGTCTGGATCGTTGGATCTACACAGGATTCGAGTGATCTGAATTGTGGGCTTTTATCCGGGAGATTTGCACCGGCATTGATATGCTTCGGTTAATGTTCACTGGATCTTGCTGAGTAGTTGCCGGCTATTGCCTTATTGGCTATTGGAGAAGATAGCAAGGAGCTGTGGTTCCGTAGTTAGTACACTGTGGCAGTATTGTTCTGGGTCTTTTAGTGTTACTCACTGCGATAACATGTTCTCATCGCATTTGTTCTGGAATGTTTTACTGCGTTTGGTTGGTCACGTTTGACGTTTGATTGGGATCTAGCATGCATCAGTGCCCAGCCTCGTCCAATCAATTTGGATCGTTTTTCAATTGGAGATCAAGAGGGTGTTCGTGTGTGTTGTGAAAATGGGATGAAGCAGAAGATTTCGATACTTGTGATTGTTAACCATTACCAAAATATGTTGTTGATCCTCACATGCTGTAAAGGTGGAAATTGTTAGGTCAATTAAATGGTATCTTGTGGCCAGTTGTCGGTTGAGTGTGATGTCATAACCTCCTAATTCCTATGTTTTGAATGTGGCACGCCGCACTGGGACATGGCTGAAGGCCTGACTGGGTATTTTGTACAGTGCACCTTTGTGCACCTGTTGTTCTGGTTTCATATGTCTATGGATGGCATTTGAGGTGGTTGGATCTGGTGATTGTGACAGCAATGGTACATAATGGATTTGATTTAGTTTAATGTTTAGGTGCAATTTTGATCTTTTATAGAGTTCTGTTTCATTGTTTGTACTGTACATAAATAAGTAAACAAACAATTAACTGAATATATTTTGGTTATTTAACGAGAGGGAGCATTAAATTATTTCTAAAGTTGAGGCTGCCAGCTCCAAGGAATCTGTATTTGCTGATCTATTTGATTTACTTTGGTGTTTATACGCATATCTAGTTTTACTGTGATCTATGATACCAGTTTGTTCCTAGCCAGCTAGACTTCTCTTTAAGGTAGATAATAAAGGTTGGTAGTTTAAGTGGCATAGTTTTTTTTATACATCAAGGAGAATGATCTGATTTTTATGAATCATGATAACTTATATAGTGGATCCCAAAGTCGTTCTCTCCTTAGGTAGTTTCTCTTCCATTTTAGTACTTTTGATGTTGTCAGTAGCTCATCACAATTCATTATGGGATTATCTTATGCTTAATTGACTGTTACCGTTGCCAGGTCACTGTATTCCAGCAGCCTCATTACCTGCAGAACTTTGTCCAATCAACATTTAATGCCCTTCCCGCTGACAAAGTAAAAGGTTAGTTGCTTATCAGATGAACATCCATCCTGCTTCAAACATCTAACTGCAGTTTTGCTATTCTTAGAAAATAATCTAGTATTATTAGGCATTATGAAGTGCAAATAAATATGATCGAAGTCACTATCCCATTTCCAGGTGTTAACTGTAACTGTCTGGTAAAAAAAAGGACTTCAGACCAGTTTTCAAGATACCAGAGGGGTTTAATACATCTTGATTGAGCTGTTTTTACACATATCTTTCTTCGTTATTTGCCTCGTAAATGGGAAATTATGTTACCAGTTACCACAGTTGAAATACTCCGTGATGTTCCTTGTCCTTCTTGCACAGTCCTTTTCATATCTTCTATCCTTTCTTTCCTTATAGGTGCGACCATTGTTGTGTCCGGTGATGGCCGCTATTTCTCAAAGGATGCTGTTCAGGTGATTTGGAATTGACTATTCACTGTTTAGGTTCCATACTCCTTATATGTTGTTTTGGTGAGCTTATTTTGTTAAATCTGTATAGTTTCATAGTAGCTGCAGCAGATTTCCATTTCAATATTTGTATAGTGTTGGCGCTCATGTGCTAAAAAAAATATGTTGACTAAGAATTATCTCATGGCAGTTGCATGTTTCTCGGAGCCATGGATAGAAATCCGCGATTCTGCGTGCAGAATCATGATTCTGAAAATCCAGCGGTGACCGGGATGAAAAAACCGGCCGAGATTCAAATTTCAAAAAATTGAATTTGTAGATGTTTGAATGGGTTCCAGGGGTATTGTAGCTACATTGGATGCTTAAGAATCTGTTTAGGAACATGTTGGGCCCATGGGCATGAGAAAGTAGTCCTTTTTTTGTTGCATGTGAAGGAAATTGTTCTCTGCATGCGGGGGGAGAAAAGTTAGTAGGCTGCAGCAGTGCATTGCATTATTGGGTCTCTGAGAGCAGCAGGAAAGCAGGAGGGAGAGGAGAGAGCAGCAGTGGCAGAGCAGCAGCATCCAGCGGTGGCGGCAGGCAGGCAGCATCAGCAGCATCAGCGGCAGAGCAGATATTGTAGTGTTTGTTGCTACATGATATTGTAGTGATGGCTGGTAAAAGTCTCATGGTACTAACCGTTGATGACCAACCGTTGAAGCAATGGACTAAGAAAACAATTGGCAAGTCTCATGTTACAAAAAGAAAAGCTTGTAGCCAACCAACTGAAAAATTGGCTCGAGACTTTGCCTCACTTACACAAACAAAGAAACAAGCGGTTGGTAAGAAGAAGAAAAAAGGCATTGATGAGGATATTGTGGGAAGTGATGAAGAGAAACTCCAACATGTGATGTAGTAGAGTACCAAGAGTCTGACGATAGTTCCTCTTCGTCATCCTCAACCACAAGACTCTTCTTCCTACGCATCATATGGTAGCTCATACTTTTTCCCGACTTATGAGCGTCGAGATGCCAACTAACTATCTTCTCCTGATGATTCTCATTCGTCCTCGGACATCTCTTATCTTCTTTACCACCTGGCTCATTCTGAAGGACTTGTCTACAATGATAACAATGAGTACATTGCACAACCTTTGCGTTGGAGCACAATGTATTAACTTGTATTTTTATTATTTCAAATGTAACCAGGGATCGTATTATCAAGTGCAAAAGTTCTCTTCTAATACAAGTCTAAATAGTTATGATAGAGAAAAGAGCTAAATAGCTTTGATAATTCCACTGGTTTTTCCGGTTTTTTCACCGGTTTTTCTGGTAATCGACCGGTTACCGGTCTCCTCTCGCCCTGCACACAAAATTCAATTGCCAAAATTTAACCGGGATTTCCGGTTACTGGGCGATAACCGGCCGGTTACTGATACCGCCCGGCGGTCGGGATTTGCCCCGGTTCTGGTTTTTCGATCCTTGCTCGGAGCCATTTGACTTTGTTTTAGGTTTAATGCTCCAAATTCTGGAGCACATGCTATAACATTGTGGTTTATCTATGTTAAATATGTCCTTGTGCCTTGTTAGAATTATACCAAGTGAACTTTTTAAGAGCATGGTTTACCAAAAGTTTGTCAACCCAGAACAAAAATTTGAAACTGTCATTTTGATTATGCGTAAGTACTTTCTGTTGCAATGCCTATGCCTAGTGCTACTTCATTTTGTATTATATCTTTTGGACTTAATAATCTGTCTAAATTGTGTAGGTTCAAATCTCAAGAAAGAAACACATACTCTTTTTTTTTTCTTGAGAATCCTCAACAGCTTCAGATCCTTCTTCTTTTAATATTTTAAATGTGATATGGCTAGTGTCTTATATTATGGCATTTGTGTAATTTTGCCCAATGACTTACTAGTTACTAAATTAACATATTGCAACTTGAAACTCTGTTGTGAACTAGGAGATGCCTAAATTCAATGGCTCTGTAATTTAAGTTGCTGTGTTGTAGCTCTCAGTTTACTTGCATGTTTCTTGAATGTTAGTGACATGTCGGTTGATCTGCCTTTCCAACGTAGTCCAGAAAGCCCTGAAGCTTGTTGTGATTGAGTAAAATCCTCTGTATTTTTTCTTAAAATGAATCTATATGCCTGTCATTGTGCCATTTCGTAAAACACTAGAAGCTGAATAGACCATTTATATTACTGAAACAAAGAGGCAGCCTTGTCTTACAGTTATCATGGCTGATTTTTTGGCAGAATTATCTGCTGACTCTAGTATCTGTGTTAAAGCTGATTTTCACTTTTTACCCAAGTTAAGAAGTTCCTGCTCCCTACCTCATTGCTTTTCACCTTAATGTGAAAATGTTTAGATCATTTACATGTTTCACTAGTTATCTTCCATAAAACACACTGATTGGTTATTTTGTATATTGTTAGTCTATTTTTCTATAGACATAAACACCTGTTTTATGTAACTCTTCTATATTTGTGACATGTATTGCTATTAGCACATTTCATCTACATCAAACTGTGGTTAGAAATTTGACATTTATATTTCTTGTTATAGATCATAACAAAAATGGCTGCTGCTAATGGAGTAAGACGTGTTTGGGTTGGACAAAACAGTCTCTTGTCTACTCCAGCTGTTTCTGCTGTCATCCGTGAAAGAATTGCTGCAGATGTAAGTCTGATTTCCACTAAAAGACAACTTTCTACAGTATAAACACGATTACTCTGTGATTCTTTTCCCTGTTGTAACAAATTATCTGACTAGTGGTTTATTAACACATGAAAAACAGGGATCAAAGGCTACTGGTGCCTTCATTTTAACAGCGAGCCATAACCCTGGTGGCCCGACTGAGGTATCATGTTTACTGTTACTATCTCTGTTGTGAATCAGGTGCCACTGGTGTTCTTTGTTAATTAACACTTTCTCATTGAACTTGCCAGGACTTTGGAATCAAATACAATATGGAAAATGGTGGACCTGCCCCTGAATCTGTTACCGATACGATCTTCTCTAATACAAAGACAATTAATGAATACCTCATTGCTGAAGACCTTCCAGATGTATGATTTGATGCCAACTTGCTGTATTTTTTTTGCAATTTCTTTCGCTTCAACGTATTGGAGCCTCCATTTGCTCCCTTTTCCCCCCCATTGCAGGTCGATATTTCTGTGATAGGTGTCACTAGCTTCAGTGGACCTGAAGGCCCTTTCGATGTTGATGTCTTCGACTCTACTACAGATTACATAAAGCTAATGAAGTAAGTATCTTCCGTTTGGATATATTAAATGTTTCTTGGCAAGTATTGTTTGGTGTGTTCTTTTTCTGAAGTGAGAATTTTCCTTGCCTTTTGTTGTGGAACACTGCTAGAATCTTATACTGTGAAAAAAGCAAATAAACAAAAAAACTGATGATCTAATTAATATTCTGTATTCAATTTCAGGACAATCTTTGACTTTGAGTCAATTAAAAAGCTTCTGGCATCTCCAAAATTTACGTTCTGGTACTCATCTATGACCTAAACTATGCTACTATCTGTTGGATAATCCTGGTTTGGTTTAAAGCTCCTAGTCTAAGAATAAATCTGCAGTTTCAAGTAGCATTTAGTATGCATGCATGCATCAGTTTTTAAGTAGAGTAATGCATCAGTTTTCAAGTGGAGTAATGCATCTGTTACTAGTTGAGTAATGCATCAGTTACTCATCCGTTTCTGCATGTTTGAAGTGCTGAATGGTGGGAGTTAGTGGCAAGTAAGTGCTGTTTTGTATTTGCATTATAAAAGGGAGAAGAAAATGCTGCAGAAAAGCAGTATTGGCAGCACCAAAATACTGAGTTCACCTTGCTGTTCATTGTCTGGTTGTGTGTTTGTGCTTGTCTCCATTGATCACCGGCAAGGGGAAGCCGGAGGTGGAGTCGTCACTATCCTCCTATTAACACCCCATGGCACATCTAAACCCTTGCTTCGCACTTTTAGTTATGATGCCCTCCATGGCGTTGCTGGAATTTACGCAAAACGCATCTTTGTGGAAGAGCTTGGTGCTAGCGAAAGCTCACTGTTGAACTGTGTTCCAAAGGTAATGTGTTCTTCTATCATCTCAAGTTGAAAAAAGAATTTGGATTGGTGTTAATTCATCATTTATGTTTTTACAGGAAGACTTTGGAGGTGGTCATCCGGATCCTAACCTCACTTATGCGAAAGAATTGGTTGATCGGATGGGTCTCGGGAAGTCAACCTCAAATGTTGAACCCCCTGAATTTGGTGCTGCAGCTGATGGAGATGCTGACCGCAACATGATTCTGGGTAAAAGGTATTATTTAGCCTACATAATAAAATTGTTTTGGAAATCTACAATAGCACTAGAAGGGATTTATGATGCATCCTTTTGTCTTTTCTAGATTCTTCGTGACACCATCGGATTCGGTTGCCATTATTGCAGCCAATGCTGTTCAATCGATTCCTTATTTTGCTTCTGGCCTGAAGGGAGTTGCCAGGTAAAAAGTTCTCCTGCAGATTGAGATGCTAAGACAATCTCTAGCTTCTTTTCTGGTTAAAGCTTCTCACCATAGGAATTATGGCTTTAAGTTGTAAACTACACTGCTAATAAGCATATCCATCAATATTAGAGATTGTAACAGATATTGTTGTAACCTACCCGGTTTGAACTCTTCTGGATATATATAACATGCAATCACCCCCACGGCAAAGGTGTGGTGGTTCCTCCATATTTCCTACATGGTATCAGATTGATTCGTTCGATCCTTTTTTTTGCTTCCGCCTCTCTCTGCGGCCTTCTCGGCGAGTCCTCGCCTACCCGCCGCCTCCACCTCGGCGACTCCGCTCCGCCGCCCGAGCGACGTCGCCTAGCCGCGTGCCTCCCACCGCGCGCCCACTCCGCGCCTCTCGCGAGTCCGCCTCCACGCGCGTCCTCGCCTACGCGCCTCGCCTCGGCCACTCCGCTCCCTCCTCGCGCGTGCCTACCCCACGCCGCCGCCAACCCCACCCGCTGTGCCGGCCGACGGCCGCGCCTCCTCTGCGCCGCCACCCTTTTCTCCCTTCCTCTCGGGCGCTGATATGCTTCTCCCGGCCGGGCGCGCGCTTCTGTCACGCGCGCGCCACCTAACCTCCTCGCTCGCCGTCGCTCCTTCCCATGTCGCCGGACCTCTCGGCATCGGCGGCACCATGTCCTCCACCAAAGACGGGCACCACGCGCTTCTTTCGGATCGGGCGTCGCGCGCTTTGTCTTCGTTGCTCCCTACGCTACGATCGCCGTCAAGTCGCACGTCCGGTGACCCTTGAGTTGAAGCGTCCCAACTTCAACCGTGGTCCCGTTCTTCCTCTCCTCATGCGGCAAGTTCGGGCCGCTCGCCGCGTCGATGGCACCGCTGCGCGCGCCCGCGAGATCCCGAGGGCGATCGCCGACTCCTGCGTCCACGGTGGCTCCTCGGCTCCGTGGCGGACGGCGTCCTCGGCCTCGCCGCGCTGAGCAGATCGCTCGCCCGGCTGCGGTCGCCATTGAAGCCTCTTTCAGCGAACAAGGCTTCCCGCGCTGTCTTCCTCGGCCACGAGTTCCACTCCATGACCCAGGGTGACCTCTCCATTGATGAGTACTGCCAGAAGATGAAGGCCACCGCCGACGCGCTGCGTGATGTTGGCCACGCCGTTCTTGACTCGCAGCTCGTCCTCAACTTGCTGTGCGGCCTCAACCCTCGCTTCTCCAGCACCGCCGACAACATTGCCGACTTGGATCCGCTACCCAACTTCGCCACCACCCGCGAGAAGTTGGTCCTGAAGGAACTCCGTCTCGCCAATGAGGGCAAAGTCGCTACCGAGACTGCACTCCACGCCGACTCCTCCCCTTGCGGGGCAATGTGCCACGCCGCGGCTCGCTGACGGTCTTTGGTAACAAAGAAGAAGATCGGCGCGGCGGCCGCCACGGCAGTGGCCGCAATCGCAAGAAGGGTGGCGGCCGCGGCGGCACTTCGAGCGCAGCGGTGGCAACGCGCCCGCTCCGCCGCCGGCCTGGATATGCTTCGCTCCGTAGGCGCGATGCGACAATAGATGGCGCCGCGGCGCGCGCCGCAGCAGCCGTGGCGTCCTCGAACTTCGGCGATTCGGCGCACACCCACGCACACACCGCCTTGCGCCCACCCACTTCTCTGACGCAAGCACCGCACCGCAGCAGGGCGCTGGTGGCTGGGATCAGGCCGGCCTCATTGCTGCCATGAACCAGATGGCACTTTAGGGTGCCAACCCTTGGGTCCTCGACACCGGTGCCACCGCTCACATGTCGTCATCAGATGGTATACTTCTCTCCCGCCTACCTCACTCCAACTCTTTCATTCATCAGAGGCAACAAAGCAGCACCATGCCGATTTCCTGTCGTGGCACATCCACCTTGTCGGCAGCTGACACTACCTTTCACCTCAGCAATGTCCTCATTGCTCCCGCCCTAGTGCGCAATTTGCTTTCTGTTCGTCAATTCACTCGCGACAATAATTATTCTATCGAGTTTGACGCTTTGGGTTTTTCTGTTAAGGACCAGCGGATGGGGCGCGTGATTCTTCGCTGCAATAGTAGCGGGGAACTCTACACCATTCCTTCTTCTCCACCCTCTGATTGCAGCCTCGCCTCTACATCCACACTTGTGGCATCATCGCCTCGGTCACCCGGTCCTTCCGTCCTCGCCACGCTCCGAACATGTCGGTCATATCTTGCAATAAGAGCCCGCGGTCCTTGTGTCATGCTGCCGACTGGCAAGCACACGCGCGCTCCTTTTAGCGATTCCACCTCTGTTACCACTTGCTCCTTTTGAGTTACTTCATTGTGATGTCTGGACATCTCGAGTTCTTAGCACTTCAGGCTATAAATACTATCTTGTGTTGCTTGATGATCATTCTCATTTCTGCTGGGCGTTCGTTCGCCACAAATCCGATGTGCATCGCCATATTGTTGATTTTGTACTCTTTGCTCACACACGATTCGTCCCCCCAAGTGCTTTCAGCCGACAACGATGCGAATTAAATCAACAATGCCACCACTTCCTTCCTCACTAGCCGCGGCATTGCTGCGCCTCTCGTGCCCATACACCTCACCACAAAACGGCAAGGCTGAGCGCATGCTTCGTACCATCAACAACACTATTCGCACCCTGCTGATACACGCATCCATGCCTTCGCCTTATTGGGCTGAAGCCCTAGCCGCCGCCACATATGTGCTCAATCGACGCCCCTCCTCATCCGTTCATCACAGCATCCCCTATCAGCTTCTGCATCAGAAGCTCCCGGACTATTCCTCCCTCCGTGTGTTCGGCTGCCTCTGTTATCCGAACCTTACTGCCACGACACCTCACAAACTCTCCCCTCGCTCGACTCCCTGTGTGTTTCTCGGTTACCCCTCCTCCCACAAGGGGTACCGTTGTCTGGACATGTCTAGCCGCCGCATCATTGTCTCACGTCATGTTGTCTTCGATGAGTCTGTGTTTCCGTTCGCCTCGGCACCTTCGCGCCTCTCGTGCCGTCTTGGCTGGATTTTCGATGCGGGTCTCTCCAACGCCTAAGCTCCGCCTTGGTGTTGAGCGGCCGCGTCTTTGCTGAGTGCTCCTCCGTGGCGAGGTTGAGCGGCGGACCTCGGACCGGCGGTCATTTACGCCGTCCCTCGCTTCCCCGGCGGTGGCGGCGCCTACTAGGCGCTGCGACGCCCGCAGTGCCGCACGCGCGCCCTGCACTGTCGCCGTTCGCCTCTGGCGGGCACCGCATCCGCTTGCCAGGGCATGCGCCCGCAACCGTCGGCGCCGGCGTTGTCTACCGGGCGACCATGCGCCCTCGACCTCCTCGCTCGGCGGTTGTGGCGCTCCGGCGCCGCAACCGCCGCGCGCCCACCACGCGATCTCGGGCCGGCGACTGCGTCCGCCGATCGCCTCAACCTCTCGCCACGGCGGCCTCGCCGATCCGGCGAACTATCGCGATCGCTCGCCGATCCCAATTGGCGTCTTTGTGATGGCGAGAGTACAAGGCTCTCATCGACAACGACACCTGGCGCCTCGTGCCTCGACCGCCTGGTGCTAACGTTGTCACGGGCAAAGGCTATCTGAGCACAAGTTCCACTCGAGCGGCTCCTTGGCGAGCACAAGGCTCGGCTGGTCGTGCGGGCTTCTCTTAGCAGGCCGGCGTTGACTATGACGAGACTTTCGGCCGGTTGTCAAGCCGCGACGATCCGCACCGTCCTCGGCGATCGCGCCTCGCGTGATTGGCCTATTCACCAGTTCGATGTGAAGAACGCCTTCCACGGCCACCGGAGAAACCGCTCTGCGCGGCCACCGCCGGTTTCGTCAACCTGCGCTGTTCGACTACGTCTGTCTCCTGCAGAAGTCCTTGTACGGGCTCAAGCAGGCTCCCCGGGCTTGGAACCAGCGCTTCGCCTCGTACATCTGCCGCATCGACTTCATTGCGTCCAAGTCCGATGCATCTCTCTTTATTTACAAAGATAGAGATCGTGTCGCCTACCTGCTCCTGTACGTCGATGACATCATCCTCACGGCCTCATCCCCGGCACTGCTCCAGCACATCACCGCGCGCCTACACTCGGAGTTCGCCATGACGGATCTCGGCGACCTACACCACTTCCTCGGGATATCTGTGACGCGCGATAGTAACGGGCTGTTCCTGTCGCAGCGTCAGTACGCCATCGACCTCCTCCAGCGTGCTGGCATGTCCGAGTGCCACCCGACTGCGACGCCGGTGGACGCCAGGACGAAACTGTCGGCCACCGACGGCACCCCCGTCGCCGACCCCTCCGAGTACCGGAGTCTCGCTGGCGCACTCCAGTACCTCACTCTGGCACGGCCTGATCTGGCCTATGCCGTCCAACAGGTCTGCTTGTTCATGCATGATCCCCGCGAGCCACATCTCGCGCTGATCAAGCGTATCTTGCGATACGTCAAGGGTTCCCTCTCCGCTGGCCTTCTCCTCGGAATCGGCGCCGTCGACCAGATCATCGCCTACTCCGATGCCGACTGGGCAGGCTGCCCCGACACGCGCCGCTCCACCTCCGGCTTCTGCGTCTTTCTCGGTGACAATCTGGTGTCCTGGTCTTCTAAACGCCAGACCACGGTCTCTGCTCGGTCGCGAAGCGAATACCGTCTTTGTTGCCCATGTCGTGGCCGACTGCTGTTGGCTGCGGCAACTTCTTCAGGAGCTCCACATCTTGGTCCCTTTGGCGACGGTGGTCTACTGCGACAACGTAAGTACTATCTACATGACGGCCAATCCTGTCCATCATCGTCGCACGAAGCACATCGAGATCGACATCCACTTCGTCCGCGAGAAGGTTGCATTGGGCCAGGTTCGAGTGCTACATGTTCCATCGGCACACCAGTTCGCGGACATCATGACCAAGGGTCTCCCTGTACAGTTGTTTACTGACTTCCAGACCAGTCTGTGCGTCCGTGATCCTACCGCTACGACTGCGGGCGGGTATTAGAGATTGTAACAGATATTGTTGTAACCTACCCGGTTTGGACTCTTCTGGATATATATAACATGCAATCACCCCCACGGCAAAGGTGTGGTGGTTCCTCCATATTTCCTACAATCAACAGAATGTTCTGCATCCAAATTCCAAATAAGCATGCCATCCATTGTTTGTCATACCATGCTAGGCCAGATACTGTGTGTACTGTGTAATTCCATTTCCCAGTGGTAACTGACCAGTTACCGCCAATTACTGCAAATCCTGGACCTGCTGTTAGTCCGCTCTGTCTACAATACCAATCTGGGGTTTTGGAGTTATTTTTGGGTAGAATTGCTACTGTTTGGGAAAAACATAAGATCTAGAAGGTTGAGGAAACAACAAGGCTGAAAATAGAGATGGAAAACAAAATAAATGATATTTGACAAATATAAATAAGTTGTAGTAACTTAGGTTGAAAAAAAATGCATCAGTACTGCTTAAAATGGTCGGCAGTGACTGGTCCAGTACAGGATTTTCACTTACCAGTACCAACAGTAGCTAGATGGTCACCATGATGATAGGGAACCTTTAATTCCATCAAATGTTTTCTGCAAGTTTAATTTTGCACCTAGCCACTTACTGTGGTACTTCTACTTAGATAATAGTTAGAGAAAATTTTATGATTTTCATCTATTTTTTAGGAGCATTTACTGGGTGATCAACATGAGGACTGGGAACATTGCTAGATATCAGGGTTCTGTTTCTCAGTATTTAAAAATCTCAGACCCCAGCCTTACCAACCATTTTCCTTTGGTTTTCTGGCTGGCTTCTTTTTTTCCATGTTGTCTTTCAACTCTTGTGTTTATTCACCCTTGCATAACCTTCAACATCTACAATCTATTAAAAGAGCAGCAACAGTGTCTGCTGAACCTTGCTTAATATGCAGCAGTGTAATCAAAGACACATTTAAAATTTCTCTGTGCTTCTTTATGTTGATCCATTGGTGAAATTGCAGGAGCATGCCAACATCAGCTGCCCTTGATGTAGTTGCGAAGAATTTAAATCTCAAGTTCTTTGAGGTAAGTTATTAGGACCATCAAGGCGTCAATCATTATATTTTCAAATGTAGGGCCAAGTTTTCATATGAAGACCATGTTTCAGGTGCCTACTGGGTGGAAATTTTTTGGAAACTTGATGGATGCTGGGATGTGCTCGATCTGTGGTGAAGAAAGCTTTGGCACTGGTAATGTTTGGGAAATATCAAATTATCTAGCTTATCTTTGATGTATGTGCAATGTGCTGATCGCAATGACAAATATATCAGAATTAGTTGGACAAATTGGTTTTGCCTTATGGTAAAAAATGTGAGCAACTTCATGAATTTTGATATGTAGCACCTCTCTTATTCCGATATCCCACAAACTTGGTTCTCCTTGTGTTAAAGGAATAGGGCAAGCAACTTGATGTTTTTGGACATGTAGCTTCTTATTTTGGGAGGGGGGGGGGGTAATTCAATGATTAATCAAAATCAAGTGAAAGACTTGCTGATATACCATTGTAGACGTGTTGATTTTCACACTGTAGACTAGACATGATTGGGATGATGAGATGTTCATATCTACTAATTTGTTTTAGGTTCTGACCACATTCGTGAAAAGGATGGTATTTGGGCTGTTCTAGCATGGCTATCTATTCTTGCTTTCAAGAACAAGGACAACCTTGGAGGAGATAAGCTTGTTACTGTTGAAGATATTGTTCGTCAGCACTGGGGTACTTATGGTCGCCATTATTATACACGATATGACTACGAGGTACTTCATTCAATCAACATGTATGTTTATACCTCACGTTTGATAACATGCTAACTATAATCGTTTCTTCTTTAAGAATGTTGATGCAGGAGCTGCTAAGGAGCTTATGGCAAACCTAGTCAACATGCAGTCGTCCCTTTCTGATGTCAACAAGTATGCAGATTGCGTATTAACTCAATACTTAATGCGGTCATCAATAATTTAACATAAGCACTTAATGTACCTACACATGCACGCACGCAGGCACTAAGCCACCAATGCATGCGTGTGCGCATGCGCAATTGAAGTTCAAAATACCTAGAAATTTGATGCCACATGATGATATTTACAATTATTCCAGAGGTTTTTGGTTATTTGACAAAAATGATGCATACTTTGCTAAGCTCTGAAGTGGACACGCTAGCTAATTATACCCTTTTTAGATGTTTTTCCTGACCTTTTTTGTCTGTATATATTGCATGGGTACGAGTCTATATTCTAAATTGTATCCATTAGTCGCCAGATCTAAATTGCATCTTTTCCTCAGGTTAATCAAGGAGATACGGCCAGATGTTTCGGATGTGGTGGCTGCTGATGAGTTTGAGTACAAGGATCCTGTTGATGGTTCTGTCTCCAAGCATCAGGGTATCCGGTATCTCTTCGGTGATGGTTCCCGACTGGTACGGCAAAACCCATGCTGTTATTCATTGGTAGAACTGTCACTGTTAAAATATCCTCCATTTGTCTCTTGAACAAAAGCAAAAGAAGTATAGCAAAAAATCTAGTCCACGTTCACAACTTTGATAGTGCAATATAGCCAGTCAACGCTTAATAGTGATTGAGTTGACCATACCGGATGCATTTGGGAGTACATACTGGTATGCATTTGGGAGTACATACTGGTATCATATGGGTTGCAACAATTGCTGGTGAACTAACCTTAACTTTTGGCATTCTAGGTGTTCCGGCTCTCTGGAACTGGTTCTGTCGGTGCTACTATACGTGTCTACATTGAGCAGTATGAGAAGGATTCCTCCAAGACCGGGAGGGATTCGCAGGATGCCCTTTCTCCACTGGTATGACGTCTGCCCAGTAGTCTTGTTTTTGACTATCCGGAAATTTGCCACACACACCATTTTGAGAGGTTGCAGTTCTGATTCTGTGTTTTATCCCAGGTTGATGTGGCACTGAAGCTTTCGAAGATGCAAGAGTACACTGGCCGATCCGCCCCCACTGTGATCACATAAATTTTGCAAGAGTCGCTCGATTAGAATGAGTTGAGGCTGCGTACGAACTCCCCTTCTGGCCTCCTGTTTGATAGTTTTTTACATCTCACCCTGAATAAATGTATGTACCAGACTGTCCTCGTTTTCTTGCCAATGCTGCAGACTCTGCTGCTGGTACGGTATGCGGCAATAATCTTATCACAGTTTTGTAATTGAGTGTGTATTTCTGCAAGCAATATATTGGTGTGTTTGTGTTTAGAGTATCTGTGGTGCAGCATTCTTACCTCTCATGTATTATGGAACGTTGGTTTCGGTAGCTGGTAACACTTGCTTACCATAGCCAAATCTTGTCCCACTAGGTGACTTTTTCATTGTCCCGGTGCTTAACCGTCCAAAAATTTAGCGATTTCGTCATATATATACTCACAAATTGGATTTCACAAGTCACCTACTAACTAATGAATTGGATAGCAGGTCGAGCTTTCCCTTTCTCCTCCCTCTTTTCCTTCATTTCTTTTCTTTTGTCCTCCTCTCCTTTTCCTTCCCTCCATGGCTGACTCCCTCCTCTTCTTCTTTCTTCTCTTCCTGCCCTTCCTCCGTCATGGCCAGCTCTCCTCCTTCCTCCTTCCTCCATACAGCCAGTCGGCTCCTCCCCACTCCTCTTCTCAATTGGCCAGCCCCTCCCCTATCCCGGCTGGGTCTCCCCTCACCTTCTCCCTGCATAGGTGTGCGACCGGCAGAGCAAGGGAGAGGCGGCGAGCTGTGGGGTGGAGGGAGATGAGGTGTGGCCACTGAGTGGAGCGACACGAGGACAGGAGACGAGGAAGGCAAGGTGTGACAGGGGAGTTGTAGACCAGACTGTCCTCTTTTTCTTGCCAATGCTGCAGACTCTACTGCTGGTACGGTATGCAACAATAATCTTGTGACAGTTTTGTAATTGTGTATTTCTGCAAGCAATATACTGGTGTGTTTGTGTTTAGAGTATTTGTGGTGCAGCATTCTTACCCCTCATGTATCATGGAACGTTGGTTTCAGTAGCTGTTAACAACTGCGGTGTGAATTGTGAACCATATGATAAACTTTGAACCCAGCCACCCTCCCATAAGGAGGCAGCTAGGGGAGGTCGTGCTTATCCTCTCCTCCCTTGTGCTGCGCCTCCCCGTGCCTTCTTTCCCTACGCCTCATCTCCCTCTACTGCTGCAACACCGACACCGTCCCCACTTTTGTGCAAGTCGCCGTTGCCAGCCACCAGTGCTGCCACCCTTTTGCCTTGTCTCTGCCTTGCTGCTTTGCTGGCCACAGCTAAATTGCTGCTGGCTTGCTCATCCCAGGGGAGGGAGCCGAGCACCCCCAGTGATGTCGTTGCCGCCTCACCTCCACTCACGCTGGCCAGCCACTGCCACCTGATCCCTCACTAACATTGCCATCTAGCATCGGCCTTCCTCCCACCAGCCTAGTGGAGAGGGGTGGGAGGGGAGTGGGGGGAGGGGGTGGTGGTCGTGAGAGGAGTCGGCCGACCAAGTGAGGGAGTGAACACCCCAACCTTTCACAGGGCCCAAGATGCTATCACTACGTACTTATCAACTCGAATAGGCGATGCTAATAAAGATTTTCACACCACTACGCACTGCCTGTCTTACTGTCTGTATCACTTTCACGCAATGCAACGTATTTGTAACTATAGTTTATACTAGTATAATGAAGGGTATACCCGTCGATGTCACCCTTTTTCTCCATCATGTGGAGGTGCCTATCTCTGTAGATATTATTCAAGAGCACTCTTGACTAGTCATATGACTTTCTCACCGTCCTGACTCTTATACATTTTGCATGATGCAACATTCTTCAAATATGGATGTTTAATCATAAACAATACTTCTCAAGATATGATTAGCACATAATCATATAACTCGTCTCATAAATACTATAAATCATGGCATTAGAACACAAATAACAAGCATTCACTATAATCCACTATTTTACTATGTACTTGCCTGTTAACTTGGAGGATGATGCGTGGACGACACTAGACTCGAACTGCCACCTGAACAAGTATTAACCATTTCAATTCATTGCTAACGTAATACATTCATATACAAGCAAATGACATCGCACTTACGCATAACTTTACATAGACAAATCCTGTTCCACTGGGCAACTTTCCATTGTTCCGGTGCTTAACCGATCAAAGAATTTACCAATTTCATCATATATACTCACATATTGGATTCCACACGTTCAATCTCTCTTCGCTCACTATCGGAACAAAAAGACAAGTCATCTACTAACTAATTTTACTAGATGCTACTACTACTCTAGTACTCGCTAGTAGCAATGCCTCTCACCATTCATTCATTCTTTTCCTTTCCCTCTCCCACCACGGATCAACCAGATAAACAGTGCTAGCACAGATTTCACCATGAGGCATCCATATTAATCAGTGATACACTAATGGCTACCCGGATCAATTCTAGTAATCAACATAATAACTTATACAAGAATCGATGAATAACCAAGGAGGAGGGTTTTCGAATTGTTACCCTAACCCCGAGCGACTGGATCAAGGTACTATCTGTCGTTCTTTGGTCGGATCTGACGAATTGGATGGCGGGTTGAACTTTTCCTTTCTCTTCTCCCTCTTTTCCTTCCTCTCTTTTCTTTTCTCCTCCTCTCCTTCTTTTCCTTCCCTCCATGGCTGACTCCCTCCTCTTCTTCTTTCTTCTCTTCCTCCCCTTCCTCCCTCACGGCTGGCTCTCCTCCTTCCTCCTTCCTCCATGCAGCCAGTCGGCTCCTCCCCACTCCTCTTCCCTCAACTGGCCAGCCCCTCCCCTATCCTGGCCGGGTCTCTCCTCAACTTCTCCCTGCATGGGCGTGTGACTGGTGGAGCAAGGGAGAGGCAGTGAGCTATGGGGCCGAGGGAGATGAGGCGCAGCCACTGGGTGGAGCAACAGCGGCGGCAGGAGACGAGGAAGGTGAGGTGTGATAGGGGAGTAGTGGCACTAGCGACAGCTGCACTAGAAAGTGGTGATGGTAGACACTAGCGCATGGGGAGGTGACTCTTGGGATCTGCGGGGGAAGTGCGGTAGCAGGCGGCGACGCACAGTAGTAGGGGAAACACGGACTTCGGTAAGTGGCAGCAGCACAACAAGGGGGGAACGGGGATGGCGGGGCATGGCCAGAGAAGCGGCCGCACATGGTGGAGGCGTGTGAGCTGGGGCAGCGCTCGGCATCGGAGCAACTAGGCGGCGGCGCTGGGTGTCGTAGCAATGGCCAAGGACGGGGATAGGTGGCCGACGAAGGACGACAAGCGGCGGCGCTGGAGGGTGGTGAGCGGTGGCGCTGGCGGCTGGTCGACGGCGACGTCTGGGCGAGCGCGAGGGAGGAGACAACAGTTGGGTGAGCACAGGGGAGGGAGGCAAAAGCCAAGTTTGCTTCCTCCCTCTCCTAGCTCCCTCTCTTATATGGGGCATTAGCATGGGCTAGGTTGGGCCTTAATCGGCCCAAGTGCTACATTCTACCCCCTTAACAGAATTCGACCCCGAATTCTGAAACTCGGCAATCTATATAGAAAATAAGATGAACTGAATTGAATAGAAAATAGCTCTAACTCGTACCCATAGTGAACAACCCCGAGCACTTCGCATGCATGCAAGATTCCAATTCTCATGTTGCTTCTCACTTAGACTATTGCGACCATAGTACTTTAACATACTTTAACGTTATGTGCCTCTACACTTTCTCTAATTCCTCTAGAATCCGAACTGGACGGGACTCGAAAGTGAGGTCTTGCTTAAGGTACAATGGTTCTAGAGCGATCCCATGCTCCGAATCCCTTAAGTACTTTCTCAACATAGAAACATGAAACACATTGTGTACTCCTCGCATGGACTCAAGTAAATCCAAATGATATGCTGACTTTCTAATTCGTGCCATAATCAGAAATTGCCCAATGTATCGCGGGCTAAGTTTTACTTTGGTACCAAATTGCACAATTCCTTTAGTGTGTGACACTTTTAAAAGCACATGATCCCCCACTTTGAATTCTGAGTCTCGTTTCCTAACATCCGCATAGCTCTTCTGCCTACTTTGAGCAGTTAGTAGATTCTATCTAATCTCCACCACTCGTTTCACTGTCTGTTGGACCCAATCCGAATCCAAAACTATCTTTTCGCCTACGGCATCCCAATAAAGTGGCGATCTACACTTCCGCCCATACAAAACATAAATTGCTTGGCCCGAATACTAGAATGGTAGCTGTTGTTGTAGGCGAACTCCACGAGTGCCAATTGATCCTCCCAGCTACCTTTTCACAACAAAACATAGGATCTCAGCATATCCTCTAGTGTTTGTATGGTTTGTTCGGACTATCTATCTGTCTGTGGGTGGAAAGCGGTACTAAACTGAAGTTTCATGCCTATAATGCTTTGTAGACTCTCCCAAAACTTGGAGACAAACTTGGCATATCTGTCTGAGACTATCATCTTGGGCACACCATGCAACCTGACTATTTCACATACATAGATGGGTGCCAAATTGCTTGCCAAGTTCATCGTGCGAATAGAGATAAAGTGCGCGGACTTACTGAATCGGTCCACCACTACTCAAATCGCATCCTTACATCGCTGGGTACGAGGTAAGCCGACTACAAAATCAATGGCAACATCATTCCATGGCCACTGAGAAATATCTAAAGGTTGCAACAGTCCAGCAGGACACTTATGCTCAGACTTCACTTGCTGGCAAATCCCGCAGGATGCCACATGACGAGCTACATCCACTTTCATTCTTTTCCACTAAAAGTTCTTTTTAAATCTCGATACATCTTGATCTCACCAGGATGTACCATGTATGGGGGACAATGAGCTTCCCTCAGTATTTCATCCTTGACTTGAGGTTTTTGTGGCACGCAAAGGCAGCCCTTAAACCATAATGCACCGACTCATCAAGGTTGAAATCCCCCACTTTTCCTTCATCGATGCGCTTTCTCACTTGTTGGAGAAGCCGATTGTTTTTCTGCACTTCTCTCACTTGTTCTGGAATTGCTGATTCTAGCTACAACTACGTCTCAACCTGTGTTGTACCAGCATAACAATAGGGAATTTCCATTCGCTCAAAGTCAGCAACTAGACAGTCTAGAGTGGAGGATGTCGTCTTGCGACTAAGGGCATTAACAACTATATTTGGTTTGCTTGGATGGTATTGGAGAGTAAGATCATAGTCCTTGGTTAGTTTCAACCACCTTCTTTGCCTCAAATTTAACTCCTTCTGAGTGAAATTATACTTGAGGCTTTTGTGGTCAATAAAAACATCATAAGACTCTCCATACAAATAATGCCTCTAAATCTTTAGAGCGAAAACCACTGTGGCTAGCTCTAAATTGTGAGTGGGGTGATTCTGTTTGTATTTCTTCAATTGTCGTGAGACATACACGATCACTTTACAATCTTGCATGAGCATGCAACCCAAACCCACTGACGATGAATCCGAGTAGACCTAAAACGCTTTCCTAGTTTAGGAAGAGTGAGAACAGGGGCAGTTACTAACTTCTCTTTCAAAGTATTGAAACTGCGCTTGTATTGATCGGTCCATTGGAATTTCATGCCCTTCCGGGTAAGGTAAAACATTGGCTTGGCAATAATGGATAAGTCTTTCACGAAGCGTCGGTAGTAACCAACTAAGCCAAGAAAATTTCTCACCTTCTTAACATTAGATGACCTCTTCCAGTCTACTACTATAAAAATCCTGGTTGGATCTATTGAAATGCCCTCCTGGTTAATCACATGTCCCAGGAAGCCCACTTCAAAAATCCAAAACTCGCACTTTTTCAACCTGATAAAGAACTGATTCTTCCTCAGGGTCTCAAGCATGTGCCTCAAATGCCACTCATGCTCTTCCTCCGTCTTGGAATAAATCAGGATATCATCGATGAACATGACTACAAAGTCATCCAGATACATATGCAGCATAATGTTCATCGTCTCCATAAATACAGCAGGGGCATTTGTTAATTCAAATGACCTAACTTTATACTCATAGTGCCCATACCACGTGGAGAAAACTGTCTATACCACGTGGAGAAAACTATCTTGTTAATATCTTGCTCCCGTACTTGAATCTAATTATACCCATATTGTAGATCAATTTTGAAAAATGCCTTGGCTCCCTTCAATTGATCAAACAAGTCCTCGATGCGAGGCAACGGGTATTTATTCTTGGTGGTCACCCGATTAAGAGTATGATAGTCTATGCACATGTGCTAACTTCCATCATTCTTCTTAGTGAATAGGATAGGGGCTCTCCAAGGTGACACATTGTGATGAATTAACCCCTTGGATAGCAACTTGTCCAATTGCTTATTCAACTCTTTTTGGAGTGATCGTGCTAAATGGTACAGGGATATGGAGATAGGTCAAGTGCCTAGAATAAGTTCAATTCTAAACTCCACATCTCTTTCGAGTGGCATTGTCGGAAGCTCTTTAGGAAATACATTGGGGGTACTCACATGCAACTGGAGTACCCTCAATGCGTAAAGGCGCAATCAGCACTTTACCCAGACTTAAGCATTCGTAAGGCAGGAAACAAGCTGGCCAACACAAAAAGAGAACATGGAGGGGCATTCCCCTGAAAGATTATCTTCTCTCCTGTAGGAGCTTGCAAAGTGATTGTCTTCCAAAAGCAAGAAATCATAGCTCGGTAGTGATGCAACTAATCCATACCGAGGATAACATGAAAATACTCTATCGGAATAACCATGAGGTCTATTAAAACCATGCATCTAGGACAAACTATAGAGCTAGCAATAATATCCTCTGGAGAACTGACTATAACCGACTACGAAATCTGTTGCATACTCAATTTTGTCTTTCTAGCAAACTCATAGAAAACAAAGGAATAAGTGGCACCGAAGTCGAAAAAGAATGAGAGCACTATATGAATCCACTAATAGGGTACTTGTCACCACGTTCGATTGACCCGTGGACTCAGCGGCGGGCAATGAGTAGACTCCAGGTGGCACGGGGCAGTGAGAGCCCTGACGGTCTGCTGTGGCGGCATCAGAAAAGGAGGCGGTGTCGCATATTGAAGGGGAGTAACTGGTGTAGGAGACCAGTAGTACCCCGCAGGTACCGCCCAGGAAGGAGGTTGTGGCATAGGAGCAGCAACTTTAACATCAAGGATAACTGACTAGAGAGGGGTGAATATAAGGTTATATAAATTGTTGCTTTCTGAAGCAAATTTACCACAAATTGAAACTAGGCAATATTTTTGTTTAAATTAAACCTACACAATTTTAGTAAACCTAAGGCATCGCAAGTAGTAGTCTCTACAAACATCTCTAGCATAAGCAAAATTAAGCAATCACAATTACCATGATATGTTAGAAATATAAGTGCGAAAAGAAAGATAAAGAAATAACTAATTATCATACGATATTTTACCATGGTGTTCGGAAACCTACTGGTTTCCCCTAATCGATGTTGAGGAAAACCCAAACAACTTGGACTGGCTCCACGAATTAAGTCTCAGCCCCTCAATCCATTAGCAGTTATCCTTCCTCTACTCCAGAGATGATAGACACCAAACCACTCACAAGTTGGTATCGGGTCTTTTCACAATCTTCTTGAAGAAGTCACCTCGCAATTTTCCACCAAGCTGTCTAGGTGTCGTCAAGCACCAAGAGTAACAGATCACAGTTTCGCTTGACGGCGATCAAGTACCAAGGATTAATCTAGAGATGAAATGCACTTAATATAGCTCAACTACCTCAAATGAATGCACAATATGAAATTAAGATGTGGGAAGTATGATCAATGCTCAAGAATATTCAATAATGTGTCTTCATACTATTCTTGACTTGGTGAGGGAGTATTTATACTCATACCAACCAAATATAGCTGTTGCATAAAATAATCTTGAAAAATCAGGAAAATCGATATTACTGTTGTACAATCTATGGAACTACCGCATTGTAGTGTAGCAAGTAGAAACGGCTATGTCAAAGCGTCAGAACTAGCCGTTTGGAAGTTGACGCGGTACTATCGCCGTTGAAATCGTGGTAGTTCCGATTTATGGTGCGGTACTTCCGATTTCTTTGAGACCAAAATTTGATCCTCTCTGAAAAAATATACCACCTAAATTTTTAGCACTTCCGAAGTTCGATAGTTCCGTTTTAGAATACGATCGTACCGTTTTGTGGTAGTTCTACCGTTCATTTTCTGATACTACCGATATCAATGAGCCTAAGTGTTCAAGTGGATGCTCTTTGAAAAAAATGTACCGCTCAAAGTACCCGTGCTTTCGAGTTCGGTAGAAATGCTGTGTACACACCGGTACTTTTAGATTCTGGTAGTTCCGCTAAACACACTCCGGTACCTTTGATTTTCCTAGTAGAGTATATTTGGCTTTTAAATTTAATTTTAAGTGCATGTATGATTCAAAATTGATCCAAATGACACAAGAACTTGATTTCAAGTTGTTTTCTATGATCTCTCTTAATAGTACGGCAATTAACTGCTAATCTGGTCTTCCAACTTTTCTCCCAAGACCAGTAAAAATAAAAAGGTTCCTAGACTACTTGTACTTTTATCTTGAACCATCTTAATCCTCATGTTGACCTTTACTCCTTTAGCATACATTTTTATTTTGTCACATTCATCATTAAGAATTGAACCTATGTGATACTTAGCAAACACATTAGTCTTATATTCACATATTGTTATTAATTACCAAAATAATTTTTAAGGGCCTAGATGCATTCTACCGTCAACACCTGGACTGACCCCCGAGAAAAAGTATTTGATGAGACAGATACCGGCTCCCACTTGATGATGCTGGAGGGATTTTTACGACAGACCTTCTCCATGTGGACCGACCGGCCATAGTGTCGACATTCCTCTATTCAGGAACATTCGATAGCACAGTGCTCACCACCACACTTAAAAACAAATCATGCCGTGCCCTGAGAAAACACGTAACACCAGTGGTGCAGGAGAAGATGACTTCAATGACTTAGACTTAAATGACTGTGAAGAACGCTGACTCCAATTGGACTTCCTAGGAGTGGATTGCTGAGCTGACTCACCCCTATCACTATATCTTCTCTTCTGGTTACCACCAGAAGCACTCAAACCAACAGAGGGTTGCGACCTTTTAGTGAGCTGCATCTCCATCTCCATCCCTCTTACCCTTGACCACAGACTTAAAGTCATGTGACGTAGTAGCTCCCATAATATGCCGAAACTCAGAACTGAACCATTGGTGAAACCTTTTGGCCTTCTCAAGGTCACTACTTGTGACCGACGGTATGAAGCAGATCAAGTCGTTGAACCGCGCCTTGTACTCAGCCACGATCATCTTTCCTTACACGAGGGTTGACAGAGCAAAGCGCAGGCGCTTGTTGGCAAAGGGCACAGACCTCCTCTACGAACTCCCGCAACAAGGCAAAAGACCTTGCCTAAATCCCAGTTGCCGACTGCTCAACAGTCCCAACTTCCACGTCATGTGTCTCTTGTTGAACCTCTAGCGATGGCTCCGCTTGGGCACGGCCACGACGATGGCCTCCATGGTCTCAGGCAACATCGCGACCACGACCTCTATCGCTCGGCATCTCTGCTCACAACAAAAAAGCATTCACACAATCAACTAACAAACATCAACTTTAACAGCACAAGCCAACAACACAATTAGAGAAAACACATGCAATCAAGTCCCAAACCCCATCCTAATGTGCAGCAAAGTGTGTCAAATTAAATTTAATTATTAAGACTAAATCATGTTTTAATAAAAATAATTAAGCTAGGTTGTCAATTTATCATCACCACGAACCTAACGCCTACTCTGATACCAACTGTAATACCCCAGCCCTCCATAGGGCCTAGGATGCTACCACTACGTACTTACCAACTCAAATAGGCAATACTAATTAAGATTTTAGCAGCATGTTCCCTGTATATACGACTACCAAACATGGAGCAATCAACACATGAGTATAGAATAATTGTAATAAGCCAACTTACTTCATATTGCAAAAACCATAATATTAACTGACTTTGGACTCCATAACCACGGAGACCCACCACCACGGGCTCACAAGTATACTAAACCAAATGGCGAGCCGCATAAGTCTTAGCAAGAGACTAAACACATACACTCAGTGTGTAACTAAGCAGTTATTTCACATGTGCAGTGCAAAAAAGGGCTACTCTCATTCCATGCATGTCATCAATTCGAATCACCCTAAAAAAACAAGGTGAGTCTGAAGATTCAGTAAGTACACGATAAAATAGTAACATCAATTAGCAATTTAATAAATTCCATGACTGTGATTTGTAACACAAATCCATGATTGTAAACAATAAATTAATTCTGTGACTGTAAGCTGTAAATCAATTCTACGAATGTGAACTGTAAATTAAATCTACGACTGTAAACCGTAAATTACTTTCACGACTACGAACTGTAAATTAATATCTCTATAACTGTATTACTGCCTGTGTCGCTATTTATATTACTTTCATGCAATGCAATGCATCTGTAACTATAACTTATACTGGTATAGCAGATGGTACACCCGTCGATGTCACCCTTTTCCTCCTTCACGTGGAGGTGCCTACCTTTGTACGTCTTATTCAAAAGCACTCCAGATTAGTCATATGACTTTCTCACCGATCTGACTCTTATGCATTTTGCATGATGCAATATTATTCAAATATGGATGTTTAATCATAAACGGTACTCCTCGAGATATGATTAACACATAATCATGCACCTCATCTCATAAATAGTATAAATCATGGCATGAGAACACAAATAGCAAGCATTCACCATAATGCACTGTTTTACCATGCACTTGTTTGTTAACTTGGCAGACAGTACGTGGACGTCACCAGATTCGAACCGTCACCTGAACAAGTATTAACCTTTTTAATTTATTGCTAACATAATACATTCATATACGAGCAAATGACATCGTACTTACGCATAACCTTACATAGCCAAATCTTGTCCCACCGGTAACTTTTCATTGTCCCGGTGCTTAACCGATCTGAGAATGTAGCGATTTTAGCATATATATTATATTCGTGGATTGGATTCCACATGCTCAATCCCTCTTCACTCACTATCGAAATGAAAAGACAAGTCATCTACTAACTAATTTTACCAGATGCTAGTACTACTCAGTACTTGCTAGTAAAATGCTTCCCACCATTCATTCTTTCTCTTCCTTTCCCTCGCCCGCCACGAATCAACCAAATCAAAAGTGGCAGCATTGATTTCACCTTTGAGGTATCCATATTAATCAGTAATACACTAATGGCTAGCCAGATCAATTCTAGTAATCGACATAATAACTTATGCAAGAATCGATGAATAACCAAGGAGGAGGGTTTTAGAACTATTACCCAAACCCCGAGTGACTAGATTGGGGCACTATCTGTCATTCTTTGGTTGGATTTGATGTATCAAGCGGCAGGTTAAACTTTTCTTTTCTCTTCTCCCTCTTCTCCTTCCTCTCTTCTTTTCTTTTCTTCTCCTTCCCTCCACGGCTGACTCCCTCTACTTCTTTCTTCTCTTCCTTCCCTCCCCCCCTCACGACCGGCTCTCCTCCTTCCTCCCTCCATGCAGCCAGTCAGCTCCTCCCCACTCCACTTCCCTCAACTGGCCAACCCCTCTCCCTCCCCTATCCCGGTTGGGTCTCCCCTCACCTTCTCCTTGCATGACATGCGACTAGTGGAGTAAGGGAGAGGCAGCGAGCTGTGGGGCACTGGGAGACGAGGCGCAGCTGCTGGGTGGAGTGACGGTGGCGGCAGGAGATATGGAAGGTGAGGCATGACAAGGGAGCAGCGACGCTGAAAGTTGGCAACGGCAGGCGCTAGCACGTGGGGAGACGACGCTTGGCGTTTGCGGGGGAGGTGTGGTAGTAGGCAGCGACACACAGCAGCAGGGGAAGCACAGGAGGCGGCAAGTGGCAGCAGCATAGCAAGGGGGGAACGGAGACTATGGGGTGCGGTCGAAGAAGCTGCAGCACTCGACGGAGGCGCGTGATCTAGGGCAACGCTCAGCGTCGGAGCAGTTGGGCGGCGACGTTGGGTGTCGTAGCTGTGGCCGGGGACGGGGACTGGCGGCTGATGGAGGACGACAAGCGGCAGTGCTGGAGGGTGGCAAGCGGTGGCATCGGCGGCTAGTCAACAACAGCGGCAAGTGCGTGGAGGCGATGGCATTTGGGTGAGCATAGGGGAGGTGACAATAGCTAGGCAAGCACAGGGGAGGGAAGCAAAAGTCGAGTTTGCTTCCTCCCTCTCCTGGCTCCCTCTCTTATATGGGGCATTGGCATGGGCCAGTCTGGGCCTTAGCCGGCCCAGGTGTTATCGGGAGGAGGGAGAAAAGGGAGGAGCCAGCCATGAGGAAGGGAAGTAGAGGAAGAAAGAAGAGAAGAAAAGGGAGTTGGCTGACTGAGGAAAAGGAAGAGAAGAAGAGAAGGAAGAATGAAAAGGAAGTAAAAAAGATACAAAAAGAGAAAAAAAAGAAAGGAGGAAGTCCGATCTGACCCCTGATCCATCAGATCCGATCAAGGAACATCAGGTAGTGTCCCGATCCAATTGTTCGGGTTTAGGGTAACACTTCGAAAACCCTTTTCCTTGCTTATTCATCGATTCTTGTAGAAATTAGTATGTCATTTAATAGGATGCATGCTTGGATGGTGCAATTGGTGCTACCGTTGTTGATCTTGTTAACTCGTGGACGAAGAGTAGTAGTAGTTGCTGCTAGTAGTAGAATCGGGCTGTCGGTACACAGTCGAATATATTAATTATTGGATGATAAGTAATGTAAGGTTAATTAGTATAATTAATTGAAGAGGGAATGAGAGCGATTAGCAAAGAGAGTTTCAGCATATAGAGTCCGATCCGTGAATAAAGATGGTGAAATCTTTATACTATGGTTGGTTGAACACTGGGACTGTGAGAAGGTGTTCGGTGAGAAAGGGATTGGCTATGTTGGGTTTGTGCGTAAGTGTGATGTCGTTTGCCCGTATGTGTATGTATGGTGTTAACGATGAATTAAAATAGTTAATGTTTGTTTAGGTGGCGGTTTGGGTTTGGTGTCATCTACGCATCGATCGCCAGATTAATAGGCAAGTGCATGGTAGAATAGTGAATCACACCGAATGGTTGGTACTCGTATTTTATGTCATGATTTACACTATTGATGAGATGTTATACAAGATTATGTGTTAATCATTGTGCGATAAGTGCTGCTTATGATTAAATGCCGTTGAAAGAATATTGCATCATGCATTGTACTCATACACAGGACCTACCTCTGGTGGGCATCCCACGGGAGTGGAAGATAAAGACCTACTTTGGAAGATAAAGCCGACCGTGATCATGTTAATTTGTGATATGGAATCTGTATCATATTGTTGTTATTCCATATGTTTCCTGAAGTTATTCTATATATGTGTTGTTTGCTCCCTGTTGGAAGTCCTGTAAACAAGGGAGGTGCTACCGAAATATTTTATCAGCAGTGTCCAATTGAGATGGTAAGTGTGAGGGTGTAACATTACGGGCTCTGAGTAGGGCCGAGGTGTTACAGTTGGTATCAGACCGGGCATTAGGTCTGTAGTGGAAAAAATTTGATAACCTGGCTTAATTATTCAACTAAAATTTGACTTAAGCCTAATAATTAAACTAAAATTGACATACTAGTGCATAATAGGATGGGTTCGGATCAAGCATTGCATTACGTTTCTGCTAGTCGTATCATTTTGTTAGTTGTGGTACATGACGGATGTTCATGAACTGATTGTGCTATTATTGTTTGGGTTGAAAGGTATGCCGAGATATAGAGGTTGTGGTCGTGGTTCTGGCCGAGGCCGCGGAGGCCATGGTCGTGGCGGTGCCCAAGCGGAGCCACCGCTAGAGGATTAGCAGGAAGCACCTGATACGGAGGTTGAGTATGCTGAGCAGTCTGTTGTTGGAGATCAGGCAAGGTCTTCAGCCTTACTACGAGATTTTATGAAAGAGATTCACTCACTTCACCGACAAGCACTCGCAGCAGCTATTGCAGTCGTACCCGTCGCTACCCAGACTGCCATTTTAGCCTCACTGAAGGCAAGAATGAGCCTTCGCGAATGGATGGCATTGCATTTGGACACTTTTGATGGGTCAGGTATACCAGTCTAAGCTGCAGATTGGTTGCGCTATATGGGAAGGCCGTTTGAAGCTTTACAAATAACTTCACAGCTTAGAGCTTGCTATGTGGCCTTCTAGTTAAGGGGACAGGCATACATTTGGTGGGAAGGAGTCCTTTCAGTCATGACCCCTGCCCAAGGTTTAGCCACCTACGAGATCTTCGTTGAGTAGTTCAAGGCGAAATATTACCCATAATCTTTTGTGTAGAGTATGGAGGGGCCGAGGTTGCCCTGTTGACCCTCATGTAGGGAAATTGACCATGGCTGAGTATGAGGCACGGTTCAACGGCTTGATCCGCTTCGTACCGTTGATCACAAGTAGTGACCTTGAGAAGGCCAAAAGGCTAAGCTGAGAGCTCAACTTTGAGTTCCGGCATGTAATGGGAGGTACTACGTCATATGACCTGAAATGGAGTTGGAGATGCAGCTCACTAAAGAACTGCATGTAACAGCCCAGTTGTTTATTTTAAAATATGTTATTTAATTTAAACTAAAATATTTACTTTTGGTTTCTTAAGTTTTTTTTAAAAAAAATTGTATTGCCTGATTTTCTGCTTAAAAAAGAG
Organism: Melocanna baccifera; assembly: GCA_036346265.1. NCBI lineage: Eukaryota > Viridiplantae > Streptophyta > Magnoliopsida > Poales > Poaceae > Melocanna > Melocanna baccifera. Next base: position 6,771,063 of record CM070683.1, on the reverse strand, counting down.
GGGATATTTTTATGAAAAGTAATTTTTTTTAAAAAAATAATAAATAAAAGTAAAAATAAAATAAATATAGTATTAAATAAGTTAGTTTAAAAGAAAAATCAAAGTTATTTGGGTTCTTGAAAATTTAAATTTTTTCGCTAACCTAATCTTCTGCTTTAAAGAAAAAAGCGTTTCTGTTAAACAACAAAAAATATACTTTATAAGGAAAAATATCTAAATTTCAGTTGAAAATATTTCTATAAGGTAAAAATAGCTTTAGAAACGTCTATGAAGTTTTCTAAGATTTGTAAGCTTTATTTGTTATTTATTGTATTATTTTAAAGCTCGAAAAGATAAACATTTTTAAAAAATTAAAATAAACTTCAATAAATTACAAAATTATTTTTTTAATCCTTTTAGGTTCCAAAGATATTTAAAAAATTTTCTTAAAATTTTTCTGAATTTTCTTTTTCTTTTTTTTCTTTTCTCGTTTTTCTCTTTCCTCCTTTTCCCTTCTTCTTCCCATCGGGCAAGAACAGAGAAGCCAACGCGCAGGCAGCCATGGCCATGTTTTGTGAAGCTTCTTTAAACATTTATATCTCATAATTTACTCAACGATTTTCAGCGAAATAAATTGCAATCAATTTCTCTCATCAAGCTCCTTCAATTCCCTACCGTTTCCCCTCTCATTGATGACTATTTTCGCGGGATTTAAACCATGTCATTCAAAGACATGGCCCTTTGATCTCTCTGCTCGGACCACCCCCGCCCCTATAAAAGGGAGCACCGTGAGCCCCTTCTCATCCTCACTCACCCCCGAACATTTCAAGTCCTCACTCCCACTCGTTTGGCCGTAATCGGAGTTATACTTTTGTCGTTCAAGCGGCGTTCTTCGGCTTATTGCGCCTCGTTCGGTGAAGCCCCGTTGCGTTTGACCACACCGTTGGCTTCGTCTCGTCAAGCTCTACGCGGTGCTTCGCCGGAACTTCGCCAGAGCATCGTCGCCACCGTAGGCCAAATCGGGTCCGTGTTCCTCGCGTCACCACCGGCCGACCGTGCATGCCCGACCAAAACCAAGGTGAGCATCACGTTCCCCACGCTCTGCTCTTCGATTCGCCGCAACTCTCGTATGTTAATTCCTCTCCGTTTGTCCGGCCAAAATGTCAGCTTGTAGGCTACATAAAGTCTTGTCCATCGTATTTCGCTAGTCCGTTGGCCGAGCCATCTACGGCGTTGAGTTCGTGTCGACGCGTTCTACGCCGTGCTTTTCTCCGTTTGTCCAAAAACCTTGCACAAATTTTTGCGCCCGACACCTAGCCATGGCTGCAAATGGCACTACGCGTCCCCGCCTGTCCGGGAATGCTTTCAACAATCCGTTCATGTCAAAATGTGCCAAACCATCCCAGGTGGTTACCTGTCAGACGGTTTTAGATTCGCCTCACCGAGCACAAAGATATTGAGTTTTTTGTGTTTCGGTACCGACGTCGTTCAAACGATGATTGCGTCGCCTCCGGTGAGTTTCCGGCTTAGCCGATAATTTTTCTAGCCTCGCCTCGCCGTGTTCTAGGCCGTGCTCACCTTACTTCTCCATGTCTCATTCCCAAAAATTTTTTCTCTCTCCAACCCTATATCATTTTTCACCGTTCGTGTCGTCACCGTGCTCCGTTTGACGTAACGTCACTTTCTACATGTGCCTCGAGTCCCTAGCAATCCATTTTGCTAGTTGACTTCACCTCCGTGTCTTTTTTCACTGACACCGCGACCGAAACAGTGAAAGGGCTGCTCTCTGCGCAGGAATATTCTCTCGGAATATTCCTGATTTTTCTTTTTTCAGGATTTTGTGATCCATCAATTTTCCAATCACTCGTTCTCCTCCGTTCGAACTCCGAATCAAGTGATTCCAATTTCTAAATTCATCTAAATTCATAATCTATTTTTTGTATATATTTCATAATTTTTGGATTTTCTCGACCGCTCTTGGTTGAGTGTTCTCACCATCAGAACACCGTCGCCACCGCCGCCCGAGTAGCGCCACCGCTTCACCTCGCTGCCGACCACCGTCCAGCCACTTGTGGTAATGCACAAGAGCACCAATGCACTTCTCGCAGTCCCGTCTCTCTTTTGCGCCCCTTGCCAACCCCCGCCGTGCCCCGCATCGCTAGCGAGCCCACGGGCTTCGTGCGCCGCATTGCCGTCCATGGGCTCGGCTCCACTGTTCCCCTCACCCAATTGCCCTGGTTTCGCTCGTAAACCTGTCTCACTGAGCAACTTTTACCTTCTTCGTCTGAGGAGCTCTTGCGAGGAATTGTCGGTGCCTCGGACCTCCTTGTGCCTCACCGATGCCACCAGTAATCGTGTCCCGCCTTCGCTACACCCTCGCCACCAGCCAACTCTGTGCAGCCCGAACCTTGCTCCAAGGTAAAACCGAACTCATACTCTTCTCCCTCTTTTGTACATCTCACCGATCTTCGCCCCCGTTGGATCACTCGGATCTCGTCACGTGAAGTCGTCTGACTTCTCCCAGCCATCCGATTCTTAGACTCCAACATCCGAAGGCCCATAAGATTCCACTATCCGGAGGCTCTTAAGACTCTGCTATCCGGAGGCTCCTTAGACTCCGCTGATTCGGAGGCTTCTTAGACTCCGATTACTCGGAGCCTTCAACTTTGATCTTCGGAGACTCTAACTTTGACCTTGACCTTTGGAGACTTCGACTCTAACCCTTGACCCTCGACCTCGAAGACTTCTACTTCGGCCTTTGGTCTCGGAGCCTTTCACTTCGACTTCCGTCTTCAAACCGACCATGGCTGTTGGACCGTTTTAACCTCCGTACCGTCCGACCTCTCTGAACCCTACGATCTCTCCGACCACTCGACTCCGACTACCCTTAGTTCTCAATTGTTATAGTGTTCTGCGTCCACTGTATAGTTCTGACTAGGTCTTCAACTGAATCTTTGACTTCGACTTCGACTGCACCCATACATGGAGTCTTTGTCTTTGACTTAGACCTCCGCTTTTCAACCGTTGATTCAACTATGGTTTTGATCATGTCTTCAACTATGCCTTCGATCATGGTTTCGACCATACACAAATATTGTAGCTTCCAACCACTTCTTCTTCACAAAAGAATTCCAATAATTCCCTTAATTCATTTCTTTGGAATTCAAACTACTAGAAGTCATTCTCCTTCGCCCTAACTCCATTTTGACTCATTTGAATTCCAAAATTTATATTCTATCTCCTAGATAATATTTTATAAATTTTGGATTTTATTTGAGTATAGTTTGTTCCGGCTTTTCACGTGTAGACTACGACTAATCCAGATAGTATAACTTCGGCAAACCTCAGCAAACTTCGAAGCAAGGCAAGTTACACCTTTGATCATGTTGCTCCCAGTAATTTAAATTAATTATGTTGTTTTTTTAAATTATTATGCATGCGTACTTTTATTCAAATCTAGTTTAAATTCGATTTAAATTCTAGTTATACCCAAATCCTTTGTGTACGGCCAAATTTGATATTGAACTCCCTTATGTCTTGTCACCTTAGATGAAAACCTAGTTAGTGCAATAATATTGACTGGAAATTTTATAGAATTGCTTAGCCATGCTCAGAATGATTTAAGTGGAAATATTTGTTTGACTTGAAAACGATAATTTTCTAAAGTATATTCTTGACTTCGGTGAGTCAAGAAGGTATATGAATGTTTCAAAGCAAAATATATAAACTTGGTTTGAACCTAGGCTAATGGTTAGGTGGTGGATGCTGGCATTCATTGTTGTTCGATGACACAATGTTGATTGTCAAGCACAAGGGGTTTGTGGAATGAGCCTAAGTCAAATTAAGGATCGGTCTGTGAGCTACTGTTGCAAAGCCATATCGTACTACCACAAGACTGGTGGGACAGTTCTGACTGACTAATTTGTGAGGTCTCAACTTTGGTCTCGCTATAGGATGAATGTGAGCGTGGCGTAGGCCATGAGAAGTCTCATACGGCACAAGAGGGGGCTCCAACTTGTGGATTCAAGTTGTGGTGAAACTTTAGTGGCGGCGTGACCAGATTGAAGGCTTAGCATTATAAAGGCCTTGTTATGATTTTCTCAGTCGCACGCCTACGGAAGCGTGTAATGGTCGACAAAATGAGATAATCATATCTTGTGGGTAAAGCTATACAACCTCTGCAGAGTGTATAATCTATCCTGGATAGCCGTGCCCACGGTTATAGGCAAGCTGAGTAAAGTTTTTCATGGATTAGACTTTGATTTTTAAAATATTTTCTGAAAAGGACTATGGATGGATGGAATCCATGGGAGATGAAAAAGCATTTGGATGGATGGAATCCGTATGAGATCTTTTGAAAAAGATGGACTAGGTGGGATACCTGTGAATATGTTAGTGTTTGGTCGGAGCCTGCACTAACGATTTTATTTTGTTAAATTACTCTTTCTATCTATTATATCAAATTCAGCTTTTGAATCTATTTACTGTATTTACTTGAATTCTGCTTTTACGCACAAATAACCTATTATGCCTTCCATTGACAATCCTTATGTATGCATGAACTCTGTTAAATCTCTTGGTGTAACTTGTGGAGTACTTTATGTACTCATGTTGCTTCATTCACTATTTTCAGAGGAGAACTTCATCGACTTCGGTGAGAATAACAACGAGTAGGCCACGTCATACAGTCATTCGCCTGTGGGCAGGTAGGATGGGCTGCTACTTTATTGGTTTTTCTTCCGCTGTTTATATTTATTTTTGGTTTATGAACTATTGATGTAAAATTTTGGCCATCAGGCCCATATTTAATTAATGAATAAATGTCATTTGTGCATGATATAAATCTTTGTTATCCACTGTGTGCACTAACTTGATCCTGAACTAGTGCGATTTACACAGAGGATCCAGGAGTCGTTGCTCCGGGGTCCGACACTGCAACTCTATGGTGGTCTGAGTGCTTTTGGTGGTGACCAAAAGAGAAGTTATAGTGAGAGGGGTGGGTCATCTCAGCGGCCTACTCCTAAGAAGACCAAGTGGAGTCAATGTCCTTCACAGTTATCCAAGTCTAAGTCATTGAAGTCGTCTTCTCCTGCATCACCGGCATTGCATCCTATCCCAGGGTAGGGCATAATTTGTTTCAAGTGTGGTGATGAGCACCATGCTGCCGAATATTTCTGGACAAGGGAGTGCCGACACTGTGGCCGGTTAGGCCTCATGGAGAAGGTTTGTTGTCAAAATCCCTCCAGCATCATCAAGTTGGAGCCGGTATTAGCGCCTTCGAATGCTTCATCTCGTGGGTCAGTCTAGGTGTTGGTGACTGCTCCTGCGCCACAGCCTCCTCTTTCCTGAGCGCCACCTGTCAGGTATTATTGGAATCTGTCCTGACCCCTCTAGTTCAAAGCCATCAGACGCCCCATTCCCGACTGACCACGGGAAAGGGTTAGGACATCTGCTGCCTCGACGTCACATGGAGTCTACTCATTGCATGCTGTTGAGTCCATTGGTTGACCAGATGTTGTGAGAAGTACTTTGTTAGTAGATTTGTATGATGCCTTTGTTCTTTTCAACTCTGGCGTTACTTACTCTTTTGTGTCCTGTGAGTTCGCTAGAAAGGCACAATTGAGTATGCAATAGATTTCGCAGTCAGTTTTAGTCAGTTCTTCGGGGGTATCATTGCTAGCTCCACAGTGTGTCCTGGTTGTGTGATTTCAATAGATGGTGAGGATTTCATTGCTAACCTCATGGTTATTGCAATAGAGATTTTTGATGTTATTCTCGATATGAACTGGTTGCATCACTACCAGGCCATGATTTCCTGCTTCTGGAAGATAGTCACTTTGCAAGCTCCTTTCGGGGAGTAGATATCTTTCAAGGGAATGCACCCCCGTGTTCTCTCCTTGCGTTGTTTAACCTATTCCCTGGCTGCCGAATGTTGAAGGCTGGGTTACTTCTAGCACTTGCGGAAAAGCCGAGCGCACCTTTATGCATTGAGGATATCCCATTAGTACGAGAGTATCTCGATGTATTCTCCAAAGAGCTTTCGGGAATGCTACCCGAAAGAGTTGTGAAATTTCGAATCGATCTTGTTCCTAGCACACGACCCATCTCTCTGTCCCCATACCATTTGGCATGACCTTTCTAAGAGGAATTGAAGAAGCAATTAGATGAGTTGTTGTCTAAGGGGTTAATTCATCGTAGTGTGTCACCATGGGAAGCCCCTATCTATTCACCGAGAAGAAAGATGGGAGTTGCCGCATGTGCATAGACTATCATGCTCCTAATCAGGTGACAATCATGAATAAATAACCTTTATCTTGCATCGAGGACTTGTTTAATCAATTCAAGGGAGCTAAGGTGATTTCCAAAATTGATTTACAATATAGGTATAATCAGATTCGAGTGTGGGAGCAAGATATTGAAAAAACAACTTTCTCCATAAGGTATGGGTACTATGAGTATAAGGTTATATCATTTGGATTAACAAATGTCCCTGCTGTCTTTATGGAGACGATGAAAAACATGCTACATAATTATCTTGATGACTTTGTAGTCATGTTCATCAATGATATCTTGATTTATTTCAAGACGGGAGTATGAAGATAAGCACCATTTGAGACTCATGCTTGAGATTCTGAGAGAGAATCAGTTCTTTATCATGTTGAAGAAGTGCGAATTTTGTATTTTTGAAGTAGGTTTCCTGGGACTTGTGATTAACCAGGAGTGTATTTTAGTAGATTCAGCCAACATTCAACGGTAGTAGACTAGAAGAGGCCATCTAATGTTTAGGAGGTGAGAAGTTTTTTAACTTAGCTAGTTGTTATCGGCGATTTGTGAAAGACTTCTCCATTCTTGCCAAACCAATTTCTTAACTCACGCAGAAGAGTGTAAAATTTCAGTGGACCAATGAATGTGAACGCAGTTTCTGTATGTTGAAAGAAAAATTAGAGACTGGTTTTGTTCACTTGGACTATGCTTGGCTTTTATAGAAATTAGTTTTTAAGCAGAATGCCTTTTTAAGATGGGTTTACAAGTCGACTGTAGTAGATACTATTCCAACTTCATTTATATCGGTTAAAATCGTACACAAATAATCTCTTCATACTCTCTCTCACAAACAGACAGAAATTAAATATTTAAGCTAAATATCAAAAGATATAGTCCAAAAAAAATCCACTTTATAGGTGTGCATTGAGAGCATAATAAACAAACAAAAAAACACACAAGAAAACCACCCCAAAAATAAAAAAAAGGAAAAAAAACACAGAGGAGGAACAACAGAATGATCCTCTTGTCCTCTCCCCACCCGCGATAATACCGCCACACCCTCGTCACCACACCACCACTCCCTCACCCCCGATCTCTCCACCACCACCACCACCACCGCCTCCTCATCCGACCTCCTCGCCTCGCGCGCGCGCGGCGGCTCGGTGGGCAGCCAGCCATGGTGCTCTTCACGGTGACGAAGAAGGCCACCACGCCCTTCGACGGCCAGAAGCCCGGCACCTCCGGCCTCCGCAAGAAGGTCCCCTCCCCTCCCGTCCCTCCGTCCCTCCCCGGCTTCCATCTCTAGGGCTCCGAGGCCGATCTGGATCTCGCTGTAACGTGGGCTCGTGGTTGGGATTGTCCCTTCCGATCCGCGCCGCGCGTCTCTGGTTACGGCTGCGGATCTCGCCGGCCACTGCCTGATCCGTCGTTCGGGTTGGATCTGCTCCCAACTCCAATGGCTTAATTGTGATCTGTTCGCGTGTGTTTGTTTGCGCGCGGGTGTCGCGGTGTATGAGTTGGTTTGGTTCCTCTCGTTTCCGCGGGCTTTTCGGCCCCGTGGGATCCGTTGTTCCGTCTGGAACGTTGGATCTACACAGGATTCGAGTGATCTGAATTGTGGGCTTTGATCTGGGAGATTTGCACCGGCATTGGTATGCTTCGGTTAATGTTCACTGGATCTTGCTGAGTAGTTGCCGGCTATTGCCTTATTGGCTATCGGAGAAGATAGCAAGGACCTGTGGTTCCGTAGTTAGTGCACGCTGGCAGTTATTGTTCCGGGTCTTTTAGTCGTTACTCACTGCGATAACATGTTCTCATCACAGTTGTTCTGGAATGTTTTACTGCGTTTGGTTGGGCACGTTTGACGTTTGATTGGGATCTAGCATGCATCAGTGCCCAGCCTCGTCCAATCAATTTGGATCGTGTTTCAAATGGAGATCAAGAGTGAGTCCGTGTGTGTTGTGAAAATGGGATGAAGCAGAAGATTTCGATACTCGTGATTGTTAACCATCACCAAAATATGTTGTTGATCCTCACATGCTGTAAAGGTGGAAATTGTTAAGTCAATTAAATGGTATCTTGTGGCTGGTTGTCGGTTGAGTGTGATGTCATAACCTCCTAATTCCTATGTTTTGAATGTGGCACGCCGCACTGGGACATGGCTGAAGGCCTGATCTGGGTATTTTGTACAGTGCACCTTTGTGCACCTGTTGTTCTGGTTTCATATGTCTATGGATGGCATTTGAGGTGGTTGGATCTGGTGATTGTGACAGCAATGGTACATAATGGATTTGATTTAGTTTAATGTTTAGGTGCAATTTAGTTATCTGAATATATTTTGGTTATTTAACGGGAGGGAGTAGTAAATTAATTCTAAAGTTGAGGCTGCCAGCTCTGTGGCATAGTTTTTTTATACATCAAGGAGAATGATCTGATTTTTATGAATCATGATAACTTATATTGTGGATGCCAAAGTCCTTCTCTCCTTAGGTAGTTTCTCTTCCATTTTAGTACTTTTGATGTTGTCAGTAGCTCATCACAATTCATTATGGGATTATCTTATGCTTAATTGACTGTTACTGTTACCAGGTCACTGTATTCCAGCAGCCTCATTACCTGCAGAACTTTGTCCAATCAACATTTAATGCCCTTCCCGCTGACAAAGTAAAAGGTTAGTTGCTTATAAGATGAACATCCATCCTGCTTCAAACATCTAACTGCAGTTTTGCTATTCTTAGAAAATAATCTAGTATTATTAGGCATTATGAAGTGCAAATAAATATGATCGAAGTCACTATCCCATTTCGAGGTGTTAACTGTAACTGTCTGGTAACAAAAAAAATGGTCTTGAGACCAGTTTTCAAGATACCAGAGGGGTTTAATACATCTTGATTGAGCTGTTTTTACGCATATCTTTCTTCGTTATTTGCCTCGTAAATGGGAAATTATGTTACCAGTTACCACAGTTGAAATACTCCATGATGTTCCTTGTCCTTCTTGCACAGTCCTTTTCATATCTTCTATCCTTTCTTTCCTTATAGGTGCGACCATTGTTGTGTCTGGTGATGGCCGCTATTTCTCAAAGGATGCTGTTCAGGTGATTTGGAATTGACTATTCACTGTTTAGGTTCCGTACTCCTTATATATATTTTTTTGGTGAGCTTATGTTGTTAAATCTGTATAGTTTCATAGAAGCTGCTGCAGATTTCCATTTCAATATTTGTATAGTGTTTGCGCTCATGTGCTAAAAAAAATGTTGACCAAGGATTATCTCATGGCAGTTGCATGTTTCTCGGAGCCATTTGACATTGTGGTTTATCTATGTTAAATATGTCTTTTTGCCTTGTTAGAATTACACCAAGTGAACTTTTAAACCAAAAGTTTGTCAACCCAGAACAAAAATTTGAAACTGTCATTTTGATTATGCGTAAGTACTTTCTGTTGCAATGCCTATGCCTAGTGCTACTTCGTTTTGTATTATATCTTTTGGACTTAATAATCTGTCTAAATTGTGTAGGTTAAAATCTCAAGAAAGAAACACATACTCTTTTTTTTCTTGAGAATCCTCAACAGCTCCAGATCCTTCTTGTTTTCATATTTTAAATGTGATATGGCTAGTGTCTTATATTATGGCATTTGTGTAATTTTGCCCAATGACTTACTAGTTACTAAATTAACATATTGCAACTTGAAACTCTGTTGTGAACTAGGAGATGCCTAAACTGAATGGCTCTGTAATTCAGGTTGCTGCGTTGTAGCTTTCAGTTTACTTGCATGTTTCTTGAATGTTAGTGACGTGTCGGTTGATCTGCCATTCCATCATAGTGCAGAAAGCCCTGAAGCATGTTGTGATTGAGTAAAATCCTCTGTTTTTTCTTACTGTGAATCTATATGCCTGTCTTTGTGCCATTTTGTAAAACACTAGAAGCTGAATAAACTACTTATACTACTGAAACAAAGAGGCTGCCCTATCTTACAGTACAGTTATCATGGTTGATTTTTTGGCAGAATTATCTGCTGACAATAGTATCTGTGTTAAAGCTGATTTTCACTTTTTACCCAAGTTAAGAAGTTCCTGCTCCCTACCTCATTGCTTTTCACCTTAATGTGAAATTGTTTAGATCATTTACATGTTTCACTTGTTATCTTCCATAAAACACACTGATTGGTTATGTTGTCTATTGTTAGTCTATTTTTCTATAGACATAAACACCTGTTTTATGTAACTCTTCTATATTTGTGACATGTATTGCTATTAGCTCATTTCATCTACATCAAACTGTGGTTAGAAATTTGACATTTATTTTTCTTGTTATAGATCATAACAAAAATGGCTGCTGCTAATGGAGTAAGACGTGTTTGGGTTGGACAAAACAGTCTCTTGTCTACTCCAGCTGTATCTGCTGTCATCCGTGAAAGAATTGCTGCAGATGTAAGTTCGATTTCCACTATAGGACAACTTTCTGCAGTATAAACATGATTATTCTGTGATTCTTTTCCCCGTTGTAACAAATTATCTGACTAGTGGTTTTTTAACACATGAAAAACAGGGATCAAAGGCTACTGGTGCCTTCATTTTAACAGCGAGCCATAACCCTGGTGGCCCGACTGAGGTATCATGTTTACTGTTACTATCTCTGTTGTGAATCAGGTGCCACTGGTGTTCTTTGTTCATTAACACTTTCTCATTGAACTTGCCAGGACTTTGGAATCAAATACAATATGGAAAATGGTGGACCTGCCCCTGAATCTGTTACCGATAAGATCTTCTCTAATACAAAGACAATTAATGAATACCTCATTGCCGAAGACCTTCCAGATGTATGATTTGATGCCAACTTGCTGTATTTTTTTTGCAATTTCTTTCGCTTCAAGCTATTGGAGCCTCCATTTGCTCCCTTGCCCCCCATTGCAGGTCGATATTTCTGTGATAGGTGTCACTAGCTTCAGTGGACCTGAAGGCCCTTTCGATGTTGATGTCTTCGACTCTACTACAGATTACATAAAGCTAATGAAGTAAGTATCTTTCGTTTGGATGTATTAAATGTTTCTAGGCAAGTATTGTTTGGTGTGTTCTTTTTCTGAAGTGAGAATTTTCCTTGCCTTTTGTTGTGGAACACTGCTAGAATCCTATACTGTGAAAAAAGCAAATAAACAAAAAAAAATGATGACGTAATTAATATTCTGCATTCAATTCCAGGACAATCTTTGACTTTGAGTCAATTAAAAAGCTTCTGGCATCTCCAAAATTTACGTTCTGGTACTCATCTATGACCTAAACTATGCTACTATCCTCCTATTAACACCCCATAGCACATCTAAACCCTTGCTTTGCACTTATAGTTATGATGCCCTCCATGGTGTTGCTGGAATTTACGCAAAACGCATCTTTGTGGAAGAGCTTGGTGCTAGCGAAAGCTCACTGTTGAACTGTGTTCCAAAGGTAATGTGTTCTTCTATCATCTCAAGTTGAAAAAAGAATTTTGATTGGTGTTAATTCATCATTTATGTTTTTACAGGAAGACTTTGGAGGTGGTCATCCGGATCCTAACCTCACTTATGCGAAAGAATTGGTTGATCGGATGGGTCTCGGGAAGTCAACCTCAAATGTTGAACCCCCTGAATTTGGTGCTGCAGCTGATGGAGATGCTGACCGCAACATGATTCTGGGTAAAAGGTATTATTTAGCCTACATAATAAAATTGTTTTGGAAATATACAATGGCACTAGAAGGGATTTATGATGCATCCTTTGTCTTTTATAGATTCTTCGTGACACCGTCGGATTCGGTTGCCATTATTGCAGCCAATGCTGTTCAATCGATTCCTTATTTTGCTTCTGGCCTGAAGGGAGTTGCCAGGTAAAAAGTTCTCCTGCAGATTGAGCTGCTAAGATAATCTCTAGTTTCTTTGCTGGTTAAAGCTTCTCACCATAGGAATTAAGGCTTTAAGTTGTAAACTACACTGCTAATAAGCATATCCATCAACAGAATGTTCTGCATCCAAATTCCAAATAAGCATGCCATCCATTGTTTGTCATACCATGCTAGGCCAGATACTGTGTGTACTGTGTAATTCCATTTCCCAGTGGTAACTGACCAGTTACCGCCAATTACTGCAAATCCTGGACCTGCTGTTAGTCCGCTCTGTCTACAATACCAATCTGGGGTTTTGGAGTTATTTTTGGGTAGAATTGCTACTGTTTGGGAAAAACATAAGATCTAGAAGGTTGAGGAAACAACAAGGCTGAAAATAGAGATGGAAAACAAAATAAATGATATTTGACAAATATAAATAAGTTGTAGTAACTTAGGTTGAAAAAAAATGCATCAGTACTGCTTAAAATGGTCGGCAGTGACTGGTCCAGTACAGGATTTTCACTTACCAGTACCAACAGTAGCTAGATGGTCACCATGATGATAGGGAACCTTTAATTCCATCAAATGTTTTCTGCAAGTTTAATTTTGCACCTAGCCACTTACTGTGGTACTTCTACTTAGATAATAGTTAGAGAAAATTTTATGATTTTCATCTATTTTTTAGGAGCATTTACTGGGTGATCAACATGAGGACTGGGAACATTGCTAGATATCAGGGTTCTGTTTCTCAGTATTTAAAAATCTCAGACCCCAGCCTTACCAACCATTTTCCTTTGGTTTTCTGGCTGGCTTCTTTTTTTCCATGTTGTCTTTCAACTCTTGTGTTTATTCACCCTTGCATAACCTTCAACATCTACAATCTATTAAAAGAGCAGCAACAGTGTCTGCTGAACCTTGCTTAATATGCAGCAGTGTAATCAAAGACACATTTAAAATTTCTCTGTGCTTCTTTATGTTGATCCATTGGTGAAATTGCAGGAGCATGCCAACATCAGCTGCCCTTGATATAGTTGCGAAGAATTTAAATCTCAAGTTCTTTGAGGTAAGTTATTAGGACCGTCAAGGCGTCAATCATTATATTTTCAAATGTAGGGCAAAGTTTTCATATGAAGACCATGTTTCAGGTGCCTACTGGGTGGAAATTTTTTGGAAACTTGATGGATGCTGGGATGTGCTCGATCTGTGGTGAAGAAAGCTTTGGCACTGGTAATGTTTGGGAAATATCAAATTATCTAGCTTATCTTTGATGTATGTGCAATGTGCTGATTGCAATGACAAATATATCAGAATTAGTTGGACAAATTTATTTTGCCTTATGGTAAAAGTGTGAGCAACTTCATGCATTTTGATATGTAGCACCTCTCTTATTCCGATATCCCACAAACTTGGTTCTCCTTGTGTTAAAGGAATAGGGCAAGCAACTTGATGTTTTTGCATATGTAGCTTCTTATTTTGGAGGGGGTATAATTCCATGATTAATCAAAATCAAGTGAAAGACTTGCTGATATACCATTGTAGACGTGTTGATTTTCACACTGTAGACTAGACATGACTGGGATCAAGGATCAAAAAACTGGAACTGGGGCAAATCCCGGCCGCCGGGCGGTACCGGTAACCGGAAATCCCGGATAAAAACCGGAAAAAATTTGGCAAATGAATTTTGTAGGTTGAGCGGGAGGAGACCGGTAACCGGTCGGTTATCGGAAAAACCGGTGAAAAACTGGAAAAACCGATGGAATTTGTTATGAAAAGGGCTTGTATTCATCATGAGGCCAAGGGGCCAATATATATACACGTACAGGTGTGGCACATATGCATAAAACCTCTTATACAACAGGGTAATTACACATATACATGAGATATTCTAACACCCCCCTCAAACTTATGGTGGATCAACAACATTAAGGTTGGAGTGGTGAAAACTATGCTGAGCTCTGGTATGTGGCTTTGTAAGGAAGTCTGCCAACTGAAACTCGGAAGGCACATATTGAAGAGCAACAACCTGATCCTGCACCTGTGTCCGCACGTATGAAACATCAACACCAATATGCTTTGTAAGCTCATGCCTCACCGGATCTTTAGCAATGCTAATAGCACTTGTACTGTCAGACAAAAGAGGAGTCGGTGCAGAAACAGAAACACCAAAATCCTCAAGTAACCACCGTAACCAAGTAACCTCCGCAGTCAACAACGCCATCGCTCGCAACTCAGCCTCAGCGCTCGAACGAGAAACTGCTGCTTGCTTTTTAGTCTTCCAAGCAATGAGAGAACATCCAAGAAAAACACAGTAAGCAGAGAGAGACCGACGATCGATTTAATCACTAGCCCAGTGGCATCGTAATATGCCCGAGTCAGAAAGAGCCGAGCGAGGGAAAAAGAGACGACGAGAGATAGTTCCACGAAGGTATCGTAGAACACGAAGGAGATGATCAGAGCGGAGTGTGTGGGAGCAGAAACAAACTGACTTAAGATATGCACAGGAAACGAAATGTCAGGACGAGTAACACCAAGATAAACAAGGCTCCCAACAAGGTAACGATAGCGAGTCAGATCAGGAAGAGGCTCACCATCAGTAAGATGAAGATGAACATTAAGTTTTATAGGAGTCACAGCTGTGCGTTGATCAGTAAGAGATGCATGCTCAAGAAGATTCTGAATATACTTTTCTTGGGATAAATAGAAACCCTCAGGGGTAGAGATAACCTCAATCCCAAGAAAGTAGCGAAGGGGCCCAGATCAGACATAAGAAACTGCTCATGAAGACGCTCCTTAATAAAAGTGATGTACTGAGAATCATCTCCAGTAATGATCATATCATCAACATATAACAGAAGAAGCGTTCGACCACGAGACGAAGTGTGAATAAAAAGAGCAGGATCATGAGCATTAGCCGAGAAACCAGCTGCAGTGACAACAGAAGAGAAACGATCAAACCAAGCTCGAGGAGCTTGAGACCATAGAGAGAGCGGCGAAGACGACAAACCATACCCTCAGGGACAGAATACCCAGGGGGCGGCCGCATGTAGACCTCCTCACGTAACTCACCATTGAGAAAGGCATTCTTGACGTCCAACTGGGAGATAGACCACTGGCGAACAGAGGCTACAGCAAGAAGAGTGCGAACAGTGGTCATGTGAGCAACCGGAGCAAAAGTCTCATCAGTCACGACCATGTTCCTGCTGAAAACCGCGCGCCACAAGACGAGCCTTGTAGCGCTCAAGAGAACCATCAGAGTGGGTCTTAACCTTATAGACCCACTTGCAGGTGATAGGAATAACACGTGTAGGAAGAGGAACAAGATCCCACGTGCCAGTACGCTCAAGGGTAGTAATCTCCTCTGCCATCGCATGCTGCCACTACTGATGAATAACAGCATCACGATAAGAAGTCGGTTCAGCAAGAGCAGTGGCAGCAAAACCAAACCGCGTAGGAGGCCAAATAGACTGACGATCACGAAGAGCATAGCGAGGAGATGTCGAAGAGGATGGCCCATCAGAAGATGGCACAGCAGAAGAGTCCTGAACCCGCGGACGATGAGTATAGTGGAGAGAATACGAAGGAACAAGATCAGGACTAACCGCAGGTGAAGAGGGTGCCGATTGGGAAGGAGGCACCGGAGAGATCAAAGGCTGTGGTGATGGAGTAGAGGCCGAAGAGGATGGCCCATCAGAAGAAGAGGGCACATCAGAAGAGTCCTGAACCCGCGGACAACGAGTATAATAGAAAGGATAAGAAGGAACAAGACCAGGACGCACCTCAGGAGAGGATGCTGGTGGTGGAGAGGAAGGGTCCGAGTGGGAAGGAGGCTCTGGAGTGATCAAAGGATGTGGGGAAGGAGCGAGAACTATGGGAGTGGAAGGAAAGGTCAAAAAAGAAAATAGCTCGACAATAGAGGCTGAAGTGGAGGAAGAAGAAGAACATGGATAGAAAGGACGAGACTCATCAAAAGTAACATCCCGAGAAATCCGCATCCGTCGGCCAACAGGGTTCCAACAGCGATAACCCTTATGCTCAGCACTGTAGCCCAGAAAAACACACTCAGCAGACTGGGCAGTCAGCTTGGTGAACATAGCACACACACCTAAAGAGGCGAAGACCGTAATAATCAGGTGTTTTGCCACATAAGCGCTCGACTGGAATCCCACCTTGAAGAGCAGACGAGGGCTGAATGTTAATAAAAAAGGTGGCAGTAGAAACAGCCTCAGCCCAGAAGTGTGGTGGAACAATAGAAGCAAACATAAGAGTACGAGCTGTCTCAAGAAGATGTCGATGCTTGCGTTCAGCCACACCATTCTGAGCATGAGCACCGGGACAAGAAAACTGTGGGAGAGTGCCCTGCTCAGCAAGAAAGGCACGAAGAGCACCAGACAAGAACTCCCCAGCAGAGTCAGCACGAAAAATGCGAATAGAAGAGTCAAACTGAGTACGGATCATGGTGGTAAAAGTCTTATAGATGGATAAAACATTACTACGAGAGGACAGAAAATATATCCATGTATACCGAGAAAAATCATCAATAAAAATAATGTAATATCGATGACCTCCTTTTGAGACAAAAGGAGCTGGTCCCCATACATCAGAATGAACTAGATCAAAAGGACGCTGAGAGACTGACTTGCTAGAAGGATATGGGAGTTGAAACTGTTTGCCAAGCTTACAACCCTTACAATGGAGAGAGGCATCACCAGACACAGATCCTAAAAGGCCACGACGAAGTAGAGAAGACATACGGGAATCACAAAGGTGCCCTAAACGATGATGCCACTGAGCAAAAGAGGCAGTGGAGACGGCAGTAGATGCGGAGGCAGTGGTGGAGGCGACGGATCGCAGCGGGGCGGAAGGAAGTCGGCCGCCAAGCTCCCAGAGCCGTTGGGAATCACGGCAGCGAGGGCCAGTACCAACCAGAGTCCCCGTGCGGCGGTCCTGAACACAACAAGAATCAGAATCAAGAATAACGTGACAACCATGGTCAGTGAGCTGGCCGACAGATGAGCTGTATGGTTAGTTTTGGGACATGGGAAACAGCAGGAACAAGAAAAGATGAATTGGAAAGAGTGCCTTGTCCTGTGACAGAAAGAGATGTAGCATCTGCTGTTCGAACAGTGATAGGAGAACTAGAGGGCTAACGGAGGTAAGAATGGTGGAATCAGATGTCATATGAAAAGAAGCTCCAGAATCAAGAATCCAAGGTGATGTACCTGAGGAAGGAGTAGAAGATGGTCTCTCACCCAAGATCGAGTAGCGTAACCAAAGAGCAGACGATGCGATGCGAAGCAACCATGCGACCTAGCAATCAGAGAGATCACCGAGTGTCGAGGTACCGTGACTACGCCGAGAAAAGAACCTCCAGTGCTCTTCGGCGAACGAGCACCACGACGAAAATCCTTCTTCTTGTAGCAAAACTGCTCCACATGTCCATCCTTATTGCAATAAGTGCAGTAGAGTCCGTTACCAACAAAGCAATTGCATCGGTGATGGCGCAATCGTGAAGCAATAAATAAAGCATACACGAGAGGAGTAAAGTCAAGAAGCCGCCAAAATCAAGGAGATGACGGCGATGATAGGAGACCCGCACCACGAAGATGGATCTCGATGACGAGCCGTGTAGGGGCTCCAACAGAGTCACACGAGGTGACGAGCGAAGAATCGAGCACGAAGTGCGCTCAAACTCGACCAAGACATGTCAAGAAGTCGTAGATGCGACGAAGCTCGGATGAGATCGCCGACGCGATAACACCGACAAAGCGGCGGATATCCGCCCTAAAGAGTCAATCGACGCTATATCACGATACCGAGTATAGAACTCATCCACGGTGGCATCTCCTCGCTGTAGGATCGCTCCCGACGCTGCAAAGAAGGTACAAGGAATCACCAGATGGCTCGTAGCGAGTGCGCAGATGTGCCCACATCGCCTGGGCGGAAGTCAGACCAATAATATCACCAGTGAGATGCACCTCCATGCTAGCAACCAGAATAGCAGAAGCACGAGCATCTTCATTAATCCATGTCTTATGAGTAGCAAAATCAAACTGAAAAGTCTCCATGGCAGCCTCAAAAGCCTCAGTCGCCTTTGTACGAGTGTTTTTGGAAGCATCCTTTGGGAGTACAGGCTCAGCGGGTGGAGTAGGGCGAGACGGACAAGGCAACTCGCCAATAAGAAACTCCCAAAGACGCTGACCACGCATGTAAAGACGCATATGTTGAAACCAATCCCGATAGTTGAGACCATCGAAAATCACCGGGCAACGAGGAATAGAGACTGAGCCTGTAGAAGAAGACATTTTTGTTTTTTTTTCTTTCTCTCTTTTTTTTCCTTTTTTTTTAGCAAAAAGCAAATGAGCCTTTTAAAGTGACCAGAGGCTGGTCAAACAAGCCAACAAATGTGGCTCTGTGGCTCGGTAGCTTCGGTCGGGTGGAGCCACAGAGGCGCGTCGCGTGCGCAGACCCGACACTGTCGGGCGGAGCCACCGAGGCTCGACGGCGGGCGGCTCCCCAGGCGGCGGCTGGCGGCAAGATCCTCCCCGGTTGATCTCTCTCTGGCCGGCACGGATCTGGGCGGCGTCTTCTCCGGGCTGCGATGGGCCTGAGCGAACCCACCACCGGGACTGTGCAAGGAGGTGGGCGGATCTGCGCCACGCTTTGGTGAATGGACCGACCGGCCTTGGCCGAATGAGCGGCAGCCGACCGCGTGGCTCGGGAAGAGTGAGACCGCGGCGCGCCGACGCGAAGATCGCAGATCCGGCGAGAGGCGACAGCCCCGGCAACGCGAGCCAACCAAAGCAGCAGGGGCAGTGCGGCGAAGAATCCGGCGGTAGATCCAATCTGGCGGAGAGGCGTCCGTCACGGCAGCGACGGTGCCTTGATCTGGCTGATGCAGACGGCAACGGAAGAAGAGGATCCGGTGGAGAGGGATCTGGCGACGGAAGAAGAGGATCTGGTGGAGAGAGGATCCGGCGGAGACAAGCACGACCCTAGGTATGACAAACCCTAGGCTCTGATACCATGTTATGAATAGTACTTGTATTCATCATGAGGCCAATGGGCCAATATATATACACGTACAGGTGTGGCACATATGCAGAAAACCTCTTATACAACAGGGTAATTACATATATACATGAGATATTCTAACAGAATTAAGACCCAAATGATTCATAACTATTTAGATTTGTATTAGAAGAGAGTTTTTGCACTTGATAATCCGATCCTTGGTTCACACAATAGTTAATCTACCACAACAATGCCTAAATCAATCTACGAAGTGCATTACGCAGTCACAAAATTCAAATTTACATTTTAGATATTTCGGACGATATACCCTCTACCGGACCAGACCGGGAAATCCGGTAACCGCCAGTTGATACGGCCAGGGATTTGGAACCCTGATTGGGATGATGAGATGTTCATATCTACTAATTTGTTTTAGGTTCTGACCACATTCGTGAAAAGGATGGTATTTGGGCTGTTCTAGCATGGCTATCTATTCTTGCTTTCAAGAACAAGGACAACCTTGGAGGAGATAAGCTTGTTACTGTTGAAGATATTGTTCGTCAGCACTGGGGTACTTATGGTCGCCATTATTATACACGATATGACTACGAGGTACTTCATTCAATCAACATGTATGTTATACCTCACGTTTGATAACATGCTAACTATAATCGTTTCTTCTTTAAGAATGTTGATGCAGAAGCTGCTAAGGAGCTTATGGCAAACCTAGTCAACATGCAGTCGTCCCTTTCTGATGTCAACAAGTATGCAGATTGCGTATTAACTCATACTTAATGCGGTCATCAATAATTTAACATAAGCACTTAATGTACCTACACATGCACGCACGCAGGCACTAAGCCACCAATGCATGCGTGTGCGCATGCGCAATTGAAGTTCAAAATACCTAGAAATTTGATGCCACATGATGATATTTACAATTATTCCAGAGGTTTTTGGTTATTTGACAAAAATGATGCATACTTTGCTAAGCTCTGAAGTGGACACGCTAGCTAATTATACCCTTTTTAGATGTTTTTCCTGACCTTTTTTGTCTGTATATATTGCATGGGTACGAGTCTATATTCTAAATTGTATCCATTAGTCGCCAGATCTAAATTGCATCTTTTCCTCAGGTTAATCAAGGAGATACGGCCAGATGTTTCGGATGTGGTGGCTGCTGATGAGTTTGAGTACAAGGATCCTGTTGATGGTTCTGTCTCCAAGCATCAGGGTATCCGGTATCTCTTCGGTGATGGTTCCCGACTGGTACGGCAAAACCCATGCTGTTATTCATTGGTAGAACTGTCACTGTTAAAATATCCTCCATTTGTCTCTTGAACAAAAGCAAAAGAAGTATAGCAAAAAATCTAGTCCACGTTCACAAATTTGACAGTGCAATATAGTCAGTCAACGCTTAATAGTGATTGAGTTGACCATACCGGATGCATTTGGGAGTACATACTGTATCATATGGGTTGCAACAATTGCTGGTGAACTAACATTAACTCTTGGCATTCTAGGTGTTCCGGCTCTCTGGAACTGGTTCTGTCGGTGCTACTATACGTGTCTACATTGAGCAGTATGAGAAGGATTCCTCCAAGACCGGGAGGGATTCGCAGGATGCCCTTGCTCCACTGGTATGACATCTGCCCAGTAGTGTTGTTTTGCCACACACCATTTTGTGAGGTTGCAGTTCTGATTCTGTGTTTTATCCCAGGTTGATGTGGCACTGAAGCTTTCAAAGATGCAAGAGTACACTGGCCGATCCGCCCCCACTGTGATCACATAAAATTTGCAAGAGTCGCTCGATTAGAATGAGTTGAGGCTGCGTACGAACTCCCCTTCTGGCCTCCTGTTTGATAGTTTTTTACATCTCACCCTGAATAAATGTATGTACCAGACTGTCCTCGTTTTCTTGCCAATGCTGCAGACTCTGCTGCCTGTACGGTATGCGACAATAATCTTGTCACAGTTCTGTAATTGAGTGTGTATTTCTGCAAGCAATATATTGGTGTGTTTGTGTTTAGAGTATCTGTGGTGCAGCATTCTTACCCCTCATGTATCATGGAACGTTGGTTTCGGTAGCTGTTAACTCCTGCGGTGTGAACTGTGAACCGTATGATAATCTTTGAACCCTGTCTGCCTCGCAACTCCTTTTAACAAAGTTGTAATACCTAAGAGGAGCTGGGCTAGTTTCGGCCCCGCCCAGCCCCTGTCCGGCCACCCGCCCATAAGGAGGCAGCCAGGGGAGGTTGTGCTTATCCTCTTCTCCCTTGTGCTGAGCCTCCCCTGTGCCTTCTTCCCCTGGGCCTCATCTCCCTCCGCCGTTGCAATATCGACACCACCCCCACTCTTGTGTGAGATGCTGTCGCTAGCCACTAGCACTGCCACCCTTTTGCCTTGCCTTTGTCTTGCTGTGCCGCTAGCCACAGCCGAAGCGACGCTAGCCCTGCTCTTCCTAGGGAAGGGAGCCGAGCACCCCCGGTGCTCCCGTCGCCGCCTCGCCTCTAGGCGTGTTGGCTAGCCACTGCCACCTACTCCCTCGCTGTCGTTGCCTTCTAGTGTCGGCCTTGCTCCCGCCAGCCTAGTGGAGAGGAGAGGGAGGGGGGTGGTCGTGTGAGGAGTCGGCCGACTGAGTGAGGGAGTGTAACACCCCGGTTCTTCATAGGGTTCAGGATGCTACCACTACGTACTTATCAACTCAAATATATGATGTTAATAAAGATTTTGGCACCACTACGCACTGCCTGTATCAATTTCATGCAATGCAATGCATATGTAACTATAGTTTATACCGGTATAATGAAGGGTACATCCGTCGATGTCACCCTCTCCCTCCACCCCGTGGAGGTGCCTACCTTTGTAGATTTTATTCAAGAACACTTTGGACTAGTCATATGACTTTCTCACCGTCATGATTCTTATGCATTTTATATGATGCAACATTCTTCAAATATAGATGCTTAATCATAAACCGTACTCCTCATGATATGATTGGCACATAATCATATATCTCATCTTATAAATAATACTATAAATCATGGTATGAGAACACAAATAACAAGTATTCACTATAATTCACTGTTTTACCATGCACTTGCCTGTTAACTTAGCGGACGGTGCGTGGACGACACCAGACTCAAACTGCCACATGAACAAGCATTAATTATTTCAATTCATTGCTAACGTAATACATTCATATACGAGCAAATGACATCGCACTTATGCATAACCTTACATAGCCAAATCCTATCCTACTAGGCAACTTCCCATTGTTCCGGTGCTTAACTGATCCGAGAATTTAGCGATTTTGTCATATATATTCGCGGATTGGATTCCACACGCTCAATCTCTCTTCGCTCGCTATCAGAATGAAAAGACAAGTTATCTACTAAGTAATTTTACCTGATGCTACTACTACTCCAGTATTCGCTAGTAGCAATGCCTCTCACCATTCATTCTTTCTCTTCCTTTCCCTCTCCCGCCACGGATCAACCAGATAAACAGTGGTAGCACCGATTTCACCATGAAGCATCCATATTAATCGGCGATACACAAATGGCTACCCGGATCAATTCTAGTAATCGACATAATAACTTATACAAGAATTGATGAATAACCAAGGAGGAGGGTTTTTGAATTGTTACCTTAACCCCGAGCGACTGGATAGGGGCACTATCTATTGTTCTTTGGCCGAATCTGACAGATTGGGCAGCAGGTTGAACTTTCCCTTTCTCTTCTCCCTCTTTTCCTTCCTCTCTTCTTTTCTTTTCTCCTCCTCTCCTTTTCCTTCCCTCCACGGCTGACTCCCTCCTCTTCTTCTTTCTTCTCTTCCTCGCCTTCATCCCTCATGGATGGCTCTCCTCCTTCCTTCACGCAGCCAGTCAGCTCCTCCCCACTCCTCTTCCCTCAACTGGCCAGCCCCTCCCCTATCCCAGCCGGGTCTCCCCTCACCTTCTCCCTGCATGGGTGTGCGACCGGTCGAGCAAGGGAGAGGCGACAAGCTATGGGCTAGAGGGAGACGAGGTGCGGCCTCTGGGTGGAGCGACGGCGACGGCAGGAGACAAGGAAGCCGAGGTGTGATAGGGGAGCAACGATGCTAGTGACGGTTGCACTGGAAGGTGGTGATGGCAGGCGCTAGCGCGTGGGGAGGCGACTCTTAGCGTCTATGGAAAAGACACGGTAGCAGGTGACAACACACGGCAGCAGGGGAAGCGCGAGCTTTGGTAAGTGGCAGCAACACAGCAAAGGGGAACGGGGACGACGGGGTGCGGCCGGAGAAGCGACGGCACATGGCGGAGGCGCATGAGCTAGGGCGGCGCTCGGCATCAGAACAACTGGGCGGCGGCGCTGGGTGTCGTAGAAACAATCGGGGATGGGGACAGGTGGCTGATGGAGGACAACAAGCAGTGGCACTGGAGGGTGGTGAGTGGTGGCGTCGACAACGGCAAGCGTGTGGAGGTGGCGATGTCTGAGCGAGCATGAGGGAGGCAACATCAGTTGGGTGAGCATAGGGGAGAGAAGCAAAAGCCAAGTTTGCTTCCTCCCTCTCCTAGATTCCTCTCTTATATGGGGCATTGCATGGGCTGGGCTAGGCCTTAACCAGCTCAAGTGCTACATTCTACCATTTTAACAGAATTTGACCTCGAATTCTGAAACTCAGCAATCTACACAGAAAACAAGATGAACTAAATTGAATAGAAAATAACTCTAACTCATACTTATAGTGAACAACTTTGGACACTTCTCGCGCATGCAAGATTCCAATTCCTACATTGCTTTTCGCTCAGACTATTACGACCACAGTACTTTAACATACTTTAACGTTTTTTGCCTCAGCACTTTCTCTGATTCCTCCAGAATCCGAACTGGATGAGACACATTGTGTACTCCTCGCATAGACTCAGGAAGATCTAAACAATATGCTGACTTTCCAATTCATGCTAGAATCAGAAATGGCACAATGTATCGTGGGCTAAGTTTTCCTTTGATACTAAATCACATAATTCCTTTAGTTGGTGACACTTTCAAAAGCACATGATCCCCCACTTTGAATTCTAAGTCTCGCCTCCTAACATCTACGTAGCTGTTCTGCCTACTCTAAGCAGCTAGCAGATTCTGTCTAATCTCTGCCACTCGTTCACTGTATGCTAGACCCAATCCGAACACAGAACTATCTTTTTGCCTACAGCATCCCAACAAAATAGTGATATACACTTTTGCCCATGCAAAACCTCAAATGGCGTGGCCCAAATGCTGGAGTGGTAGCTGTTATTGTAGGCGAACTCCACGAGTGCTAATTGATCCTCTTAACTACCTTTCCACGATAAAACACAGGACCTCAACATGTCCTCTAGTGTTTGTATGGTTTGTTCGGACTGTCCATCTGTCTGTAGGTGGAAAGTGGTACTAAACTGAAGTTTCATGCCCATAGCGCTTTGCAGACTCTCCCAAAACTTAGAGACAAACTTAGCATCTCTATTTGAGACTATCGTCTTAGGCACACCATGCAACCTGACTATCTCACACACATAGATGGGTGCCAAATTACTTGCCTAGTTCATCGTGCGAATAGGGATGAAGTATACGGACTTACTGAATCGGTCCACCTCTACTCAAATCGCATCCTTACCTTGCTGGATACGAGGTAAGCTAAATACGAAATCAATTGTAACATCATCCCATGACCAATGAGGAACATCTAAAGGCTACAATAGTCCAGCGGGACACTTATGCTTAGCCTTCACTTGCTGGCAAATCCCGCAGGACGCCACATGACGAGCGACATCCACTTTCATTCTTTTACACCAAAAGCTCTTTTTCAAATCCTGATACATCTTGGTCTCACCAGGATGTGCCATGTACAGGGTACGATGAGATTCCCTCAATATTTCATCCTTGACTTGAATTTTTTATGGCACGGAAAGGCGGCCTTAAACCGTAATGTGTCTGACTCATCAAGGCTGAAATCCCCCACTTTTCCTTCATTGATATGCTTTCTCACTTGTTGGAGCAGCCGATCGTTTTGCTGCACTTCTCTCACTTGTTCTGGAATTGCTGATTCTAGATACAAATGCGTCTCAACCTGTCTTGTACCAGTATAATAATAGAAAATTCCCATCTATTTAAAGTCAGCAATGAGACAACCTAGGTTGTGCTTATCCTCTCCTCCCCTGTGCTGAGCCTCCCCTACGCCTTCTTCCTCTACGCCTCATCTCCCCGTACCTTGCAACGCCGACGTTGCCTCCACTCGTGTGTGAGCCGTCGTCGCCAGATCTGGCCATGGAACGTCAGGTAGTGCCTCGATCCAGTTGTTCAGGGTTTGGGTAACATTTTGGAAACCCTTTTCCTTGCTTATTCATTGATTCTTGTAGAAGTTTGTATTTTGCTTATTAGGATGGATGTTTGGATAGTGCAATTGGTGCTACTGTTGTTGATCTTGTTAACTCGCGGATGAAGAGTAGTAGTACTAGTTGTTGCTAGTAGTAAAAATTGGGCTGTCGGTGTACAGCTGAATAGATTAATTATTGGATGATAAGTAATGTAAGGTTGGTTAGTATAATTAATTGAAGACGGAATGAGAGCGATTAGCAAAGAAAGTTTAAGCATATAAAGTCTGATTCATGAATAAAGATGTCAAAATCTTTATCCTATGGTCGGTTAAACACCGGGACAGTGGAAATGTGTTCTGTGAGGAAGGGATTGGCTATGTTGGGTTTGTGTGTAAGAGCGATGTCGTTTGCCCGTATGTGTATGTATGGTGTTAGCGATGAATTGAAATGGTTAATGCTTGTTCAAATGGCGGTTCAGGTTTGCTGTCATCTACGCATCGACCGTAAGGTTAACAAGCAAGTGTATGATAGAATAGTGAATCGTGTTGAATGCTTAGTACTTGTGTTTTATGCCATGATTTATAGTATTTATGAGATGTTATACATGATTATGTGTTAGTCATTGCCCGATAAGTGCTACTTATGATTAAATGTTGTTGAAAGAATGTTGCATCATGCATTACACTCATACACAAGACCTACCCCTGGTAGGCATCCCACAGTAGTGGAAAGATAAATATCTACTTTGGTAGGCACTCCACAGGAGTGGAGGTTGAGACCCCGTATGAAAGAGGATGGGGTGAATGAGTGGTCCATCGATAGGTGGACACTCCGCTATACCGGTATAAGCTACTATTACAGATGCATCGCATTACATTGCATGGAAGTGACATAGAAAGTGGTACAACTACGGAGATTATGATTTACACTTCACAGCCATGTAATTATTCTACAGTTCACAGTTATGGAATCGATTGCATTGCTAAACTGATGTTACTATTTTATTGTGTACTTGTTGAGTCTCTGTACTCATGCTTGTTTTGTTGGTTTTTTAGGTGATCCGGACTGACGGCGTGCACAGGACGGGAGTAGGACCCCTTTTGCACCACACTTATGAAATATTTAGTTTAGCTAGTCACTTAGTGTTCATATCAATCTCCTGTTAAGTTGTTTTAGTTAAACCTTGGTTCGAGATGGTTTTGAGAAGTTTGCAAGTATGCTCTGACATGGACTATTCCTTTGCTTAAAGTAGAGAGTGTGGCTCTAACATGGCAGTCGATGCGTAGACGGCACCAAATCCGAACTGCCACATGAACAAGCATTAACCATTTCAATTCATCGCTAATGCCATACATACACATACAGGCTAACGACATCGCTCTTATGTACAAACCAAACATAGCCAATCCCTTCCTCACCGGACACCTTTCCATGGTCCCGGTGTTCAATCGACCATAGTATAAAGATTTCGTCATCTTTATTCACGGATTGGACTCTATACACTTAAACTCTCTTTGCTAATCTCTCTCATTCCCTCTTCAATTAATTATACTAACTAACCTTACATTACTTATGATCCAATATTTAATCTATTCGACTATGCGTCGACAGCCCGATTTCTACAACTAGCAACTGCTACTACTACTTTTCATCCATGAGTTAACAAGATCAATAACGGTAGCACCAATTGCACCATCCAAGCATCCATCCTAATAAACGACATACTAACTTCTATAAGAATCGATGACTAAGTAAGGAAAAGGGTTTCTGAAGCGTTACCCTAACCCCCAAACAACTAGATTGGGGCACTACTTGACGTTCCTTGGTCGGATCTGACTGATCAGGCACCGAATCGGACTTCCCCCTTTTCTTTTTCCTCTTTTTGTCTATTTTTTCCTTCCTTTTCTTTCCTCCTTCTCTTCTTCCCTTCCTTTCCCTCAGTCGGTCGACTCCCTTTTCTTCCCTTCTTTCTTCCACTACTTCCCTTCCTTATGGCCAGCTCCTCCCTTTTCTCCCTCCTCCAGAATCCGAATTGGATGGGATTCGAATGTGAGGTCTTGCTTGATGATCAGTGGTTCTATCACAATCTTATGCTCCGGGTCCCTTAGGTATTTTATCAACATAGACACATGAAACACATTATGTACTCCTCGCATGGACTCAGGAAGGTCCAGGCGATATGCCAATTTTCCAATTCGGGCCAGAATTGAAAACGATCCAATGTACCTTAGGCTAAGTTTCCTTTTAGTACCAAATTGTATGATGCCTTTAGTGGGAGACACTCTTAGAAGTACCTGATCCCCCACTTCGAACTCTAAATCTCGCTTCCTAACATCTATATAGCTCTTCTACCTACTCTGGGTAGCTTGCAGATTCTATCTACTCTCTGCCACTCATTCCACTGTCTGTTGGACCCAATCCGGAATTAGAACTGCTTTCTCGCCTACAGCATCACAACATGGTGGTGATCTACACTTCCGCCCATATAGAACCTTGAATGGCGCTGCCCGAATGCTGGAGTCATAGCTGTTGTTGTAGGCAAACTCCACGAGTGCCAACTGATCTTCCTAGCTACCTTTCGATGACAGAACACAGGATCTCAGCATGTCCTCTAGTGTTTGAATGGTAGGTTCAGATTGTCCATCCATCTATGGGTGGAAAGCGGTACTAAATTGAAGCTTCGTGTCCAGAGCGCTTTGTAGACTCTCCCAAAACTTGGAGATAAACTTGGCATCTCTGTCTGAAACTATCATCTTAGACACACCATGTAACCTGACTATCTCATGCACATAAATGGGTGCCAAATCACTCACTGAGTTCATCGTATGAATAGAGATGAAGTGCGCGGATTTGCTAAATTGGTCCACCACTACCTAAATCACATCCTTACCTCGCTGGATACGAGGTAAGCCAACTACAAAATCCATGGTAATATCATCCCATGGCCACTGAGAAACATCTAGAGGCTGCAATAGCCCAATGGAGTGCTTATGCTCGGCCTTCATTTGCTGGCAAACCCCGCAAAATGCTACGTACCGAGCGACATCCACTTTCATTTTTTCCACCAGAAGCTCTTTTTCAAATCTTGATACATCTTGGTCTCATCAGGATGTACCGTGTACGGGGTACGATAAGCTTCCCTCGGTATTTCATCCTTGACTTGAGTTTTCTGTGGCACGGCACGTAGAGGTGGCCTTTAAACCACAATACGCCTAACTTATCAAGGCTGAAATCCTCCGTTTTCCCTTCATCGAGGCATTTTCTCACTTGTTGAAGCAACCAATCATGCCATTGTGCCTCTCTCACTCGCTCTAGAATCGTCGGTTACAACAACAGTTGCGACTTAGTCTGTGTTGTACCAGCATAACAATAAGAAATTTCCATCTGATCTAGGTCAGCAATGAGACAGCCTACGGTAGAGGGTATCATCTTACGACTAATGGCATTGGCAACCACATTCACTTTGCCCGGGTGATACTAAATAGTGAAATTATAGTCCTTAATCAACTCCAACTACCTTCTTTGCCTCAAATTCAGCTCTTTCTAAGTAAAAATATACTTGAGGCTTTTATGGTTAGCGAAAATATGACAGGACTCTCTATTGAAATAATGCCTCTAAATCTTTAGAGCGAAAACCACTATGGCTAGCTCTGAACCGTGAGTAGGATAATTCTACTCATGTTTCTTAAACTGTCGTGATGCATACACAATCACATTGCAGTCTAGCATGAGCACGTAACCCAGACCCACTCGAGAAGCGTCATAGTAGACTATGAAGCGCTTCTCTAGCTCAGAAAGGGTGAGAACAGGACCAATCACTAGCTTTTCTTTCAACATACAGAAACTGTGCTTACATTCATCAGTCCACTGGAATTTTACGCTCTTCTACGTGAGTTGAGACATTGGCTTAGCAACAATAGAGAAGTCTTTCACAAATTGCCGATAATAACCAATTAAGCTAAGAAAACTTCTCACCTCCTTAACATTAGATGGTCTCTTCTAGTCTACTACCGTTGAAATTTTGGCTGGATCTACTGAAATGCCCAGGTTAATCACATGTCCTAGGAAGCCCACTTTAGAAATCCAAAACTCATACTTCTTCAACTTGGCAAAGACTGATTCTCCCTAGAGTCTAAAGCACGAGCTTCAAATACTGATCATGCCCATGCTTCGTCCTGGAATAAATCAGAATATTATCGATGACATGACTACAAAGTCGTCAACATAATTGCATAGCATGATGTTCATTGTCTCCATAAAGAGAGCAGGGGCATTTTCAATATCTTACTTCCGTGCTCGAATTTGATTATACCCAAATTGTAGATCAATTTTGAAAAACACCTTGCCTCCCTTCAATTGATCAAATAAGTCTTTAATGCGTGACAAAGAGTATTTATTCTTGATGGTCACCTAAATAAGAGCATGATAGTCTATGCACATATACCAACTCCCATCTTTCTTCTCAATGAATAGGACAGGGGCTCCCCACGATGACACACTACGATGAATTAACCCCTTAGACAACAACTCATCCAATTGCTTCTTCAATTCCTCTTAGAAAGGTCGTGCCAAATTGTATGGGAACAGAGAGATAGGTCGTGTGCCAGGAACAATATTGATTCTAAACTCCACATCTCTTTCGGGTAGCATTCCTAGAACCTCTTCGGGGAATACATCAAGATACTCTCTCACCACTGGGATATCCTCAATGCATAAAGGTGCGCTTGGCTTTTCCACAAGTGCTAGAAGTAACCCAACCTTCATCATTTGGGGCTCGAGGAACAGGTTAGAAAACACAAGGAGAGAACGCAGGGGTGCATTCCCCTGAAAGATTATCTCCTCTCCAAAAGGAGCTTGCAAAGTGACTGTCCTCCAGAAGCAGGAAATCACGGTTCGGTAGCAATGCAACCAGTCCATACGGAGGATAACATTAAAAATATCTATCGGAATAACCATGAGGTTAGCAACAAAATCCTTGCCATCTATTAAAACCACACAACCAGGACACATTGTGGAGCTAGCAATGATACCCCCCCAGAGAATTGACTAAAATTCACTGCGAAATCTTTTGCATACTCAACTGTGCCTTTCTAGCGAACTCACGGAACACAAAAGAGTAAGTAGTGCCAGAGTCGAAAAGAACAAGGGCATCATACGAATATACTAATAGAGTACCTGTCACAACGTCTGATCGACCAATGGATTCAACAACAGGCAACGAGTAGACTCCGTGTGACATTGTAAGTTCAAGCTTCATTAAGTTGATTTTGGTGATAATAACAAATACAATTATAAGACTAATATGTTTATTAGTTATGATATCATTTAGCTTCATTTAGATGTAATGAATGACAAATACTATTGTGAGACTAACACGTTTACTTGGTTATGATCTCTTAAGTCTCACTTGGATGAAAAGGTGAAATCGCAGAAGTATGTGTTCGACACTCACACGCTTATATCTTACTGCATTCATCGGATCTAAAATATAGATTGAACTTCACCAAATAGTCTAACTTAAATATGTGCATATGCTTTCACAGTACATTCTTGTATGCACACATTTAGGGGACTTCACTCAATGTTTTGTGATTTCATTAGTATTGATTCATATTTTCGTTTCAACATACACTAAGGATCTTTATTTTGAAACATATTCCTCGAGTATATATAGCTTATGTAGTTCATATATACTTATAATCGGGTTGTCATCTAGTTTCTCCATTATGTATTACTGGTTGGATGATTAATAACAATCGGATGTGTAAGATTTACTAGCAATTAATCTCAAAGACAAACACTTCCATTCAAATGAGTTAATTGCTTAGAAAGCCTATTATGGAGTATACAATTATTGTGTACATGTTGTGTACTCGTAAATTATTTATCTATCTCGTTATTTGTTGATATTGTCATGAATTACCAATAAGAGAATATTGCAGAATCTAATCCCTCCATTATGAATTAAGGCGATGTTTTGGTAATTGATAGCAATATATTTGTGGGCTAACATTTGTCATAAGTTGGATGAATAGGTTAGGTTTCACAAATAAAGATAGCTTGGCATGACTTCATGTATTGAAGATCATTAAGTCATGTACAGAATGGAAGATGGCTTCTTGAGTTAAAGGCCATCAAAAAAGGATGCATCATGAGTTGTTACATATCCAATAGAAAATGATCATATGTTGGTCATCAAGTCAAGAGAAAGATGCATCATGGTTGATGCATAACAAGACAAAGTTTCGGACTTAAAGTGAAGATATATGTCATCATGCTTTAAGAAGATGCTAAGTCAAAGGTATAACTAGCTAGGGCTAAGGATAGGTTCTTAGTCTTCTACTGATCTTGATGTTTGGTTGGAAAACCGGATTGCTAGTATATATTGTCGTACTATTAAGAGGAGTCATGTCTAGTATCTTGAGTCTTATCATGTATTGATTGCTCAACCTCACTTGCTTTAACTTTCTGTAGCATGATGCCTATATTTGCGAATGTGTTTTTGCAAATAATTATGACTTATATGTTGAATCATTGTAATATAGGACTATATATTGCGAATGTATTTTGCAAATGTTTGAAGTCTATGTTTTCCACTCCATGTGGTAATACTCTGCACAAAAGATTCTACGTAATACTTCACCTTAAACTACTCGACGAAGATATTTCAAGTGGTTGGACCCTACATAGGGGTCCTGACTAAAAGGACTCTTCCCACCAGATGTCCGCCTGCCCCTTTAACTGGAAGGCCATGTAGCGAGCTCTAAGCTATGAAATCATTTCTAAAGCTTCAAACTGCCATCCCATATAGCGCAACCAATTTGCAGCTTGGACTGCTGTACCCAACCCATCAAAGGTGTCCAAACGCAATGCCATCCATTCACGAAGGCTCATTCTTTCCTTCAGTGTGACTGGAACGGTGGTCTTGGTAGCGACGGGTGTGGCTACATGGCAGCTACGGGAGCTTGTCGGCGAAGTGAGCAAACCTCTTCTATGAACTCTCACGGTAAAGCTGAAGACCTTGCCTGATTTCTAGCTATAGACTGCCTAGCAGACCCAACCACTGTGTCAGGTGGTTCCTGCTGATCCTCTAGTGGTGGCTCCGCTTGGGCACGGCCAAGACCACAACCTCGGCCAGCACTGCGACCACCACCTTTACCTCTCGGCATACCTTTCAGCCCAAACAACAATAACACAATCCGTTCACGAACATCCATCACCTACCACAACTAATAAAGGATACGAGTAGCAAAAACGTAATGCAATGCTTGATCTGAACCCATCCTATTGTGCACCAATGTGTCAATTTTAGTTTAATTATTAGGTCTAAGTCAAATTTTAGTTGAATAATTAAGCTAGGTTATCAAAAAAAATTTCCACCATGGACCTAATGCCCATTCTGATACCAACTGTAACACCCTGGAGAGCCCGAAATGCTACACCCTCACACTTAACATCTCGATTGGATGCTGCTGATAAAAAATTTCGGCAGCACATCCCCTGTTTATAGGACTTCCAACAGAGAGCAAACAACAAATATATAGAATAACTTTAGGAAACATATGGAATAACAACAATATAATACAAATTCCATATCACACATAAACATGATCACAGTTGGCAAATCACATATGAAAATACTACAACCAAGGCTTAGGGCTCCATGTCCAAGAAGGCTCACAACCACGACCTCAAGAGCGTAATTAACATAATGACAAACCACAAATGGACTTACCAGGCAAGTGCATGGTAAAATAGTGAATCGTGTCAAATGCTTGGTACTCGTGTTTTATGCGATGATTTACAGTATTTATGAGATGTTATATAGGATTATGTGTTAATCATTGTCCGATAAATGCTACTTATGATTAAACGCTGTTAAAAGAATGTTGCATCGTGCATTGCACTCATACACAAGACTTACCCCTGGTAGGCATCCCATGGAAGTGGGAAGATAAAATCCTATTTTGGTATGGACTTCACAGGAGTGGAAGTTGAGACCCTATATGAAAGAGGATGGGGCGAATGAGTGGTCCATCGATAGGTAGACATTCCACTATACCGGTATAAGCTACAGTTACAGATGCATTACATCGCATCGTATTACATTGCATGAGAATGACATAGAAAGTGATACAGCTACAGAGATTATAATTTGTAGTTCACAGTTATGGAATCGATTGAATTGCTAAACTGATGTTACTATTTTATCGTGTACTTGCTGAGTTTCTAGACTCACGCTTGTTTTGGTTTTTTTAGGTGATTCGGACTAACAGCATGTATGGGATGGAAGTAGGACCCCTTTTGCACCATACTTATGAAATAATTAGTCTAGCCAGTCACTTAGTATTCATATCAATCTCATGTTAAGTTGTTTTAGTTAAACATTGGTTTGAGATGGTTTTGGGAAGTTTGCAGATATGCTGGGACATGGACTGTTCCCTTTGCTAAAAGTAGTGTGTGTGACTCTCCCGTTAGTTCTAAGTCCATTTGTGGTTAGCCGCTATGTTAATTACGCTCTTGAGCTCGTGGTTGTGAGTCTTCTTGGACATAGAGCCCTAAGCCTTGGATGTGGTATATTTATGTGTGATTTACCAACCGTGATCATGTTTATGTGTAATATGGAATCTGTATCATATTGTTGTTATTCTATATGTTTTTTGAAGTTATTATATTAGTTGTTGTTTGCACCCTGTTAGAAATCCTATAAACAGGGGAGGTGTTACCAAAAAATTTTTATCAGCAACATCTAATTGAGATGGTAAGTATGAGGGTGTAACATTCTAGGCTCTCAGGAAGACCGGGGTGTTACAAAAGTGTCTAATACGTGTGAAGCATTGGCGTATAGACAGTCTCCTTGTTATTTTTAAAAGAAAAACCTAATGCATTTCCTACGCATCGGATCATCACTTCACTACCACTCCTACATGCTGTGGCACTAGTAGAGCATGTGCCCATGCAAAAAGAGGTCGTGTGCCCATGCAGCAAGTAAAGAGGCACCAAAACCAACATTAGAGATTTATGCATCAGGGCGTCAGGAGTGTATATATCCTAATGGGTCTTAAGGTGGGCTTCACCTAATTGTTAAATCCGACCATGTTTTGTTTGAGGCCACCCTCGGCTCTAAGAAGAGTTCCACTTGACAGTAAAAAAAATATCCATTATGCCATGGTAATTAGCTGGTGACGGAGAGAAGACAGGATTCAAAAAAAAATTATATTTTAATACTTATGGTCAGATCTTTAGCTTGAAGACCGGTCTTAAGTCTTTTTTGCTTATAACCTACTTAAAATCAACTCTGTAATATATAAGTTCGATCTTAAGGTGACTTATGACTCCCTATTTTCATACACTACATATGCCCTCCCAGCTACAACCAGCTAGTTAATGAGCACATTGCAGGAATCATTATTGTTTATTATTATTCGAAGTTTCTGCCAATGTCAGCTTTATTGCTGCAATGCAGCTCACACACGGGTTGCACCAAATACTTAGGACCCCGCGGTTGAAGAACCCACCAAGACATTCACTTGCCATTGGAGAGGCTCGGCTTCAGGAGGATGGTGGTCTGCGCGATCATGGAGGTGACGACGTAGGGATCCATGTTGGACGCCGGCCTCCGGTCCTCGAAGTATCCTGAAAGAAACCAAAATTTCCGCCCATTTCAGCCCCAGAAACCAATCAACACAGCAAGCAAGATCCCATCAATGGCGGTCTCTCGCCCCTCACCTTTGCCTTCCTTCTCGGTGTCACGGCCGACCCGCACCGACGCGCCACGGTTTGCAACGCCCTGACAGAAATCAGAAGCGAAAGAAGATGTATTTTGCTACGCAGGAAGGGAAGAATGCTGTGTGATCTGAAAGGGTGCGGGTAACATGGACTAGCTTCTAGCCGGTCTAGCTTACCCATACGAAGGTGTTGATGTCTGCGGTCTCATGGCGGCCGGTGAGGCGCCGCTCGTTGCCTTCCCCGTACGCGGCGATGTGCTCCTTGTGCCGCATGCCGAGCTTCTTGATCGCCTTCTTGATGACCTCGTACCCTCCATCGCTCCTCATCGACTTGGTACTGAAAGCACAATACCGACAGATTATGGCACAAGTTCACTACATCTACATGATCATACATTCGTTCATACGGCTAAGTAGTTTTTGCGCAAACTCTTTTTTTTTACCTGTAATTAGTGTGTGCACCAGCACCATTCCAGTCTCCCTACAGCCACATACATCCAGAATTACAGACGACGTATACAGGACCAGCTGGCCTATGCGATGGCGGATCAAATTTCAAAATTTTGGTAAAAAATAAGATGTTCACCGGAACTGGTTTGGGGTCGAAGGAGACGACGACACCAGCAATCTCAGTGATCCTCTGTTAGCCACAGGTAAAAAGGAAAAGTATTACCCGGGGGGTGGATTGCATATTATGTGTTAGAATCTTAGTTGATATAGCAAGACAATTAAGGCAGTTTACCTCAAGAATGTACCGAGCCACCCAGAGTTGGTCGCCGGCCGAGATGCCAACGGCAGGGCCAACTTGGAACTCCCACTGTCCATACAGCAATCGATGACCAATTGGTGAAACATCGTTGAAGAATGCGCATCGAAATAGCAGGTCATGCAAAAGTAATCTTGCGCTCGTACCTGTCCTGGCATGACCTCTCCATTGATTCCACTGATGTTGATACCGGCATAGAGGCAGGCCTTGTAGTGTGCATCGACGATGTCGCGCCCGTAAGATTTATCCGCTCCCGCGGCGCAGTAGTAAGGCCCCTGTTACATCGTTTCATTGCTCAGAAATTTACTAAACTTCAGTTGATTAGCAAGCATGGCTTACTCTTGTCTTCTCAACAACTTCGCACGGGTTATCAGCAAGTACTAAGCTAAAAATTTAGCATTTGCAACTAAGTTTCTTCTCTCTTAGTAACTGTTTTAAGTGCTAACTTGTAGTCTATACTGTGTGTAACAAAGGAGGAGAGTCTTTGGCAAGATTGCTGCAATATGCAGCGTGTCTAGTTACCTGAGGGCCAGGGTAGCCCCCTAGCGGCCAGCCAAGAGGCCAGTTGGTGTCCTTCTGAAGAAGGGTGTACTCTTGCTCAATCCCATACCTGATATTCGTGCAACATAAGAAGTGGCATATGATTGAAACAGAAAATTTGTGCACAAAGAGTAGTTCATTGATTTGTTCAGTACTACGGATGTGAATTACTAAGGTACTGACCATGGTTCTTCAGCCTTGACATCAGGATGGCTGAATATCTTCGCCGCATTGTATCGCTTGTTGGTCGGAATTGGCTCTCCAGTAGGTGCATAGCAGTCGCACATGACCTATGCGGAGCTCAAAATCAGGTAAAAAAATTGGTCTACATGAACAAGATTCATGCAGAAACTTTGCATAGATGAACCAAAGAAAGGAGTCTTTTACCAGAATGTGCTTTCCCTTCCTGAACGGGTTCCTGAAGATGGCTTGAGGACTTGATAAAAAACGTGAAGGTAAATCAGTTCAACTTCAAGGCACACACATCAAGGTGTAGTCAAAGAATGCACTCAAGAGCATACCAAAGGATGACTTCACTGTCCTCACCCGTAGCTTGGCCGGTGCTGGAGCCGTCAAAATTCCATTTTGGAAGCTTGCTTGGGCCATCAACAGGTCCAGACAACGTCTGATTATTAAAGGCATTCACAGGAACTGTGAGGCACTCGCAAAGTTGTCACTCTAGAATAAGAGGGTGTACTCTGGCTTTGCTCCTCACATCCATCCCAGTACCACCAATCCTGAATTAGACAAGGTGTAGTTGGAAGCAGATTAGTAAGGCCTAAAAGTAACATGCTGAGGTATAACAGAGCAAGAAGTCCTTGATTAACATGGAAGAACAAGATGCTTTTTCCTCAACCCAAAGGAAGAAAACCGACAACTAAACAAAACAAGATTCCAAGAACCGGCACAAGGAGGATTAAATTAAAACGTCAGATGAGACAGTGGTGAAGAAGAAGAAGAAGAAAGAAACAATCTTACCATATGTACTCGGCTATGATCTTCTCGGTGCTGTCTGACAGGTCGAGGTTGAGGAGATCAGTGAGCAGAGACATGGTGATCTTCTTCTTCCTCGCCTTCTTCTTCCCCCGAGGAAGCTAGGGAGAGCAGAGGGACAGGCTCTAATGGCAGCCTCTCGGAGACGCGCAGGGAGAGTGTGATTTGTGTCACAGTAGCTGGCGGTCGCCCCTCGGTTAAGTAGCGGCGAGGCATTGAAGGGTCATCCCGATCCAACGGTGAAGGGGTCTGACTGAAATCCTCTCCCACTAAATTTTACTAAAGCTAATTTTTTTTACTATAACTGATTTAACTTTTTAGACATAATTAAATTTTAAGAATATAAAATTAGAAAAAATATGTTAACCTATCACGAACAATACAAAGAAACACAGAAAAAAAAAGAAAAATACAAAAAAAAATCTAAAAAATTTTAAAAAATTAGAAAAAATGTATTACTAAAATAATAAAAAAAAATAAAACTAAAAACTGAGCCTAAAAAAAAGCTGAACCGAGCGCGATTCAGCCTGCTAATGTGCTTTGGCCGTTCAATCAGTTGCGCTTGATGTGCGTACGTGGGTGCGCGGGATACGGTGCAGCTGCAAGACAGGTGCACAACTGTACGTGAGATCATCGATCTTGCTTATGCATGAAGAGGCACCATTCACAGGCTCTCGCGTGCATGATGCGTCTGCTCTACGGGGCCGCCATTGCCCGCTAGGCCAGACAAATGTTGTCAAATCTCGAGTCTGATCGAGAGGCGACACTTGGGCGAAAGGAAAGCGACTAGCTCGCTTTGCTTTGTTGTCGTGTCATCTGTGCCGGTCTTGTAGTACCATTTCGTAACAAACGATTTAACTGTTCGGGTCCTTACGTCAGTGCGAATAAATGCATATAGTACAGAGAGCGCGGTCCTCAAGAATCGGTTTCGTATCGTGTGCCTTGTAAATCCTCTGCCATAGGGCGAATCACAGCCGTCGGATTTAAGTCGAACAATGTAGATCTATCTAGGGCTGGAAAAAAACTCGAGATTTGCGGGCTGTTCAAGTTCAGCTCGCTTTAAACTCAATTTGAGCTTCGCTCGAACTTCAAACAAACCGAATTCGAACAACATCCTAAACTCGCGAGTTTCAACGAACCGAACTCGAATAGCTTACGAGCTTATGATTTTTTTACCCCCTCTTCAATTCCTCACACCCCCTCCCGCCTCTCCCCTCAAATTCCCCCCACCCGGCCACCCGCTTGCCCACCCGCGCGGCCGGCCCCCCTCCCGCGCCTAAATCCCCCTGACCCACGCCCCCGCCCTCCGCCCAAATCTCGCCCACCCGGCCGCCCCCTCCCCCCCCCCCCCGCGCCCAAATCTCCCGCCCCGCCTCCTCGCTCCTCCTCTCCCGCCCCGCCCCCCCACCCCGTCCCCTCCTCGCCCCCGCGCCCCATCATCCTCCTCCTCTCCCGCGACGCCTCCTTGCCCCCTCCCGCCGCCTCCTCCCCCGTCCCCTTCCTCTCCCCCATTGTCACTGTCGCCCCCACCTATCCTCCTCGTCCCCCACCGCGCCTCCTCTCCCCCACCGCCGCCGCCTCCTCAACCTTCTAGCGCCGCCCCCAGCTTCCTAGACCCCGGATCCGGCCGGATCCGACCAGATCCATGGCTGGCCCCCTGCAGCTCGGTCGACCTTCGAGCGCCACCCCCAATCGCTAGGTACTCCCTCTCTACTCTCGTCACCGAGCCTACACGAGTCGAGCTTGAGCGAGCTCGAGTTTTGTCCGAGCCCAGCTCGAAGCTCAATGTCAATCTCAAGCTCGCTCGAGCTCAGCTCGAGTTTCTACCAAGCTCGAGCTTGCCAGGTCAAGCTCGCTCGAGCTCGGCTTGTTTACAGCCCTAGATCTATCCCTATAGTGCTGCTACGTAATTCCTCTCGGTTAGAGTATGTGTATAGAGAAATTATAAGAGATAGAATAGATTCAATTTGTATGATTTGTATCTCAATATAATTATTTCTATATCTCTTAAGAGGTTCTATATCTAGTGTAAATTGACTTTTCTAAGTCACCTTGTAATATGTGTGTGTGTATGCCCTTCGAGGCTTAAACAATAGATAATTAAGTATTCGGACTATTCTATCCTTCTACATGGCATCAAAGAGGGTTCGCATTTGGGCCTATTGTTAGCCACCACAAATTTCCGCTACACGACATCCCTGGGAGTGCCGATGTAACCTCTTAAGGGTTACA
This sequence comes from Melocanna baccifera, assembly GCA_036346265.1. Lineage (NCBI taxonomy): Eukaryota > Viridiplantae > Streptophyta > Magnoliopsida > Poales > Poaceae > Melocanna > Melocanna baccifera. The sequence goes on along the minus strand of CM070683.1, from coordinate 6,731,358 downwards.
CAAATTCATTGTAGCTAGATGTTTTATTCACTAATTAATAGTTATGTTGCCACTACCGTAGCTTCTTTCGCCTTGCCTTTCAAATTTTGAATTTTCTTGAATTTTAGCTCAATTTCAAAAACCTTCCCAATTTGGCAAGTCCTTAGCCTTTTACACCATCCCTTCTCAACCTTTACGCTTTATTCTACCTTTGATGCCTTTCCACTTCTCGCCACCTCCCCTTTTGCTCCGGCCACAAGGCTTCTTTCCGTTCATCACCATTGCCGCCGTTCACGACCGCCATTCACACCGTCGGCCAAGCAAGTCAAGCCACCGTACCTTATGCTGCTGCACCTCTGACAATGCCTTTAACCTCGTTGCTTCCTCTTGGCCTCGCACGACGACTGCTCAAACTCACCTCAACGCCACCGCAAGGCAATACCTTCTCGGTTCAACGTGTTCACCCGCCATTGACCTTGCCACTACGCCCTCACCAGCCCCAAGGGAATTGCCAAACTTGAGGCATGTGGTCTGATGCGGTGGGCGAAGCGCGGTGTGGCACTAATGTTGTAGCCTTGCGCTGAGGTGGCGTGCCATTCGGCGCTATGCTGTGGCCACCTCAGCTGTGTCATTTGACATGGCGTCACCAAAGAGAGGCGATGTGCTGGGATCGAGGGTCGTCGACGCTACAGTGCACGACGACGGTCGGCAATGAGTAGAATATGAAGAGGGGAGTGAGGAGGTTTCACTGGTACCTATCACGGTGCTTGGCGAGCACAGGAGGCAGCCGATGACGAGGTGGAGCGGTAGCGGCACTCAGCTTCGGGCGAAAACGACGTTCTAGTGGTGCGAGGGTTCGGTGAGGCGACAGACGAGCTTCGTGTGGGCGTGGGGAAGATGTAAGTGATGGCACTGCGGTCGAAGGTGGCCTAGTTCGCCCGAGGGTCCTTGCCGGAGCTCACCGAAGCTCGTTGGAGGGAAGAAGATGATGCCCGAGCTCCTTGGCGTTGGGCAAGGAAAGATCAGGGCAGGGTGGTGTGAGAGGTAGTGGTGCTAGGGTGCGGTATTTATAGGGGCGGGGGAACAAGGCTTGGGAATTCCTCACCGTGATCCATGGCCGACGAAAGGAAAGGGGTGAGAGAAAAGGAAGGGGAGACGCGGAGGGGGAAGGTGTTTGCGAAAATCGTGAAATTCATGGTGATACGGGGGATTTCCTTCTGGTGAGCGACCGAAAAACGAAAGCGGTGGCAGGACTCGGTGACAGAATCGGTGGCGGAGATGGCGGCGTTGCGCGGAGAAGGAAGGTGGACGGGAGGAAGAAGGAAAGGGGCGGGGCATGGTGCTGACAGGCAGGCCCGGCTGGGCGAAAAAAAGGAAAGAAAGGGGGACGATAGGATGGGGCTGACGCAGGATGTGGCTAAATCTCGTCGTCCACGTGTCGGTCCGAGGGAGAGGCGGAGCAGGAGCGACGGGATGAGCTCGGGCATCAACATAGGCCGATCTGGGCCGCCAATGCGTCGCCCAGGGAGAGAGGCGGTAGAATTTAAATTTTTATTTTTTGTTTTGATTTTCAGAAAAGCCTAGAAATTCAAATAAAGACTAGAAAATAATAGAAAATTCCAAATAAATCTTAAAAAATTCCTATAAATTTAGAAAAAGCAAGGAGCCCAAATAAAATAATTTTAACTTGTTTTGACCACAATTACACAATTGATTTTAATAACTCACTCTCTTGGCTCGATTTTAAAATTTTAGAAAAGGAATTTTTAAATCCAAAAAAATCTAACTAAAGAAAATAAATAAAAACAAAAGTTTGGAATGTCACACATAAGCATTCCCAAGTCCGGACGCGCATAAGAGTAGAGCAAGATAAAAGTAGGAGCTAAAGCAAAATGCACGAAGTAAAGGAATAGAGTATTAGACTATCTCGGGTAAGGAAGGACTGTGAACCAGAGTCATAGCCAGGTAGACTGGGAGGAGGTGTAACAGCAAGTCGGTGCCAACTATAGGGGTAGGAAGGTTGTGGGAGCCAAAGAACCACCAAAGAACCAAAGAAACCCTAGCATGACGCTATGACTAAGCCAAACCACCGAAGCCCAAAATAACTAAAAACCATAACTCAGAGTAGAGGACAAACCGTTGGAAAAGCCAAGACCAGAAGTGGGTGGTGCGATGAGAAGAGCCACTGGCGGTAAGGGGGCCCCTGGCGCACCAGCGCTAGAAACCCCAGCTAAAAGCCGACGAGGAGGTGGCGAGCCATGGACTGTAGAAGGATGGTGAGGAGAGCCAACGTGAGTAGATCCGACATTGGAAGGACCCCCAGTGATGGGTTGGAGGAGTGGCAGTGCCCCCTAGAGTCCTCGATGGTGAAGATGACGCTAGATCGAGCAGGGGTTGTCGGAGGCGAGATCTCATGGCGATGGCGCACCGCAAGCGGCTAAGGAGGTAGAGGTGGCATATTCACTTAGGTGAGCACCTATGGAGGTGGTGGAGTCCAGATCAGGGGACGAGAGGAGGAAGTCGAGGGGAGGGCGACAAAGAGTAGGGAGAGGAGCCAAATGCGCAAGAGCGGAGCCAGTGGAGTGTGTGGCATGCAGGTGCGTGTGTGGGTAGTGCTGTGTGAGTATGGCTGAGGCCGAGCGGGTGCATGTGTGCTTGTGTGCCACGTGTTGTGTTGTGCGTGGGTGTGTTTGGTGTGTGGCTGGAGGGAGTCCAGATCTAGTGCAAGGAAGGGTAGATGCTCGATATTTAGAGTTTTTGGGATTTGGTGGGAACGGTATTCGGTATTTTACCATGTAGAACGTCGGATACACAAATGTAAGTCAGCGAGAGCTTGATCGGTAGACAAACTAGTAAAAGCACATGCTTCATAAAAGACCATCGGGGCAGATCGAGCAACACCAAGAGGATAGCAACAAGAAAAATAGGCTAACTTCAACCGACGATCGAGAGGCATAAATTAACAAAGTCCACCAATGAGGGAGAATCTGACTTTATAAATTTTTAGATAACCAAATAATTAATTATTTTCACAAGTCGTGCATTTGCCTGTTAAATGCAGAAGGCGAACTGGCTCAGACGGAAGTAGCAGATCTGGGCTCCATTAACACTGAGATTTACTACTATTAGTAGACAAGCTTGTTTCTTGATCATTAATCTAGTTATATTTAATGTAAAAACTACATTTCTGTACCATTTATTATATATGTGCATTAAAACCTTATTTCAAAATTAAATCAAATAAAAGAGATAAAAGAGAAGAGATATGAAAAAAGAGTAATCCTGCTGAGAGTAGTCGTTGGGTTGTAAGGGTAAATATTAGGATGTTAAAGGGGACCTCAAGAAAGAGAGGGAAGGTGGAACCCTTTACATATGGATATGATATAAAGGACCAACAAACTCTCACTCGGACAGGAGGTCATATTTAAGTGCCAGCCATTTTTCTATTTTCATCAGGCAGAAAATGCTACCCTATTACGTTATTATTATCTCTACAGTATGTAAGTATTATAGTGTGAGTGGTGATAAAGGAACTCAGGACCGGTAGCGTAAGTCCAGAAGTGGGGGATGCTAGGCATATATATTAGCGCAAGTGGAGTGTTGGGTGAAGGAATAACTAGCCTAATCAACGCTACTTGAAATCGGTGGATGCTGGGTGAGCATCCCGGGACACCGGTGGAGAATAGATGGGTGGAGATTTAATAATATAACTTGAAAAACGTTCTGTACTATAAGCTTGGCACCACATCGAAGGAAATATAGGATACCTAGTTTCATAAGGGCTTAGAATAGCTATAGATACAGTGGTATAAGTCTGCACAGTGCACAATAAAGTCATAAATTCATGTATGTCTCCTGGATTGGAGGCTATGAAGGTCACTAGGAACTTTCTTCTCACCAAGTAATAAGTAGTATTTTCATAAATTAAAAACTTGTCTTTTAATTTGATAAACTAGTTTCGAGAAAAAGAGTTTAGTTAGAAAGTGTGATATTGAAAAAGAGAAGAGTCGTACTGTGCATTTTGCTAATATACTTGCTGAGTACGCTAGTACTCATCTTTACTATTATTTTTCTTTGTTAGATCTTAGTTTGACTGAGAGATTACCTTGAGTGGGATGAGTGATTCGTAGGCACCGATAAGGCCGTGTGGGATGATGGTGATTACTACAAGGACCCTGGTGAGATAGGCATCCTATATGGCGATTGGGATGAGTAAACGTCTAGTGGAGCAGGGCAGACAAGAGATAGGGTATATGTTCAGTATCTTCTGTATTTAAATAAGTGTATTAAAAACCATAGCCTTGCGTGACAACTGTTGTAACAAAGGTACAAGATCTATTTTATTATTCTGCTGCGCTACTTTGGTAAGACTTATTATTCATTAGAACATTGTTCTACCAAGTAAACGAATAATAATTCGTTGCTTATGTGTGATTATCCTTTGTAATGACACGGGGCGGCTCCATTCTTCCCATCAGAAATTTCAAACCAGATCGAATTGAATCGCTAGGAACCAGTTTTTTTTCTCATTGCGTGCGTACTTCGATCTCAGCACACAAGTGGTTTCGTGCAGTGCATACACGTCGCATAGCACGTTACAAGACGACGCTGATGTATGTATCATGCGGTTTACGATAGATGCTTTGTGAAATTGTAATTGCGAATGTAAGCATGGGTCAAGAAACCGTTACTCCGCGAGGCGAAGGAGAAGAAGAAAGATCAAACGCGGCACGCTTAGCTTAACCTAAAGAAGAACGTAATGCTCGTGTTGATATAGGAGAGTTATCAGCGGATTTGCTATACTTATCGAATATCGATGCTCTTGAGATAACCAAGTACATATACATTAGCGTTGGTTCAAATGAAACCAACTTGCCAATAATTTTCTAAAAAAATGAACTTGCCAATAGTTGGACTGTTGGAGCATATATTGGCTTTGCTGTAACTTTGACAGACGTTACAGATGCAAACGAACAGGTTGACGGGCCGTCGGCTCATCTGAATGCAGCATGACAATTGACACAAGCCACAACAAACAAAATAAAAGATAGATAGGCCCTCGTTTAAGGTGCATTCCGAATAACAATGGCTTCTGATTTCTGATTAAAATTCTATTGTAGTTAGTTTTTTTACTGTAGCTGATTTGACTTTTTAAGTATAATTAAATTTTTAAAAAATATAAAAATAGAAAAAAATATGTTAACTCATCACGGACAATGCAAAGAAATACAGAAAAAAAGAAAAATACAAAAAACTTAAAAATCTAAAAAAATTATAAAAAACGAATTATTGAATAGTGAAAAAAGTTAAAGTTAGAAGTTGGAAAAAAGCTGAAACGAGTGGGGTTAAGTCAAAGATCACTCCAGCAATTCAACAGATATGATGACCAACTTTGCTTCGCCTTTTTGACTTTTGTCATTTTGCCTCCAAAGCTTCTCCGGATACCACACGCACTTGCAGAGTTGCAGTCCTACCTACACCGAGGGACGGATCATGCATGGGTGAGGCTAGAGGCAATCGCAAGCCGTCCAAAAGTTTTAGGTCTAGCTCATTTTAGTTTAAAGTATATTTTTATTTTTTCACTATTTAATAATTTTATTTTTTTTCTATTTTTTAGATTTTTATTTTTTTTCGTATTCCTTTGCATTGTTCGTGATGGACTAACATATTTTTTCTATTTTTAATCTTTTTAAATTTAATTATATTAAATAAATCAAACTAATTATAATAAAAAATAAAAAAATTATAAGTCATCGCTATCCGAACGCCCATCAGAGGAAGAGGCCAACGCCGTCCATCAGCGGCATGAGTCATCATTTGGTATCTTCCATGCTTGCCGAGAAAAGGAGTACGCACATGGATTGACCGAGACTGGAGATCTATCAATCAGCCATGGATGCAGCTGCAAGAACCGCACATGACTGCGTTGGCTAGCGAGTCGTTGGCGACACGACATGGGAGTCTAAGAAGCGAAATGCAAGTGCGACACTATCTAGGTCGTGAGCAACGTGGCGCTGAATCTTGGCAAGGGTTCCCTAGCATATCACTGCCTGAAGCTTGAACGCGATACGTGACCGTCAGTGACGGCCGGAGTTTGAGACGTGAGGATGCGGACATGGACCACATGGTGCTGGAGACGGGAGTTCACGAGTGGCAGTGGATGCTACGTTACGTGGTCGAGCGGCGCACGTACAGACGATGGCGATGTCTGAAACTCTGAATCGTTTAGGCTGTGGCCTTGGATTTTCAGGGTGCAACTACAGTGTCGACTTGGGCTGGCCCAATAGTCAGTTATCCACGCTTTAAGAAGTCTATGCCTCAGCCGACGGCCGTTTTCCGCAGAGCAGGGGCACGCAGGCACAGATCGCAGCCCACTGCGCCGGCGACCATGCGGTCCGACGAACGAGCCACCGGCACGGCTACTACCATGCCGATTGGTGCCTCACACCGTTACGTGACCGCGAATGCAGCGGCATACGCTTGGCGCGGCCGAGCTGCTTTGGCATCCTCCGCCCGTGCGGCTGCGCCACTCGATCGCACTCACCTCGTGCCGGTACGTTGCGGCGGGGGGAGTTGGAAAACCCACCAAAAAGCCCCCACGGCAGGGGAAAACCTCCGCAAAAACGCGGCCACGCACGAAGAGTAGTGGAAACCCGCGGCCGCGGTAGCGGCAGGTGGGGAAAAGGCAAAAACGCTCGTGCGCGCGCAGGCGCAGCACCGTGCCACTCGGGCCATACGTGGCCTCTCCTCGGCCGCCGTGCCACTCTCCGACCTCACGGACACGCTTCTCGCCACCCGCCTAGCGAGCTACCTCCTCACCATGCCACACCTCCCGCCCGCTCTCCTGCCTGCCGCGCTGCTACCGCTCCCGGTCCACCTGCACATCCTCCCCCACCCGGCGCTCCCGTTGGCCTCCAAGCTATCCTTCTTTCTCGCCGCCAAGCCGCCCGTCTCCCTGCTCCTTGCTGCCACCTTCCCCGTCCTGCTCCGCGCGCTCGCCACGCACTCCCCACCCCTCCTCGATGAGCTCCCCCCTTCGCGCTCTCCTTCCTATTTCCCTACTCCCAGGGTCATGCCGTGAAATTTGGAGACCCTGTACAAAGCTCTAAATAAGGTCTAAACCAAAGTATCAAATATAGCCAAAATAATACCAGGGCCGTGCTGTGCGTCTCCTACCCGCGTCGTCACAAGACCGCCTCTCTGCTGCCACACATCGCTCCGCATGGAGTTAATCCAACTCTAGTTCACATCAAGCATTCAAGCTCCTAGCATCAAATATTCGCTTAACAGCCCTTGGAATAACACCGGCATCAGATGGCAGCTCGCCATTCTACACACACACACATGCAATTATAACTGACTCAATCAAGACATTGCATCAACAACATCGGTAGCTTGTGAAACTTAAATTACCCGTGCTTTACCCCTCCTCCTTCCATTGAGTATGTTTTCCCAGCCCGATCGCCCATAAGCAAATATTGTGCATTGTAGCCATCCGTAACCTCATTCACAAGTGGCACAACAAAGATGGTTGAACACATCCTGTTTGCCTAGACTTTGGCCCAACACTGCATTTATTTATTTATTTATTGTGGACTAATTACACAAATGCCTAGCAATGAATAAATCAAGTAAATGAGCCTAAACAGATTTGAATGAAGATTTTGTAAACCTTGTCGAATAGAAATGTTCGATCAATCGCTTGTTTGCAATGTTCTGCATAATGAAACCTCTCGCCTCGCTCATTGCGGTGATCACTACAGAGTGTTAAAGGCCTACATTGGCAACAATCATCCAAACCATAAGTTCACAGCGCATTGAAACATCAGTACGGATTGTTGTTGAAAGCATGCTCCTGGTTTCTTGAAACAAGCTAATCCAGTGACCACCAATCTACTCCGACCGTTGAATATGCAGTAACCAGAGCATGGACGATCGTTAACAAAGCATCAAAATCGGTACCCCTACTCCAGTTGTTAGTTTTGCCAAATATTTGAAGAGAAATAAAACTCTCCGAGAATTAAGTATACAATGGTCCACAGATATGTATAAGCTGTTGGTGGCCAACAAACACTGATGTTTCCTACAAATGATCACCTGATGTATAAGGAAAGCAATCATTTATATCGGCAATGCGAGGAAATATGCAGTCTATTTTAGAAGGAAGGCAGGCTAGCTGCCGTTGAAAATTTTGCAGTTGGTTGATGCATGTACTAGTAGTAGCAGCCCAGGGCGGACCGACCGGTGGGTTAGGTGGGGCTGGCGCCCACCCTACCTCCGGCCAGAGCATGGGTACCCCCCATAGCCCCCCCTACCTCTGGCTGGGGCGCCATGCCGTCGCCGCCGGCGGCCACGCCATGTCTTTCACCGGCCGAGGCTGGGACGACGACCGTGAAGGCAAAAGCAGTCACTGAGCAAAAGTCCAACAACAACAACACAGATTGCTTCATATATGAGAAACCAATTTGGGCCTAAAACACTTCGCAGCAAATAAAGGCTTAATCGGCACACGCACAGCCCAGTAGCCCATCACGAAAATACGCACATACGCACAGGCTCACATCAAAGCAAAAATGTCGGAGGCGCAGATCTGGAGGCGTGGAGCCCATTGCTTTCTCGCTGGAGACCAGATCTGGAGGCGTGGACACCAGCCTAGTGCCAGATCTGGCCGGAGAGCCGGAGAGCCGGAGAGGGAGGCTGGACCTGCGAGGCGCCGGCGCGAGCTCGGGGAGGAGAGGCCGGAGGGGGGAGCCGGGAGGGGAGGCTGCGAGGCGGCGGCGTGAGATCGGGCCATCCGCCATCGGGGAGGGGAGGCTGCGAGGCGGCGCGAGCTCGGGGAGGGGAGGCCGAGGCGGGAGCCGGAGCCCGGAGGGGAGGCGGGAGCCCGGGCCGGAGGCGGGAGCCGGAGGGGAGGCAGGACTGCGGGAGGCCGAAGGCGGGAGGCGGGTGGGGAGGCCGGAGGCGGAGCGTGAGGGGAGGCGAGAGGCGCCGCCGCCGAGGCGAGTGGAGAGGCCGGAGCCGCGGCCTGCAGAAGTGCGGAGGGAGTGGAGAGACTGGGAGAGTGCGGAGGAAGTGCGGAGGGCCGGAACCCGGAAGTGCCTGAGCGGTGAGTCTGAGTGCATCTTAAAGGCATCTTCCGATCACTGCACACAAACACCACCAGCTGCTGCCTGCTGTCCTGCGGTCCTGCCGACAGTGCTGAGCCTGAGTGCTGAGTGAGGCTTTTGAGAAAGAGGACCAGAGCATCGAATTTTCAATTCGAGCGATGGCCGAAATGACCAACTAGCCAAGAGGTTATTTATATTATTGAAACAGTGCACTGGAATATTAGATTGAACATTAATAGGTATGATTTATTCTTTTTAATACCATATGAATTATGAAACATTAAGTCATTAACATAGATTCATTCTTTTTAATTTATGTAATTGTGATCAATTTCATGTTTTAGTTTTATTTATTATCATTTATTGATTTATACAGTTGCAAGAAATGGAGAAACGGACATTGCATAAATATTTTTCATGCAATACAAGTAGTACTCCTCATACTAATGAGAGTCAAGTAAAGAAGGCTCGGATGGATTTTAGTCCCGATGAAATCATTGCCGATCCAGAAATGAGCCTAGCTAGACCTTCCGATACTAGATGGGGCTCTCATCTAAAAACTATACTACATATTTACCAAATGTGGGAGGCAGTATTAGAGGTACTAGAGATTGTGAGTAAAGATGCATGTCAACCATCAAGTCATGGTGGAGCATCTAGATTGATACAGAAAATGGAAAGTTTTGAATTTGTTTTTATCTTACATTTATTAATAGACTTGCTAAGCATTACAAATGAGTTATCACTTGCTTTGCAAAGGAAAGATCAAGATATTGTTGAAGCTATGGATTTGCTTGTAGATGTGAAAATGCGTTTGCAGGACATAAGAGATAATGGATGGGAGCCATTATTCCGGCGAGTAAAAAGCTTTTGTGAATCAAATGAGATTCATGTGCCAAATATGGAAGAACTCATTCCAGTTAGAGGTATGTCTGCACGTAGGAAGCATACAGTGACTTACCATCACTATTTTCATGTTGAGATTTTCGTTACTGCTATTGATGCCATTACATCAGAGATGAACCATCGGTTTAATGAAGTTTCTTCAGAGTTACTGGTATGCATGTCTTGTCTTGATCCAAGAGGCTCTTTCTCCAAGTTTGATGTAGATAAGCTTGTTCGACTTGCTGAGATTTATGCTGATGATTTTGACATAGTCGATCGTTTGTTGTTAAGAAATCAGCTTCAAACATTTGTTCTCAATGTCAAGAGAAGTGTAGAATTCCATGGATGTGGTGATATTGCAAAATTAGCTCAAAAGATGGTTGAAACAGGAAAAAACAGAACATTCCCATTGGTCTATCGCCTTATTGAGCTAACATTGATCCTTCCAGTAGCAACGTCATCTGTTGAAAGAGTCTTTTCGGCAATGAATATTATCAAGACAGATTTGCGCAATAGAGTAGCGGATGAATGGTTCAGTGACTTGATGATATGCTACACTGAGCGAGAGATTTTTAAAAACCTTGATGATGATAGAATTAGAAAACGCTTTCAAAGCATGAAATCTTGTAGAATACTATTGCCTCGTACTTGCATTACTACTACTCAATCCTAGTTACTGGTATGTTTTATCCTTTTTTTAATCTTTATCACTATTCACAAATACAATTTCTGATTTTATCACTAAGTTTGCTAATGTTGGTGTGCAGATAACTGCTTACATATATTTATGGACATTAGAAGGCAGATTATCTATTACGAAGGTACAATCTTTATTGTATTTTGTATTTTTACTATGTCTTTATTCTAGTTATGTATGATTTTGAATTGCAAAATATAGTTCACTTTATGTTTAGTGTATTTATCTTTTTGTACATTATATCCCGTTAGCCCCCCCTAAAATTTGGCTCTAGGTCCGCCACTGGTAGCAGCAGCAGTAGTAGTAGTAGTACCTGCATCTGAGGAGGACCTGGATGTTGACGCCGCCCCCTTTGGAGGAGTCGAGGTGGGGGGGTAACTCAGCACCGCACCTCCTCGACCATTCCGGGCACACGCGGCGAACAAGCAAGCACGCACCTCGTCGAAGCGCCGAAGGAGGGGGAGCCGGGGAGGAGGGGGGCTGGGGGCCGCGGGGGGGGAGGGGGAGGAGGGGGGCCGCGGGGGGAGGGCGGCGGCGGCGGGGGGAAGGGGAGGGGGCGACAGGGCCAGGAGAGAAGGGGACTGCGGGAGGGGGAGGAGGGCGGCGGGGGGAGGGGGAGGAGGCAGGAGGCGGGGGGAGAAGGAGGAGGGTGGCGGGGCTGGGAGAGGGAGGAGGGCGGCGGGGGGAGAGCGAGGGGGGCGGCGAGGGGGTGGGGGGGCGCAGACTACGGAGGGGTCAGGGGGAGGAGGGGGTTCGAGCCTGAGGTTTGGGGGTGCCAGGCCTCACACGAATACATGGACCTTCTTCTGCTGGGCTAATTTTTTTAGGCCCTAGAAATTAGGGGGCCCTGTACGGTCACACGGGCTGCACGCCCATGGGCTCGGCCCTGCCTACTCCCTGCCCTCCTCTCCGCGCTCCTCTCCGTGTCACGCCTCGACGCCGTGCTCTCCCTCCAAGAAGCCACCACTCCTGACATCGCGTCGCGCCTCGCTACCGTAGCCCTCCCCTCCCTCATAGCCTCCCCTGACCCCCTCTCCGCTATCCCCACCATCCGGCTGCTTCCCACGTGTCAGATCCCACATATCTGAATCCGAATTTGAGAGGAAATGAAAGGGGAAAGTAGAACGCAAGAACAAGAATGCACTAGAAGCTAACTACAACTAAATAATTTCTGGCTTAATGGCATGTGCTTCCTCTTTATTTCTCTGTTTATATAGTGTTTCACAAATCTCCTAGTTTAAAAGGTAAAAAGCAATTATAAACATAAACATTCGACAAAGCATCTTGTAATCACTATTCATCATAAGCTATCCTTCCAAGGACTGCAACAGTGCACTTCTCAACAGTTCAGCCGTCGGATGGGGGACGTACCGGTATCGGAAGATCCTGGCTGCCCGACTTGACTTGAAATCCCTTGATCGCCTGAAACAACCCCAGCCAATTCAGCCTTCAGGTTTTTCTAGTTTTGACATTGCCTCCCCTTAGCTTTACACTTACCGTCAAGTGTTTGAATCTGGAAACCAAGACTTGATGGTTTGGGAATAGAATTCAGGTAAGGTACTTTTGATGAAATCTGCATCCTCCCAGGAGGCCTTTTCAACGAGAAGATTGACCCACTAGATTAGACATTAAGTAACTAGAACTCCATTTCTTGGCAGAGTCCTTGTTTCCATTACAACTGCAGGTTCTGTTTTAATCACTCCATCTTCTCTCACCAGAGGCAGATCAGGGCTAGGCACTGCTTGAGGACCACAATGCTTTTTGAGTTGGCTAACATGAAAGACAGGTGAATGTTCACATTAGCCGGAAGTTGCAACTTATAAGCCACCTTCCCAATTCTCTACAGGACTCGAAAAGGACTATAAAATCTGCTTGTCAACTTTAATGAATGCATCATCCCGAATGTTGTTGTTTTGTATGGTTGCATCTTTAGGTAAACCATATCTCCAACCGAAAACTCCCGCTCACTTCGATGTAAATCAACATATTTCTTCATCCTAGCTTGAGCTTGTGCCAAATTATCCTTCAGCTGATTGAGCATCATTGGTTTCTTAGCTAAGAAATCCCTTGCTCCTTCATCATCTGGACTTGGTACATGCACCTCGTTGATCAATGGTGGAGGAAAACCATACAGAGCTTGAAATGGGGAAATCTTGAGAGATGTTTGAAAAGTTGTATTATACCACCATTCAGCCAATGCTAACCAATCTATCCATTTCTTGGGTTCCTGAAAGGCCATACACCTCAGGTAGGATTTGACACATTGATCAACTCTCTCCGTTTGCCCGTCCGTTTGAGGATGGTAGGCTGTGCTAAACTTTAACTATATTTTGAGTGATTTGAATAATTCCTGCCATAACTTACTTGTGAATATCCCGTCTCTATATAATACAATAGCAATAGGGAACCCGTGTAGTTTTGCAAATATTATCAATGAATGCCCTGGTAACAGTCTGAACAGAGCATGGATGGGAAAAAGGTATGAAATGTGCATATTTTGTGAACCGATCCACTACCACAAATATGACATCTTTTCCCTTAGAATTTGGCATCCCTTCGATGAAATCCATGGATATGTGAGTCCACGCCATATCTGGTATTGACAATGGTTCTAGGAGTCCCGGGTAATGGCAATGTTTCGACTTGGACCACTGGCAAACTGTACATTCTTGAACAAAGGTGTGTATCTCCTTTTTCATCCCTGACCAAAAGAATAATCCTTTCACTCTTTGGTATGTAGCTACCATGCCTGAATGGCCCCCACTGTCGATGAATGAAGTGAGATAATAATGTTTTGTTTTAGGTCAGGATCATGTCCAACATGGATCCTTCCTTTATACCTTAGTATGCCCGCATGAAAAGTATATCCCGACTCTGGATTGGGTGCCAATGCCAATTGCTCCATCAACTCCTTATAGTGTGCATCATTGTAGCAACTATTCTCAATTGTCTCCATCCAAGTTGCTATTGCTATTGATATAGCCATTGAAATTACTCCTCTTCTCAATAAAGCATCATCGACTTTATTTTTCTTACCTTTCTTGTACTCGATAACATATTCAAACTCAAGTAATTTCAGCATCAGTTTGTGTTGAATGCCCTCATTCACCTTTTGTTCAGCCATAAACTGCAAACTTTGTTGGTCAGTTTTAATAACCAGCTGAGTCCTAAGGAAGTAATGGCGCCATCTCTTGAATGATTCAATGATGGCAACTGCCTCTTTATCATAGGTTGAGAGAGCTGCAGATCTCACACCCAATGTCTTGCTAAAATAAGCAATTGGTTTTCCATTTTACATCGAAACAGCCCTGATTCCTATACCACTATCATGTGTTTCCAATGTGAATGCTTCTGAGAAGTTTGGTAGTGCCATAACTAGAGTTGTGATCAACCTTTGCTTCAACTCCTCAAATGCTTTATCTTGAGTTTCCTTTCAATCAAACCCATCTTTCCTCAACATGTCATATAAAGGCCTACATATGAGCCCATAAAAAAGGAGAAGCGTCTGACCCCGAAGAGAGGTGTGGACAAAGAGAGCAAGGTCATGATCACTCTCGAAGAAGCCAGCTGTAGTAACAATAGAGAAGAACCGAGCGAACCAAGCACGAGGGGCTTACTTTAACCCATAGATGGAGTGATGAAGGCGACAAACCATACCAACAGGGACAGAATACCCAGGGGGTGACTGCATGCAGACCTCCTTATGCAGCTCACCATTGAGAAATGCATTCTTGACATCTAACTGAGAGATGAACCACTGTCGAATAGAGACTATAGCAAGGAAAGTGCGAACAATGATCATGTGAGTGACAGGAGCAAAGGTCTCATCATAGTCACAACTATACTTTCTGCTGAAAATCACGCGCCACAAGATGAGCCTTGTAGCACTCAAGGGAACTATACGAGCGAGTCTTGATCTTATATACCCACTTGCACATGATGGGAGTGATACGTGCAGGTAAAGGTACAAGATCCTAAGTGCCAGTACGCTCCAAAGCAGCAATCCCTCAAACATCGTAAGCTGCCACTCAGGGTGAGCAATAGCCTCACAATAAGTCAGAGACTCAGAAAAGGCAGTGGCTACAAAACCATAGCGTTCAGGCTGTCTAACAGTGTGGCAATCACGAAGATCATATCTGGGAGTAGAATCTGACGAGGATGGAGAAGAACTGGGAACCGGTCCCAGCAAGGAGGGGAGCCAACTAGAGAGGGAGGAGCTACGCGGCGCGACGTCGGCAGGCGACAACGGAGCCAAAGAGTCTTGGGTGCCGAAGAGGAGCGGTGGATCTGACATCGAGTAGGAGCAGCGAATCCGGAGAGGCGAGCGGCACCAGGAGTAGGAGTAGGAGGAGGAGAGTTCCGACAGCGGCGGCTACCAGCCAGGAACCCTAGCCTTACTCTGATACCATATAAGCGTTTGGCATTCTATTCTCCAAGAGGGTCTAACAGGCCAATATATATCCGTATACAAATGCAAAGAGACCCCTAGACTATGCACATATCATATATCTAACACAGCCCACGCTGGAATATTAGCCTTTTACATTGCTGTGCACAGGTATGTGACAGTTTTGTCAGTAGCCTTCTCTAGAAGTCCTGCTCATTTAGGCTTAAAACTTATGGTTATTGATTTTTTTTCATTTTTTGGGCTTATTTCGTATTGTAGCTCCTGTGAGTTTTTTCAGCATAGTTAAATTTTTAAAAATGGAAAAAAGGATATATCATGCAATCTGATGAATCTGAATTCTGAAATTATCATCTTGAGCCATCTACTGCAAATGAATATGCAACGCCTAAGTTACAACAGTGTATCCAAACAATGCAAAATTATCCTTTTTCAGACCACAGAAAAGAGCTGCGAATATACACATTCAATGAGCGAATTCTCATTTGCAGGGTGAAATCGGAGGAAATGTATTAGTTGGCACACAAGTGCCACCGGAGGACCTAGATGAATTCAGGGGTCGCGATGAGAATATTGGGGTGCATGTCCGAGTTGAAGATATATCGGCTCCTGTTGCGCGACCCAAAGATCTGAATCTCCTGACTCATTGAATCCAATCAATGGTTAATCTCCCTCTCCTGTAAATTTGTGACGCTTACCAATGAAATATTCAATTATGCCTTGCTTCTTCAGTTGGAATAAAGCCCTACCGTATTTTATACGTATAATTCTCGAATAATATTTGTTATGTAATCCAAGAATGTTCAGGTATATTGTTATAGGTGGTGTTCCAACTAGCTTATGTTTGGAGTTTTTTTTTGCTTTTGATTGAAATTGCACTATAGCGGCTTATAGTTTTTTCTAAAAAAAAAAGGAAAAAGTTTAGAAAAAAATGAAAAAACATTATATCGTCACGGAAAATGCAAAGGAATAAGGAGGAAAAGATAAAAAAGCCAAAATAAATAAAAATTAGAGGCCGTTGTGTTTCAAATGGTTTCTAACTTAAATAAATTAAAAGCTAAAAAAATTCAAAACCTGAAGTCGTTTGGAGCGGGATAATTTGACGGCCCATTCTGGTCCTTCCTTACAGCAACATTCCTCAACTAAAGTGACATGTACATTAATACGAGTTTCTATGTCGAGCCTTTGTGAAGGTGTGAACCATATGATGAAAAACTGAGTGGGCTCATCCATTGTTCTGTTGTATTGAGGGAGGGACACTGCGACAGTAGGGTGGTCGATTAGTGGTATTTTTTTCTGAGTTGCAACGAGCAACTGACATCGATGAGGAGATGCATCGGCGCTATAACCAGCGACATCATTGTCGGTAATGTACACCACCGCTAGCACCAGACCTGATTGCGGTCAGCGATAAGGTGATGGTGGGTGGTACATCGGAGTTGACGATGACATGACCTTCAATGCATCTTGACGGAAGAATAAGAAGATGCACCTTGGTGATGAATATGGTAGAGGTGCACCTCGACAGTGGTGGAGGTGTAGGAAGAAGAGGGAGGTGCACCTCGGCGGCGTGGAGCACCTTAAAGGCACCTGGCTCATCGGTCGTACATGGGGGGTTACTTTCGCAAAAAAAAAATCGACATTAGGGCTATTTCTGCAAATAAATTATTTCGAGGTGCAAAAAAATTTCCAAAACTTTAGCTGGGTTCTTTTTATTTGTGGCTTTAGCTTTTGACTTATGATTTTTGAATTATATCATTCGCGAGAGACAGTATGTAAAAGAAAATAATCACGTGTGATGTTGACCAGTATAGCTGAACTTGGTATAATATTTACTATAATATTTCTGTAGACTTTATCATACAAAATATACTATTAAAAATTAGTTAAAGTGATAATAACCTAAGTGAAAAAACCACCCAACTCAGCGCAAAAATAGCGAGTGCAAAATAGCGCGAAGCGTAGCCCAAACGAGCATCACCTAAAAACCGCCGCTACCATTTTGATTTCTTATCTCCTCACTCCGATAGATCCCACCTCCTCCGCCACCTCCTCCCGCTCGCTGCCGTCGACCGCCGCAACCGTACACGGAGCCGCCGGCGAATAGGCACGTGCGGCCTCGCCCGAGATGGCGACGATGGAGAGCCTGATCGGGCTGGTGAACCGGATCCAGCGCGCGTGCACTGTCCTCGGAGACCACGGTGGCGGCGGCGGGGGCTCCCTGTGGGAGGCGCTCCCCTCTGTCGCCGTCGTCGGCGGCCAGGTATGCACCGCCTCCTGCCTACCTACCTTCCAGATTCGCCGCCCCCGCGCCCAGATCTGTCCGAGGCGCTCACCCTTTGGTTGCGTTTTTCTAATGCCTCCAGAGTTCCGGGAAGTCGTCGGTGCTCGAGAGCATTGTCGGGAGAGACTTCCTGCCTCGTGGATCTGGTAATGCCGTCGCTAGATCGCGTATTTTTTTTAAATTTTGCGCGCCATTTGATTTGGATCGGCTTGGGTCGTGAGGTATTAAATCGCATTCTTGTGGGTTTGATTAGGGATTGTGACGAGGAGGCCTCTGGTGCTGCAGCTGCACAAGACGGATGGTGGGCAGGAGTATGCCGAGTTCCTCCACTGCCCGCGGAAGCGATTCTCTGACTTCGGTAAGGGACCAATGCTCTCTTTGTGCTTTCAGCCCAGCAGCTTGCTTGATTTCTTCAATTCCAATTATTAGACTTAGTTGTGTGCAAAGATGTCTTCAATTGCTATGATTAGACTAATCGAAGAGAGATATATATGGACCATTCTGCACCACCATTTATATTCAGTGCGCTGAAGTATGTCACAAACACGTATACGAAGTAGCATAAACACCATGCTACTCTGTCAAATATATACTCACGATTAGTATATTAAAATACCCAACTTCTGTATCTATAAACGCGCAAGAAAATAGTACCGCATAATTAAATAACTACGTGTGGTGTGAACTAAGGAATTAATGCCATTTAGGACTACATGTTCTAACAAGTATAGTATAGGAATTAATGCAATTTAGGACTACATGTTCTCACAAGGATACTATAATATTTGCCAGTGCCCGAGCATGTGTGTGTTAGGAGTTGCCTATTGATGCTGTACTGGACAAGCAAAGAAATGCATACTACTTTATAACACATGTAAGATGTATGCACAATGTATAAAATATATTTAAGAGGTCCATGCAATATGGCAATTGGTAGTACCAAGAGTACAATGTGAGCATGTAGTATTTTTTTAGTTTTTGCCCTGCGGTAAACTTAGTTGATTTGCTGTGCAAAAATGAATGAATTACATTGCTTTATATCTCTTTTTTTAAAATAATGAACAATGCCTTTTATCTTGATGATGCAAAGCGATTGCTATTTATATTAAAGAAAACTGGGGAATTTCATTTGCGAAAGAATTAATTGTGAATTAGTTTGTGAAAGAGTAATTGCAAACCAGTTCATGGTGCCACTATATGTTTGCTTGCAGTTTTATGCACTTCATATATTAAGTTATGAGCTGTTTACTATTATTTAGCATGAAATTTCAATGTTTTTTTGTTCATCTATTTTATTAGTGTGACATCAAGGGCTATATGATTAATGACCTGTTCTTTTTGTTTGTGTATTTGCTGGAGATGTCTAGTTAGGCTTTTCTTAAAACCTTTATATACATGCAGCTGCTGTTAGGAAAGAGATTGCTGATGAAACTGATCGCATAACTGGGAAAACGAAGGCTATATCAAATGTTCCGATCCATTTGAGTATATATTCTCCACATGGTAAGTCTTGATACTTTTTTTGGAATTGCTGAGGTGTACCTTGATGTGTGGTAATTTGTTTCAAATTCAAAACACAAACTTTATGTTAAATTGTGGTGTTGATGCCACACTATATTGCCTAAAGACTTCTTTGTGCTGAGTAGATATATGGTCCTTATCGCTTGAACTATTGGAACTAGTTTAATTTGGCAAATTTTTACTTGCAGTTGTTAACTTGACACTTATCGATCTCCCTGGACTTACAAAGGTTGCCGTAGGTAATGCCACAAGTGTTGCCTTAGCTGCTTCTGTTTGGTTAATGTGCTCCTTTTTATGTAACTGTTGGTATCTACAACTTTTTACTACAGAGGGGCAACCAGAGTCTATTGTCCAAGATATTGAAAACATGGTTCGGTCTTACGTTGACAAGGTAAAAAAATTGTTGCTGTTGCTTGCTCCTGATTATAGTCCCATGTTCATTTGAACTACATTTACTTCATGAATACTCTCTGTTATGCTATGCCAGTTCTCAGCATTATTCATTTTTTTAGCCTGATGGTGCTGTATAGGCAGTTTTTTCCTCCTCGGGTGGTTTAATGAAGTTACAAATACTCATATTTTCTTTTTCACTCTTGTAATATATATTAGTATATGGTGAGTCTATTTTCTACTGGGCAAAAGATGCTTGATCATTTTCTTGATTGAACCTATCGTTTCTTTTCTGACCTCTGTCCTTTTGTCTGGAAACTTCAGCCAAATTGTATCATATTGGCCATCTCTCCAGCTAACCAGGATATAGCAACATCAGATTCTATCAAGCTTGCTCGGGATGTTGATCCTTCAGGTGCAGTTCGAATTTTGTCCACTGCAGCATTTCAAATCTCACTTGCATAAGACAATAATTATCAATACATCAATTTTTATTATCATACCATAATAATCAAGTTTCATTCCTTTTTGTTGACATCTTATTTCATAATTTATTTTAGGTGACAGGACCTTTGGGGTCGTAACAAAGCTTGATTTGATGGATAAGGGTACCAATGCTGTTGACGTATGTGACTTTGCGATTGTTTTGAACTCATCTGCTATGGACATAGCACTTAAAATGTCTTATCTTCCATGGAATCCTAGGTACTCGAAGGGAGGCAGTATCGCCTACAGCACCCCTGGGTGGGAATTGTCAACCGCTCACAAGCTGATATCAACAAAAATGTTGACATGCTCGCAGCACGACGCAAAGAAAAGGAGTACTTTGAAAGTAGTCCTGATTATGGTCACTTGGCACATAAAATGGGTGCAGAATATCTTGCTAAGCTTCTGTCTCAGGTGAGGGCATTTTGCTGTTGTGGTGTACTGGTGTACTTTGCTCAAACAATTTGAATTGCATAAACTGATTGCTGATGTACTTCCATTTTTTTCATCCAGCATTTAGAGGCTGTGATCAGAGCCAAAATTCCAAGTATTGTCGCTATGATTAACAAAACAATTGATGAAATTGAAGCTGAGTTGGATCGACTTGGTAGGCCAATTGGAGGTGACGCTGGGGTAAGAATAACTGTGCTTTGTTTTTTATATATAATCTGTGTTATGTTGCTGTGAGAGGTCATGCTCTAGGTGTATAGTGTCCATAAAAAAACTAGATAGTCGGTTGTGCCACAACTTGCAATTTTCATTTGCAGTAATGACACCATAGCACATTATATATTTTCAAACCATGTCCATATGACATTTGTATCTCATAAAATTAACATACTCTATAGGCACAGCTGTACACAATATTAGATATGTGTCGTGCATTTGACCGTGTTTTTAAAGAGCACTTGGATGGCGGGTAAGATATTCAACCAGCCTTTTTCTGTGTGATTTTGTCTTTCATTTGAAAGAATGCCTTTGATAATTTACACCTAATTAATCTTTGTTTTGTCAGTCGACCTGGTGGTGATCGGATTTATGGTGTATTTGACCACCAATTACCAGCAGCACTGAAAAAACTTCCATTTGATAAACATCTTTCATTGCAAAATGTTCGAAAAGTCATTTCAGAGGCTGATGGTTATCAACCCCATTTGATTGCCCCTGAGCAAGGTTACAGAAGGCTTATAGATAGTTCACTAAGCTACTTCAGGGGTCCGGCTGAAGCTTCAGTTGATGCGGTATGACTTTTTATCTCCTGGCTCTTATAGCTTAATACTTAAGCAAGTAACTCATGTTTCAATAACTGATATCTAAACATATCAACTTGTCATTTTGTATCCAATCTAGATTTTTGCTTATGTTATTTAACCAATATAAATTCAAATGGGAAGATTGCTGAACTATTGGAAGCTTCACATCAAAAGCTATGTTCGTAGTATAATAGGGCTGAACTTGAAGGCCATTGTACTTGCTGCCAAAATCATCTGTAGTACACACAGATGTGAACAAAAGGTCAAAGTACTGAATATAGGAGTGGTGTGTGAATTCCTGGTGTGGTATGTGAATACCTTTTGTCTTGTCAAAGTACTGAATATAGGACTGCTGTAACATAGTTTGTCATGTGCTCAAATGTGGATGGAGAGACGGAGACCGAAGCTAAATTGGAATGCTTTCGCATTTTTGTTTGTTCGATGAAGGAAGATATCCGATAACCATGCTTTTTGGTGCATTTTCATCGCAGACAGCCAGCCTTATTGCATGAGATCTGTTTTTGCTCGCTACATGTGGTTATTGATGTTCTCATACTTGCAGGTCCATCTGGTCTTGAAGGAGCTTGTTCGGAGATCGATTGCAGCAACAGAGGTTAGTGCTTGCTTTTCTTTTTTTTTTTTGTGTGAAGTTGTGAACTTTGATTAGATATTGCTGATCACCAAACCTCACTCCAGTCTTGCACTGTTTCTTGTTTCGTATTTGCCATGGCTACCTTGTATGCCCCAGGAGTTGAAGCGTTTCCCAACACTTCAAACTGATATAGCTGCAGCAGCAAATGAAAGCCTGGAAAGATTCCGTGAGGATGGCCGGAAGACAGTTATTCGTCTGGTGGAGATGGAAGCCAGCTACCTGACAGTAGAATTTTTCCGCAAACTTCCTACTGAACCAGATAAAGCGGCTAATAATACCACTCCAGCAAATGACAGATATCAGGACAACCATCTTAGAAGAATCGGTAAGTTCACCATTCTATCTTTGCATTTTAGGGACAGTTGGTTAGGGCAACCATTTTGAGACCTACCCAACACGAGGTGACACGAAGTCCTCAAATAACAGATCTAAGATAATTTGGTGGGAATAAAATTCTAGCCTTTAGCCAAAAAATGTGGGAGACATACTGGTTGGGTTACCCAACAACTGGTGGTACATCCCATTTTGGAGTTTAAACCATTTGGAATTATTCTCCATAACAACCAACCTCGTGTTTTCCTTTTCCCCCCCTTTGCGCAATGATATGATCTTGTAACTCATGCTGGAGTACCTTAGGTTAGTTACATATGTTGAAGGGTGCACTGACCTATGGATTCGAACTGTCGCATAGGGGTACTAGTACAAATTAGCTTCTGCTGAGACCACTGCTGACACCAGCATAGTTACATGTTAGGATATTGACCACATGTAAAATGTTGATGGAAATAACCATGTGAACAGTCTATTATGAATCTCAATGTAAATATTTGTGACGTCCATGGTTATCAAGTCATCGTCTAGTCGACGACTAGGCGACAAGTCGCCGGCGAAGGAACGACTGGAGCCAACGACTCGACTTGCGCCGCCACCGCCGCCGCCGGATTTGCCGTCGCCGCCGCCGGATCTACCGTATCCGCCGTCGCCGCCGTCGGATCCACTGCTTTCGCCGCCGGATCTGCCACCGCTGTCACCGGATCCGCCGTCACCGCCGTGGGGGCGAAGGCGGAGGCGAGGGGGCGGAGGCGGAGGCGAGGGAGCAAAGGCGGAGGGGCGGAGGCGGAGGCGAGGGGGCGGAGGCGGAGGGGCGGAGGCGAGGCGAGGCGAGGGGTGAAATGAGGATATGGCAGTGTGGGGGAGGCGAGCAGTGGTTATGAGGATGTGGCGTTTTACAGTTTAGCCCTTTTAGTTTCTAAAATTGCAATAAATCCATTTTTTGTATATACATATTCATATACATTCATATAAATAGTGCAAACAGTCCTGTCAACTAGTCAGCGACTAGTCAGTCACTAGGAGGGTAGTGTCGACTTGTCGACTTAATAACCTTGGTGACGTCATCTTTGTTTTTCAGGATCAAATGTGTCATCTTATATTAACATGGTTTGTGAGACATTAAAGAACACAATTCCGAAAGCTGTTGTACATTGTCAAGTGAAAGAGGCAAAAAGAAACTTGCTTAACCGTTTCTATGCTCATGTGGGAAGCAAAGAGGTATGTTGAACCCCGATACTAAATTCACTGTATTTCTGTATAGTTGAACCACGGTTAACTGACTAGCCAGAATGGTAGGCTTGTACCTGTATATCACATCGTTTCATCATTTGTATTTAACCTTCCATTTCAAATTTTCCGTGCACTGTTATTAGTGGCTAAAATAAGAATATCTTCGAACTCGTTTTTTTTTAATTTTATCCTTGCATTGATTTGCACAATTATAGTAACCTGGACAGCATATTAAGCAAATTGTTTTTCCTCATCTGCTTTTTGCTTCCATAATGCAGAAGAAACAGCTCAGTGCGATGTTGGATGAGGATCCTGCTTTGATGGAGAAGAGGGATACACTAGTCAAGAGGCTAGAGCTGTACAAATCTGCGAGGAATGAGATCGACTCCGTTGCATGGAAATGATCGGTTATAAATATTAGGAAACCAAGATAAGGATTCCCGTTTAAACGGATCCTCTCCGTTTAAACGAGTTTTTATCCGTAGTGGGCACCTCACCCCCCTCCTATAAATAGAGAGCCATATGGCTGATTTTATACTCCATTGAATTGAAGCAATAAAGAAAGACCAGGAGTTTTCTCTATCTCTCTGTGTGTGTTCAATCTACTATTCTGTCTTCTGTGGATGATTCGTTCTTGTTCTAAGCAGAGGAATTGCTCGGACTGGTCGCCAGTGAGGGTTCCTCAACACGTTATCAGCACGATTACGCTTCGGTGAACGAAGGTAATCATTGAAGCACTTAATAGATTGGTTTTCTAGTTCGCTTTAAATCTGTATTTTCTTTCGCATTCTAGATTGAATTTCTACAGTGCAAATCCTCCCTAATCTACCGCGAGCAGACCTGAAGTCGCCGGCACAATGTCGATCGGTAGATTGCGAAACGGGTTAGATGTTGATTGCACTGTAGAAAACGCTGCAAATCCGCCCTAATCTACCGCGAGCAGACCTGAAGTCGTCGGCACAATGTCGATTGGTAGATGATGAAAAGGGGTAGATGTTGATTGCATCGCAGAAACGAGAAAATTTTTTGCTTCGTTTTCTTTTCTGTTCGGTAATTGCACAAAGAAAAAAGGGAGGATCGGGCGCCGTTGCCGCGCCAGCATGCGCGCCGCCGGCCACCTGCCAGCAGCCGACCGTGGACCCCGGAGTCCGGTCGACGTCACTTGAGCACCGCGCCTGCATTCGCGCAGCTCGCCTCGGCCCCGAAAGCCGCGCCACCGTGTGAGCCCCGCCGCAGGCCCCGCAGCCGCGGCGCCGCCGGCCGCGCACATCGCGCATCCGGCCGAGGAACACGGCCGAGGCCGCCGCATCATGCCGCCCGCGCCGCTTTGGTCCCGCGCTCGATCGCCGCTCGGTGGCGCTGACTCCGCCCGCGCCGCGACGGGGCTCACCGCCGCCGCCGCCCGCGACGGCGCTGGCCGCCGCGCGCGCGACCGACCGCATGGTCGCCGCGATGCCCGGACGGCCGCGCTGCCGGCGGCCGAGCCACCGCGCTGGGCCGCAACGCCAACCGCGCTGGTCGCTGCACCGCCCGTCCGAGGCCAAAGCCGCCATGCGCGCTGCCGGCCATTGCGCTGCGCTGCGCCGCCGACGCCACCGCGCCGGCGCCTCTCGCATTGCCAGACGCCGCGACGGCGTCTCTCACACGGCCAGACGCCCGCGACGGCGTCTCCCGCGGCAGCTCGTCCCGCCAACACATGCGCGTGAGCCGCCCGCCACTAGTCCCTCCTGCGCGCCGCCACTGGGTAGGGAAACCCTAACCCTACCCCTCTTGTGAGTTGGCCAGATGGGCCGCCAGGCCGAGCAGGCCGATGGGCCAAAAGAAAGGAAAGTCGGCCGGGTCAGTGGGGGGGAAGAAAAAAAAGAGGAAAAGGTGGGGGGGCCGGCGAAAAGAAAAAAAAGGGGAGCCCGAAAAAAATAAATTTACAGAAAAACCCTCGGGCAATCTGAAAATTACGCAAATTTTCTCCGAATTGAAAATTTTGCGTAAAAATCCCCTGGAATTGCAGAATTCGCTGAAAATTCATATTCTAGCATAAAAGGGCCTCAGGAATCCGAATTTTGCATTATTTTCAGCATTTGAAGCTTATTTATTTCTGCCATTATTATTTTCTATATTTTTCGCATTTATTTACTGTTTTGGTTAATTGTAATTGTTTAAATTGCATTTAATCACTGAAATTAGCAGTAAAATTATGGAAAATGCATAGAAAATTTTGAAACATTACGAGAACCCTCTGTACCATTTATTTACCCGCAGTAAATTATTCCATGCAAGTTTACCTGCAATAAACTTATTTGTTCTATTCATACACATATATATGACTGGAATCACGAACTGGAAGTTCGAGGAGCTTGCCCAGCATGGCAAGAACTATCTGACGTGGGCATCTGATATCGAGATAGTACTTGGAGCTAAGAAGCTCCACGCGGCTATCGGGATTGGCGGACGGCATGACGCCAAACCCACACCTGAGGAGAAGGATCAGGCATTTCATTTTTTCAGGCACCATCTCTGTATTACTCTCAAGAATGAGTATATGGCGGAGAAAAGCGTGTTAGCACTCTGGACCGCACTCAAGAAACGGTTTGAGAGGCTCAAGTACACCATTCTTCCTCAGGCAGAGTAGGAGTGGATCGGACTGAGGTTTGCCGATTTCAAGACGGTCGGGGAGTACAATTCTGCCTTGCACATGATTTGTACCAATCTTCAACTCTGTGGCAAGCAGATCACAGATGAGCAGAAGATTGAGAAGACCCTGTCCACCTTTCACCCCAATGCTGTACAATCCACCTGCAACTATCGTCAAGATGGCTACAAGGAGTACGCCGAATTGATTGATATGATGCAGGTTGCGGCGGCTCAGGACGAACTTCTCCGCAAGAATTACGTCTCTCAGCCATTGGGGAGCTCCGATAGCCGCGAGGCTAACGCCGGGAGCTATAAGGTGCGAAAGCCCTTGATGAAAAGAAATGGGAAGAAGGGTAAGGCCGTTGCCTAGAAAGGCAAGTCAGATGCTCTAAGTAACAAAAAAGCTAAGGAGAGTGGCAAAACCTCTGGTCAGCAGAACCAAGGTTGCTACAAGTGTGGCAAGTGGGGGCATTGGTTGTGGATCTGTAAAGCATCGCAGCATGTCATTGATGCCCACCAAGCCCAGAAGAAGAATGGCAAAGGGCAGCTTGAAGCTCACTTTGCAGCGGTTGAGGGGGAGCATCATGAGCCGCTGCCTGATTTGATGGAGGTTGAGTCCATTTCGGTAGCAGCACCCCTTTACGACTTAGAGGCAGCCACCTATATGATTTCTCTCGAAGAGAACATCACTCCTTAAAAGATAGCTGAAGAAATCAATGACTTTCTAGTTGATTCCGTCTGATGCATAGAATGCATGAGACGTTAATTGTCATTTATTTTGCATTAAATGGACAAGTTAGAACTTGTATGGATGGTACTTTGGTTTTATTTTCTCGTGATGGTTGGATGATTTTGGAATAATTCATTCATTTATTCAGTTTACAATGGCATGATATGTTCTAATATTTGTGTATTTTATTTATGTGCTGTATGTATTCTAATACATATTAATAAAATACCTTATATTAGAGCACGTGTGGCGCCCTATGGAGGAAGTATGCCTTGCCGACAGTGGTATCACAAATTCCATCTTAAGAGAGACTAAATATTTTCAGTTGATTCGTAAGAGCACTGGCAGCCTTACGACAATCGCCGGAAGCGATGCATGTATAATTGGTTCCAGAAGAGCCACAATTATTCTTTCAATGGGCACAACTTTGGTTATTAAAGAAGCCTTATTGTACCCAGAATCGATTAGAACTCTCCTAAGTTTTAAAGATATTCGCGCCAATGGTTTCCACGTTAAGACTAAAGAAGAGTACGGTAAGGAATACCTACTCATCACGAAGCGCGAAGAGAATGGCAAACGGGTATTAGAAAAACTTCCTTCATTAGAAACAGGGCTATATTATACCAACATTAAGGCGCTGCAGCTACATAATCGCCTTGAAGACAGATTTAGAAGCTCAAACTATTCTCGCTCGCATGACAGATTAGGCCACCCAGGTCTTAGGATGATGAGAAATACAATTAACAATTCTCACGGGCATAATATTACTGTGAAGAATTTCCCGAATCATGAAGATTTTGTGTGCCCTGCATGTGCCACCGGGAAATTAATCACTAGACTCTCCACTCTGAAAGTGAAGGATGAAGTCCTTACATTCCTGGAACGCATCTAGAGAGATATTTGTGGTCCTATTCAGCCCATCTCAGGGCCATTTAGGTATTTCATGGTGCTCATTGATGCTTCCTCAAAGTGGTCATATGTGGGTTTATTATCCACAAGAAACTATACTTTCGCCAAATTGATCTCGCAGATCATTCGCATCAGAAATGTGTTCCCTGATCATCGCATCAAGTCCATCAGAATGGATAATGCCAGCAAATTTACTTCAAATGCGTTTGATGATTATTGCATGGCGATGAGGATTGCAGTTGAGCATTCCGTACCGCATGTCCACACCCAGAATGGTTTGGCAGAGGTATTGATCAAGAGAATTAAATTTATTTCCCGACTCCTTTTGCAGAATTGTAACTTGCCAGCTACATGTTGGGGACAAGCAATCCTACATGCAGCAAATCTCATCAATTTAGATCTTCAACCTACTACATCCATTCACCTATGCAACTAACGCAAGGGTCACCACCGAAAATTTCTCATCTTAGAAGGTTTGGATGCAAGGTTTATATACCTATACCCCATCCGCAGCGAACTACAATAGGTTCTCTCTGTAAGACTAGGATATACGTTGGTTATGAGACTGCATTCATAATCAGGTATTTGGAACCCATGTCGGGAGATTTGCATACTGCCCGCTTCGCTGACTGCATTTTTGATGAGGATAATTTCCCGACATTAGGGGGAGGAAATCAACCCCTTGATGAAAAATACCGAAAAATTACGTGGGAAGCCACGGGAATTCCTACACATGACCCGCGTACTAGTGAAACTGAAAAAGAGGTCCAGAAGATCATCGACTTGCAATCATTAGCAAACCAACTGCCCGATCACTTTAGTGATTTGAAGAGCGTGACTAAGCCACCGGAGAGGGTTGAAATACCAAAGAAAATTGAAGGTATCCCTAATCCCGTCCAGAGGCCTCAGAATAAAAGGACGAGAACTCCGGCTCGTCGAATCCCAAGTAACCGGAGACGCCCGGCGAAAAAGGGTAAGAAGGACTTATCACATCCGATCACTAAAGTTCCCCAGAATGAGAAGTAAAGCCAGTTGAGACCTGGCATAAGTATAACACATTTTGAAAAGGACATACCGGATCTGAATATCCCTATCGGTATGGATGTGTGCGCACACATCGGAGCCGAACAACTAAAGGGACTTCCCACCGCAATTGAAAGAAGCGATGCGCAAGATGAAGCTCCAAAAGAAGCAACTCATGAAGAAATAGCTATAAATTATGTGCACACGGTAGAGTCCCTGAACAGGACAACAGCCAGTGTCAATATCTACTTCGCAAAGAAAATTGCCACAATCATTGATCCCGAGCCCGCATCGCTCGCTGAATGTAAGAAAAGATCAGATTGAGAAGATTGGAAGAAGGTAATAGCAACTGAATTGCTATCTCTAAACAAAAGAGAGGTGTTTGGGCCCGTATGCCGCACACCTCCCCATGTGCACCATGTAGGGCACAAGTGGGAATTTTTTTCGAAAGAGAAATGAAAAAACGAAATAGTGAGATACAAAGCAAGGTTGGTAGCAAAAGGTTTCACTCAACGTCCTGAAGTTGATTATGAAGAAACCTACTCCCCGGTCATGAATGGAATTACCTTTAGATACTTGATCTCAATGGCAGTGAACTTGAATTTTGAAATGAAACTGATGGATGTTGTGACTGCATACCTTTATGATAACTTGGATTCGGAGATTTATATAAAAGTCCCTGAAGGAATTCCTCTTCCGAACCAAGACAGAGCAAATAAAAATATGTACAGTGTGAAGCTTAGAAAGTCCCTGTATGGACTAAAATAATCTGGCAGAATGTGGTATAATCTCTTAAGCGACTTTCTCTGCAAGAAAGGCTACACGAACAATGAAGACTGTCATTGTGTATTTATACGACGATCCCAGAATGGATTCTGTATAATCTCAGTGTATGTAGATGATCTGAATATTATCGGGACAGTGGAAGATATAAAAGAAGCAAGCTCCTACTTAGAATCAGAGTTTGAAATGAAAGATTTAGGTAAGATCAAGTTTTGCCTAGGACTGCAGCTTGAGCATGTCTCTGGAGGAGTCTTGGTACATCAGTCGACTTACACCCAGAAGGTGCTAAAAAGATTCGGCTTTGAGAAAGTATTCCCATCAAAAGTATCGATGATCGGGAGATCTTTACAACAAGAAAAAGATCCTTTCCGACCTAGAGAAGAGGGGAAGTCCTGGGACCGGAATTCCCATACTTGAGTGCAGTTGGAGCACTCATGTACTTATCAAACTGCATTTGACCGGATATTGCTTTTGTCGTGAACCTGTTAGCAAGGTATAGTGCAGAGCCCACCAAAAGGCATTGGCAGGGCATAAAGGATATCTTCCGATATCTCCAAGGAAGCAAAGACCTTGGATTGTTCTACAGAAAGAATCAAGATCTGAACTTTATTGGCTATGCAGATGCCGGGTACCTGTCTGACCCGCATACCGTAAAGTTACAAACAGGCTATGTATTCCTGTGTGGTGGAACTGCAATTTTCTGGAAATCGTCTAAACAAAGCCTTGTAGCTACCTCAACGAACCACTCAGAAATAATAGCGCTGTATGAAGCCGCACGTGAATGCGCTTGGCTATGCCGAATGGTTCACCACATCCAGCAGTCATGTGGGATGAATATTGTGTAAACCCCCACAATTATCTGTGAAGATAATACCGCTTGCGTTGCACAAGTACAAACGAGCTATGTGAAGAGTCATCTCACGAAACATATCAACTCCAAATTCTTCTATGCTCATGAATTGCAAAAAATGAACGAGATTAAAGTACTCCATACTAAGTTTTGTGAAAATCTAGCAGATTTATTCACAAAATCCCTCCCCGTATCTAGTTTTGAAAGGTGCGTACGAGGGATCAGTATGATAAGACTTAGAGAAGTGCAGAATTCAGGGGGAGAATTCCCTCAAGCTTGTTAGTGAATCTTGATCCTGAAGATCAAGTACCCAAAGAATAAAAGTCCTGAAGACTGAATGAAGTTGGGTGAATTGTACTCTTTTTCCCTTGACGAGTTTTCCTAAGTTTCTCGGTCAAGGTTTTTAATGAGGCAATTTGTGCATCGTAGCATAACATGCATCATGTACTTTTTCTCCAAATTTTTCTTACTGGATTTTTATGGAGTTTTAATGAGGTATGAGTATGTCGGATGAGTGCCCAAAGGGGAGTATTAGAAAACCAAGATAAGGATTCCCGTTTAAACGGATCCTCTCCGTTTAAACGAGTCCTTATCCGTAGTGGACACCTCACCCTCCTCCTATAAATAGAGAGCCATATGGATGATTTTGTACCCTATTGAATTGAAGTAATAAAGAAAGACCAGGAGTTCTCTCTATCTCTCTTTGTGTGTTCAATCTATTATTCTGTCTTCTGTGGTTGATTCGTTCTTGTTTTAAACAGAGGAATTGCTCGAACTGGTCGCCAGCGAGGGTTCCTCAACAATAAAGTCACTGCTGGAACAGTAGAATGTAGAAACCGCAACACACGGATGATTGCAGTAGAGGGACGCTTCATTTTTTTTTTACATCTGAGCTTTACATGGGAGGCTCCGTACACGATTTTTCACGCGCGTGTTCTCTCTCGTTGTCAGACATGGACGCCGTTGCTTCTTTGGCCATCCTTTGGCCCCTTGTATGATTCATATCGATATTAATACAGATATATTCTTTGTTGAATTAGCACCGTCTTATGATCCGATCCATATGCCTGTTGATCATTTGAGAGTTTGGACAGTCGTTTGATTCCTTGATCGGCAAGTGAACTGAAGGAATCTTGAAAACTGCAGGGCAAACAGTGGAAGAACTAGTTTGCTATTGGAGGCGGCTCTTGAAGTCGTCCCGTGCCAAATCCTTCTCCAGGTACTCGATGTCGTTGGGGTCGAACGGCCCCTTCACCACATCGATCGACTGTATTATCGCCCTCTCCGGGAGCACGCTCATCGCCGGATCCGGCGCCGTTCTCCCGCTCAAGCTTGACGAGAAGCCCTGCAACGTCAGAGAAACATGCATCCGTAGCTCGTAAGCGATGGGTTGTCGTGACGAGAAGCAGCG
The DNA here is from genome assembly GCA_036346265.1 of Melocanna baccifera. Lineage (NCBI taxonomy): Eukaryota > Viridiplantae > Streptophyta > Magnoliopsida > Poales > Poaceae > Melocanna > Melocanna baccifera. The sequence goes on along the minus strand of CM070683.1, from coordinate 6,699,799 downwards.
GAAACGGCGTCGATCCACTAGCCGCCTAGCCCCGCGGCGTTGCCACCGTATGCCGTCGGCGCCAACGCCGGCGAGGCAGCGAAAATCTGCAGCCGGCTTCGGTGCAGCAAGGCGCGGCGGGCTCTCTCCCAGACCGACCCGTAGCCCGGTGTTTTCGCCCGTGCAGGCCGCGCGCACGCGACATGGCGCCGCTCAACCCACCCCGGGTGTGCCGCGGCCTCCAGAAATGTATCAACGCAACGTGCGTATTGGTTAACTATCGTTGGCAACTTGAAGACGAGCACGACCTCCACCTCGTCGTCCACCCTGGCCTTCACCAGGAGGGCCTGGTCGCGCACACCCGTCATCTCCAGCCGCGCCATCTCCTCGTTGTGCCCGTACTCCTCCTCGCGCCGCACACGGCCCCGCACGTCCGCGGGGAGCCGACCGTTGTGAGGTTGCGCGGGTGCCTGAAAGCAGAGGGCGGCGCGGGCGGGGGAGCTGGCGGCGAGCGCGGGAGCGCGTGGTGGTGGCGCCGCGGGAGGCACGGGCTGGGGGACGGTGAGGTGGTGGCAGTGGCGCAGTGGAACGCCATGCCATGCTGGCGCTGCGCGATGGGTGTTTTGGTTGGAGGATAAGGCGCCGGGTCTGAGCCGGCCTCGTCATTGTTTGCTCGTTCGTGCTGCTGCTCGGACGCTACTTGTGACGCCGTCCCCCGTCTAGAACTGTTCGCATATCGAAACTTTATTTTTTAAAAAATTTAGCCTTTGCACTAGGGGTGACAATTTTTTCATCCAGGATGAGGCGATCTCTCCCGTAGGGAAATGAGGATGACCCTCCACTACGCTAACAGGGTGAAAACAGGGTTACCCTCTCCATGAGACCCGATAAAAATAAAAAGATTTTTAATAGATTATAATTTTTTAATATAAGATATTATTTTTTCTTGTATATTTATACCTACTTAAATATATATGTTAAAAATATAGATTTAAAAAAGTATGTCAAATAATTATATATTAATAAATAAAGTCATATTATTTATTATTTTAATAATATAAGCATATTTTTAATTTCCACATGGACCCTCTCCCCCCCCCCGGCTAAGCCTAAAGGGGCCAGGCTAGCGAGGATTGAGACAGAGCCGCGAGGGCTTCCCCAAGACCCCCCAATCCCATTACCATCCCTATCTCGAATGTCTGTTTTTACAAATCTAACCTTTTTCTTAAGCTCAGTAGCCGCGACAGGTGACACATGTCATCTATCACACTATAGTAGCTCGGCAGGTCCTGCCAAGCCACTATAGCTCGGCAACACCTGCCGAGCAACCATGGCGCCTGTCAAGCAGCCACACGGCGACAACTAATTAAGAGGGCATGATTAGCACTAATTAACCACCGTATTGCATGATTAACGCTAATTAAGTATGATTAACACTAATTAAATCGTTGTGTGACCGGTCGGATTGGCACGTCGCCCTGCCAAGCTCAAAGAGAGGCTAAATTTGTAAAAAAAAAAAAGCACGAATGCTATATTTAAAAGGTTCTGCAATGCTGGATATGTGCATAGTTCGCCCGTCTGGACAAGATAGCATACGGACTTCCAGCGTGTTCTAGATAAACCGAGTCACTGACAGTACACTGCCACATTGGCCAGTTCTAGATGAAGAAATTGTAGATTTGAGAGTAGTCCTATGTATTCTCTTTTGAAGGGTAGAGTAGTCTTGTGTTGTAGCTACTGTATAACAAATGTGCATTGTTCAGAGGGGAACATAAATCGTGCTTTGTCAATTCTCATGCAACACCAAATACGGAGGGCAATCTAACATTAGCAGATGCCAGAACCCGTAAAATTTGGAAGTGTACCTTGAACCCAATTTGCTTTGTCAATTCTCATGCAACATCAAACATGGAGGGAAATTTAACATAACAGATGCCAGGTGCAAACTACCAGTCTTTGAACGCACCCGTGAAATTTGGAAGTATACCTTGAATTCAATTTAACAATCTGTCGCACACATGACAACTTTGCGTGCTTCCGGGGAGAGTTGCGTTTCACAAGAAAGCTGCGAACGAGAAACGCAAAGGCAACAAAATTATTGCCTGTGGCTGTTGTATGATAAAAAAGGACAACAAGCTTATTAAGTATGCTCTGCTTCTCATACGAAATACAGAAATGCACTGATCAAGTTTTGCTGCTCTTGAAATCTAGAGGCAGTCCAAATTATACTCCAACCTCTCAACCAAGCAAGCAACAGGCGGTGAAATTTGGAGCAGAAAAAGGGAACTAAAATCTTGACTGCGGATGATTAAGCTTAAAGGGACGTAGTCTCACTTCTTCAACAAGGTTGCACTGCATTGGGCCATGATCTTTGAAGCTCGTGTGATTGCATCAGTCATATAGAAGTTCTCCACAACAGCTTTGAATGGAGACGAACTCACTTGTTGTTTTACCGGAGGCTTCACCTCAGAAGAAATCATGCATGGCTCCCTCTCATCTACATGTACAAGATTTGGCGCCACCACACTAATCCGGTTCCTCACAGCTGCAAGGCTATCGTAAGGCAGTTGAGCTCCAGCAACCTCAGAAAGAGCACGGATGATCTTCCAGTCATCCCTAGCGTCACCAACTGTAGGAACAGCTGGGATGGTCCACTGGGCGCATCCCTCAGTGTTCTCATAGGTACCTTCTTTCTCACTAAATGCCGAGGAAGGCAGAATAACATTGGCCCTATACACAGCCTTGTCACCATGGTGTCCCTGGTAAACAACAAATGCATCATCTGGAAGCTTGTCCAAGGCTATATCATCAGCTCCCATCAGATATAGAAACTTTGCGGACTTGATGCTCTCAGTGGGATTAGCAACAAGGCCAAGATCAAGAGATGATGCCTGTGCAGCATGGAGCAATAGGACATTAAGGCCATTCCAGTCTGCTCTTGTCACATTAAACTTCTTGGCTACAGTCTCAATCGTTGAGAACACAGCATCTTGGTCTTCCCGTTCAAATAACCCAGCTCCAGCAATGATGACTGGGTTCTTTGCAGACTGCAGTGTTGAGCAGAAAGGATGCCGGTCCTCAGCAATCTCAATAAGGGTCTGCGGTCCTGTGCCAAGATGCTCATGGTCATAGTTGAAGTCGGTTGGAGGACCAATGTAGCCAACCTTTGCATGTGTTTCTCTGACAGTCTTCCGAATCCTTGCATTAACCATAGCAGCTTCTACTCTTGGCTGTTCCATGGCACAAAAAGATAAAAATAAGATGTCATTATATTCACAATGCAGAACATGACTGAAAAGGTATTATTGCGAGGAGCTAAACAGGGTAAATAAAAAATAATAAACAAGACTGAAAATATGAAGGCCTACCTGCACATCCAATTATTTTGATCTAACAAAAGAAATTCAAACTTGCTGGCCAATAAAAGAGTATATTTAATAGTGTTTCCATATGCTTGAAGTCAACAAAAGTAACTTGAGTTCTTTAGAAACATCAGCTTAGTTACAATTAATACTATATACCACACAGCTATTGCCAAAAACATGCCAGCAACATATAATTAAGGGTCAGTTCAGCTCATGTGTTGTGCTGTTGAATATGCTCTGTTACAGGAATTTTTATCAATTCTACCCCACAAAGATGCTTTCAAGTAGTTAACATATCCAAAAGCAGTAAAATAAAACTGCAGTTACACACCACCAGAATGCAAACTAAAGTTAAATAATTACAGAGCATATCATTATTCGTTAGAGGAGTGAAGTTATCAAGAAAATGGACAGTAAGTAATAGCCACAAGCAAGATAACCAGAATTGTACCTGTGTAGCAACCAAAAGGAAGACATCAGCTTTCTCAAGCCCAGCAATGCTAGTATTCATTAGGTAGTTAGATCGCAGATCTGCTGGAGGATTCGGACCATTTCCCTCACAGAGCACCTTATCTGAACCCAGTCTGTTAACAAAATCTTTCAGTGCCATCATGGATTCTGCATCAGAAAGTTTGCCAGCAACTCCAGTAATTTCTTCTGGTTTAACTTGATGCAAAACCTCAGCAACAACTGCAAGAGCATCACGCCATGTCACTGCCTTAAACCTGCCATCAGGACCACGAATCATAGGGTCATTTAGTCTTTGCCTCTTCAGACCATCATAACAAAACCGCGTTTTGTCAGATATCCATTCCTCATTGATATCCTGCAAGGATAAGAAAAAGGATGCTCACTAAATAAAGTATTCTTTTCATGCAGAATTGCATATATCAAATAGCAGGCTAAGCATGGAAAGTTCAATCAACAAGCTGCTGGATATCCAAAAGGTAGAATAAAGATAATTTATGTTTAAAAAACTGAACATACACAGACACCCCTAATTTCTTAAGCATATTCACTAAGTACAAGTATGGATGAGCACTTTAAATTACATTATATTCTCTTAACTTCTGGTCAGTCGTCAGTGTTACAATGTGAGCACTAAATTGGGAAAAAAAAGGGGGGATAAATTTCTCAAGTTGGGCATCATTACAAGTTAATAAATTGTTACAAGATTTAGTTCCACCTCTTTTAGGTCTAGGACTGGGAAAATCATAAATGTAAAGCAAATGAGGCCACGGACAGTCAGATGTATTATAAGAAATACACCAAAATGCATTCATTTGCAGTATGGCTCTCCAAATTATTAAGAACAAACCCAGGGAACGTAGTTAAGAAAAAATTTACTGATTGAAGTAAGCTAATGAGTTTACAGACCATACCAAGATAGCATGCTACTATATGCGTGACCATGCCAAGGTAGCAAGCTACTATATACATGTAATTATAGGCATATTAGCAGAATTGGCAGTTTCCTAGAACAAAAGGTCAAATAATCATCTAACAGTAGAAATGCAGATGGATCAGGTAAGCTTAATGATTATAATTTCAGCACACATTGTAATGTGAATGTTCGTTTAAGAATATTAAATGACCTTTTGATAACAAGGGCTATGGATATTATTCTGAGAAAAGCGCGCGGCTGATAGATACTTCCATAATTAACATATTGTGACCTTTAAAAGACTTAACTGGTATTCTAGGGGATCACAAATTCACAATACGGTTAAGACAACATGAAGTATCAGGCAGTGTGACCATTACCAACAAAAATTACACAAAAGGAAGTCAAAATTGCAACAGAAGTGAAGATATCAGGCAGTGTGACCATTACCAACAAAAATTACACAAAAGGAAGTCAAAATTGCAACAGAAGTGAAGATATCAGACAGTGTGACCATTACCAACAAAAATTACACAAAAGGAAGTCAAAGTTGCAACAGAAGTGAAGATATCAGACAGTGTGACCATTACCAACAAAAATTACACAAAAGGAAGTCAAAATTGCAACAGAAGTGAAGAATAAGCAAACCTCATTGAGGCGTGGAACAATGCGGATAACTTCAGGACCCCTGCTGTCAACTCTTATGTTTGACCCTACTGCATCGGTAACATCAATAGTCTCAGTGCCCTTCAGCTCCCAGTTCCTAGCTTTAAATGCAAATGGCTTGGATGTAAGAGCTCCAACTGGGCAGATATCGATAACATTTCCAGATAGTTCACTTGTCATAAGTTTCTCCACATACGTTCCAATTTCTTCACCACTGCCACGACCTAACATACCCAGGTCTTGAACACCAGCAACCTCAGTGGCAAACCTGACACACCTATAGATTAGAAAAAATTGAAAATTACATACTGGCCAAGGTCAAGCTTGCACAAGTAGCTAAAACAATAAAGGATGATGTGTTACTGCAACAAGAAAACAATAAATGACAAAAAAGTGACTGAATAATGACGACAAAAACTAACAACCAGTAGATGTTCAGATTGAAGCGCATGAATAAATCAGAAAGAATGTTTGGCTCCAATAGTTGGTAACTCTAAAAAGTTTCTACAATCAGCTCTTAACCCTACAATACTTGAAGCATAAAGCACTCGAAGGAGTCAAAATGTAGACAAACAGGATAGCCATGAAATCATTTGAAGTGGATACTCATACAAATTTACCAAGAAGCACCAAAAACATCACCTTGTACATTGGATGCAACGGGTCATCACCGTCTTCACCAAGGGGCCCAAATTCTTATCCACAACTGACCGCTTCATCTCGGTGAACCGACCACGGTCAGCACCAAATGCCATAGACTGATCCTGGAGGTCGCACTCTCCACCCTGATCGCAGATTGGGCAGTCTAGTGGATGGTTCATCAGCAAGAACTCCATGACACCCTCCCTCGCCTTCTTTGCAATTGGCGTGTTTGTCTTAATCTTCATCCCTAATCCAACAAGACGCTCCAAGGTTAGCAACTCTCGCAAATCCCAAATCTTATTAAAAAATCGCGCACGCTCGATTGATCATTAAGTACTCCAACAACCACTAACAAACTTAAGGTTTATAGTTTCTACATCCAATACATATTGCAAGCAAATCTACACGAGAACCCTAATACACTGAGACGTCTAGGAGCTGGATGGATCTGCGATACTGAGGTACACAACACTAGCAAATCATATCAACATGGCCCATTTCAAACCTCAATACAACGCACAGTACACACGGCCGCAAAGCGCGACGGCAAGCAGCAATTGCTGACCTGGTAGGGCGGGCATGGCGCAGGAGGCGACGGGCTTGGGCGACTTCTCGACCTCGACGAGGCACATGCGGCAGTTCCCGGCGATGGAGAGGCGGCTGTGGTAGCAGAAGCGCGGGATGTCGACGCCGGCGACCTCGCAGGCCTGGAGCACCGTGAACCCCTTGGGGATCCGCACGGCTTGCCCGTCGACGAACACCTCGAGCGCGTCCTCCGGGTTGCTCGGCAGCTCAACGCGCGCCCCGCCCACGGTCTCCCGGGGCGGTGGCATCTCTGGGTCGGCGGGCGCCACGGCCGCGCCGGCCTCCGGCGACCCGGCGGCGGCGGTCGGGGAGATCCAGCGGCAGGAGGCCGCCACCGCGGGGCTGCGCGAGGACAGGTACGGCTTGGAGTGGCGGAGTGCCCGCACGAGGGAAGCCATGGCGGCGGCGGCGGTGGCGGTGGCGGCGGCGAGAGGGCGAGGCGATAGGATCGCCGAGGGGGAGAGACGTCTTGGCCCTTGCCCTTGGCTGGTGCGGTGAGATGGGGGCGCGGCGATGGCGCGGTGTCTCCGGAGAGTGGAGGATTCTGCTACGTGTACCCGGGATTACGGTGCTGGTCGAGTGACTGTCTCTATGGCGGTGGGGTCCGACTGGTAGGTCCACCAGGCAGTGGTGGAGAATTGTGGTGGTGGGAAGGGCGCGTGGGCGTTGTAGTTCCGTGATGAGGCCCATGGATACTTTGCGTGGACGCGGTGTATGGATGTCGGAAAGGGACTGGGGGGCGGGCCGGCAGGGGGCAGGGAGCGTTGCGCCCTTCGTACGGTCTATGGGTGTATGGGGATGTGGCGTTAACGATGGAGGCATAGATGTGCTGCCCACACGCCGATCCAGGTGCCGGGAAAATGAGCCCGGCCCAGCTTATATGATGGGCTCTCTCCGGTATCTTTTTACAATGGGCCTGCGAGTTTTCTGTTTACAAAATGGGCCTTGAATTTGTCGCTAGCCCAGGTTATTGCCTGATCTGTCGCGTAAAATAGCCGCGCTGGATTCAGTCAGGCCTTGCGTAAAATGCAACTTTCACTATTTATTTATATTGTAATATATTTTAAAATTTTAATAAAATTATAATGTTACGGAAGTATTCTCCGCAACAAATCTATCTAAATTATTTTTATACTAGTCAAATGCCCGTGCGTTGCTACGAAACATCTAGTGTATATTCTCAATCAATTAACATCAAATTAAACAAACCAATGTAACAATGTTTTAGACAGAAGTATAACAAAAGTACCCTCTAATAACTATCACAAAAACAAATAATGAGGCAGTAAAATTAAGAAGATTAAATAGTTAATAAAGTTACTGCAGGAACATCAGGACTTTGTTTGTCCTGTAAGCTAATTGAATGGCTCTTTCCTTAACATTATGAAGACATATTCAGCATTTTCAAAAATTATGATTCATTGCTATTGCTTTAGATAAATTGGTGCTTTTGCACTAACTACACGAATGCAAGCTTATTTTAGCAACTATACACTTTAACGGATCATAGGTTATGAAATATTTACAAATAAATAATCAGATTCAGATGCTTTACATATTGTCAACTAACCATTGCATATCATTCCCCTCTCAGAAAACTCTCGTTTCGTTGCTTAATTCCAAATGGGTTCCCGGTTCAAAAACAAAACATTGCATATCACTAAAGCTACGAATGTTCATCTCCACCAAAAAGAACGAAACAATTACCTTATGTGCGAGGCCATCGTGGAACAGCTTCCTGTTGCCTTTAGACGCCATGGAATCATCCCACCGGTGCCAATGCACGGTGTTTATCACCGTATCTATCCAAAACCTTCACAATACAACACAATAGCAACAAGCAAATCAGCACATATTCCCCACGAACAACACCTTAGTTGTTCATTCCATCAAACAATTCAATACTCACAAGGGTCCAATCTTGAGTTTGTCAAGCAAACCGTCCTTGACGAGGCCATCAACACCAATGCCAGAGATCGATGAGTTCTCCTCATTGGCAATAAACACAGCAACGACGGAATGCTTCAGTGCTGACTTCACCTCACCGTCATTTTGTGTTTCTCCAGTTCTGTGTCCCTTCCATCTTTCTCTTGTTTCTTCTGGATCTCCTGGGCAATTCTAGCTTCCTCTGCCTACATACAAGACAGATGGAATTAGTGAGAAAAATACATTTTTCTGAAAATTAAGTCCCACAAACAAGTCCCATTAGTTCTAAAAATTCCAATTTCGCCAAATAAAAACAAAATCCAAAAGACCACAACAAAATTTGATTGTATTCAAGAAATCACATCTAAGAGAATAAAAAAATAATTCTGTAAAGTCTTCCACAAACTCTCCACTGTTAAAACAAAATTCACCTGTGGGAAAATATACCCAAGCCAAAATAATGATCTATGTACGATAGTCAATATGCAAGAACAAAATAAAGGAGGTTATTTACAACTTCCATCACGATGGCAGCTTGCACTCTCGGTTGTGACACATAAACTTTTAGACCATTCCGAGGCCTATGCTAGTTGAATATCTTTTTGTCTGCAGATTATAGCTTATGAGTTAACACAAACAAGATATCCAAAATGTGCCATCCAAATATAGTTACAATACAGTAATATATTTACACAAACCTTGTTCTGCATGAAACTCACCTCCTTTGCATCCAAAATTGTTGGGGCACCCCATCATGCGTCTGCAAGCACTCAGAGGAGGCTCCACAGCCTCCTCATGAACTTCACTGTGTTCTTCTCCATGAACCTGTCAACTGGATCAGATGTTCTTCCCGTCCCACCTCCCGCAAAACAAACAAAAGCAACCCAAAATGTATTAAGCTCATGATCACCGGCTATTACATTAACATCAAATTAAACAAACCAATGTAACAATGTTTTAGATGTATATAACAAAATTACCCTCTAATAACTATCACAAAAACAAATAATGAGCGACGGAGGTGGGGAGAAGGACGCGGTGGTGGGAAGAAGGGGACGGCGGGGGGAGAAGGAGCGGCTGCCAGCAGCTTTGGAGAAGAGGGCGCGGCGGCGGATCGGCGGAGCAGAGTGGGAGGGAGGGGAGGAGGCGAGCGCGCAGGTGGGAGGAGGAGGAGGAGGCGGCGGCACGGGGGGGGAGGGGAGGAGGCGGCGGCGCGGGGGGGTGGGGGAGGAGGCGGCGGGGAGAGCGAGGGGAGACGGGGAGAGCGAGGCCGCGAGCGCGGATCTGGGCGGAGGCGGCCGGCGGGTGGGAGGAGAGGAGGGCCGAGGCGGGCGGCGAGTGGGAGGAGAGGAGGGGCGGGCGGCCGGTGGCAAGGGGGCAAGGAGGCGGCGGCGGGGAACGGAGGCCGCGAGCGCGTGACGGGCGAGGCGGCCGGCGAGTGGGAGGCGTGAGAACGCACGGGCATCATTAATACTAAGCACGGGCGGAGGCGGGGCGGCGGGGAGAGCAAGGATCTGCGGAGGTGGGGAGAGCGAGGGGAGGGGGGGGAGTAAGGGGGAGGCAGCGGGCGGGGCAGCCGTGCGGAGGCAGGGGGAGAGGGAGGACGGGGGGAGCGAGGGGGCGCGGCGCCGACGGGGGGTGCGACCGTGCGGAGGCAGGGGAGAGGGGGAGGCGGCGGGGGGCGTGGGGGGCGCTGTGTGGGAGAGCGAGGGGAGGGCGGGTGGAGGCGGGGGGAGCGAGGTGGAGGCGCGTGGGGTGGGGGACGGTCCAGATTCTATCTATGGGGTGGGGGACGGTCCAGATTCTATCTCATAATTAGATTGAATGGCTAAGAAAAAATGAGAGAGGACTCATTAACCACCAACTCCTTCTTTTAAAGTAGTAAAGATGTCTAATCTAAATATTAGAAAATACATTGATAGCCAGAGTTTATAATGTTGACTCTTAGTAAACAAAAAACGACTTTCTTTTGTGACTAAGGGTAATTTACTTTACAGTTTGTGACCAAGGGTAGTTTACTTTACAGTTTGCACTCTTTGAGGAATAGCCTCAACGAAGAAAAAAAAATCTGTGGTCTAATTGTTGATTGCGTTATTCAGGTACACTTTTATGCATCCATTTTTGGGCTACGGTTTATAGCCGCAGTTTACGGTTTTTGCTTGTTTGTGAGAAAGAATACTAGAGATGTGTTCCTTTTTTATGAAAGTGAGAAAGAACTAGTTGTAAATGGTTACACTGATGCTAACTTTCTAACCGATAAAGATGGTTTTTTTATCGCAGTCTAGGTTCATATTTTATCTTAATGAAGAAGTAGTGAGTTGAAAAGTTCCAAACAAGCGATGGTTACTGATTTTACAATGGAGGTTGAGTATATTATTGTTTCTGAAGCTGTAAAGAAGGCTGTTTGGATAAAGAAGTTTCTTTCTAACGTAGGTGTGGTCTCTAGTGTTTATAGTCTAATGGATCTCTATTATGATAACATTGGATCCATTGTGCAAGCTAAAGAGTCTAGATCGCATTACAAATCCAAGAAAATATTTCGATGTTTTCACCTTATTCGTGAGATTGTTGATAGAGGTGATGTGAAGATATGTAAAGCATACATGAATTTAAATATTGCTAATATGTTGACAAAGCCTCTTATGCAGCCAAAGCATGAGGCACACATAAGAGCTATGGGTATTATACACTTACATGATTGATCCTAGTGCAAATGGAAGATTGTTGGTGATATGCCTTAAAGGAAATCATAAAGATTGTTGTCTTATTTCTGTGTTTATGATTTTTTAAATAATAAGTTATTTTGTCTCTTGAATAAATGTTTTTCATATTGATTAACAAGTATATGACTTGTTCATAGAACTCTTTATTTATATTTTGATGTTATTCTAAACTATGCCTGATCTTATATCATTGTGTGGGGACAATTATGATTAATAGATCAGCACATGTATTGATTGATAATCATATTTTATGAATCATAGATATGGGGGTGAATCCCTGATCTATCTGTGTCTATTTTCTTAATAGTTTTTACACCATCGGGTGAATCAATTAAGTTCTATACTAGATTATCATACATGGATTGTATTTTAGATCTCATTACTCTAAACCATTTCTCAGAGTTCGGGCCCATCATCACTTCCTTATAAGTTTTAGACTCATCATTGTCTAATAAAAAATACCGTGTCAATACCTCATAGGTAATTGACGTGGCCTTTCAGACCTACGTGTGCTGGTGCCTTTTTCATAAGTTCTACAAGATCTTCTATATCCTGTAGAGATTCAGTTTGAGTTGAAACCTTTTCTGATGGTTCCTAAATTTCTTTAAGTTGCACTGTGATCCCACTAATTCCTTTCGAGATAAACTCTTTCTTCATAAATACACCATTTTGGACAACAAATATTTTGTTCTCATCCCGTTTATAAAAGTGATATCTTTTAGTTTCCTTAGAATACCCCACTAAGAAGCATTTATCATATTTGAGTGTGAGTTTGTCAGACGTCAAACGTTTTACATATACCTCACATCTCCATATTTGAGAAAAAGCAGCCTGGGATGTTTTTCAGTTCATATCATATGGCATCTTCTTTATGGCTTTTGACTGAACCTTATTTAATATGAACGCAGTTGTTTCTAGAGCATACTACAAAAAAGATAATGGTAGATCATGTTGGTTCATCATGGACTGAATCATGTCTAACAAAATCTGGTTCCATCGTTTAGACACTTATTCCATTGAGGCATTCCCGATGGAGTTAGCTATAGAATAATTTCACATTACTTTAGATAATCACCAAACTCATGGCTCAAATATTCACCTCCACGATCTGATCATATGATTTTAATTGCCTTGCCAAGTTGATTCTGTATCTTATTCTAAAATTTCTTAAACTTTTTAAACAATTCAGACTTATACCTTATTAAGTAGATATAACCATATCTACTAAAATCATCAGTAAAAGTTATAAAGTATTGAAAACCACATTTGGCCGTTGGGCTTATTGGTCCACATACATCCAAATATATTAAGGCCAATAAATCACTTATCCTCTCACCTAGACTAGTGAAATATGTCTTAGTCATTTTGCCAAGTAAACAAGATCGGTATATTTCAAATGATTCAAAGTTAAATGAGTTTAGAAGACCATCTTTATGGAGTTTCGCTACGCACTTCTTATTTACGTGACCCAAACGGCAATGTTAAATATAAGTGGGATTCAAATTATTAGATCGAATCTTTTAGCATTAATGCTATAGACAGATACATTCTCAAGATTTAAAATATATAATCTATTCACTAATGGAGCATGACCATAAAGCTTATCATTCAAATAAATTGAATAACAATTATTCTTTAAGGTAGGAACATAATAATAATTATTTAATTCTAAAACTAATCCTGATGGTAAAATAATGGTAAAGTACTGATAGCCAGCATAACAACTCTTACTCTATTGCCTATACAAAAATCAATCTCGCATCTGGCTAAACTCCTAATCTTTATCAATCCCTACATTGAATTATAAATATAATCAACCGATCTAGTATGAAATACCCAATAATCAATTATCAATTACAAATATGATCAACCGATCTAGTATAATACTTCCATATCTTAATATATAGCGAGCTGCCCTCGCTGCCGGACGGCGTGGTGTCGCTGGAGCACAGGGGTTTCGTGACCGTGTGCCTGCAGATGGACCACACAAAGCGGGCTGAAACAACCTCAAAATTCAAAATTTTGAATTTCTTTTCGGGGATTTTGGTTGCTCCTTCCCCAGCAAATCCTAACCCTTGATCTCCTTTGAGATTCATGCCATATCCTCCTTACTTCCTCCTGCGCTGGCTCGATCTCGCTCGCTCCCTCGCGCCCACGCGCCTGCGCCTCCCGCGGCCAATTTGCGGTGCCGCAACTCCCGCGCATTCACACTCAAGTCAGCGCCTCCTCTGCCACCGGTCCCACCTGCCAGTGCCCTCCCCCAATTGCCCGGTCATTCCCGCCCTCGCTCTTCGCGCCAGGATCGACGGAGAGGAGCTCCGCCGTGCACCCGAGCAAGGCAAGCCGTCCGCGTGTGCATCCTCTGTACCCGTGCCGTCTATCCTTCGCCAACTCCTGCAGAGGCCGTAGTCCTACTCCCCTGCGGTTCCTTCCCCCCTGGTGAAGCTTCCCGCGCCGCCCTTTCCACGCGCCGGCGGAGCCGAGCTCGGGACCCTGTTGAAACCACCTTACCCCTCCCTCTTAAGCCCAATTGGCGCTGTGGATCACTTCGCGTCACCCCAGTGAGCCTCCCAGAGCAGCCGATTGGACTCCCTCTCGCCGAAGCTCCCGCTCCACCGTGCCCTGGTCCCGGTGAGCTTCCGAGCTGATCTCCCTCCTCGTCCAAGCAAAGTTCGATTCCCCGCGGCTTAAGCCTTACTTCAACACCTCAACCTCAGAACCCCGCTCAATTTTGCAAAAGCTTTCACCATGTGACCCCTCACCGTGAGCCTCCCCGCGCCGCCGCCACCTCTCCGTGGATGGCCCAGCTGGAGCCTTCCCGCGTTGAGCCCCCGCCTCCCCCTTGAAACCCATCCCCCATAGATGCTCAAGCCGTAGCCCTTCGGGCTTGTGCACCTCTAGAACCTCCCCGACTTGCAACCTCACTCGTCACCTTCTCCCTTGGCCGCGACCCTCTCCTTGCCCCCTCCCGCTGATCTGAGCCCAGAAATGGAACCCCCTTACCTCGCTGAACCCGTTGGTACCGGTGTTAGCCACTGAGAACCTCGGTCGGAGCCGAATCGCGAAATGGGGCGGCGCCCTGTTTTCCCCGCCTCCGTCGCTGGCTGGAGGTTGAAGACGACGCCGGGCCGTCGACGCGTTCGCATCCGGGCCACTCGTTCAAAATCCGGCGGCCCCCGCACTCGCGTTCGCTTTAGCGCTCGCCCGGCCTTGCGGCCGCTCGCGCGCGTTGGATGGGTCGGCGGCCCACCGGCTGGTTTGAATCGCGCGCTCGCGTGCGTGCGCGCTCCCGCGCGAATTGCTGGGCCGGGCCACACTGTTCATTGCGGTGAACAGTGACCTTGATGTTTTTCCGAGCCCAGAAAAATTCAAAAATACCTCCTCTCAATTCGTTTCTTCGATCCGAGTTCATTTCCGGCATCCTTTCCTCCATACTACACTTCCAAAATTCCAAATCAAGCCATTTGAATTTTATTGCATTTATTCCTTTTTAATAAAATTTTACTTTATTTCTCCTAGCTTATGTAGACATAAGCACGGATTGACGTTATTTTCCGGTGTGTTTTCGTTAGCTCCCGACGAGTCCGAGGCGACAGTGCAAGGTCCAGAGCAGCCGCCAACCATTTACGATCTCTGTGAAGTCGTCGATCCGCAAGGCAAGTTGCATGTTTTTGAACATATTGACCCCACGACTTTCGTATTATTTAATTACCTTATTTGCATTACTGTTAATTGCCAAAGTTATTTAATTAAAATAAATGGGTAGAATGACATGTTAATTTCTAGTTATGACCTACCACTGTGCAATTGCCCTGTTTACTTGTAAGGCCACATTCACCTCGACAAATTTAGTATTAAGTAAGTATTGCATAAAATAAATTTTGCAATGTCTCACATAAAATAACGAGATGTCGATTATTCCGATAGTTCGTCGGTAAAATGTTTTAAACTTGTTCTAGGGTAGGGTGGAAGATGTGGAGCCCTGTAGCGGTCAAGTCCACGACCCTACCCTAGGGTGGAGGGTGCAACAGGCAGGTATCGATACAGACCCGTGTATCGGTAACCGGTTGTAGTTGGCAGTCTCAGAAGAAAAATTAAAGGACTGGACCCTTATGCTAAGTCTAGAGCACAGTAACCGCTCAACCACAGGTTCGACTCGTCGGTCGGAATCTAGTAACTGCTCATTTCATTTGAACCCCCACAGGAGTACAGGTGTGGTATGGGCGAGTATTCGCCGTACACACACAACGATAGGCCCCCACGGACTCGGGCGGTAGCGTTCCGCATTGGCCCGTGGATACCCGGTTTGGTCGCAGGACTTAACCTATCGGGTGGGAGCTAAATAATAAATTGAGTAGCGAAAGATTTTGATTTCTCATATCAATCGCACACCAGCTAGCGTGTGTTTATAGCTTGACATTGTGATTATGAGAAATCTTGTGGGTAAAGCTGAGCAACTCTGTAGAGTGAATTTAAATTGTATTCGAATACGCCGTGCTTCCGGTTAATGAAGCTGTGTTTGATGGGTGAATCCAGCAGCGAGGCATAAGTAGTATTTCTAATGTTTTAATCTGGGTAAATGCAAATGTTAATGTTTTAGACTATTATTGTTGTTTCCCGCTTTGAAGTTGTTTATAAACTAAAACTACATCCACATGAAATAACAAACCTTATTATCCCATCTTTGTCGAGTCCATGTATGTAATTATTTAAGGTTTACCCCTGTAACTTGCTGAGTACGATGTACTCACTGCTTGCAAACCAACTCCAGAAAGCGTCCAGGAAGTCAATGTGCAGTTCGTGGAGCAGGACTCCGATGATCAAGTTTCCGCTAAAGACTTGTGGTTTTAGGCCGTAATCGCAGTTAGGCGCGTTTTGGGACTTTTGTGATGTAATTATACTTGTGCTTGCCGCCGTTGAGTCAAAATCTAGCCGACGTGCATTATGTGTAAATATAATTTGGAACTTCGTTTGCCTGTAAGTGTGTGCTGTTGTGTTATCACTACTGTACGGATCCCGGTACTGTGCATTTCTGTACGGATGTGGGTTTGCTGACGCTCCTGGAAACGGGGGCGTTACACGGGCGTCCGTTGCTCAGCTTCTTGCGCACCCGTTTGTCGCCGGAAGGGAAGTGGTGGCGTCAAAACGTGAGCTCCGGCGGCTGGTGGCCGGAGCCTGAACTGGCAGCGCCGCCTTCGCCTAGTTACTGACAAATCATATGTTTGTGCGTTAGTTTGTACTTGTGTGCTTAAATAAAGGGATCAAGTTTTTTTTCTGAAACGGAATCAAGGATTGCTTTCGCATGATCATGGCTAGCAATACTGTCCACTAATCTATAATCCCATCATCATGCAAATGAGGTCCATTGATCTCCATGTAATTAAGCTGCTCCCACTATTTGTGGTGTTAATATTGATTTGAATGACTGGCACAGTACTATGAGAAAAGATTTTCATATAAACTCACCAATGAAAAGACGGTTTCCTAAATTTTCGTAGCAAGGTCACCAATGAACTGCAATTAAGTAGTACCGCTCTACTACGGTGGATTTGATCTCCATGTAATTAAGCTGCATGTAATATTGATCCTTTATTTAATATTATTTTTATATTTGTACTTAAATTAAGTTTTAAAATAAAGGTCCTTTTTAAAAGCAGAAAATGAGAGTAAATCCAATTTTAAAATTCCAGGCAACCAAAAGCTTTTAAATTAAATTATTTTTTACCTTAATGTTTTTTTAAATTAGCTGGGTTATATCGTCCTCCCCTATAGGGACCTGGTAAAAATAAAAATTATTTTTAAATAATAAATTATAGTTATTTAATATGAGAGATTATATTCTTTTCCTATATATATTTGGACTAAAACTTGAATATATATGTTAGAATATATATTTTAAAGCTATATTTTGAAAAAAAAAGGTATGAATAAATAACTATAAAGTAATAAATAAAGTCAAATTGCTATTATTTTAAAATAATTTACCCTATTTTTTAATCTCCACATGGATCCCTGTGGGGGTCGAGACCCAGCGGGGACCAGGGCCGAGGGGTCGAGCTACCCCGCTAAGGCTGGTGGGGATGGGGCGGGGTTGTGCTATCGGGGATCGGGGCGGGGGGCCTCACTCAGGACCCCCCCCCCCAGCTCTATTGCCACTCCTAGGCATCGCCACCATAGTCGCTGATGGGTTCACCACGCTCCTAGATGTAGAGGTAGGCCGAGGAAGCAGTGGTCCAGTGGTGGGCAGCGGCGAAGGGAGGTACGGTGAGACGACATACTGAATATTAGATTGGACAGGGGGTAAGGGGGGACGACAGTGCAGCGAGGCGGTGAAGTCATCGCCGACCATCGGTAGTGGAGGAGGGGAGAGGCAAAGGAGGGGTGCGGAGCTACACTGGTGTCAAAGAAGAGAGAGATAGGGAAGGGGGAGCGGCAGGAGAGGGGAGGGAGAGCGGTGAGAGAGGGTAAGGAGAGCTCACCAACGAGGAAAGTTGCACCGATGTCGGAGAAGAGAGAGGAGAGGGAGAGCGACAGCAGCGCAACGAGGGAGGGGAGGTAGAGCAGTAGCCGATGGGGAGAAGGGGAGGGAGGGAGGGAGAGGCTATACCATCGGAAGCATTCGCTAGTTGCTCACACACATGTACACACATATGTATGTATGTATGTATATACTATTCAATAACTACGTGTAGAATAAGCATGTGACTCTGACCGACCCAACCAGCCAACCGCCCCACCATCCCGCCCTATGGACAGTTACTAGCATTTGTTAATTATGGTAAAGTTACTATCGTATGCACATCAAGTTATCATTTGTAATTTATGAAGTTACTACCGTGTGTGAGTGAAGTTACTGCCAACATACATGCATTGAGAGGAGAGAGAACCATGCATGTCAATAGCAAATAACTCGTACGGAAAGTTACTGCCATGTGTGAGTGAAGTTACTGTCAAACACATGTAAAGTTACTGTCTATTGTAACACTATAAAACTGATAGTAACTTTACATGTATTTGATAGTAATTTCACTCATATACGATAGTAACTTTAAATGACACGAATTTTGCAGCGTTGAAATATATTCAATATGGATCTTATTTTGTTAAGCTCGTAATTCCGAACACAATGGTGCAAATTGATCGTAGATTGAACTTTTAGTGAAAGAGTTATTGTATTTGTAACTTGTAAATAAGATAAATAATCAAAAGTCAATTGCATTTGTTCTCTTGTCTCTCCTGCTGTATGCATGCAAGTCAAATTACTATCTCCTGAACATAAAGTTATCATCGATAATTCATCAAATTACTCAAGTCAATTGCATTTGTTATCTTCTCTCTCCTGCTGTATGCATGCAAGTCAAATTACTATATTCTGAACATAAAGTTATCATCGATAATTCATCAAATTACTATCTCCTGAACATAAATTTATCATCGATTGACTTATAGATGTCAAAATTACTATCTCATACATATAAAACTATCATCAAACATGAACCACACCAAGATGCTCGTGCGCGCAGCCAATGACCCACGTATAGCGTGCACGCACACGTTGATTAGCGCAACCGTATACACACACTTTTCTCCCACAAACTAAATTGCACATACTTGGCCCTATTTGTATATAGCAATTCTGTTGTATATATGCTCTCCTTAAAAACTAAATTGGACAAACTTAGGCCATATTTGTATTGGTTTCTACTTAGAAAAACCAAAAACCAATACGAACATCCGGCTTCTCTAAACGGCTTCTCCACTCCTCTCGTTATCGTATGCTCCGGGGATAAAGCAGGGGGGTCACGGATGCATCACCCACATCACTCCTTTCACTCCCATCACACGCACACATCTCTCTCTCTCTCTTAATTTTTGCACCACTTATTCTGCCTTCTAAAAGCCATTTCTTTCCATCACTACTATATATTTTTAGATAAAACCATAAATTACAAACAAAAGGTATCAACAAAATCTAATAAGAATGGCTCAACAAAATCTAATAAGAATGGCTATGTAATTATTGGGTAATTGGTGGCGTCAACGTAATCCGGTGCACCAGCCAAAGGACGAAAAGAACAATGCAGCCATACGTATTTCCTTTCGACGGCTACCACGTGAATATACTCTCCCACAAAAAAAGCGTCTACTGTCGCTGTCGACGGCTCATTCTATCGAAACTTCCTCGACGTCTTGTCACCTAGCTGTCACTCGCAGTCATCGACATGTTGTGATATTCCTTTCGACAGCGACATTGTCGGTCATAGTGGATATCATAATAATCACATCGCATCTAATCATCAGTGCAATTAGTTATACACTGTCAACGTCCATGCGTAACGCGCGTTTTTGTCTCACACAAGTTATTGATTAGTAATTACATCCTCGCAAAAAAAAAAGGTTACTAATTACACGTGTCGCCCGCTCGCTCGTCGAGGCACATCACCACGCATAGTTTTTTTTTTTAACAGCCATGATATCTCCGTGTGCAGTCGTGGCACTGAAAGCTGACCTGCAAGGTCTGCAGCTCCTTCAAAGTTGGGTCTTGCAAAACCAGGGGCAGTTTCCAGCTTTTAGGGCTTGCTTGGTTAGCTGATTCGTCAAAGAAGATTTAGGGCTTATTGTTTTGAACTGATATTTATAATTTTTAACTTTGATTTATTAATCTAATAAATAAAATTTTTTGACTGTAATTTATTAGTCTAATAAATAGAAACATTTAACTATAGTTTATTAATCTAATAAATATAAATTATTAAAAAAATCAAAATTAAAAACTGACTGAAAAGAAAAAAAAAGAACGCAGACTTACCGACTAACACTGCTCCCTGTACGGCTGTATCACTCTGCTTCCACGTCACCTGCATTCTCTTTAAATTAATGCGCGTGCTTGATCAGCATATGCTTACGACCATGCATAAGTATGCAATATTACTACTAAAAAGCAGCCGCCATTAATCAGCTTAATCACGAGAGCTGCAACTATTATAGCCGATTCTGTTAACCTATCGCTTTTATGATGGAGAAAGAAAAGAGATATGCTCATAAGGAAGAGGATAAATATGGCATAAGCAGAACACCGAGAGGTATACATTAGTAGTGTACCGGTCCTGACGGCTATAGCTTAAAATTTATATAGTTATTTTAGTAGGATGCACATTAATATAAAAAAGAGTAAAATTGTCTTTGGACCTAAAACTTATCTGGTTCTTAAACTTCAAATTTAGCTTAACAAAGTCGTGAAGCCATTTTAGTTTAGGCAGTGATCTAAGTATTACAATTAAGCGAATTTAGAAACCTAATGGTGGTGGTTTTGGGAAAAAAAACTAAATTAATGGTGGCAAACTCAGACAATTTCGGGACCCCCATGGTGCCCTACCGCACCAGTTTTCATCACTCAACAATGTACTAAGCTGTTCAGTTAAGCAAGTCTTCGATAACCCGGTAGCCTACATTTGAGGTCCAATGGCTTAAGTGGGACAATATCGATAATTCTTGGACCTATAATGCAATTTACATGAAATATGACAATTTTTTCAGCTATCAAATTTCAAATGGGACTCCACTTAGGGGGTGATCAGAATAGCGATGGTTTTTGGCTTTTACTGAAAAAACACTGTAGCTGGCTGATTTTTTACTGTAGCTGAGTGGTATGTTAGGCATAATTAAATTTTAAAAAATGTAAAAATAAAAACGGCTCGCTAGTCTAGTGCGGACAATGCAAAGGAATATGAGAAAAAAAACGAAACGCAAAAAAACCAAAAAAATAAAAAAAAATTCACTACGTGATAAAAAGTGCTACAGTGTTTTAATCTCCATTTTGATCGGGGTTACTGAGGTGACAAATTTAATAGTATGTACAACGTACATACTATATAAAGTGATGTTAGTTTTGATGGGGTGCATTGATCTCGTAGAACAATCCTTAAAATGAAATGTTGTGACTTTCATGATCATATATAGATGACATGTCACCGAGATGAGCAATACGTGCATTTGGATCATCTGCGCCTTGGGAACCGCAAGGGCTTAGACTGGGCCAGAACTGGACACATGGTATCCCAGACTTTAGTCTGAATTATGAAATATTTACCGATGCTAAGTCTAGATAGGTCTAAGATGTAATCTTTTTTCTGATCTAGGTAATAGTGATGTTCAGCCCTCTACAATATAAAATATGATAAAACATTAAATCCGCCTTAGGTACGAGCTCCATCATCTCTTCTTATCATCCTCACGGTCGTCTAGACGTCTACTCGGCGTGCATATGCACATCACCAGAATCACAGCGATGACTCTTAGACCTTGTTTGGATCTCATAGATTATGAATGTATAATACGTGCTTTTGTGAGGAGACCTAAATGTTTTTTTTCAAAGTTCAAGGATTTATTGGGCAAATTTTCCGAACATATCCTGTACACTAATTATTACCAGCCCTCTGTGGTCTCCCCTATCATGTTGTACAGTACTGCTACTATTTGCAAATGTCCAATATTTATAGGATCGATTATTACACAGGTAACTATTTTTTCCTTTTATTCTTAATTATTTTTTTATTTATTAGATAAACATCCTTTAACAACTCCTTTTTTAGGGAGGATTTTTTTGAAAGAAAAATTAGTACTATATAATTTTAGACAACTAATAGATAAGAAAATTTTAGTTAACTATACAATAGTAAAACCGATATTTACATGCACTATGTGTGCTTTACGAACACCGCTGCTCAATCACCTCACGGAGCGCACGTCTCGACGCTGCCACGTCCCTCCCGGCGACGAACGGGTGCGCGAGGAGCTCTGCGGCGGACGCCCGCTTCCGGTGGTCCTTCTGCAGGCATGCGGCCACGAACTCCCGGAGCTCCGTCGACGCCGCGCCGTCGGGCAGAGCGGGAAGCTCGCCGAAGCAGATGGCGCACATGAGCGCCGCCCGAGTCGGCTTCTGCCTGGCGGGGAGCAGCGGGTACCAGCCCATGAGGAGCTCCAGGGCGGTCACCCCCAGGCTCCACACGTCGGCGGCGTAGGGGTTGAGGCGGCCCTCGTCGTCGTCGTGCAACCGCTCCGTGTCGACGCGCTCGGGGCTCATGTACGCGGTGGTGCCCTCGTAGGCCGCGCAGTGGTCGCCGGAGCGGGAGAGGACCTTGGCGATGCCGAAGTCGGCGATCTTGACCTGTCCGTCCCTGCTGACGAGGAGGTTGGCCGGCTTGATGTCGTGGTGGACGACGTGGCGGGTGCGGAGGTACGCCAGGCCGGACAGTACCTGCGCTGCCACCTCCGCCAGCGCCGCCTCCGGGAAGCCTCCGTGGGCGACGATCGAGTCCAGAGAGCCACCGTCCATCAGTTCTAGGAGTAGCGCGACATCACCAGATGCCGTCGGAAGGACGGAGTGGCACCGTACGATGTGCGGGGAGTCGACACGGCGGACGACGTCCGCCTCGGCATCCGCGGCGGGGTGGCCCCGGCGAAGGATCTTTAGGGCGTATACAGCCGACGTGCGGCGGTGGGAGACCTTGTAGACGGTGCCGCCGTTCCCGTGGCCCAGGAAGGCGAGCCTGTCGAAGTCGGACAGGTGGAACTCGCCGTGCCGAGCCGCTGACGTCGAGGCGGTCGACGTGGACGGCGTCGCCACGGCAACGGGCGCGGGGGCGGGGTACCGAAAGGCGCACAAGGGGACGTCGAGGGTGAGGTGGAGCCTCCTCTCTCTAGTCGTCAGCGCCATTGATGTGTGCTTAAGATTTGATTTGCAGTTTCAATGGGTCTTACAAGGCGTAGATTGCTAGCGTATATAACGCTGTGACGGCTCATACCTTAATTAGGCTGACTGTGATGAGATTTTGATGTCTTTTTTAAATCTTTTCTGAGAAATGCTATATAATATTTATGTGTTTTTTAGGCTTAAATTAATCAGATTTTTGGAGCATTGGATCTCTATTCAACGGATCCCCGTACCCTCTCCAAAAAAATCTAGAATGTTAAATCTCTATCCAACAAATCTACCGTACCCGTCTAAAAAAATGTGAATGCTCTAAATCTGAAACGTTGGATGAAGATCCAACGTCTAAAAATTTGACCGATTTAAGTTAAAAAATATATGATTGTTGTATAGGCACTCCTATCTTTCTTTTGAAAAAAAAATGTGAAAACCTTACTTCTTAGTTAAATAATTGCTTTATGTGCGAAGTGGATATACACAGAATTGTCGTTATGAAATTTGAGGAGGAATTTGGATTTTGATGGAGACTCGTTGGTCTTGGTCATAATAGGCTAGACCTACGTGCCGAAGATTCCAGCAAGCTGCACTACTTAATCTGCAAGGTAAAATACACTCTTTATCCACATTTATGTGTTCTTTCCCTATGAAGCAACGAAATGGCTCGTCTTTCGTGTTTTTTCTTTAGGAAAAAAATCATCTCATGAGTATGCCATTTTCACTTTTTTTTTTTAGTACTCATTTGGAATGTACGAATTTTCTCTGTTTCGTGTGAAATTTCTCCGTTCGTTCCAAATAGGTTCTTAGTTCCTTTGTTCAACTACTTTACCCCTATGTTCCAAAAGAAACTTAGGCCCTGTTCTTTACGGCTTCTAAAAGCCGTTTTTGACTTATGCTACAGTAACTAACTTTTAAACGGAGTATTTTTTTAAGATGGGGTCTACAAGTTAATTGTAGTACACGTTAAAAAACTAATATCTGTATCATCAAAAATCACAAGCGAGTATCTCTCTTTCCGCAATCTCTGTCGCAAACAGTCAAAAAGCCATCAACCGCAGCCAAAAGCCATCAGCCGCAGTCGAAAAGAACAGGCCCTTAGGTATGTTCCAAAAGAACCTGATTAGTTGTTGTTCATGAGGTGGCTATGCGCTTCGCTTGATAATACTACTTCCATTTTTTTTACTTAACGTTTTAGAACCCATGCCAACATTTTAGAACCCGTGCCGTCAATAATATTATCAGACTTCTCGTTAAATATACTTTTATTATAATATAATTTTATTAATATATTTTAATATAAAATTATGAAAAAAAATAATGATCGGAGATCACGAATAAAAAAACGTCAAGCAAAAAAAGAATGGAGGGAGTATTTCGGAGTGGGGCACACTGCTGGGAAAATTGTGATTCGATTATTTACCCAAGACACTTGGAGATTGGAACCGCCGTCACTAACGAATACTAGAATCTTTAATTTGAGGAGACGTGTGATGTTTTGTTTTTAATCAGTAAAGCTGAGTGTTTACTGAGTAAAATATATATATATATGTAGTGCAGGAGATATTTCCTATGATAGAGATTGCTTGAGGAAAGTAAAAAAGGAAAAAGAACAGGATAGAGAGAGAGAGAGAGAGAGGCTAGCTGACAAGAGTCAGCAGAGTAGCTAGTGTAACATGGAGAGCGTTTGAGTTTAGCACAACCTTGATGAAGGAATGTGGTGCGCCGCAGGCCATCAGGCACGACCATCACACGCTTAATTTAGCATTAGCACACCATGGTGGCCCAAAACCGATTAGGTTATGATGAGTTACCCAAATTGGTCATGGTTTGGTTTCCTTGGCTTTAGTAATCTGGGCTGTTCATGGCACCACGTGTTTATGTTTTGATGGACCTTTGATAAATTAATTACACTCAAGAGAGCACAAGCAAGCCAGCCATGTCTTGTTTTGCCCGATGCCAAACAACAGATCGATCAATTAATCGTCCGTGTAATTCCTTTTGAATTCATACGCCGTCCTAACATATGAGTCGTAGGCCGTACATACATGCGCCAAGTTTCCAAGTGGCCATGCATGATATATATCCAAAGTGCACCACTCAAAAGAATTGGCTTGCTACAAACATGTACAACTCTCTAATCTTTAGGATTTCAGAAAAAAAAAATGATTTATGTGGTATACAAATGATACACCTCCATGGTTACCTTTTTTTTTTTGTTGTTGTTGACAAGTATGTTAATTTTTCGCAGCCCTCTCGTCAGGGGTTGAACTTTGGGTCACGGGAAGATATACTGCCACAAATGTAGTATACTCCTATGCTAAACATAACAGTTTATCACTACTCCAAACGATAGTACGACATCGAGAGAATGCGAACGCATGCTTCCAAGACCCACGATATCCTTCTTCCAATCTGAGCTCATCTCCAATGCTAATATTGTACCCATTTTCTATGCTACATAAACTATGCACATTTCATGCCGTGCAAGTCGTAGATCCGTACCTAGCTAGTGACAACACATTTGGCATTGCTAAATACACTTGCCTTTACAGTACGTAGAAATGCAAGCTACTCGACCGTTTTAGCTATTTTTGCACGCATCACTTGGTTGTTACAAGATAAAAAAATGAGCATTATGAAATGTGAATCCTGCTGGTGTAAATTGACAGTCTGCCATGCATACTTATGGTTGTCCAAATAGGAATGGTACAGTTAAAAATTTTCTTGGGAGGACAAGTGATGGATGCAGTGTACGCTAAAAGTGTGATGCATTGCATGGACGCCATGAAAAGCGCGTGCAAAGTGCAAGACTGCCCATGCGTTCATGCCCCTTGCAATCCAAAGCCCTTACTGTGCACCACACACATCATCTTTTTGTACCAGCCCTGAAGAACACCATCCTTTTCACCTCACCTCTCTCATTCCTCACACCTAAAGTTCTAAACTATATACTGCTGGGCATCCACAATGCATGGTTGTTTCGAGTGGTAGTTGGGGAGTGATTTCCGCAGCAATATATAGTTTTAGATAATACTATGGTAATTAAAAACTAGCTAGAATATCAACCTTTATTCTGCATAATCTGTTGAGCAAGTTGCAGTACAAAACTTGTTTGGTTGCGTCACTTCTGTTCTTAAACTTGAATTGCAGTATAGATGATAAGTCACTAGTTTTTTAAGTAGGCGTAATTTGTTAAGTTGCAGTACTAACATTCAGAACCAAGCTTCATTTGAGTGGCTAATGTGGCAGGACAAAGAAAAAACCTCCGTATACTTAGTTGATGATCCACATGTAAAATTCACAAAATCTCACCTCAACCTACATTTGTATTGGTTTTCTCATGCAAACAGCATTAATGGCTGTCCGCAATAAATAATTCATTGTAAATCCCAGAAGTTACCATTACACCCTCATAAATCGTTTTCTTTTCTTTTGCCCTTCTCTGTCTCCTCCAAAGGTTACTTGTTTTGGAATTTCACAACATACAGTAAAACTAATTTAACTATTCAGTTGAACTCTGTTCACCCATACAAAATAATCTCATGCCTTCAGTTTCTCTCTGTACAATGAACTGTCATATCAAAGTAGAGCTAGGCATGGAAAACCGAGCAAAAATCCAAGCTCTCAAATTACAAGGCCATGCAGTTTATGGATCATGACAGGGTTAGGCTCAAAAAAAAAAATTGCTCTCAGGGCTCTTGTCTTCTGCTACATTGGCTAGTCCACATCTTGCTTACAAGGCATAGCAGTGCCACACACATTGCCTGTCAGGCCACAGTTAAGCTATCTAACACTCTCCAAGTGTCCTGTTGCCGTGAAAACTAAGCTCCAAAGTTTACATTGTTACTGAACTGTCACGTAGATTTTAGCTCTTGAGACTGAAGCCACAAAGATGCTTTTAACCACCTTGGTTAAATCCAAATTGCAAACAGTTTGCATGCTGTTGAGTCAATGATGAACAGTTTGCATGCTTTTAACCACCTTGGTTAAATCCAAATTGCAAACAGTTTGCATGCTGTTGAGTCAATGAGCAACTTGAGCAAAGTTTACGGTCTGTGCTGTTGCCTGACAGCCTGAGGAACAGGTCCTGTGCACTTTATCCTTTATCCTAGAGGAGTCGGAGATGATGTGAGAAATCAGGATTTGGAAGCCGTTCTGTTACGTCTGCGTCTTCATTTTTTCACTTCTCAAACTTCTTTTTTCAGAGTAGTTTTCACCTGCAGTAGAATCTGCTAGCTCATTGAAAGTTCTCAAATCCACCCTTCTTTTTTTATTTCACAATTCTACCCTTCTTGAAAAGTGGTGGAGCTAGGATTTTAGTGATAGGAATGTGAACTTAAGACACATCAATAATTATAAGTAAAGAAAAGTAATTATAAGTATAACAAAGCTTATTCAGCCTAATAAAGTATGAATTTAAAGCAATACAAGAACTATTAATCCTAGAAAGACTCACATCAAGAAGTGAAACTACCTATATAACACTGAAGTACTAAACTAAAGCAAGAAATAACTATAGTATTCCTAAATTCCCCTGTGGTTAGCCTTTAGAAACCTTAAATGACAAATGTTTGCTCTGTTCTCTATCAAGAACAGCAATCAGGTACCAATGTACCACAAATACATTGTTATTATGGTAATTAGGCATATATACATGATTTGTACAGTAAAAAGTAAAGATAACATATGTCCTTAAAAAAAGAGTTAGTACTTGAAAGTCTCGTCTCTCGTATTTTATATTTAACTCATTTAATAACAGAGCTATACTACACATAGCTATATTTGATAATAAACATAAACCATACCGATGCATGTTGCCTGTTGGGCTAATACAGTAATAGATTGACAAGTGTGTGTATAGTGTATATAAGTATATGTAGTACATACTTTATATATTAAAAGGTATATACTGGATTTTTCGTAACTTTTGGAACGCAACTGCACCCCATGATATACTCTGCCTCGGCCACTGTTATTGAATCATACAACCGTTAAGACACCAAACCTAAATTACCAGCCCGCTAGTATACGGCTACAGAATTTCAGGGTGCACACTTGGATTTTACAGTGAGCAAAAGGGAGGTAAATGAGCAACAGTAAGGTCAAAGGGCCCAGAAGTATTCGATGCTTACGCCAGGCGGCAATTCTCAGGTAGTGTTTAGAATAATGATGACTTATAATTTTTTTTACTGTAATTAGTTGTTTTTTTATTGTAGTTGAGTTGATTTATTTAACATAATTAATTTTTAAAAAATAAAAATAAAAAACATGTTAATCTATCATAAATAATACAAAAGAATACGAGAAAAAAAATCAAAAAAACAAAAATGCAACAATAGAAAAAAGTCATCATGACGCCAGAAGCCGACGCTAGAAGCCGTCGTGAGATCATATTGATGATAGAACGTAGCTCTCATCGGAGCAGTACAAGCAGGGGAACCTTGTTGATCGAAGGCTTTCAAAACCTCTGCATAATTCCCTGTTTGTATTGCTCCGGTGAGAGCTACGTTCTATCATCAATACGAGAAATTTGCCGCCTGGGGGAAGCATCGAATACTTCTTGCCTTCTTGGCCCTTTGACTTTACTGTTGCTCATTTACATCCCTTTTGCTCATTGTAAAATCCAAGATGTAGCCATATATGCTAGCGATCTGGTAGTTTAGGTCTGGTGTCTTAACGGTTGTATAATTCAAGAAGAGTAGAATTGTAAAATAAAAAAACAAGGGTAGATTTGAGAACATTCAGTGGGCTAGTAGATTCTACTAAACAAAGGAGGTAGATGTGCTCAAGTTTCTGAGCAATTTACTTGTACCGTATGTTGTGAAATTCCTAAACAAGTGATCTTGTAATACTGGAGCACAAATAGTTCTGAAATTACAATGGGAATTCCTGGAACAGCAACTTTAATTACCACATTTCATTTCAGAAGTTGCATTATATGGTAGCAGAAGCAGAAAACCTTTCAGCGGTCTACTATAACAAAGCATGTAGGAACACAAGGACAACAGTCTGAAATTTACATAATACTATAGGAGATAGTCACCTCGTTTTGCTCCAGTGCACCAGTGAAAAAGAATCTTCTATATATGGGACAAGCAACAAAAGAATGACACGCATGGAGAAGCGGCCAATGTTCAATTGCCTGGATCACACAGCCTGGAGCTTCTGCTCATCCACAGATTCCAAAGGAAGAACTGCAGGCTCCCATGAAGAGGGCTCATCAAGGTGAATCTTTGCATACTCACTGACCAGCCCATTCCTCTCTTCCCACATGATCGCTTTCCTCTCCTCTTCAGCCCGGTCTACCTTGTCTTTGGTCATCGAGCTCATGTCACTTGCAGCCTTGGTTACCATGCCAAATGCACTGGTTAGCCAGGAAGCACCAGCTGAGACATATTGGTTACTCATGATAGCAGATCCTGCAATGTTGGCTTTCTGCTCAGCAGCGGCCAAAGCAGACTTGGTGAGTTCTGACACCTGATAACGCTCATCCACCTCTTTGACCTTGCTGCCAACAATGGCCCGGCCCAGGTTGATCCTTTCGCTCAGGCCATACTGGCGGTCAAGAGATGCCACGGTGGCAGTAGCATTGGACAGGATGTTGTGATGCTCATCGAAGGATCTTGCTACGTTGAGAGCATCCTTGCTCAGCACGAAACCCTTGGCCAACATGCTGCTCACAACATCCTCTGCCTTCCTGACTGCAGATTCAGTAGACGGAGATTTTTCTCCCTTTTGTACCAATGCCAAGGTGCACACAAATGCAAAGAAGTGAAATATCAATACATATTCAAAGTACATTATTGTGTCACAAAAGAAATTAATTAAATGTGATCGTCAAATGGAGCATAAGCTAAACTGCAGCATAACCGATTTGAGAAAGAATGCATGCATTTTTACTTTGACATACTGAGCTGATTCAGATTAACTGCCTAATTTAGAAAGGTTCTGGGCATTGTACATTGTTTAGGAGTCATGCTAATTAAAGGTTGACATACTCCATTCTGGTGAGGAAACGGAATCTATAGGAAATCAGTGTAACAGTAACAGCAAAAAAAAGTTTACCAGTTTGAACTTTCAATACTAGTATCTTCAAGCACTATAAAAAGAAATGCTCAATTATTAAAAGAAATGCTCAATTCTTGCTAAATGCTAACAAGAAGAATGTCGAACAGTTGGTCTAACACCCAAATACTTCCCCCACAAGAATAACTTGTTTATGTAAAACAATTAATAGTCATGTAGCTCAGCAGTTAAGAGACAATATGTAATTTTAATCCAAAAGAATCACCAGGACTCTGGTAACTTCTTTTGAATTTGATGTAACTATAAATAATGAGTGCCATACAAATGTAAATTTTTCTTACTGATAATTGTTTGTACGCTTTAGGAGGCAGCTGATAGTTCTCAACTGGAGTTATGACTACAGAACGATCAACGATTGTTGCCCCCTGTAGATGAGTAATCAAAAGATCAGAAGCCATATCTCAGACCAAAAAAAGTGAAATAGCGTGAAACAAAATGTAGAACAATACTAATGCAAGTATGCGACAGAAATCCTAATGGCTAAGGCAAGAAATGAGGGAACTTGAACATACTGAAAGAAGCACAGCAGTGTCTGCTCCTTGTGAGTCTTTAAATGTGACATAAGCAAGCTGTGACCATTCAGATTCACTGATGAAGACACAAGCAATTATTTAAGAAACACTCTTCCAGCCTTCTTACTCATATAGCCAGTGAAATAAGTAATGGCGTATTACCTTCGCATTTCAACATATTCTATATCCCCAGAGAAAGAAAAGAACTCTGTGATCTCTCTTTTTGAAGCACTCAACGAAATGTTGCTAACATTTACTGTCCTCACCTGCAAAAGAATATCAAACAAGAGAACATGGGATCAGGTTGCTAGTGCAACTAAGACTTTAGCACAGGGCAGGAGATAGGACAGCATGATTATGTCAGAGATGTGGTTATGGCCACGTGGGTTTAGAAGAGGAAAGATATTTATTTATTAGCATTATATTAGTATATAGTAGCCGAGTCTTCGACTTTTTTTTCATTCGCAGAATTGGACACCCGAATCCGGGTCGGATTCCGATTCCCGTGTCTGTGTCCAAGTAACACTGGATTAGATTACTTGACAATATATTAGCCTGCCTGAAATCCAAACTTCCCGGGGTTTACAGGACAATCTAATTTTGGAGAAATACAAAACGACTCAAACTAACAATGTAAGTACAAATTGCAGGCAATTGTCAAACATAATGGATTGGATGTTAGATGTAATGTATCAGTGCGGAGATGCAGGTAAACAACAAAGCTGTCAGGAGCATCCATTTACTAAAACAATTATCTTCTTTGATCAATACAAAAAACCTATTTCACCCAAAATGTAACATGTCTATTTGAATTTGCGCATCCTGAACAATCCAGTGTGATAGATGAAAAATGCCCAGTGTGATGTAGTCCCAAGTGTCACAATCAATTATACAAGACCACAAGATGAGCTTCAGCTAGTCCAGGAACTGAAGTTAGATACAAATGTCCTTTACCTTTTGTATATGTTATGTAGGTACAAATACTGGGAGACTTTACACATAAATCAATTCAACCAGATGTAAGATATATGGCAGCCAATTCATTTCGAAAATCAATCATGGCCAGTCCACTAGTCCAGCACCCCTACTTCCGATCAAGATTATTTTGTTTGCTATTTCATGGTCACTGGAATTATGAATTAGTGATACACATTAATCCAGCTAGTTAATTAATTAATGAAGAGAGGCACAGGTCTAAGGTGCATCCTGACATTTCCATTTGGCAAGGTCATGGTTGTATGGGATAGTTAAACCATTGGAAATTTATGCAGTTATCCGTATACCATCACATCAAAAGGATACAATGAAATCCATATTGTACAATGAATAAGATAAATTTGATAGCAGACATCGGATCATTGACACACCATGAGGTACGCATAGTTCAAGATGAATCATGCTGTTATATAGGACGGAAAGGTAATGCGTACCAGCTGTCATGTTACCAGGAAGGATTAATTTTACTAAATGCAAAAATCATCAAGAGCATTCATTGACCCAAAATCCAAATCCCAAAAATGATCTCCAGCTAGAAGCCACAAACAAACAAAGGCCCCCCGAAAGAAAGAACAAACTAACAGGTCAGAGCACACTAAGCAACAATATGACATCATTTTGCAGATAGGAAATGCAGCAATCTGTAGCTTTGTATTCACCACAATTGCACAAATGATCAATTGCTTCCACGACATAGCAGAGGAAGCAGCCCCAACCAAACATGAACAAACTTGAAGATCAGATCAAGCGGCGGTGATTCAGAACCTATGGACACCCCAAAAAAAGCTCGAAAAAGTCCATCTTATAATCATCCAATCCACAATTCCACATTCCACAAACCGAATACACAGAAAGCAGCAGAATTTAACAACAACGGACGATCGGAGCACCTGGCCTCGTGTGCATCCAGAATTTCTCAGCAGCGCGCCGGTCTTACGGAGGAGCAGGTAGCTCACCAGGGACCCCGCATTGCGCTAAACTTCTGCGGGAGAAGGCACGAAATCTACCAGGCGCCCAGTAAGAGCAAGACCCCCGGGACGCAGCAGCAATGTAGTACTAACCGCCCGGAATTCGCTCGTTGCTGGTCACCGCGACGATGCCCCCTGAACCAAATCAAGCAAGATCGTCGCAGAAACGCCATCTCGATTGTCCTGCGATCTCCAATCCGGAGTTTGGCCACGCACGGCGAACGAATAACTCCGACGAGACAGCCAAGCAAACAAGCCCCAAGCCCCCAAGCCACCCCGAGTTCCCGACCTACCACGCGAACACCCAACATCACCAAGCACGAGGGGGAGAGAGAGAGCAACGCGTAGTAGCCACCTCGCCCCGTCTCCACGAAGAAGTAGAAGAAAGCTTAAAAGCCTTGCGAGCCAGAGCTCACCTCCATTGCGGGATCTCGCGGGAGCGGCGGGAATCTCGAGGCGGGGTTGAATGGTGCGGCGAGACGACGGGACGAGCGAGGAGGCGGGCGCTGTTCGGGGTGCGGGACCTGCGCCGTGTGCGTGTGCGTGTGCGTGTCGGCGAGCGGCGGGAGGGATTGGGGTGGGGTTGAGGAGGTTGGTGCTCGTCCTGCGGTGAGCTCGTGTGAGTTGTAACGTAACGACCGGCAGATGGCATGCGCGGCAGCGGCGGTGAGATGGGATCCGGTCGGATGGCATGATGGTCCGCGAGAGGGGGTGCCATTTGTATATGGATCTTATCGTTTTGGTTTTTTTCGGTTTCAACTTTTAGATTTAGTTATTTTTCACTATTCACTACACTATCTACTAACTCAGCTACAGTGTTTTTTCAGTCAGCTACAGTATTTTTTCAACCAAAAGCCAAAAGCCATCGCTATTCCGATCACCCCCTTTGCTGGGTCGCTGCCTCGGTGGGTTCAAAGGTCACTGCTTTTACTCTGCTTTTTTTTTTTGCCCTACCAGTTTCTTTTGCATACTTCTGTTGGATTTGACGTCCCGTCAAACTCGGCACAGTGCACGCAGGTCATTCGTGCCGTTGTGGCTGGGTAAAGTTACTGAGGACGTCATGGGAGTAAACTAGTCGTGGTCGTGCTCGGGTGAGATTCTCTAACTTAAGTTACGATGATTTTATCGTCCATTTCTGGATGGATGGTCCAGATTAAATGTATCTTTTAATCTGGACCGTCCATCCAGAGATGGACGGTAAAATCACCGTAACTTAAGTCAGAGAATCCGCGCCCGGTCGTGCTGGGTCCTGATATATCAATTTCTGTTCAATACCCCACTGTTTTTCCTGTGTCGTACACATATTTGGTGTGCATCCAACTCTTGTCTTCAACTTAAGGCCAGTTTATTTGAACTTAAGCTTCTAATTTTTAATTTATTTTTTACTATTTGTAATTAGTTTTTTATTTGTTTGTATTATATTTCATGGGCTAACTTATTTTTTTATTTTTAAAATTTTTTAAATTAATTATGTCAAATAAATCACCGTCAGCTATAGTGTAATTTCAACTAGCTAAGTGCAATTTCAACTATAAACCACCAAATTTTAGCCTAACTGAACGACCTCTAAAACAAGGTGTTATACCGTTGGGTTATGCAGCAGTTGGCATTTTTATCCAAATCATGCATTTTCCCCTAGTTGTTCCATTGAGCAGAGGAAGATAGGACTGTTCAACCGTATGGCGTATGATCTGTGCTATCTATGAATTTTTCCTGGTTCGACGGCGTTAGAATTTTCTTGCGTTCTGAATCGGATCCCGAATATGGCGGGTCCACCATCCACGTGTAGAGAGCATACGCTGCGTGGTTCGTCCAGCGGCGGTGTTTTTTTCTCCAAAACGTTCCGTCTCCCCGACTTTTTCTTGCACGCAGTCCGTTTCAAGCGTTCTAGAAGATGATCGTCTTGATCATAGACAAAAAAAGAAAACGAGCACAGGACAACAGCAGTCCTTAGGCCCTAATCCGTGTCTTTTCGTACTGAATTCATTGCTTGGCTATCAAGACATATGCAAATACAGCTCCCATTTCCGTTAATGCAGACAGACGCAACTGCACTCTGCAGTAGTTCAAATATAACCCTGGGGCACCCATTCCGGCTAAATAAGCCGGTTTATATATAATTTTTTTACTGTAATTTATTTATTTTATACTGTAACTGATAATAACTTATTTAACATAATTAAATTTAAAAAAATAAAAATAAAAAATAGATTAATCTATCACGAATAATACAAACGAATATGATGAAAAAAGAAAAGATAAAAAACTAAAAAACAAGAAAATAATAAAATTTAAAAATAATAAACTAGAAATCAAAAACTCGAATCAAATTGAGCGGAGCCTCGCAGCGATAGCAATAGTTCAGGCTAGCCTAGCCCTACCATCTGGCCAAGAGTGCTAGCACTTCCTCGAGCAATGGTCTAGGGCCGGCTAATTTAAACTTCAGCTTTTTGGTTTCTATTTTTTTACTTGTGTTTTTCTGATGATAAGGCTTTATTTTTGGATTTTCCCCCTCTTATTCATTTCATTGCTCGTGATGATATAACTTTATATTTTTAAAATTTAATTACGCTAAAAAAATACAAGTAAATATAGTATATTTTTAGCTACTACAATATAAAATAAATCATAAGTCAAGGCTTTAAGCCCAAATGAGCTAAACTATCTCAGCTTATATCTTATGATTTATAACTTTTTTAAATAAATAAATAGAGTGGTTTTTTGTCACCATTTTAAAAGGTTTATATAAGAATAATTTTTTTAAAATAGTTTATTGGTATTTTTACTATGGTTGAAAAGAACAACCCGACGGTGCTCCAACGACAGAAGCACACAATTTGGTGGCTCCTAACTGCTGCTCCGCACGGCTCACGCACCTGCACGTTCGTGGGCACCGCGAAACGGAGCCACCACCGCATGCTGCCGTGATCTCGGCAGGTGCGCGCCGGCGTCACAAGCCAGGCGTCCCAGCGCCGGCGCACTGCAGGAAGCCGCCCACCCGGAGGCGCACTCCAAGCTCGGCGCCGCGCCCGAAACGCCGGCGAATCGACTCGACCACCGGACGCTCCACAAGACCACAACACAAAACGTCGTCCAGCCCCGGTACTGCCGTGCAGGCGCGAGAAAAAAAAACACACGTTGACTCCGGCCACGCAGGGCACGTGCTCCGGCCCACCCTGTAGAGCTTGGCCGATCAACGGAATCTGGATTATCATGCCTTTACTGGCCTCAGACGTCAGACACCCCAGGAGCACGTGAAGCTTTAGGCCATTTCGCGGTGGATGAAAGCAAAGCTGGTAAAGGTGATGCGGTTTTTGGCTGAAATTATATTATAGTATCTGTT
The DNA here is from genome assembly GCA_036346265.1 of Melocanna baccifera. Lineage (NCBI taxonomy): Eukaryota > Viridiplantae > Streptophyta > Magnoliopsida > Poales > Poaceae > Melocanna > Melocanna baccifera. The sequence goes on along the minus strand of CM070683.1, from coordinate 6,663,917 downwards.
AATTTTTTTGAGTTATTTGATAAAAGAAAAAAAACTAAAAATTAAATGAAGAAAACGAGAAGTGAGTGGTATACTTGAAAAATTATACGGTGTGGTGATGAGACATGTGAAAGTTGTGGTAACTTATGTAATGAATAGAAAATGGATCAGTTTGAATTAGTTCTAGAGGTTTTTTGTTTAATGCGCATGTGGACTATTATCATTTTCTTCATTTGATTTCTTACATGATCTTTTATTGACTGATCAGTTTGAATGGTTCGTCTTTTGTTGATAGGAAAATTGATTATTTACCACACCAAAGAAGTCTTCTCAGATTTGCCATTCGAAATATTAGATTCAATTATTTGCCACTCTAAATATGAATTGCTTCATAATATGCCATAATGGCCATTTAATTACACTTTTTTCTATGTGAAATAACTTTACTATCCTTGTATTTCTCCTGTGTGACCGTATGACCCATTTGTACATACAAGAAATCGACCATCTTTTGTCGGATTCCTTGGCACCTATGCCCCCAATGTGTCCATAGATTTCCTTGAGACCTGAGAGGTGCTCAATGCAGGCAGGTGCAGCGCGGTATTTGTCCCATCCCTACGCGTTGGGAAAATAACATAAACAGAACCACACACACAAGAGAGATAAAAGGGTAATAAGGTCATTTTGCATAGAAAAGTGCAATTAAGTGGCTATTGTGGCATATTGTGATGTGGTCAATATTTAGAGTGGCAAATAATTAAATTCAATCTTTAGAATGGTAATTCTAGAAGGCGATTTTTTTGGTGTGGCAAAGAAAAATCAGTTTTCGCTTTGCAAACCTTCAAGTTGTACTAGAAGACTTCAAACCACTGTTTCGCTGCAAATGTGGTGACACCAACGGTGGACTCCCCATTGCAAATACTGCAGTAACTGGAGGGTTCAACAGAGTATGTACCACTGTACTACCTGATCGATGATTCTAGAACCACTGGAGTTTAAGAGTGGTAACGCTTTCAACTTCGCTGATAGCCACGCCGTTTGACAGGAATACGGGCTAGAAGGCACCACTGAACTCTTTCAACTCTTCTCTGAGAACTGTGATTATCCGTCAAAAGAAGGTGGTCTAAAGGTTAGTATTTACATTGTTCTTTGACAGTATTCTCGATAAACTAATTCTTTGCTTAGGAGTTTTGTCTGAGTACTTTTTTTTTACTTGTGTCACATTTGCAATAATTATGTTCTTAAATTAACCTCACAACCTTTTTCATTGCTAATGGTAATGGATGTAGAATATCTTCGAATTATTTTTGTTAGCTTCTGCAGCTCTGTTACAAGTTTGAATGTAACGTATCTAGATGTAACATTGCATCTATTTTGTGCATGTGTCTGCATTTATATTTGTGTCATGAGGGCCTGGTTAGTGATACTCGTCGTATTCACTTGTTCTTAGTTCATTCGGGTTCTAACCTTGGTTTGTTGTCCCCTCAAGCTACAGATAAGCTTACTGAAACAAAAGATGACACGCATATAGAGTCTCTCGGAGAGAGCAAAGTAAGACTTCATGCACTGCTCAATCCATGGCTGTTGTTTCTATTTATTCTTCTTCTTAACAAACATAATCTCTTGTACACTACACCAACCACCTGAAACCAGTGTATGTTTCTCCTTCCGATCCATATGGTCAAGTAGGCTTACTAGTCTTTTTAAGTTAGCCCATATGATTTTGTTGGCCATGGTCCAAATTGGAGGTGACAAATATGCAAAGAGAACTGTTTGCACTACTATTCCCCCCGTTGGTTGAAGTATGTGACTAGTTCAATTTTTTTATGGTCATAAATACATTTATTACTAGATGAATAGTAAATGATTGGAGTACAACTGTGGTGCTCTAGACGATCATGAAGATGATAATCACTTTTATATTTATAAACTTTTGAATATTATGTTATTTTGCCTTTTAAATAATTGTCTTTCGTATTAATCAGCAAGTATATAATTTATTTGCGAAACTCTTTATTGTTATTTTAATGTTATTCTGAATTGTCATTGATCTTATATTATTATATAGGATAATTATGATTGATTGATGATCATATTTTACGGATCATGAATATACATATATCATATCAATAATATGGACATATGTTAGAAAACATGATATTGGATTGGCCTACTATGAGATAATGCGAGAATTATTATATTATTAAGTGTATTAGTTGATATCATATATAGTGTATGTAGAAATTTTAGACCTAAGACCGTCATAGTTTCTTACATATGTAATAATTTGCTTAGGATACACTACTGCAGAAAAGGTCCTCATAGATGGTCCAAAAACGTAATCATAGATGATTTCGTGAACCGTCTGAGTTTATGGACCAGTAATGACATGAAGTCATCACAGATTATATACCATAGATGATTTGTAGATGAAACCATTTATGATAGCTGATGTATCATAGATGGTTTGTCCTAAGGGACTATCTATGATATTTCTTTATATTGCTAAATCTATTTCTATTTATTGGCTAGTCTCAGGAAATGCTAGCCATGTCCTCTAAAATAAACAAAAACACGACAAGTACATGTATACATCTAATTCACATTCATTTCAGAAACAAGTACATCTATTTCACAAATCAATTAACTCAAATGAACTAAAATTAACCATTCATAAATAAATACACATATGTACCATTAAGTTTAATCTTATCCCAATCAAGTTCAATATACACTGTGAAACTCCTCATCTAAATTTATGACCCGAGACAACAAAAAGTATGCAAAGTGTCATTGAATGTTTTTGAACTCGACCTGTTTCAACGAAGTTGTAGCGATGATCGCAACCTGTCGCTAGGAAGATTAAAGTAGTGCATATATATAACTTGATAAGTATGAAATAATTATTGCAAGATTATAAACCTGAGGACAATTGGTCATCGTGGAACCGAGGAGTAGTTGCACGTTGTATCAAATATAGTATCCATAGGTGTTGCCTCGCGGTTGTTGGTGGCATTACAAAAATTGAATTGGTTAGTTCAAGAGGTATTTCTAAGAAAAATCTAATGTGGACTACCGGCTGAATTATTGGTTTCACCAACCAGCAAGATCCTGTTTAATTTGAAAAGTAAAAATTTTTGAACAATAATTTTCATTTTGAATATTACATTCTGATTTGCAAATATATAACACCTTGCTTTTCGAATATAGCAAGGTGTTATATATAACATTTGTCGATATTATACGAATTGGACCATGATTGTAAACACTTACAGTGTCCAGCATCGCATGAGTGAAACGTTGAGAGTGTCGAGGTTGAAGAGCAAGAGCAAGTCTTCGAAGATCATCGTGAAGACATAGTCTTAAACCTTGTGGTGAAGATGATGCGGCCTAAACTTGACGTTGACACTTGAGCGTTGTTATCCATCCGTCTTGTTGGCCTGTTTCATGTACTATACATGCAATCTCTGGTAAGCCAATCCTAGGGTTTGGAGGCGCTTTACTGGATGCCCAATGGCTCAGTAACACGAATTTTTAGGACAACGGCAAAAAAGAGATATCATTAGGCTTCTTCGTTTTGCCCTTGCCGCCTCGCTTTTTTAAAGGTCGACTTCACGGGATTTGATCGGGCACGAAATGTAGATGCATCTAATGTACCAAGCCCGTGCCGCATCAGTGCAGATAGCTTCCGTGAACTTAGCACTGTTGCAGGACTTTAATTAAATTAGATAGTGTAATTGACCGAATTAAGAAATAATTAAGACAAATGGAGTAATTACAATGCATTTAATTACATCGAAGTAATTACATCTCAGTACAACATTCGAATTTACACAGAGCACGAAGTAATACAACCAAAACTCAATTAAGTATATTAGTGTATAATTGTTAAAATTAAGATTACAGGATTTCATCGTTCTGTCATACATTATCATTTTCATGCACACGCATATAGTTACATTTCCAGCTGTCTAACCGAAGCCATATTTGTCATTTAGGCCGTGTAGGCCTGTAGCAAGCAGTCATTTGTGAGAGCATAAGGAGTGCGCGTGCAAGCTCCGCCATTATACAGGTGCCTGGCAGTGGCACTGAACTTCTGAGAAGATACTACGTACTACACTGTCCAGCCTATTCTGTCTGCTCTGCATTCTGCCCCCGTCCTTTCTTGTGCAGCTTCGTTGCTGATCGAATGGCACATTCCTTTGGCAGATCCCTCAGATTCTGTGAGAAGTATCATTACCACATCCAAGCAACTTTCTGCCATCCTGTTTGAATTAGAAGTGTGCATTGTACAGTACGCGCGTCGGTCTAGCTGTCGGGGCGGGCTGTTGAAAGGTGTGCTGATCTGGTGCAGTGTTAGCTTCATCAGGTACGCATATGCTGACCCAGAGCTAAAGCATTTGATTCTAGAAAATGGCGTGGAAGTACAAGCAGATTCAGTGGAATGGTCAGTCTCCTGGCCTCGCCTGATCTCGGTATCGTTTCGGCCGCCATCGAAAATTTCTTGGAAGTTCCCAAAGGCAAAGGCAATGGAAGTGCAACCATTACGTATATTCTGTCGCACCTCGCATCTGTCCGGTGTCCCCTTGTGCTCTTGAATTTACTAGTCGATATATTTGGGTGGCAAGAGTCGTCATCTTTAGTTGCCACTAGCCAACAGTTCTTGGGTGAACTCTTTTAAAACTCATTCTGTGACATCAAGAATCTTTGCCAGGTTGATAACATGAATGACGGTGCGAGTGTCTCGTCGTCCAATGGAAATTGTAATGCAGTCTTCTTGCGTACTTCCGGCGAAATGGCATGGGTTTCTTCTTCGACTTTGAGTCACTACCACTCACGGCGCATGGCGGAGGGCTTATAAATACCTCCAAGGCTGCAACTCAGCTCATCACTCCATCCGCAAATTAGCCTTCTAAGCATCGAAAAATACGCTGATATAGATTTGTAAGCCTTCTCGATCGAGACCATTCCTTCTTCCTGAGCTCAGAACTGTACTTAGCTAGAACCTCGAAATGGAGCTCTCAGGCTGCAAAGCTCTTGCATTGGCCCTGCTCGTCGTCTCTTGGCTGTTTCTGCACGGACTCGGCTGCTCCGCAGAACCAGGATCTCCAGGAGCAACGCGCGAGGAAGCCAATCAGCTCGGCACCGGCGGGGCCGCCGAGGCGCTCCGGCTCCGGAGCCGAAGCGCGCAGGCGCAGGAGACGGCGCAACACGGCGGGACCCTTGGCGCCGCGCCGCGTCCATGGGGTGCTTCGGGCGCCTCAGCCTTTCCGGCGGTGATTCCACCGAACAATGCCGGTGGTTTCGGGCCGCGGCAGAGGGAGGACGGCCGAACCTTCGCGCCGGCGGCGTTTCAATCGGTGGGGCGCTTGGGGCTGGCGCGCAAATTGCTGCAGGGAGTAGACACGAGTGCGTTGACTAAACCTTCGTGCGAGTCCTACCACGCCGGCTGCCCTCCCTAAGATGGCAAACTGGCGTGTGGACTCTCTGGCCGTCAGGCGACGCCGCCACGCGTTCCTTACGTACACACACACACACACACTAGCATTTAACCCCATTCATCGTCGAGTAAGTCAAGTATTGTATTTCGGTTCCATTGCTGGTGTTTGGTTATCATCCCATCACAATTTGCGAGTAGCTATTGTTCAGCATTATGTGCAAAAGTATATTGTAAGGTACTATTGAAGAAACCCTCTCTTTATTCCCCCGATGTAGTTATGCACCACCAGCTCTGTCGTTGTAATAATTTGTGCATACAAGATTGAACCTGCAATATCATATCTGGATTCGAGGTATTTATTTTGGGAGTTGATACACATCATCCAGATAGTTTCTTTTAATCAATCATTTAAATTTCTGACCATTAGATATACGTGAAGATTCGTGTGAATTTCTCCCCCTTCAAAAAAAATTCCCTCACTCCAAAAAAAAAAAGGAGAAATGATAAGAGCCGTTGGATTTTTAATCTAACGGTCACAAATTTAAATGATTATTTAGAAGAAAGCATCCAAGCGATAACTAGACACACCCATTTATTTTACCCCCTCCCCCTGAGTCGTGGAGCTGTCCCACCTTAAAATCCCATTTGCGCTCCGAATTTGACTATTCTGCACTATATACGACATCGGCTCTACCGGCTGGGCAGTTGTGGTCAAGCCACTCATGGAAGCATGGGCCTACTGCGAAGTTTTATAGTCCTACCCGCTTTCTCCAATATATGGACCGAGGCGATCTAACTAACTGGGCTGCGCTTTGTTCAGCGTTCTTTTATGGGACAAGTCTCATGTACCTCTGAACTTTTGCGATAGTCTAAATTTTAAACTCTAACTGTAAAATTAGATGTTTTATCCTCCCTCAAGTATCAATATCATTTATTTTACCCTCTTAGACCATCCGAAGCCAGTTTTGCTCTGACGTGACGCCAACGTGGTAATGATTTTGACATGTGGCCTATTTTTGGAATGACATGGTACATAATTAGCATTATCAGAAAAAATGGTGGGACCAACATCTATTTTATTATCTATCTTCTCTCTCATTCGTCCTCTCCCCATGATAGACGTGATGTGACATTCTAGTCAGCAAAAGCAAATAAAAAAAGACTTCCCTTTTAGGTGTATGTCCACATTGGTGCCATGTCATTCTCTCTTTGTTTCTCTCTCAACCAGCGCACAGTGAGGATGAGGTGGTGGTGGAAGTGCCGTTCTCTTGCCTGCAGGGTTGCCACATCAGCCCATTAGAGCTGGCACGTTGGGTTGCCGCCATCGCCCATTGGAGCTCACTCATGGTGTTCTTGTTGCCGCCAGTGGCGGAACCAAGATTTTAATGATGGGGGTACGAACTTAATACACATCGGTAATTGTAAGCAAAGGGGGGTAATTATAGGCATAACAAAACTTTTTCAGTCTAATGAAATATGAACTTAAAGCAATACAAGAACTACTACTAGTCATAGGTAGACTCATATCAGGAAGTGAAGCTACCTACATAACACTGAAGTACTGAACTAAAGCAAAAGGCAACTGCAGTATTGCCAGATTCCTCTGTGGTTGGCCTTCAGGAACCTAAAATGACAAATGTTTACTCTGTTCTCTATCAAGAATAGCAATTAGGTACCAATATACCACAGATACACTAGAATTCTAGTAATTAGGCACCTATACATGATTTGTATAGTAAAGAGTAAAGACAACATATGTCCTTCAAAAAGGAGTTACACCTAATGAATCACCTTCACTCTTGTGCCTTCCTAGTTATGAGCAGCATTGAACCAAATACAAGATAATTAGATAAAGCAAAGGCTAACTTCTAAGCTCTACTAACTCAGTAACCCTAGTTGAGATCTCATTTCAATCTTCAGATTTGAGAACTGAGAACAAAGCTACACTAGTACACTGAGTCATTGTGTCACTGATAGCCTCGTCCCTCACATTTCAGATTTGACTCATTTGAGAATAGAGCTATACTACACAAAGCTGCATTTGAGAATAAATATGAGCCATACCGATGCCTGTTGCCTGTTGGGCCTAATGGAGCAATGGACTACAAGGAGTATGTATAGTGTATAGGAGTATATGTAGTATATACATTATATATTAGGAGATATATACCAGATTTTTTTGGCAAAAACTTTGGGGTGCAACTGTACCCCCATGCATATACTCTTCCTTCGCCACTGGTTGCCGCTCGCTGGAGCTCATCCGTAGGATTCTTGCTGCCATCCTTTGGAGTTCTACGTGCTTAGTTAATTCTTAGGAAGCATAGACACTAGAATGCTTAAGGTGGGTTTTTTTGGACTGTGGATTTGGCTTTTGGTTTATAGTTTTTGAATTGTGACTGGTCACAAGAGACATTATGCAAAGAGACACAATTGCATGTGATTTTGGCCGGTATAACTGAACTCGATATAGTGTCTACTATAATCTACTTGTAGACAACGCCTTAAAAAGATACACTGTTTAAAAACTAATTTACTATAGTAGGAAGTGATAAGCCAAAGCCAAAAAACCTAACCTTAGTCCATTCATAAGAAGTGTATCGATTTATCCGTGCAGAGCATCACGGCGGATGGGAAAATGGACTTACATGCTATAGTAGCCGTGAATGTACCACTAGGGCTGTGTGCGACCTCTCTCTCTCTCCCCCCTTCATTTGTCTCTCTATTCACTGGACATGTCGACAACCAAGCTCGGGTCATATTTGGAGAGAAGAAGAAGAGGGCTCATGGCTCACAAGTGGGCCCCCATATATTGTTTTCCTAATTTTTACTAATCAGGTTGCCACGTGGGTAGAAAATTAGTGATGTAGTAGTCTACCCTCCCCTGCTTCCTCCTCATCCACGAAGGTGGGATTGCCCCTTACTTCTCCACAAGAGATTGTCTGCTAGCCTAAGCCTTTCTCTTCCACAGTTCCCATTCTCTTGCTTTTCTGGTATACTTTCCCATCACAGACGTTTCATAGATAGAATCATCTGTGATATGCGAATTTCACGTATGGTTTTTGGTTCAAGCCATATGTGATAGTCCTTCATAGATGGTTTATACCAGAAAACTGGCTGTGATAGTTCATCCTAAACCTAAATTTTTTTCTTCTGTTTTTCGGTTAGTCTCAGGAAATGTTAGCTATACTCTTTGAAAATAAGCAAATATAGCAGCAAACACTACATCACATTCCATTTCTATTAAGATTAGAATCCACCATTACAACATAATAAAATAACGGGTAGGTTACCCATCTGACACAATAAGAACATGGTAAAAACACATCTCTTAATCCTATGAACCCAACTCTTAAACATGGTAAGAATAGAGAATAAGTAGAGATCCTAACAGATAGTAGAAGCTCAATCATACCAACAATGCCTCTATGTTTAGGTCATCTCGCCCCTGATGTAGCATGTGAGTTAGATGTCCTTGACGTCCGCCATCGCCGACTTGAGCACCATCTTGGTAGCCAGTTGCGTTTGTGATGCTTTGCTGCCCGTAGACTTGCGTGTCACCTACTTCGTAAGGGCCATTAGGGTCAAGGTCGAGGAGGAGGACGGTGAGGAGGCTAGAGAGATTTTTTAGCGCAGCAAGGGATGGGTTTGGGTGAGTATGTATAGGGGAGGGAGAGACGGGAGTGGGAAAATTTTTAGTGGAATAAGTGAGAGGACGGAGAGGTGGAGCTAAAATCCGTAGGGTAGGGGTTGGTAGGTTTCCATTGGTTAGAATTGGATTAGAGAGGATCAACGGGCCCAGCGATCAGGGACATAAACCATCTATGATACATAATTATCAAAGATAATATATGTATATACCAGTGCTATATAAACAACTAATATCAAAAGATAAAATAGTAAGGTTTCATATGGCTTATATATACTTGTTTGAAAGGTTTCAATGAGATCTATAACTTTGCAATTGAGATAAACCCTAAATTCCAAAAGGAAGATAAAAATTTTTGGCAAAAACTAAAACCAAAAACTTGTGACACAAATTCAGGGCCAAAGATGGCTAATTTTAGGGGTCTTAGAGGGTGACTTGCATAAGTTAGTAATTTTTTTGGATCGGGCTCATCATTTCAATGATTACAAGAACGTCAAAAATGGACACCATATACAAAAGTTATGCTTATTTTACTAAAAATGTCTTGAAACAGAATTCTACTCGGACTCGAACGGGAGATTATAAGTTTTGAAGGATTGTGAGGTGGGAAACATATCACAGATGGTTTGTATTACGGTTTGTAATACAAACCATCTATGAAGTATATTTGGCAATATCACAGATGGTTCTTAGTAAAAACCATCTATGATACTTCACAGACGGTGTTCACCATAAACTATCCATGATATTATTTCTTTATAGATGGTTTTTAGCTCTTATTGCTAATATAAATCGTCTGTGATTGCATTTAACACTGACAATTTTGGTAAACCGTCTGTGATGAGATGTCTAATATAAGTTTTTTTTTGTAGTAATGTATATCAAGTGCATGTTTGCTGCTAAATACATTTATATCATCTAAATGTGCTACTGATAGCTCGCTACCACCATCATCAGCTCAGCACATCCTTTCTATTCCTACATGTGTTCGGACAATGGATGTCACTTTCATACTCATCACTTCCATCACAACAATCTATAGGAACATACAAACACTGTCAAAACTTCTGCTATTAACAAAAGGAAATGACATAGTAAATAAAAAGTTAACTAGCTGCAGGTGTTAAAAGTGTGAATTTTGAAAATAAGGATAAAGGAAACTATAAATCTCATGAAATTAAATTCGTAGTAAACAACAGCAATAGCATACCGCATAATTTATCATTCACAAAAGAAGAGAACAAGAAACGAGGGGTGTCTCCAATATTTCTACAGTAGAACTTGCCTTCTGGACAAGCAGAAGTACCTGCATAATGCAAATAATGTGAAGGACAGCATTACATTAGTGAACGAATTGGGCATTGGTGTTAGCATTAAGTAAAAAAACACAGTTTTGTGGCAGATTTTTCCCAGGGAGCATTCAGAATTTCACATAAATGAATGCCTCGGCCTGCTGCCATTGCAGTACACATAAACGCAAAAGCACTTAGTTGGACAAAAGCCTGTCTTCATGTGGCCTAATGTGAAAATTTTCTAATGCATACAGCTTAACAGCTGTGCAGTAGTGAAGAGTTGGCTTTGTAGCTCATTTGAGCTAAATTACTGCCAGCACTGTAGAAGTGACACATTGCTTTCTCTCACTCTCTTCATCTGGTGAATAATAGAGCGAATAAACCTGTAATAGAGAGAAAAGGTGGCATGATTCGATCAATTGTAATATCCAATGCAATATTCTATCAGATCTCATCACATTAGCAAAATCGACCAGATCTTCACATTCGGCACTTCGCTGTTAAGTTGGGGCAAATCCAAGAAAGAGAGGGACAAACCTGGCTCGTCGGTTGACTGGGTTCCCCGCTTCACTTCTTCAGCCCTTTGGCTCCCCAGCGACGCGCACGCACCACGGTTCTGTTGAAAATGTAGGCAATAATTTAATTCCAAATTTTAGTAGGAGATAAAAATAACATACTAGTGATGCACAACTAACTACTAACAGTAGGCTACTCATCATACTTTGAAATATACGCAAAGAAAATATAGTACCAAAGTCGTACGAACACACGAACGACTTACTGTTGGGCTTGATGATGAACAGGAAGCAGCGCAGGCGTGATGGAGTGAAGGCTCGATGCAGTACAGGATGTAGTAGGAGCGGTCGCGCAGATGCGCTGCCCAGAAACCTTATTGCCGCCCCGTGCAGGTTCTCTCTGCGACAATGGTTCGAAGATCCCGCTCTCCTGTCTTCCCGGTGCACACCGAGAAGAAAGGTCGACGAGGTTTGATTGCTCAACACTTCGTACAAAATTGGAAGAAGACAATAGGAAAAAAGAATGGAGGAGTTCAATCTGCAAGCCTGGTTGTCTCCAGGTCTTTTATAGACGTGCAGATTACTCTCTAGTAACTGCCCTCATTGAACTAAAATAATTCACTGGTAACTGCTCAATTATTCACTAGTAACTGATAAAATTCAAAACCAAATAATAGTAATTAAGCAGTCTCATGACCAGTTAAAAGGAGAGAGATGATACGAGGTTTAGCAATAAGGTGGACATGGTCTGCCAAGTGGCGCGGTCGCGCGTCGCAAGTCACAAGTCACGCGATTTTCACGCGAAAATATGCGAATACGCGCGCGCGTGTGTTTAGCCAAAGCCACCATCCACTTCCATAATTCAAGAAGTGGCATGGACTCCACCTTATAAATTTGTCTCCCCCACTTTGCCTAAGCAATATGGTACTAAACCCTGCCTGCTTTGGAATTAAGGAAAATATGCCTCAATTATGGGCCTAATTTCAACAGGTTCCTCAGCCTCCTCTTGCTAGCCTCCTTGCCCCTAGTCTGCTCTTGCTAGCCTTCTTGCACGCTGTGACGCTGGCCGGCCGGGATCTGCTCGGCGCCTCGGTCGCCGACACGACGCCGCCCAGATCTGCTCGGCCGACGCGCAAGAAGCCAGAAAGCGCCGTCAGGCTGTGCTCTCCGCCTGGCGCCATCAGCCGCGACCACTGCCAAGTGCGTCCGTAGCGCAGGTGCGCTCTCTACCCCTCTCACCTGGGGTGGACGAGGACGACAACTTGGTGGTCGAGGGTTCAGGGCGGGCCAGAGGATGAGCTAAAGCCTCACACAATTTAATGCGCTCTTGTCCTAGGATTTATTCCTGTTAGCGGCTCACTTCCTCAAGTAGAGGCGGCCACCTGGGCGTGCCCACGCGGGCTGGGCCGTGGCACACTATTGTAGGCCCGGCACGACAGTTCGGACTGTGTCTGGGCTGAGAGGCTGGCACGGCATGGCATGGCACGAGAGGCATGCAACAGGCATAAACGGGCCGTGCCGGTCTGGCTCCATATAGCTCATTATGGGGGTGTTCTTTGCAGCTTCTAGAAACGGCTTTTGACTTTTGCTACAGTAACTAACTTTTAAACGGAGTATTTTTTTAAGATGGGGTCTACAAGTTAATTGTAGTACACGTTAAAAAACTAATATCTGTGTAGTACACGTTAAAAAACTAATATCTGTATCATCAAAAATCGCAAGCGAGTATCTCTCTTTCCGCAATCTCTGTCACAAACAGCCAAAAAGCCATCAGCCGCAGCCAAAAGCCATTAGCCGCAGCCGCAAAGAACAAACCCTATATCATTTAACAATGTATCCATGTAATATCATTTAACAAGTTAATAAACTTATTATATTATTGATAATAATTATCTTGATAATTAACAATGTCTATAGTTTTTTATAGTTTTTTACAATTTTTTCTCTATTTTTTATATTTTTCAGTATTTTTATATTTTTTTGAGCTAAACGAGTCGTGCCGTGCCGGCCGGCCGTTGGACAGCTCTATGACCTCACGCACAACACGAGTATGTTGAACGGTCTGTTTTGGAAGATCGCTCGTCGGCTTCGTCACCTTTTGCCAGTCCACCCCCAAGCCCAGAGCGCACAAGCCACAGTCCACTAAGCCCACCTGGCTAGTTCGGCACCACCAACAAAGTTCTCGGCGCTGGACCGCTGGGCCGAGTCGGGCTTGGACTTTTGAATCGTATGGGCCCAGTTTGAGGTGAAAAGTGAACGTATATTCCTCGTGTCCTCCCCGCGTCTCTATTGGCCCACGACTCCGCCTCCTCCATCTTCTGGGACGATTCAGTGAAAATGCCGCCCAAGTACCGGCTTGCTACCGTAAAACGCCCGTAGAACAGACTTGCTAGCCCGAAGAAAACTTCATGGAGAAGCACACGAACCCCTCCTCGAAAATTGCGTCCCATTTCCATGCACGCGCTTTCCCTTCGCCTATATATACGCGCGCCCGTACGTGTCACGTCTCGACCAGTGTACTCGAAAAAACACGGAGCCAACACGTCTCGGTTAAGCGTGAACACGTTGCGACGTACAGACTTGCTTAGCCGCCATGGGTGTCCGCGCTGCGTCGCCGAGCTCGGTGGGCGAACTGAAGCTGCTGCTGGTTCTGGCCTTGATCGCCGCGGCCGCGCACGGCGCGCGCGCGGTGAGGGCGGGGCCGGGCGGGGCGGGCGGGCACGGCGGAGGGGCGCTCGCGGCGAGTTCGCTGTCGGGGCCCGGGGCTTCTTGCTGCACCCATGACGGCAGCACGGCGGGCACCTCGTGCTGCCCACATGGGCCACCTCCGTAGCCCACAGCATCCCAAACGTGTCTCTCCCCATGCATGGCCAGAGTAAAATTATTTGGAATTTTTATCATTCGTTCATCGCTGTAGCCATCGTCATACATGTAGATTCCGGTTTGGGTCTGGTTCATTCGTTTTCTGAACTAGTAGCAGTGTCTCTCGTCGGTAGCGAGGTCGATTGGATAGTGGCATTCATTTTATTTTTCTCGCAGCATATGTAAGGTGGTCAACACTTGTATACTTGGTCCTAAAGTTAAAAATGCTCGTATAATTGTACCTAATTTCAAAAGTTGTTTAATCGACATGAAATTTGTCGCTGAAATATGGTTCGACTAGTATTCTCGACCGGCGCTGTGCTGACCTGGCAATTAACGTGGCATCACCATTCACCAAACCTGTCAATTCTCGACTGTTCCCAGGAATCAGCACAAGGCTCATTCAGTTTGCCAGGATGCCAATACCCTCCTTCCATTCGTTCGCCCTGCGCAGGTCGTCGCCATCTCACAGAAAAACTTGAAAAAAATATATTAGAAATTAATCAACGAAAAAGAATAAGAAGAGCATAATAAACGCGACCAAAGAACATATTCTTTACTGCGTTCCGTTACTCCTCCGCCTCCGCTCCTCGCGGCGGCGACGTCCACGCCTATGGTTCGCGGGAGAGCCCTCTCGCCGCCTCGTCCGACGCCGCCCATGTCACTCCGATCTGGCGGCCGGCAGCTCTCCTTCGAGCTCCTCGCCGGCGACCTCTCCGCCGACGACCTATCCCCGCGCTCCCTCCCCGAGACCATCTCCGATGGCCAGCGCCGCAGCAGGCGACGTTCCAGGCCCAAGCGGGGGTTCCGGAGACCCCCGATCGAGGAGGAGGAGCCGCGCGGGGACGGCGGCGATGCGACCGCGGGGTTCAGGGTCACGGATCTGAGGTCCGTGGTGGAGAAGGTGTGCGAGAGCTCGGACGCGGAGAGGTCCGCGGAGAGCTGCGTGACGTACGTCGGCGTGGAGCTGAGGCAGAGGAGCGTGGCCGGGAACGGGAGGGTGGTCGCGGCGTCTGCGGAAGATGCCACCAGCAGCTGCGGCAGCAGCACGCGGGAGAGTGCCGCGGCGGTGGCGGAGGTGACGGCAGCGGCGTGGCGGCCTGAGGCGAACGATGGCGTCAAGAAGCTAGAGAAGGAGGATTCGCTGGACTGGGAAAAGTTCATGAAGAAGAATAGAAACATTATCGGAGGTACAGACCTCGCTGGTCATTTGTATTTGAACAAAACCTTTTAGTTTGTTATATCTCTTTTCGATGATGTGACGGTCGTTTCACCGGTGCTGAAGGGAAATTCTTGAGATATGGTATTGCTCCATTCTCTTTCTTATATATCTTATGAACTTTAGTATGCGTCATTCCTGAATTTTGTCCGAGCATATCCTAAGAGCATTAGGTCTGGAAAAATGAAAGTCTCAAATTGTTTTGTTTGGGGGTATACATATGGTGCTTCCTTGATGGATTTTGTATATCCAATTAAATTTAGAAGAGTTGATCAGAAATACAGTGCAATGTGGTTTAGAAAGAACTGTGGCACCATGGTTTTAGTGGGCAAATTTGTAACTTTTATCAGAGCAGCTCTGAAAAACATATTATAACCTTCTTCCAATTGCAAATACTGGTTTTCTATGAGCTCACTTCAAACCTCAGCAATATAAGTCAATATCAAACAGGTCTAAATATAGCAGCGATGTAGTGTATGTCTTTCACAGTTATGCTTTTTTTTTTTTGTCATTACCAAATGTGGATTTGCATTTCTTATGGTCCAGCTCCTAATCTTTATTGCATTGCAGTGGTAGTAGATGAGCTTCATATTTTACATCTAGTTAGATGGGCTATTTGCATATTGAGTTAAGAAGCCCAATATATACATTTACACCACTTTCCAACTACTATGATACTGCAGAAGTTGAGCGCCTTGATAATTCACCATTCAGATACTTCCTTGGAGAACTGTATGGGGGTAATGCACTCAGAAGCACAATTTCGGTGGGTAATGAGAAGAAGCGACAGCGGGTCTACAACACTATGTTTCATGTGCCATGGAGATGTGAACGGGTATACATGATCTGATTCGTAAATGGATACAATAGATCATTAGTACCATTATTTTACATGCTTCCAGGAGTTATTTTGCATTTCTCTGTTTGATGGGGAGATGTTTGACTGTGATAAATTGCTGCAGCTAATTGTCGCAGGATTCTTTGTCTGCTTGGATTCCTTTCTGTCTTTGCTCACCATTATGCCTGCAAGAATTGTCATGACAGTCTGGCGGGTGTTGAAAACCAGGTGGGTTGGTGGTGCTATTGTAAACTAACGAAGTACATATTAATGGGTGGGTTATTTTGGACTGTGGTTTATGGCTTTTAAATTTTGGCTATTCATGAGAGAGATTATGAAGGGGGAGACAATCTTATGCGATTTTGACCAGTACAGCTGAAGTCGGTACAGTGTATACTATAATTGATTATTAGACTTCGCTTCGAAAAAATGTACCATTTGAAAACTAGTTACTATAGTGTCGTACATAAGCCATAGTGAAAAAGAACCCAGCCAATATTCTCATTCTGTAAAACTTTTATTACACTTGATTGTATCTAATTTTAGAATTTCATTGTTCTGAGTGATACCATTAAGGTTTTAAATCACATTTTTGTTGTCAACAGTTGAACCAGAACATTATTTATTTGACTGGCCTGAGGATATATATGTGTGGCCCTGTTTGGGAGGCTTCTGCTTGAACTCAAAGCTACCAGTTCAAGGCTTTAAGCCCTCCCTAACAGGGCTTCTCAGATAACCTTAGTCCCTTTTGTATCGAAAATCTTAGGCCCTTCGACCGCAGCTTTTCTGAGAAGCTACCTTAGCTTCTATGGGAAGTTAGCACTCCCAAAGAGGGCCTCAGTATGCTTTGAGGACTTACAGGATTTGCTTATTTTCTTATATATATTCTAGTTGACATGATCTCAATTCTCAAATGCAATAGCAACTGTTCAAAAAATTAGTAAGCTCTTTGTTAAGTTTCTAAGTTAACCCATGGGAATGTGCATTTCCTCTGCCCATTTCGCTAAAAATTTTCTCCTATAATGTTATAGTGTTACCTTGGTTTGAAAGTGTATACTTTGACAGGACAAGTGAAGGTTTTAAGTTCTATTTATTTGATACTCTTCTATTCTAGTTAAGTGACTAGTTTATATTGGTATCATCAATTGCCAATATTGGCTTGGTTGGTAGGTTATCCTTTTTTTCAAGATTCGAGAGTATGACAAGCTGATGTTCAGGTGGTATATGTTTATGATAGCCATCACTATGACCAGTGCAAGAAATCCTGGCAAATTATTACTGTTGTTCATGATTTCATATTCTACTGCACTAAATGCTCGTATCATTAGTGACTTCTCTGTCGCTTACCTGTATTTCCTTTTTTTGTACAAGCCACTCTTGCTAGTTAATCCTTCATTTGTGGTTATATTGACTCATGTGCTTATTTATCCAATGTATTTCTAACAGGCAATTTCTGCGGCCTAGTGCAGCTGATTTATCAGATTATGGATGTTTTGTAGTTCTAGCCCTAGGAGTTGCTTCTTTGCAAATGATAGGTTGCCTTTTTTCCCCCTTGGATTTTGCTAAAAGGATATCCCACACACAATTGATAATCCACCCACAATTTGTTTGTTTTGTCAGATATTAGCTTGATTTACCATGTCATTCGCGGCCAGGGCACGATCAAACTGTATGTGGTATACAACGTACTAGAGGTGAGCAAAGTGTTATATTGGAAATGTATGTGCAGTAGGATGTGATTTTGGTGCCTAGGGGTTTCTGGGCCCCCATTTGCGAAAAAAACATGATGCATTGCTCCAAAAATACTACAACAAATCAGAGAGATAGTATACATAAAGTTTTGTAAACCTACAAAATTTCAATGTCAAATTTGTCCATGTTGTACGGTTCAAAAATAGAGCAGTCGTCAACTATGCACTACTCATATGTACTACAAGTATTACTTGTCTTTTTTTTGTTCTTGATACCAAAGATGAATTTGATATTGAAATTTTGCAGGTTTACATAAGTTTATGTGTACTACATTCATCAATTTTTGTTTGTATTTTTGGAATTATGTGCCGTGCACTTTTCGCAAATGGAGTTGCGGGAACCCCTGGTCACCAACGACAGTTAACCTTCTGTTTTCTTTCTAGATCTTTGACAA
The DNA here is from genome assembly GCA_036346265.1 of Melocanna baccifera. Classification (NCBI taxonomy): domain Eukaryota; kingdom Viridiplantae; phylum Streptophyta; class Magnoliopsida; order Poales; family Poaceae; genus Melocanna; species Melocanna baccifera. The sequence goes on along the minus strand of CM070683.1, from coordinate 6,645,980 downwards.
ACTCTGTCAATCGTTTGGAGAGGATGTGTTGCAAGTTTTGTTCAACTCAGCTGAGGGACTATCAACATGTTCAGCAGATAATGCAACATTTGAATTGATGCGGTTCCTTTTGGATGAGGCTATTGCTGTTGTTGCATTTGATATCCTTTGCTGTAAATTACATTAGCTTATATTTCTTGTTATTCACCTTGGGGTAATTTATTTACAATCGATAAATTCATGCTATCGAAATTTCCTTCCAAGCCAAATGCAATTCAAACTAAAATTAGGTGAACCCATACACTAATACACACTTATCCGCCTGATTATAAGCTCACAGCGCAGATCTGGTTGTCATTGTTTTAACATTGGTTTCATTTGAGCTCACGGTTATTTGAGTTTAATTTAACATCAGTTTTGTGAATTTTCTCCAACTTCCAGTTACATTGTAGGTTTACTTGTATTGTTGCTGCTACTTCTATTTGATCTTTTCTAGTTTTGATTTCCTTAACAAGTTATACTTGTCCATTCATTTGTTCTGTTAGCTCAGGCTATCACCCTGTCAACATGTATTATCGCCCACAACAATGCACTGTTGGCTCTTTTGGTGTCCAACAATTTTGCTGAGATCAAGAGTAATGTATTTAAGCGTGTTAGCAAAGAGAACCTTCACAATTTGGTATACTATGGTGAGCATGCTTATGGTTTTTACATTTCCATGATTCTGAACAATATGCTTTTGTATAATTGTATTCACCGTGCTTTCATTTTCTGATTGATCCTTTTGAATTCAATGTTGCTTTGTTGCATGAATTTATCAATATTTTTCACTATTTTTTTATTGTTGCTGTCAAGCTACTTAATGTGTCAAGCACTTCAGCTCCTTAGGTACGATGAATAGTGCTGAGTTGGACATTGTAAATAAATGGCCTACATTCCTTTGGTGGTAACTATTATGAATAGCACTTGTATTCATCATGAGGCCAAAGGGCCAGTATATATACACGTACAGGTATGAGCCAAACCTAATACAACACGTACAGGTATGTCATAATGTAACTACACATAGATATGGAATATATCTCTAACACCCCCCCTCAAACTTATGGTGGAGCAACAACATTAAGTTTGGAGAGGTGAAAATTGTGCTGAGCTCTGGTCTGTGCCTTTGTGAAGAGTAACAACTGAATCTCGGAAGGCACATACTGAAGAGTAACAACCTGATCCTGTACCTGTGTCCGCATGTATGAAGCATCAACACCAATGTGCTTTGTAAGCTCATGTTTCACTGGATCTTTAGCAATGCTAATAGCACCCGTACTGTCTGACAAAAGAGGAGTTGGTGCAGTAACAGAAACACCAAAATCCTCAAGTAACCACCGTAACCAAGTAACCTCCGCAGTCAGCAATGCCATCGCTCGCAACTCAGCCTCAGCACTCGAACGAAAAACTGCTATCTGCTTCTTAGTCTTCCAAGCAATGAGAGAACTACCAAGAAAAACACAGTAGGCAGAAAGAGACCGGCGATCAGAGGGATCACTAGCCCAAGTGGCATCAGAATATGCCCGAGTCAGAAAGAGCTGGAGCGAGGGAAAAAAAGACGACGATAGATAGTTCCACGAAGGTATCGTAGAACACGAAGGAGATGACTGTAGTGGACCTGTGTGGGAGCAGAAACAAACTAACTCAAAATATGCACAGGATATGAAATGTCAGGACGAGTAACACCAAGATAGACAAGGCTCCCAACAAGGTGACGATAACGAGTAGGATCAGGAAGGAGCTCACCATCAGTAAGATAAAGATGAACATTAAGCTCCATAGGAGTCTCAGCTGTGCGCTGATCAGTAAGAGATGCACGCTCAAGAAGATCCTGAATATACTTTTCTTGGGATAAATAGAAACCCTCAGGAGTAGAGATAACCTCAATCCCAAGAAAGTAACGAAGTGGACCCAGATCAGACATGAGAAACTGCTCATGGAGACGCTCCTTAATAAAAGTGATATACTGAGAATCATCGCCAGTAATGATCATATCATCAACATATAAAAGGAGAAGTGTCCGACCACGAGGCGAGGTGTGAATAAAAAGAGTAGGATCATGAGTACTGGCAGAGAAACCAGCTGCAGTGACAACAGAAGAGAAACGATCAAACCAAGCTCGAGGAACTTGCTTAAGACCATAGAGAGAACGACGAAGACGACAAACCGTACCCTTAGGAACAGAATACCCCGGGGGAGGCTGCATGTAGACCTCCTCACGCAACTCGCCATTGAGAAAAGCATTCTTAACATCCAACTGAGAGATGGACCACTGGCGAACAGAGGCCACAGCAAGAAGAGTGCGAACAGTGGTCATGTGAGCAACAGGAGCAAAAGTCTCATCATAGTCACGACCATACTCCTGCTGAAAACCGCGTGCTACAAGACGAGCCTTGTAGCGCTCAAGACAGCCATCAGAGCGGGTCTTAACCTTATAGACCCGCTTGCAAGTGATAGGAGTGACACGTGGAGGAAGAGGAACAAGATCCCACGTGCCAGTACGCTCAAGGGCAGCAATCTCCTCTGCCATCGCATGCTGCCAAACCTGATGAAGAACAGCATCTTTATAAGAAGTCGGTTCGGCAAGAGCAGCAGCAGCAAAACCGAAACGCGCAGGAGGCCGAATAGACTGGCGATCGCGAAGAGCATAGCGAGGAGAGGCCGAAGAGGATGGCCCATCAGAAGAAGAGGGCACATCAGAAGAATCCTGAACCTGTGGACGACGGGTATAGTAGAGAGGATAAGAAGGAACAAGATCAGGACAAGAAGATGCTGGTGGTGAAGAGGGTGCCGACTGGGAAGGAGGCACCGGAGAGACAAAAGAATGTGGTGATGGAGTTGCAACTATGGGAGTGGAAGGAAAAGTCAGAAAAGAAAGTGGCTCGACAATTGATGCTGAAGTGGAGGAAGAAGAAGGTTGTGGATAGAAAGGACGAGACTCATCAAAAGTAACATCCCGAGAAATCCGCATCCGTCGGCCAATAGGGTCCCAACAGCGATATCCCTTGTGCTCAGCACTGTAGCCTAGAAAAATACACTCAACAGACTGAGCTGTCAGCTTGGTGCGCTCACGCGGTGCAAGAAGAACATAGCACACACACCCAAAGAGGCGAAGACTGGAATAATCAGGAGTCTTGCCACATAGACGTTCGACTGGAATCCCTCCTTGAAGAGCAGAGGAGGGCTGAATGTTGATCAAAAAGTGGCGATGGAAACGACCTCGACCAGTGTGGTGGAACATTAGAAGCAAGCATAAGAGCACGAGCTGTCTCAAGAAGGTGGCGATGCTTGCGTTCGGCCACACCATTTTGAGCATGAGCACCAGGACAGGAAAATTGGGGAAAAGTGCCTGCGGCCAAAGAAGAAAAGCACGAAGAGCACCGATAAATACTCTCAGTAGTCGGCCAAAAACGCGAATATAAGAGTCAAACTGAGTATGAACCATGGTGGCAAAAGTCTTATAGATGGATAACACATCACTACGAGATGACATAAAATATATCCACGTATGCCGAGAAAAATCATCAATAAAAATGATATAATATCGATGACCTCCTTTTGAGATAAAAGGAGCTGGTCCCCATACATCAGAATGAACAAGATCAAAAGGACGCTGAGATACTGACTCGCTAGAAGAATAAGGAAGTTGAGGCTGTTTGCCAAGCTTACAACCCTGACAATGGAGAGAGGCATCACCAGACACTGACCCTAAAAGACCACGACGAAGTAATGAAGACATACGTGATCCACAAAGATGTCCCAAACGATGATGCCACTGAGCAAAAGAGGTGGTGCAGTGCGCAGAGATGCGAAGGCGATGGTGGAGGCGACGGTGGCGAGGGCGTGGAAGGAAGTCGGGCTACCAAGCTCCCAGAGCCGTTGGGAATCACGGCGGCGAGGGCCAGTACCAACCAGAGTCCCCGTGCGGCGATCCTGAATACAACAAGAATCAGAATCGAGAATAACACGACAACCATGATCAGTAAGTTGGTCGGCAGATATGAGCTGCATAGTTAGTTTTGGGACATGCGAAACATCAGGAACAAGAAAAGATGAATTAGAAAGAGTGCCACGTCCTGTGACAGAAAGAGAGGAACCATCTGCTGTCTGAACAGAGATGGGAGCAACTAGAGAGCTAACAGAAGTAAGAGTGGTGGAATCAGATGTCATATGAAAAGAAGCTCCAGAATCAAGAATCCAAGGTGATGTACCTGAGGAAGGTGGTTTCTCACCCGAAGACTGAGTAGCAGAACCAGCAGTACCAGACGATGCAGAAGCAACCATACGACCTAGTAATTGCAGAAACTGCTGAGTGTCAGAGGTACCAGAACTTCGCTGAGAGGGGGAGCCTTCAGTGCTTCTCGGAGGACGAGTATCACGACGAAAATTCTTCTTCTTCTTGTAGCAAAACTGCTCCACATGTCCATCCTTGTTGCAATAAGTGCAATGGGGTCTCCTACCAACAGCAGCTGTCACCGATGAAGATATAACCGGGGAAGAAGTAACAGGCGATGCAGCAGGAGTAGAAGCTGAAGAAGCTGCCAAAACCGAAGGAAACGATGATGATGACAGAAGACCCGCACCACGAAGGCGAATCTCCTCAGTACGAACAGCTGTAAGGGCCTCCAACAGAGTCACTCGTGGGTGACGAGCCAGCAACTGAGCACGAGTCTGCTCAAACTCGGATCGAAGGCGTGTCAAGAAGTCGTAGATGCGACGAAGCTCCAGGTGAGATTGCTTGACGCCGACAAAGACCGGACAAAGCGACAAACATCCGTCCCAAAGAGTCAATCGGCGCCATATCGCGATACGGTGGCGTAGAACTCGTCCACAGTAGCATCTCCCTGCTGCAGTGACTGCTCCTGACGCACAACAGCAAGGTACAAAGAATCCCCAGATGGCTCGTAGCGGGTGCGCAGATGTGCCCACATTGCCTGGGCGGAAGCCAGACCAACAATATCACTGGTGAGATGCACCTCCATACTGTTAACCAAAATAGCTGAAGCACGAGCATCTTCATCAATCCATGTCTTGTGAGCAGCAAACTGAGACTGGAAAGTCTTCATGGCAGCATCAAAAACCTCAGTTGCCTTTTTACAAGTGTCTTCGGAAGCATCTTTCGGGAGGGCAGGTGCAGCAGGTGGAGTAGGGCAAGGCGGACAGGGCAAGTCGCCGGTAAGATACTCCCAAAGACGCTGACCACGCATGTGAAGACGCATATGCTGAAACCAATCCCGATAGTTGAGGCCATCGAAGATCACCGGACAACGAGGAATAGAAACCGAGCCTGCAAGAGAAGACATTTTTTTTCTCTCTCTCTCTCTCTCTTTTTCTTTTTTTTCTTTTTTTTTCTTTTTTTCTTTTTTTCTTTTTGCTTAGCTTCTAAGTGAAGCTATCTCTCTCTGAGTACAAAAGAAAAGAAAGATGTGAAGAAGGTTCAATCGGTTGGTTGGAGGAGCTGGTCGCCTGGTTGGGTGGCGGGCGGGTTAAGCGCGGTCTTGCGGCAGCGGCGGCGATCTTGCGCAGCGGCCGCGAGGCGCAGCAGTCGCGAGCGGCGGCAGGCAGCGATCTGCCGCGAGCGCGAGCAGCGGGCCGAGGCGCGAGTGCGAGCGCGGCGCCGGCGCAGTGCCGGAGAAGACAACAGCGCTGAGGCGGCGGCTGGCGGGCAAACTCGGCGAGCGACAGACGCAGGAGCCAGCGGACATGGGGCCGGCGACCGACTAGATCGGTTCTCAAGGCGATGCCGTGTAGGTCACTGAAGAGAAGCCGGCAGCCGCTCCTGCTGGCAGATCGGGCTCCGAGACCGGCAACTCCGCCGGATCCGACGAGTTCAAACCAAGCGGTTCGGCCCACCCGGCCCGGTCGGTGGAGATCCTCTCGGGGGCTCCGATCGGTTGTGGAAGAAAAAGCCAGCGGTGGGCCCGATGACAGATCCGAGCGGAGAAGAGGATCTGGCGGCGCGAAGGAGGAGCCGACGACTGGAGGCAAGCACGAGCCAGCGACGACGAAGAGACAAGTGCGGATCAGAGCCTAGGTATAACGAAACCATAGGTTTGGCTCTGATACCATATTATGAATAGCACTTGTATTCATCATGAGGCCAAAGGGCCAGTATATATACACGTACAGGTATGAGCCAAACCTAATACAACACGTACAGGTATGTCATAATGTAACTACACATAGATATGGAATATATCTCTAACAGTAACTAAACTGGATATGTTGGATATTTATTCGTATTCTAGAAACAACTTGTGGGCCATTTTAGAAGTGCAAGGTTCAATGACCCTTTCATGTTGTTCTGGCAAGAAACTGTGAGCCTTGGTTCCAAGCAATTCATTGATGGCAAAATAACTACTCTGTATTTATGTTGTAGTGTTCAATTAGCATTGCACAATACATTTAACATGTCCCAGTTACTTTTTTTTTACAATGCTTAATTCTTGATAATTGTTGATACGAAACCGCTGCTCATTTGGTTTCAATATTAAAATTTGCAGACATCATTGAGAGATTTCACATCACAGCCTTTCTATTGTTTGTACTTGCTCAAAATATCTTGGAAGCAGAGGGACCATGGTTTGATAGTTTTCTTGTTGTAAGTTCAACATTTATTTCATTATCTTTTCTTCTCTTAGTCGGTCTTATTGTTTTCAGAAGCAATATCACATTATTATTTTTCTCACTGCAGAATGCCTCCTTGGTATTTTTGTGTGAAGTACTTATTGATGCTATTAAGCATTCTTTCCTTGCAAAATTTAATGAGATAAAGCCAGTTGCTTACTCAGAGTTTTTGGAAGACCTATGCAAGCAGGTGATGTGCGGATAAATAACTTCATCTGTTACATGTGTATCTTGATTCTAACAGCACTACAGGTTATAGGGCATATGCCATTTTGATACTTAAAATAAACAAATAAATAACAATAAGATTTGAAACTATTTCTCAGTTAAAAAGGTTAATATGCATGCATGTACAGAAAACACTATGTTAATTTGGTTAGCACACATTGGTTTTATTACTCCTGTACTATTGCAGCGCTGCCTCATGGGATTTGTAATTTTTAGTCAGACTGGCAGTATTATCTTTTACTGCATTATATTGACTGCCTTTCTCCTGACAGCAATATTTAGGAAATCCAATCTGTATATTAGGAATATGTTGACGAAAAATTCGATTGCCATTTTGACATATGGGGTGGGTTCTTTTGGACTGTGGTTTACAGCTTTTAGCTTAAAATTTTGAATTTTGTCTGTTCGCAAGAGAGTATGAAGAGAGGGATACTTGTGTACGATTTTGGCCGATATAGAAGAAGTTGGAACAGTGTCTATTATAATCAACTTGTAAACTCCGTCTTGAAAACTCACTTCGTTTGAAAGTTAGTTACTGTAAAAACTAAGCTATAAGTCTAAAAGAACCCAGCTATGATGCATGCATTGCACATTGGTTCTCATTATGTTCCTTTTACGTTGTTATTGTCCTTGGGAAATATGTAGTATCATTTTCCTGCTTTGATTTGTTGCGCGTACCAGAAGTTTGTGGTATTACTGGTTCAGTTGCCCAAAATTTGAACCTTGTCCATCTAAATATTATTATTCATGCCCATCTTTCTGAAAATTATTTGCACAGATTTTGAATGATAAACCTGATGACCGTCAGAAGGACCTAACGTTCATACCCCTTGCCCCTGCTTGTGTGGTAAGTTTACACGCCAACTGTCAGTGCCCTTATACTGCCACTTTGAATTTACAGAGTACTTACGAGCAAGCAACATGTTGTTTCTTTAGGTAATTCGTGTGTTGACTCCAGTGTATGCTACCCTCCTTTCCGCTGGCCCGATTATCTTGAGATTATTCTGGATTCTGCTTTGGTCAGTTCTGACCTATTTTATGCTCGCCGTATTTAAGATACTGGTGGGATTGGTACTGCGCTGCCTCGCGACTTGGTATGTAAATCTTCGTCTCAAAAGAAAACAACATGTCGACTGAGTAGTTAGCGCTGCGTTTCTGGTGTCAACATCCCCGACAAGACATTTGCTGTGGTGCATGAAGTACAGCAAGCAGTGCAGCCGCTGCGAGTTCAGTCATACATGCCCATATCACAAAATTCTCGATAGTACAGTACAGCACAGCACAGCACAGAGGAATATCACAATATCTCTTTTCGTAAAAGTTTCATCGATTCAAGGAACTGGGTATAGTCCAATTTTGCTGTGTTTACATGTTCTTTCTGACCACCTTTTGTGCATAGTCATAGCTTCATCCTAAAATTGTCTGCTGCAACCTATAGAAGACGTTTGCAAAGCCTCGCGGATTTGTCAAGTAAGACATTATTGTACATTTCCTTTTAAAAGAAGCGAGAGAGTAGTTTCTCCGCTGCAGCTCTAAAAGATGTTTGGTTTCACATAATGCATCTGTATTGATGTGTGTGCGCGCGCGCTCGCAAATGCGTATGCGCGATGCCGCCATGTATGATGTGTCCGTGCTGGCCTCAAGTGCTGGCCAAGTTTTGGTAACCGTTCAGATTATATCGCCATTTCCTCATGCCTTACATTTGGTTTTCGCCAAGAAAACTCGATCTTTAAGGGCAATATGACAGGGTTGTCCTAATTCAAAAACTGTAATGTGCTCAGCAAACTCTTCACCAAAGCCTGCCATCTTTACTGATTTACTTATTAAATTCCCATGGTGTTCGTAGAATTATATTGCTTTACTAAAACTGCAACTGTATTTCACAGAAAGATTCAGCATTGCGGGTGGTAGTTGCTTATCCTCCAGACTTGCAAAGGTACATGATGTTCCCTTTCCGAACTATCCAACCAAAGGTCCAAATTCGGGATCAGAGCTTGTGATGTAAATTCGAGTATCAATTTTTTAACAGCTACCAACTAGGAACACCAATTCGCGCTCCGCAGCCCCAAAAATTTCCAGTTCTCCGATTCAAGCGCTGCCAACAGGCGATCTCCAGCTCCATCGATGCCCCAGTCGATCAAATGCGGGGGAAATAGAACTCGAACCATATCGAAAGGAAATAACTGAATTCTCACTGTCCAGGCGGAAGATGGTTAGGCGCCTCTGGCGGCCGACGGCGGTCATCCCACGCGAAGATGTTGGCGCTCTTGGTCTTGGAGGTGAAGGCGACGGTCTCGAGCCCGGGGAGGCGGTGGAGGGCGACCAAATTGGAGAGCGAGAGGCGAAAGCAGGAGGTCGCGGCTGGCGCTGGCCTCCATAGCGGAGGGTGCCTTGGACCATAGCCGCGGCTGCTGGCGCTCGAGCGCGTAGGGGCCGTCCCGCCGGATCTCGCCGTCTGCGGGGACCGGGGCGGAGTAGATGTGGAGGGAGCATCTGGAGTCCGCAACGAGGAGCGTCCCGGCGTGGGAGGCGACGGCCTCGATGCGGCCCGGCATGCCGGCCGCCAGTTCGACGGTGTCGTACGCGCTGTGCACCATGGCCGGTGCGATCGTCGTGTGAGGGGGAGACGAGGAGGGCTTGGAGGAGATGTCGTGGGCGTCGGAAAGCCGAGATCTCGATGCAGTACGACGGACTACCAGTAGTAGTACCTCCGCAGCAGTCGGCACAGACGTGTCTCCAACAGATGATGAGGTCACCAAGCGAATGGAATTGTGGAAGCACACGTGGACTAACAACAAAGCAAACACCAGCACAAGCAAATGCTAAAATACTCTCGATAGCTACTTCACCGCTGGGACAGTAGAAGATACAACCACAGAACAGGTATTTACATCCAGGTATATCATCTTCTGTAATGTATCAGGCACAAAATTTCCGGTCGGTAGCGATAGGATGGGACTTCCCCGTCTACGTAGTGTCTAAATCCTCTTCCCGTCTACGACTACACATAACATCTGATGTTACCACGTACTACGCCGACGCACTTTACACAAAGGCTGCAGTTTAAGAACTAGTCTACCTTGTCAGACTACCATCATCAAATATATGACCCAAAAGGGGAGTAAGGAGGAAAAGAATCAAGTCACTTGGCTTCAGGAAGAGTTATTAGTGTCTCATCCAGGATCGGTCCGGCAGCCATGAGCGCGCCACCGCAGAGCACGCACAGGAATAATGGCGGCACGGGCTCGCCGTCCGCAATGCCGACGCAGCGCGTGTGGTGCCAGACATCGCATGCGTCGCACGCCACCATGCGCTCGCCGTCGTCATCCTGCGCGCCACACACACACCTCACCTCCCACGCGTCAAGCCCGCCCTGGCACCGTAGCTCAGTCTCCATGTCCGCCCCGTGGCCATGGGCGCCGATAGTGTCACCGGACTCCGCCCCACCAAGCACCACTGGATCCCACTTCTCCCCAGCAATGCCATCCAGCGCCTCAGCCTGGAACTCCTCTAAGAAGCAGTACGTGTCCCGCAGCGCGTGCTCTGCCTCAACAAGAAGCTCGCCTATGGACGTATGGAGTGGCACCACAACGATCTCCCCTGGCGGCATCGGCCGTGTAAGCTCTGCAGCCTCCCATCCATGCGGTCGCCACTCGACGAGGAACCTCAGCTGGTCGTCGGACTCATCCCCAAGGCCCCACCACTTCACCCAGTGCTTGCAGTCCAGCACAGCCTGCGCTGCCTCACTGCGCGCCTCCACCATTGCCCGGTACATGGCACGCAGATCCCGCTCCACATCCGTCGTGCTTGGCCACCGTATCGCAGGAGGGGTGCACTCTACCTCAACATCCATTGACGCTGGCTCATCATATTCCTCCAGGCTGAAGTGAAGCACGCGCGTCTCAGCGTCGGGCAGACGGCGTACAACATGCTTGCCAACAATGGTGTCACCAAGGGACTTGATGACAAAGTCAAGGAGACCTGTATCACCGATGGAGCTCCTGGCAGCATCTCGCACTGCCTGCCGGGTCATCCCTGCACCGTTGCTATGCTCCAGCAGCTTGTCAACGACAACCTCTGCAGCACTGAGCAGCCGCTTCTTGGTCCACCGACACTGGAGCAAGTCAACCACATCCTCAAAGCGCTGGCACGGTTGCCTTAGCCTCTTCATCATACATGGCTTTGGTAGCAGGAATGGCAGCCTTGGGCATGGCTTCGCAGGAGGCAGGGAAAGGGGCTGCTCGCGGTGCTTCCAGTCAAGGAGGCAGCGGAGGAACTCACGGACGGTGACCAGAGGCTTGTTGCAGAGGCGGCGATAGATGGTGACCACACGACGGACATGACGGCTGCGGAGATAGTCAACAGGCAGGGCAGCCAGGGCTTCCAAGGCAGCAGCATAGGTGGAAGTAGACACGTTGAAGCAGCCCCTCGCAAGGCGATATCCCCAGCGGGTGAACCATGTCTCACCGTGCGCCACACCGAGCAAAAGACGGAGGTCAAGAGAGTGCTTCCGGGAGATGTCCACCACGGACACAGCCCTGCACAGAAGGCTCTCAAAGCTCAGAAATAACGTGGTAACTAGGTGATCTTCATTGAATTTATAACATTTGCATAGTTATCACAGTTCAGAATCACCATGAACACGTGCAAAAAGTTTCAAACTTCTACAATTTACTCCATTCCCTCGTAAATTGTATAATTCCAAATTTACATTAAGCACCTATCAAAAAGTGTATTTACAGAAATAAATGCTAACAAGTTGTGTAGTTATGATACTTCAGAACAGGAGCATGTAGAGAACCTGACACGGAGAGCAGAGCAGAGGCGATCCCAAATGTCCATGATGTCACGGCCAGAGAGGAAAGTGGAGCCGCCGTCCCGACCACGGAGCACGAGAAGGTGACCAAAGCCATTGCTGTGGATCAGTCCATGGAGGAGATGGTTGTTTCGTCCAAGGAGCGCATCTACGCCGAGCTGTTGGTCCCAATCGGCAGCCGCTGGGATGATGAAATGGTACTTCCGCTTTGACACCCAGTGGTGGCTCCAACCTGACATTGTTAGTGCAGTGCGCATTTGTTAGTATTGACGAACTCCAACAGTCAGAGAACTAGGAACCAACTCAAATCAATGTGAAAAACTACCATTTTCCAAGAGAAGAAATGGACTTTAAGAGGCTAGAGGCAATCATTACAAACAGCATTGCAATTTTAGGAAGCGAATTCAAAAAAATTTGAAACAACAAGGATGGAGTCCATCAAATCGTGGTAAAATTAACTAGGGTCATATATGCCAGAACAGGAATCAAATGCAATTGCTACGATCCATTTACCGATGGAATCAGACGAAGTAATCAACTCCTCTAATTGCTGAACTGGGGATGCAATCATCAACTGTTTGCAACGAAAAATTAACGAATTGCAAGAAAACACCGCTCAACAATCGCCCAAAACATCTCTACGATCACAAAACCGCGTATTTCGTCGAATCACGCAGGAAAAAAATCATTTGCAAGAGCAACTCTACTCCTCCGTTCGCCCAAATCAAAACTCCAATCAAGAAAGTCTCGGGACTAAAACCTAATCCGCGCATCCATCAACCACCCTCGAACGAAAAGCGCACGCACCACGCCCAAACACGCGAGGGGAGCAACACAGGGGAGGAGGCGAAGCGCACTCACCGGCGCAGCGGCAGCAGTCGCAGAGCGGCGCGGGCGACGACGCGGCGAGCTCCTCGACGGCGAGGATGGGGACGACGGCGCCGGTGCGGTCGTCCGATAGGAGAGCGCGCCACGCGGAGGGCCCGACGCCGTCCGCGGCGGGGCCCCACTGCTTCAGCAGCCACCGGACGTTGTCCCGGAACGCGCTGCCGAGCGCAGCCGCCTCCCTCCCCGGGAAGTCCCGCAGCGGGTACACGCGGCTGCCCCTCGATCCGCCCCGCGCCACCGACGACGACGACGCGGCGGGCTTGGCGGGGGCCACCGAGGCCGAGGACGACGATGACGAGTAGGCGGAGGACGAAGACAGCGGCAGCGGGCTATCCGCCACCGCTGCCGCCGCCGGCCGTGAGGCGGCGGGCCGCTCGAGCTCGCGCATGGACGGCATTGCCCTGGGCTCTCCTGCGAGTGGGTTCTGGGTTTTGGTCCTCGGCGGAAGGGGCGTTCCCGTAATTTTTGTTGCTCCCCGGCCCGGGTGCGGCGTGTCGTGTGAGCTGTCGTCGAGCGGTGCGCCCTGGCCGTTGCACCAGCACTGACGGGTGGGGCCTGCACGAGTCGCTTCCAACTACAGCGTCTGTGACGTTTCGGACACGCCGCTGCACTGTACCCTTCTCAACTTCTGAGGTTACATCACCATGACATCCAGGGCCCGCACGTCTAGCCAGCACTTTGTAACTTGTAGGTCCCACAGGTCAGTGGTATATGTAATGGAGATGGAAGTTTTATGTGTGGTAAAAGTTTTTGCGTGATGACAAGCAGGCGATAAGGATAGGAGCGGGCCGTTGCGGACGGGTGCCGAGGAGAGGAGCAGGGTCAAATCTTGGGGTGACGTGGCGGCAGGGTATTGGTGGTTTCCTCTCGGGCCCAGTGTTCAGATACATTGAACCTGACCGGTTTGTCTGTCCTTTTTGCAATGAGTTAGGCCCCTTTTCCCTTTTGCAATTTTTAGATTTTAGCTTCTACGTAGAAGGTGGGTTTTTTAAAAACAATAATTTATATTTTTTGGTTTATAAATTCTGATTATTTGTAAAAGAGGTTATAGAGAGATATTCGATTTAATTTATACAGATAAGGTTAGTATACTATATACTATAATTTATTTTTAGATTTTACTTTAAAAAACATATTATTTTTGAACCGGTACTGTACCTCCGTACAAAAGCAAGTGCTTTTGAACCTAGCCAGAAGCTATGCTATACGAACATGTTGGCTTGTTAATTTTAATTTTTTTCTTTATATTATTCGTAAAAATGTAATAATACTTTATTTTTTTAATTAAATAACTCAGAAAACTTATAAGTCCCTGTAGTAGCTGAAGCCGCCAAAAAACAGGAGTGAACGGGATCTCGTCTTGATGCTCACTTTTTGCCAGTCAAAGCATCGTGCTCCTACGTTACGAGCTCATTATCTGATTGCACTTTTACAACTGCTCCTACTTAGAGCGTTCGGGATAACGATAATCTATAATATTTTTATTATAACTAAGTTAGTTTATTTAATATAATTAAATTTTAAAAATAGAAAAAAAACATATTAAATCATCGTGGATAATACAAAGGAATACGAAAAAAAGAAAAGATAAAAAAAATTTAAAAATCAGAAAAAATGAAATTACTGAATAATAAAAAAACAAAAATCAAAAACAAAAACTGATTTTAAGCTAAAATGAGCGGCACCTTAACAAACCAAACAGACGTCGGAAGTAGTACGAGCAAATTACTTGAACGGCACGGGAGAATGCAGAAGTAATTCGTGCGAAGGTGCACCAGAAACGACTCTCCGCAATTATGTAGTATTTAGTTTGGTGTTATGATGTTTTCCTATGGATTTCTATGAGTTTGCTAGCTTGCTGCTTTTTTTGGGTATGTATTGTTTTGTTATACTAACTCTGTTTTTTTCAGTGACGTTCTAGAATATATGCTGTATTTTTTAAAGTTTGATCACTGATATATTTAAATTATCTAGATTAGTTACATAAAAACTATATCATTAAATCATTGTTAAAAAATACTATCATAATATTGTAATTTTATTAATATATAATAAAATGAAGTTACAAAACGTAACGGTTAAAATTATATCCTATGAACGCCACTTGAAAAAGAATGAATGGAGTACTTTTTTAAAAAAAAAAGCTGCTGTAATAAATAAGACTAGATATGTTCAGGTCCTGCTCCTGGCCTGCAACATCTAGAATTCCGTTGGAAATAAACCAGACATTCAAGTAAATTCAGTGCGTGTTCAGTGCTACGTTTGGTTCGGTTTCACTTAACTTCTATAGCTTGAGAACCTGATTTCAAACCTACACACAAGTGATGCAACTTTGTAAAGAGTGTCGATCTAGTCTTGGGCCATGGAGAGCCCAACGTTTTCGATTGAAAGATACTGCTAGCCCGTTGTTATTCAAAGCTTCGTGGCAACACGCTGCTGCACCAATCAAAGGAAAATGTAGCGAGTGATTCTATGTAAAGGCTGGCCCATAAAACGTGGCCCAATTTCGACACGGATGTGGGCCAATGCCATGAAAAATGTGTTAGCGTACCCAGCTCCTCGTACCCTAGTGGGCTCCATTTTGGTTCATTGTCCAGGCCTTCCGTGGTTCTTTTTTACTATAGTTTATATCTGCAGTTGATGATTTTTATTTATGTTATAAATACTTATATAAATAAATCAAATATCGATAAGTTGTTTTGAAAAATCTATTTTGATAAACTGCTTTTAAAAAATTGTGAAAAAGTTATTCTATTTGTTTATTTGAGAAAAATTATAAACATAAGATGAAAAAGGAGGGGCACCTAAACGACTGAAGTGTCCACCAGCCCAACCGCCAATCCGGTTTGCTTTTGGTCAGGTTGCAACCGAGCACTTTGTAGCCCTTGTAACCGAGCAAATGCTCAGGCTATTTGGATCGATCGAACCAAGCTTTTAGCTATCCCTTGTAGTTGAAGTGCAGTGTAGAAAGGAGTTGCTGGGTTTTTTAAGGAACTGTAACAACAACAAAAAGTTGTTCGTTTTTCAACTGGAAAAATACTATGACGAAAATTTTTGACGTAAAGAAGAGTTCCGCAGGCGTCGTATTAGCTTTGTTTTAAAGACTAAAGTAACCGGCCGAAGAGCCTTTATTCAACAAAGGCACTCCATCGTGAACCGTCCGATCAGGAATCGACGCTCGATATCAAAGAGTCGAGGGCTTGCAATCACTTGTCGCGATGATAAGTTGAGATCATCTCTCACCCTCCTCAATCCAAACCATACCATGCTTCGGCCTCACCTTAATCCAAACGCCGAACAGCAACGGAAGGCATGCAGAGGATGTGCGTTCGTCGACGAGCCTCACCTTAATTCACAAACTTACAATAGCTCTGATAAAGCTTCGAACATTCGTGATCCATGGTTAGAGATGTGAACCGGTAAAGAATAATCTGTTTTATCCGATATTTGTATATAAAAAATGTAAATATGATGAGCAAAATCCGTATTCAAAAATGTTTGTATCCGTATTTAAGAATGTTCGTATTTGTATTCGATAATATTTGCATTTATATTTGAGACTATTTGATTCATATTTGATATGTTTCCATCCCTGATGACCTCTCTAGGGATGATTATAGGAAGCAATTTTCTGATTAATCAAGATTCACGAGCAAGAAGTGAAAATTACTTTGCATAATTTTTAACACTATGCGTTACACTGCTAGTTCATGTAGATGTGTAGTCATATTATATAAATTTATTCTATCAAGATTTGTTACAAAAGTATTAGGATATTCGTATTTGACCGAATTAAATATATATTCGATTCAAATTCGTATTCGTTACGACGTTCGATTCGTATTCGTATATGCATAAACTGAAAGTCCTATTTCAAAAGACCATGTTGGTAGCACTTTTAAGAAATATGTAATGCTATTACATAGTAGCAAAAACTAATTAGGACCTGTGTTGCCCAGTCAACACAGAGGATAAAGTTATGATGACCATACTCATTGAGTTTGTTGATAACTTCTTCATTATCTTCTCTGTGGACGAAATTGACAAAGCGAAACCTAGGGAAACTAGCTAGGGGCCTAGGAGTCTAGGATGTTCTCTGTGGAGCACAAAAATAAGAAAAATTGCAACATAAGGTTGGAATATTGATAGCCACAACTATATAACAGTGCCGGCCGCGTAGATTCATATAACATTTTTTTTTCTGATGTCATCGATTACATTTAGGAAAAGCTATTTCTTTTGCTAATAAGATCATGTTGCTCCATCGACCATGTAACATACAATAGACCATGATGTCGATAATCTCCTGTAGAGAAATATTGATCACAAACATGTAACATAAATGTAGCAACAAAATAAACAAACAGAATTCATCTGACTGACCTAGCTCAACATGAAGAAGTTCCAAGAATTTACTGACAAATCCATGTTGCCTGCATGGGAATAAAATTTCTTTATAAAAATTAGAGCATAAAAACACGACAGCAATACAGCAACAAAATAAACAAACATAACTTGGGAACATGAATATTAATCAGAAGGCAAGCTTTTAATAGCTAGCAGAATAAAATGAGCTTTAACGAATTTAATCATGCTAGGATAGATATGTTTAAAACACACAGACTCTTCATAATCATATATAGGTATTTGGACACTTCTATTTCTAGGTGATGAATCCACCACCAGTGAATCCATATAGCATCACAACGAGACCTCTTAGAGTTGCACAATAATGCTGCCTTTGCCCATCCTAATTAAATTTTACATCCATAATTTGATGAAAAGCTAAAGCCACCTGCCTCACTATTTATTTCATCTAGAATGATTCATCATTCATGGGCCAACCTACCTAGCCATTTTGATCTAGAATTTTTTCATCGCAACTTCTATGGGCCGAAACTTGGGAAGGATCAAACATATATCTATCAATCCTTAGACCAATTCATGATTGGGCAATCACACTTCAGTTGCACACCAAAGTAAAAAAAAGTACAGTTGAATGAAGGTAAAAGTAGTAGTAATTACATTTAGAATCAGAAAATTCACACTCGTTATCTTTATAGCAGCAAATTCCCATCACCTTAAGATCACTCATGGTGATAAAGGTACTGTCCAAACCTAAATCTGCAAATCTGGATTCTTTGTGTATACTGCACTAATCCAGGATTACGCTAGTGCACACAGTGTAAATATAGATAAAATATCGACTATATACATGATTAACAAAGAAAAAGACTCAAATATCATTAATTATCAGAGTTTTGACCTTATGGCCAAGCCTACAACTAATAGCTTGAAAGGCTTAAGAAACTAGCAATAAGAAACAGAAATAAGAGTAGTAGTCATTCGACATGGCATAAGGCAATCGACTGGAAAGCGAAATTCTAATATGTGAAGTCATCGAATATCCTCCTTTAGGCACCTCCAATTGAAATGGCTTCTCTTCTTCAATTGAACAACAATAGGCATAAAACTATGAGTATAATGGGTACTCAGCAAGTTATTTATAAAAAGAATACAATATAGTAAATAGATTGAAAGTGAACATTGAGAAAAATGATAATAAGTAAATAATCAAAGACATTGAATAAATCACAAGTGAACTAATCATTCACTCAATGAACCACTTGTGAACTAACTATTCATGTAATAAACCACTAGTGAACTAATCATTTACCTCTCAGAGTTATCCCGACTAAGCTTTTATGAAAACTCTACCATTTACCTCCCCATGTGGCATTCCTAGGTAATAATTTTCCATCACCGAGATCTAAAACTCATCGAGTCAAGTGAGGCTTTTCATTTTAGATGTGCTTATCTAAAGTTGAAGATGAGACCCTCATATTAATTGAAGCCCTATAAAATCTAGGAGAGGAAAACCGAGAGGGGGTGATAAGAGAGAGCTCACAGGGATATAACATGAGTGACTAGAGATCTAAAAGTTCGTGGTGACACAAATTGATGGTGTACATGGTGTGACGCGGTGGCACTGTGGCGGTGATGAGAGGTCGCCATGACAGTGGATCTAGCACAACATGACGCGAAGGTAAACCCACGAGATGGATTGAGAAGGGCGTGACGCTGCAGTGGTACGGGGAGGACGTCAGGATGAGGCGGCAACGGTGGGGAGGAGGAAGAGGGGGTGGGCACAATGGCGGCATGGGGAGGCGCGAAGGGAGAGGTCTAGAGGAGAGGAGGCCGTGGCGGTGCGTTGCGGGGAGAAGCCGGTGGAGACAGCAGCACGGGAAGGCGAGGAGGCGGGGAGAAAACGGGAGCAAAGAAGAGGAGAGGGAAGCAGGAGAGGCAACAGCGGCGCTACCAATGGCGCGGCGGGAGAAGAGAGAAGAAGCGACGGCATCAGGTGTGGGAGAGGAGTGTGTACGTGTTTTTTTTTATCTAACTAGGACAATCTTCTTCCCTAATTGATCCTAGCTAGCCAATCCTAATCCGACGGTCAACAAAAAACGCGGGACGTGTCGACCCTACAGGCTTTCTGCCTCCTTTTACCCGGGATGATTCCAAATGGAGTAGCCGCGATCACAGATAATTTTCTAGGACCCGCAGGCCAAGGGCAATTCATAAAGCAGGTAAATATATGCGTCTCCAGTTATGCGTCCACCGACCCCATTCTTGGGAAGCTTGCTGCTGCCGCTGTGCCACCCTGGATTTGAGATTGACACAACTCCATCAAGATAGGGTTTCTGTCCAAGCTCACACAATTCTGTGCAAGAACTGACCGGACTGCGCAAGTCTCTGCATTCAAATCTGATAGAACAGGACCATGCACTTGAGTCGCAATCAGAGAACTGGATGGCATCTCACCAGGTATTGAGAGGATCACATCCTATTTCCTCTGCCTCTTGTCTCATCTTAGGGGGTGATCGGAATAGCGATGACTTTTGGCTTTTAATGAAAAAACATCAGAGTGGGGTGAAAAAACATCAGAGCTGAGTTAGTGGATAGTGTAGTGAATAGTGAAAAAAAAGCTGAAGCTAGAAGTTGAAGCTGAAAAAAGCCGAAACGATCAGGACCTTAATTATAGGCTGCTAGGTAGACATTGATTTAGGGACGCATCGCTGTCCGGGCTCCTTTCGCAGGTAGGTGTCTTAACATGGGAGTTGTGCTGTTGTTGGCTTGTTGCATCGCACAATCTGAAATCGAAATCTTCCAAGCACCAAATGGAGGCTCAACACATGCTTTAGGTACAACGGCAAATCAGGATTAGCTCGCTGGATCGTCGGGTGCAGCTTGAGCATTGGAGCCACACCAGAGTACCTGGCCCCCTTCAGGTACAAAACCTATTAGTTATATACTTCCAACCTGGTTACACTCAAATGACAGGGTATCATCTATCTGCTCAATAATTTTTGACAGATGAGAGACCTGATCAAGGCGCAATAATTGAGCTAGTACTGGTAGTGTCATGATAGTCCCACAAAGAAAATAGAGAACGATCACAACTGAGCTGCTGCTGAGAACATGGATCAACTTAATCTTGGAACAGATTAATGTTAAATACAACCCAACAACCATAGCAATATTCTACTTTAAGCTTAGCGAATAACAGAATAGAACTGTTAGTTGCAAACTTCCAGGCAATTCTTGAGTCAAGATCACAGAATACATGATCAACGGACTAGGAAACATGAGAGGGGGCGAAGAGACTAAATGAATGAACAAAGGGATCACTCGAGCACACTGCTTTCGTGGAGCCTGCGGTTTCACACACGCTCCACAACTATCGTCCATCAGCAGAGGTGAACGATTCTGCAAATCCTGGAGGCCTCGTCGGGATGCTTGTCTGGGTGTTATCCAAGCTCGCGAGGAAGGAAGAGGTCGCGCCGTCAAAATGGCTGCTGTCCTCAAAGGCCTGCCATTTCTTCAATGCTTGAGGCAGTGTCATGTCCAGGTCGATACCGTAGCTGCCATCTGAATCTGGATCTGACGGTTTCCACACATCCGAAAGAGTAGAGAGTACATTGACAGCATAGCCCATGTCGGGCCTCTGATGTGGTTCCCTAGCACAGCAGTGTCCAGCAAGCTCTGCAACGGTGCTAATGCTAGCCAATGTCTCCTCATCGAGGTCAACAGTCAGGTCAATTGCTTTCTGGAAAGTGTCTTTGTTGAGCTGCATTCTCCGGAACCATGTGACTAAGTGCATGCTATCCTCAGGCTGAGTCTGATCAAGCGCCTTGCGTCCAGTGATAAGTTCCATCAATATGACACCAAAGCTGAAGACATCAGCTTTTGTGGTTACTCGTCCAGTAACTGCATATAAAATGTTGACTTTGTGTTATACAAATATTGCAAGTGACAGATATAAACTGATAAACAGATGCTTTCAAAATATGCAGCCTGGCTCAGATCACCAATTAGGACAAGGCAGCAAGGATGATAAAGCATCCTAGTTAGATGATCGTATTTCCTGGTGGGAAGATGCTGGACAGTGCTAGGTGCCAGCTAAAGGTACAATTAAAGCTCGATTAATGCTCCGGGGCCATTGAAAGTCTTTATATTAGAAGGGAGAAAACTGGTCCCGCAGGCAAAGAAATCTTCTTATGAATATGTTTCAATGTAGGTGTCAACATTTATAAGAGGCACACTGATAAACTGTCATGTAAGTACATTGTAAAATTTGTACTTTATGTAAACAGAACAGTTAATTCAACCATAGATGAAACCATTCAGAGTAAAAGATCAAATAAGATGTTAACTTCTGATTAAATGGACCTACTCAGGACACAAACTCATCAGAATTGATCAGTGAAAAGATCATCAAACACTTCATATATGGTTGGGTAACACATTTCAATAGTTTTCAGATATCACATACTCCACTAAATTTTGATCCCTTTATAATCAAAGCACCTAAATACCTCTTATAAAAAGAAATAAACCATTAAGTCTTTCAAACAGTAAGGCCTGAGAACTAAATGCCAATTGAATTATTATTTCAGACTAAAGCTCTAAATGTGAAATTATTAGATAATGCTATTTTGGATACACGTTAGTTTAAATACATTGTGCTAGTTTGTCGAATTGAACACAAAACTTCAGAAAACTGAAGCAAAAGAAATATACGATGATCACCTGCATACTCCGGGGCAAGGTATCCAAAAGTGCCAGCAAGTCTCGTCTCCACTGAGACACACTTCCCATCAGCTGGTGCAAGCCGGACCAGTCCGAAATCCGCCACCTTTGCCTTCATGTCATCACCAAGAAGTATGTTCGATGGTTTCAAATCTCTGTGGATGAAGGTTTGCTGCGCAAGACTGTGCAGGTACTCAACACCCCTTGCAACATCAAGCACTATGCTCAGTCGTTTCTTCCATTCCAACGGCCGCAAACTGTTTTCTTTCCACTCAAACAGGTGTTGGCTCAGTGTCCCCTGTGGCATGTACTCATATACGAGAATCCTTTCATTGCCATCGAGGCAATAGCCAAGCAGTGACACAAGGTTCCGGTGACGGACCTTGGTCAGCACAGCAATTTCAGATTTAAACTCATGTAGCCCCTTGTTACCCATTACACCAGCCTCCATCCGCTTCACAGCAATCTTTGTGCCGTCGTGAAGCTCACCCTTGTAGACAGTGCCAAACCCACCACGACCGAGGATGTTCTCCTCACTGAAGTTGTTGGTCACATTGCGGAGCACCTGGATTGAAATGACCATGTTTCCAGTCTCAACAACATGGATGTTCCGGGGACCACTACTTGCTTGGCTATATGTCTCACTGGTGGCTGCAACGCCATTGACATTTCCCCCAGCAACTGTGATTTTAACCATGTCAGGATCTGACCCTGAGTGTCGGGGATGGATGACCATAACATGTGGACTCTGCACCCTTCCGAAAGGCTTCTGCTTTCTCTTATAGCAATAGAATCCTAATGCAGCAATAAGGCCTAGTCCAGCGACAGCACCAACCACTGAACCAGCAATGACTCCAACAGAAGACGAAGAGGAACCCCCATTGCTTCCACCACTTCCATCCCCGCCTTCACCAGATGTACCGTTGGTGGTGCTATCACCTGATCCAGATGTTGGCGCAGGAGCATCCTTGCCGATGTTCGGGTTACCACTAGTTTTCAACCGCAAATTCTTGGCAGCAAAGGTAGGAAGTTTCCCATAAAGATTGTTATTTGAGAGATCAACGTCCTTCAGTGACGGCAATGCAGCAACCTCCTTAGGCACCGTGCCAGTAATGTTGTTATTTGAAAGAATCAGAATCTGAAGTGAGGTAATCTTCCCAATAGCGGGTGAGATGCTCCCGCTGAGCCCCATATTGGGGAAATTCAGCATTGTAATATTTCCATTTTGACATGAAACACCAACGAAATTATTGCACGGGTCATTCCCACCCCAACCGTCGGCAAGCTTCGCCGGGTACATGAACCCAGCTGCCACCTCGAGCAGCAGGCTCACACGCGGATCACACACCGTCCCAGGGTCTGGCAAGCAGAACCGCTCTGTTTTCACCAACATATCGACATCCACCCCATCAGCAAACTTGGGCGTCGGCCCCTGCAGCAAATTATTCGTCAGGGTCACCTTCTTCAAAGACTTGAGCTTGACCAGACTGTCCGGCACCGGCCCAGTGAGCTGGTTGTCGCGGAGCTGCAAATCCCAAAGGTTGGTGAGCCCCGAGAAGTCCGGCAAGGGCCCAGTGAAATCGTTGGAGTGCAGCCACAGCTGCGTCACCGAGGTCATGTTGGCGACAAAGATAATCGACCCGTTGAACCTGGTGTTCCCAACCTGGTTGTTGAGCCAGAGCGCCTGCAGCGGCGCGCCAGACAGAGACGCCGGCACGGGCCCGGACAGCAGGTTGAACGCCAGCGAGAGGAACTGGAGCGACGGCAGCGCGGTGCCGAGGAAGTCCGGGAGCGCCCCGGACACGTTGGCGCTGTTGGCGGAGAAGTTGGTGAGGGAGGTGCAGCCAGCGAGGTCGGTGGGGAGCGACCACGGCGCGAGCGGGTTGTCGTCGAGCGAGACGGCGGTGAGCGCGGTAAGCCCCCTGAAGAAGTCCCCCGGGAGGGAGGTGAAGCCGTTGGAGTGGAGCAGGAGGTACTGGAGCGTGGAGAGCCCGGCCAGCGAGGGCAACGGGCCGGAGAGCGAGTTGGAGAAGAGCTCGAGGCGCGTGAGCGCGGTGAGGTTGCGGACCTCGGGCGCCAGCGTGCCCGTCAAGTTGCGATTCCCGGCCTGGACGGCGGTGACGCGGCCGGCGCTGCAGGTCACCCCAGCCCACGGCTTGGGCGAGCAGGGGTTGTCGGTGTCCCACCCTAGCGCCTTGTCCGCCCCCAGCGCCCTCGCCACCGCCCGCATCGCCGCCGCGTCCGACGCCGACGTATCCGCCGCCGCAACCACAACCAGCGTCAGGGCTAGAAGTACCGGGAAGCTGGCGCCGCGTCCGCGCCGCCGCCGCCGCGCTGTGGAGGCGGTGGGAGACGGCATTGCGTTGTAGAGAGAGAAGGGGGATGAGAGAGAGAGAAACAGAAGTAAAAGCGTTGAGGTGGTGAGGGGAGAGAGAGCACCGGGCACATGGGCAGAGGGAGAGGGGCCCACCTTGTGGGGGAGGTGAGCGACGATTTAGGGTTTCCCGCTCGGACAGGAAATGACGGGGCTGCCCCTCCCGGCCGCGCCTTCTTGAACCCGGCCTCGACGCCCGTTCGGACCCGCACGGTCCCTGACATGCGGGCCATCGTCGAGCCGTAATAAAAGGCGGGGCGACGCGTGCCTGTCTCTGCGTTGGAGCGGAGCTGGACGTGGGGCCCGTGCCGCAGCCTCCCAGGTCTCACGCGCGGGGCGGCGGGATTGGAAGAGAGAGAGAGAGAGGCGAGGGGGAAAGGGTATCCGAGACGGCCTCTGTGCCGTGTCGAGTCCACGCTGGGTACGAGGCGGTGGGGTGGGCCCGCGGTGTCAGCACCCTTGCTGATCTGGATGTACTCTGGCCGCAGTGCCGCGTCCGGCATTCAATGGGATGGGGTCATGGGGATTCTCCGCGTCGTGAATCCTGTGTTCTCCACTGCGAGAGTAGAGATCGAACTTGCGAATACACGCTTGCCTAAAGGCCGGAAAAGCGCTGCCTTTACAGCCTTTTCGGGTGTACTACTCTCCTACTGCTCCATCCGACTAAAAAAACAAATGTTTTGACTTTGGGACACTTATAATTAAATTTTAAAACTTTTGCTGTCAATAAATTTTTAAATATTTATATTAGACATAAAAATTATATGAGTAAATTTGTCTCAAAAATTACTTTTACAATATTATAATTTTATTGGGTTTGTAAATATATTACAATAATAATTAGTAGTCAGAATTATATTTTAGGACCGCGTCAATATCCAAAACGACTTGTTTTTTTGTGAATCAGAGATAGTAGATCCCAAAACAACTTATTTTTTGTGAACCGAAGATAGTAGAGCTGTCGGAAGAGAAATAAGTTGTGCTTTTTATCGCAAGTATACCACTCTTTCTCTTTGCTATGTTTTAACCCTTTAGGTTTTATTTGAAATCCCGTACAAAACATTTCATCTTCTGTACAAAATACAAGAAAGCCCCTCGTTTCAGATGTGTTCCGCTGTGGTGGTGATGGGCTGATGGTTGATAGTTTACGACAGTGAGGAGATAGGAAAACTTTGGAGCCTGGGCAAGGCTGTTTATTGTTGATAATTGCGAACAAGTCAATATACATATCATGCACACAAAGTTGCCAATTCTAAACCAAAAGTACGGTCTCCTTTTCAAAGAACTAAAAGTAGGGTTCAGTACACATATATTAAGTATTGAGGCATTTAGCAATGAACAACTAAGGTATTTAGCAATGAGCAACATTTCAATCTTTCAATTCAAGGATTGAGGCATTTAGCAACGAGCAACTACTCAATATTTCAATTCAAAGGATGTAGGCATTTAGTAATGAGCAACTAAGAGGCAAGAAGAGAAGGGTCCGGGTAATGCATAATCGACAAGAGTTCAATAAAAAAAAGTAACATTGATGCAGACACGAGTTGGCGTGATGGGAATCAGCTGTGATGGAGCTATCAGTGGACGCGGCGTTCCAACGAGCAGGAGAGGAGGTGATACCAGAGCAGTTGACGAGGTGGCTGGCGTGGAACTCAACTTAGTGGTGCAGGTGGCCCATTATCCGCCCCCCCTATCACCTTCTTTCGGCTCACAATATGCCAAGAAGGGCGGTAAGGGTGGAGTAGATCAAATCGGTAGCGGTGGCGGCGGATGGGGGAGAGGTGATGGGCAGGGAAGAAGAAGCGATCTAGCCCACGACAGCGGCAGGTGAGGATGGGGGAGAGGTGATGGATGGGGGAGAAGAAGCGAAGGGGGAGCACGAGGCGAGCCAGTCTATGTGGAGAGGAAGCAAACGGGGACAAGGGACGACGTAGTCTATCCAAATGCTACATCTGATCCAATGGGCCCACAAACACATTGTATGGAAATTCAATCGTCCCAGCACCAATATCAACTGATATCTAGTGTCTTGGTCCTCTCAAATAAGTTTTTTTTTGTATGAGATATTGCTTTCCTCTATCTTTCTTAATTCTCCCTCCACATTAAATTTTTGTAGAGTTGAATTTCCATAGACATTGCTGATTTCACTCTTTTAGGAGTACCCTAACAGTCTGGGGGCCTGTTTGATATGGCTGTGGCTTATGGTTTTTGGTTAAAAAATTTGAATTTTAGTTGTTTGCGACAAAGATTACGAAGAGAGATACTCACTTGTGATTTTAGATGATACAGAAGTTGGGCTTTTAATGTGTACTATAATTAACTTGTAACTCCATCTTAAAAAATACTCCGTTTGAAAGTTAGATATTGTAGCAAAAGTCAAAAGCCGTTTTGAAAAGCTGAAAAGAACAAGCCCTAGACCTGGACTGCTCGGGCTTGGCGACAACATTCTTGTCTAATATATATAAGAGCAGTGTTTATATACTTTTCTTTCTAACAAAAGTAGCATTAATATCAAAACAAATGAAGAGGTAAGTAATATTTATCTACTATTTATTATACTTTAAAAATTATATAAATCACTGTTAAGAAAAGTATTGAAGCACGTTTCTATATATAATCCTCCGTTTATATTGCATGCCTGGACAAAAGAAAAATCGAGGCAAAGAGAGCCGCCGGTAAGAAAGGGATGCTTGCGGCCGGTTATCCGGCGCTTCACCAGCGCCACGCAATCATGCCCACATGATTTCCACGACAGCTGACGCCTCGCACGCACACGTAACCAAGCCTGTTGTTACTCGCATGCCCACATGGCTTCTGCATCAATCACTAGCAACCCGCTGCCGCTATCCATGCACTGTAGCCACGCGGTTCGCTCATCTGATTTTTTTTTTTCGATAAACAGATGCATGGCCAGTACGAGAGCGAGAGACAGGCAGGCAGCTGTTCTTGCGACATGTGTGCGTACGACTGTGCCTGTGGGCTGTGGCAGCCTGTTACAGGTGAGCCGACTGCATCAGCAAGAACAAAGCCGAGCCACCGTGCCCCTGCCCGGCCGTTGACTAACTTCCTGTAATTTTTGTTTTTCCGATGTTTTTTACTTTAATTTCTTTTAATAATTATAATTTATTAGACTAATAAATTATAGCTAAAAAACAGATCCTAAGGCTGCTTTGCCTCAGAATAGTGTTGATTTATGTCTTTTTAACTGTAGCTGACTTATTTTTTACTATAACTGAGTTAGCTTATTTAGTATAATTAAATTTAAAAAAAAAATTAAAAACAGAAAAATATGTTAACCTATCACGAACAATACAAAGAAATATAAGGAAAAAAAGAAAAGGTAAAAAATCTAAAAAATATCAGAAAAAAATAAAATTACTAAATAGTGAAATAAAAATAAAAACTAGAAATAGAAGCTAGCTTTAAGCCAAATAAGCGGACCGAGATGGGATTAGTGGCAGCGTGTGGAGCTTCCGATTGGTCTTCTTCCACACGTTCCTTTCTTCCAGAGGTTAGCAATGGTTAGGGCTGTTTATGACGAGCCCGGTCTACTCAGCCTAGTGGGCCTTGTTCGGATGCCGGTGCTTTTGGCCCACTTAGATGCCGAGATTTGGTACCAAGCTACCACTGGTAAATAATTTTGTACTGGGCATCTTACCACCTGAATCACAAAGCAGTGTGTAGATTGACAACATGTGGGCTAATCTCCAGTTTTTCATTAGAGTACATTGGCCCCACTCTAAATGATTTTAATTTTTTTTATTTTGATTCATTTAAAACAAAAGTTATTTTTAACGCTTCAGCTTCTAAGTTCATTTTTTTTTTGACTATTTTGCCTTTTTTTTTTTCTCTAATTCATTTGCATTTTCTCGTGATATAACTTTTTTTCTTCAAATGTTTCCTATTTTTTCTCAAAAAAAAGTTAATATCCGCTATAATACAATTTCAGCTAAAAGTTATAACTATAAGTTTAAACTAAAAACTAATTAGAGCGAGGCCATTTATTAGCACCTTCCTTTCCAAAAAAAAGAGAAAACTGTAGCCTGTAGGGTTATTCTTCCGATCTCCGTTTCAAAAATGGCAGTGTGGGTCATGAAATAGTCTTTAGCCCATGTTTTAAATAACTTCTGACTTTTATCTTTTAGAAGCTGATTTTTGAATAGAATGGCTTTTCAAGATGATTTCTTTAAATCATTTGTAGGAATCACTGTAGAAGCCAGGTTTTTTTTTTAATAGAATGGCTTTTCAAGGTGGTTTCTTTAAATTATTTGTAGGAATCACTGCAGAAACCGTTTTGAGCGGGGTAGCTTCTTATCGCTATTGTCCCTTACTTCCTCTCATAATCAGCTAAAAGTCAAAAGACATAGTCAAAAATCACAATACTTTTGAAAAAGGCCTATCTTTTAGGTAGCAATCGAGCTATGATAAAAGGCCCTATTCATTTGGGCATGTGCTTTTTGCCTTTTGGCTGCAGCTAATGTTTTTATCTGTATTTTTTTGAGACAGTACCAAACGACGGAGACGTTGACGTGGATGGCGTATATTGTTTTGTGCTCGAAAAGCCGTTTGGAGAACCCGCTTCAAGAAATCGCTCGTTTGTTTCGACTTTCAGAGAAGCTAAAAGCATCTAATAGCTTTTGGTTACGATTAATGACTTTTGTCTGTGTTTTTTTGAGACGTTAGTGGATAGCGAACATGCCGACGCAGATAATGCATATGGTTTTGTGCTCGAAAACCATTTGAAAATTTTGTTTAAAAAAATCCTCCATTTATTTAGACTTTTAAAAAAATTAAAAAATAAAAATTCAAAAGAACAAAACCAAAAGCCCAAAAGGAGGGGAAGCCATGCTGCTGTAAAAAGCTTAATGAGTAATGACAGCTTTACGAACTACGTCTGCAGATGGAGCATTGACGCGGTCTGACCTGATCATTGTGACCTTATCCAACATATTATGGTATATTATGGTCATGATTTAAAGTGACGTGGTTTTTAGTTTTTTGTTTTGATTTTTGGTTGTTAGCTAAAATAATATTATAGTAATTGTTAACTTTTTTCTAAAACATTTAATTAAAAAAATAACAAATACAACTATATTTTTATGGATAATATAAAGAGCAAAAAATCTTGTTGAGAAACCAACTCGTTACTATCATTATTTGAAACTGGCCTATGCCGTCCTGCTTACGTTTACCCGCGTGTGGCTCCAACCGCATGCATCTTCGCCACTTTATTTAGCAGCAAAAACCAAGAAAAAACTTCTACACACTTCCCTTGTTTGCCCTCAAGATTTTAATTCTTCCAGACTACTTGCTTCCTTGCAAAGCCACCACTTTATAAGGGTCGATATTAGCCTACCATTCCGTTGTTACTATAACATCTCAGTTACTATTATATTCTCACTGTGACACCTCGATTTAAGATAACGCTCTTATTCACATTAGCAATTACTGTATGTATTCATATTAGCGTTTCTATTGTGTGTATGTATATATATCCCTATACACCAATAAATTAAACAAGTGCTTCATTTCTATGAGCCTTCAGTCAAAGGAAAGGGATGCCTTGCTTTAAAACATGGCGCTTCCATGTAAGATGACATAACTCTTGCCAGTATGTTGCATCATGTCTACTCTCCTACGAGGTTAAGGCTCTGTTCGTATTGACTTCTATAATCTACTTTTCTATAGTAAATATCTTTTCTACATTAACTAACGTTTAAATAAAATATCTTTTCAAAATGGAGTCTACTAGTCAATTGTAGTACACACAGTAGTGACTTTATTTATATAAACTCTTTTATAGTACCTTAAAATAAATATGAGTCATCCAATCTTTATGATTTAATGGTTCAGATTAGTTAAGATTAGTTATACTAATATTCACAATACTAGCAGGAGAATCTTCAAAAAGATAAAATTGAAAATGAAACAAGTATCATAAGATTAATTTTTCTCGGCTATAGTGGGATTAATTTTTCGCTCGATGCTGCAGTCACAAGACATGTGGAATCAATCGAAGTTTGGCGGGTAATTTATGGGTACTCTTGTTTTTTTTCGGTTCTTCCCATGAGAAAAATGCGTGTATGCCGATGCAATTCCGGATCATATCATCAGACCAGGACGATCGATCGGAATAGGAGGCATCGGGACACGCAAAGGTGTAGCGCTGAGGGCACGAACAACAGTTCAGATTGTTGTTGTCTGTATATACATGCACATCACATATAGACAACAAAAAGACAGCTTGTACAATGAGTTGTCTATTTAGTTGTCTGGAACCTAATAAAAAAAGACAGCTTGTAAAAAAGACGGCTCGTACAACGCTCGTAACGTCGTCTCTTCGCCTAGGAGCACGAGCGCGGCCGTCTCTTCGCGAGAGGACGGCTTGTGTCTCTCCCTTCCTTAATTACAGTCTACGTCAGATAATTTTGCTTTGTTGGTATGATAAAGATGGCACCCATCTCTCCGTTGTACCTGGCCTGATGCTTGCTTCAACACCCATGGAAACTCCTCGTTCATGATGCCCAAGTCTGGACTCAGAAGACTCTCCTGGAACTGCTTCAAGAGATGAGTCTTTAGGCTTCCCCGACATATATACACCTGAAATAACTTGAGATCGATCGATGTAGGGTGTGCACACCCCAGTCTGCCGGACTTGCATGGAAGCTGAGAGCGGCGTATATACATTTTGTAACTGAGGAGAATCTGACTAATTATGAATACTGTTGAAAAACGTGATCCAAATTTGTACTTGAAGCAACCGACTCTAATTTGGTTTTCTCTTCGTATGGAACTTTATTCCCTCATACTATATATGTACCTCAGTAGTTCATAGGAAGAAAAAGACCCAAGAGAAGCACTCAATTGTAATCTCTCATCATTATAGTGATTTGCCTTTGAGCGTTTGTGTTTTTTTTTCGCATGGGTTTTTCACGTAAAAACCGTGTCTCTTGTCTCTATTTTTCTGTGCATTATTTGCAATAAATACGTATAAAAAATTTCACTAGTTTTTTCTTTTGGCGTCGAAAAAATTAAGCATATACTTTACTGAATGTGTACAGGACAGAAGACTAGAAGGAAGACAAAGTAATGACAAGTCTAATAGGCACCACCCTCAAGCTTTCTGAGAGTTAAGTGAGGATAGGAGACCTGGGAAATCGAGGAAATGACGAGCAGGGCAGGGTAAAATGCAATGGTCAGATGGAAATATTTTGAGAGGGAGGAGTTTTTTCTGGCATGGAACATATCAATCTTGGGCTTTGGCTTCTCTTTTGAAGCCGGCTTTTAAAGTATTAAAAAAAAGACCTTTTGTACGGTACCTTAAAATGAAAAATAGAAGTATATAATACTTTCACAAATCAATAATTAGATTTTATTTCTACCACCAGTTTAATATACCATAAAAAATCCCATTTATATACATCAAAATTACACGTAAATATCTCTCTTAGTTTCATAAACCAAAACCAAAAGTGAAAACCAAAAAACAATATAAACAGACCCTAAACATCTGATGTACCCGTTTCATTTCATCACCGCGCGCTTGTATCACGGTCGCGGCTCGTCTTCTTGCCGTGAGCTAGCTAGCTGCGGCCATGGCGATCGGGATCATCGGGAGCCACCACCACTCCCGGCGCGGCCATGCTCGCGTACGTGCTCGTCCTCGCCACCGCCATCCTCACGCTCGTCTGGCTGCTGCACTACCGCGGCGGCATCAACATACAGTCCGAGGACCCCCCAACAGATTTTCAATGTACGCACCGAATTATCTTGCCTTTCCTTTTTTTTTCCTCTTCCAAATTACATGTTTTTTCCTCTTCCAAATTACATGCAGATATAGAGAGGGCCGATCGTCTGCAGTAGAGAAGGAAATGCAAGTACATGCACGTGTTCGATCTCTGAGTGTTCAGCTTCGGTCGAAACGCTTTGTACAAGAAGAACTGAATTATATTAAACTCGCTCCTTTGCTTTGCACTTGTGAGATTAATTTCTTCTTTTCTGTAATAATGCAGGTCCATCCCTTGGTGATGTGCTGGGGGTTCGTTCTTCTTATTGGGGAAGGTGCGTCTTATGTACACTGCCGGCCCCCAGAATTGTCAATATCTTACCAACTACCGAACACTATGATCTTAATTAATCTTTAGTGGATTCGAGTCTAACTATTTTACGAAACGTCGCAACAGAACCATCGCCAAAAGCCCCTGAGGATGTAGTTGCTGCTGCTGCTGCTGTTGACATGGGCCATATTGCCAAATTCCATTGGTTTTTTTTGGTGAGAACAAGAAGGTGTCACTACACTACGCTGCCTTAGGCCAGATTGATGGAGCTTTGTAGGTGTTTAGTGGCTGCAAAAGCACCGGACCAGCATCCTCGTTAAGTGCCAATCAGTGTGTTGGGTGGGTGGGCGTCCATAGCAAGGGTCACGTCGGATCTTCCCGACGACGACCACCGTGGATCGCTACGTTTTCGATCCTGCCAAGTTCAGCAGCGCGAGTAGTAGCCGACCACCCGGAAAGATCGTGAGCACAGAACACAAAAGTTAATTACCTCGGTTCCTTGAATTTTAGCCTGGTGGTCGAGCACATTTGCCGACGGCTGTTCATGAGAAGAATGGTCTTATGTATAGCGACGCTTGATTTTGTTTTAATTGCTTCGAAATTATGTTCAAAACTCTGAAAAAATATCGATGTAATCAGTGTGCTAATTGCTAATGGATATGCTTATGTCGTGGTTAAAACATAAAAAATTGCACCCATACTGGCCTAACTCGACGATCCACATGATGGACCACCGGACGAAGAAGATGGCGCACATGCTGATCCGCCTGGTGGCGCACATGAAGATTAGACCTACTGTATCTTCTAAGATGATTTCATTTCAATGATGACATCTCAAAGCTACCTTCCCATGGAAGCACATTCATCAGATTTACCAATAGGAGCAGGAATACGCACAATGGAGGTGATGACGACAACCACCGTAAGTACCATACTGCAAAATATGCAAAAACAAGGCACACTATTGGAAACTATTAATTAGCAATAGAAATATGACCCTTCTTTTCAGGCCTCATCAGAAAAAAAAATCAAATTTCCTTCTTCTCAGGCCTCATGAGAAAATTAAATTTCTAACACATGAATCAAGTAAGAAATAATAAAGAGCAATTGAAGATTAAGATTGTCCACTCAAACATCAATTATAGCATGAAGACCCATAAATCAACTTGTGCCTCTAGGGATTCTCCAGGGCCATATGCATCTTGCTGGACCTAACTACCTAAGGCCTAAGTTAATAGTTCCCAACAGAATAATTGTCTTCCCAGATATGAATGATTGATTGACACAACCTTCAGGCCTAGGGGCGGATCCACACCCTAGACAGCCTAGACTCTAGTCCGATGTGTGCAATATTTATCAGTATAAAGTTTAGATAAGTCCAAATAAGTCAAGTTCACAACTTTTTCTTCCAACTCAACTAATAGTGGCCTTTGACCCTCTCTAGCTTAGGGCATGACAAAATTCTAGATTTGCCCCTGTTCACACCATGCATCTCATGCTCTACTGAATCTGCATCACAAGAAGGCACTCTTAGCAACCAAGCAACAAATGGGTCCAAGAACAAGGAAACAAATCTCAAAAATCAAGATGTGTATACTGTTCTTATCTTGGTGTCAAAAGAATGATGTAAAGATGCAGTTAAGCACTAAGCCATGATGCATAGCAACTTGATAACAATTAAGAAGTATGAATGAAGAGTAACATAACCCTTCTGGACGGCCTCGATATTGGTACAAGATCATCCATCAAACAAAACCAAATCTCTTAACAATCAATTCATAAATTCAACATTGACGCTATTTTTCCTCGCCGCATACCTGGTTGCTGTGTAACCTGCAACCAAAGCATTTGATCAAACACCTATTGGATGGAACCATGAGGAGTATCAGATAGGGAGCAACATGTACCACAAAAGTAGAGTGAAACGATCTTGACAATGCAATGTGCTATTGTTACTCTACCTTCACAAATTGATCACCCACTTATGCTATTGAGGAGGATGGGATCTGACGTCTGTGCAGTCACAACTCGCCACTTACGAGTGTCTCATCAAGGAGCGGCACGCCAGTTGCATCTAGCGCTAAGCCACCCATTGGCATCTCCCTTCCCTTTTGTCTGCTCGGGCATGGACGTCGATGGCACCATAACAACACGATGGCAGGTGAGATTGGCGGCGTTCGGATTGGGATTGGGGGGGGGGGAGTGGAGGATGAGGTGCCAATGAGGGAGAGAGTAGCTAGAAAGGGGACGGTTCGAGTTTGCAGAGGAAGTGAGGCTGTTTGTTTTTTTCTATTTTCCAGCAATTTTTCTTGATGTTTTCTTACATGAGCGCTTGCAGGTGGGGTTTTTATCTGAATTTTTAAGTGGAGTGTTGCGGGGCACGCTACTGCGTGGGGACAGGACGACAACACACAAGGTGTTTCGGTTGTGTGTGGGAGAGAGAGGAGTGCAAGATGGATAGCTTAGATCCTATCTTGTGGTTGATCAAACAACTACAGATAGGAAATGAGAGAACAAATGTCACTAACTCATATTTTTAAGTAGTAGAAATTCACTGCGGTGTAAATATGTACTTATCATCGCCCATGAAATAGTAGAAGGGCAAGCAATCTGTATCCCCGCTCATTTTAGCTTTTTTTCAGTTTCAACTTCTTTTTCACTATTCAGTAATTCATATTTTTCTGATTTATTTTAGATTTTTTTGGGTTTTTTTTGCATTTTTTTCCGTGTTCCTTTACATTGTCCGTGATGGGCTAACATATATTTTCTATTTTTACATTTTTAAAATTTAATTATACCTAAAAAGCTAAATCAGCTACAGTAAAAAAAGCCAGCTACAGTGAAATTTCAGTCAAAAGTCAGAAACCATCACTAAAACGAACGCCACCTAGGGCAGGGATCCTAAGGGGGTGATCAGAATAGCGATAGCTTTTGGTTTTTGCTAAAAAAACACTATAGCTGACTGAAAAAACACTGTAGTTAAGTTGGTTTATTGAGTATAATTAAATTTAAAAAATATAAAAATAAAAACAGCACGTTAATCTAGAGCGGACGATGTAAAAGAATACGAGAAAAAAAATAAAAAAGCGATACTGATCGGAGTTCGTTTGTTGCATAGCTCATAATTGTTCGGGGAAAAAAGAGTTACTTGGTGGCAGCCAGCAACAGAGATGCGTGCTACTGCTATGCTGCTATGTCTGATCTGATGTTAGTGCTGGCATGGGCCAATAATTGTACTACCTGCCAACAACCAAACAGACTATTAGCCAGTTCACTCTACTAATTTGATAGGCTTCCCTCCACATGCCCCAAATCTTAACATCCTTGTACTGACATGACTGCCAAAATCACCACTGAGATCATTTATAAAAAGTTTTCTGTTTATAAAAAAAAAAGAATGGCCTGCACCTTGATGCCATTGATAGTTGGCTAGCTTGGAGCCCGATGATGTTTCTGACCATTATTCTTTCTTTCTTTCTTTCTTTCTGCATATTTGACTCACTTGCCGGCAATAAACCTGAAAATTATTCGCCTTTCTGTGGGCGAGCAAAATCCAATCAACTCAATCCATTCAAGTGATTTTGATCAGCCACACGATTGCCAGCTTGAAACCGTCCGTTTTATAGATCCAACGGCTCAGACATCATTCTTATAGCTCCGAGTGTAGAAAGCTTTCTAGGTGATTTTCATCCGTCAGTTGGCCTCTTCTGATGGCAGACAGAAGCCAGGCCATATCAAACAGGGTCCCTCTTCAGCTTTCCTTGAGGAAAAAAAAAGGCAATTTGGAGCACATAGGGG
The DNA here is from genome assembly GCA_036346265.1 of Melocanna baccifera. Lineage (NCBI taxonomy): Eukaryota > Viridiplantae > Streptophyta > Magnoliopsida > Poales > Poaceae > Melocanna > Melocanna baccifera. The sequence continues at coordinate 6,610,081 of CM070683.1, read as the reverse complement.
AAAAAGAAGACACAAAGCTTTGCCCAATTAGTGGTGGGTCCTGTGATCTTTCAATCATCTTGCCAAAGAGATAAGAGACATCTCAATCTCATCATGGGATCACTGAACCTTGCATAAGAATTCCTGTTCTGCCTTCTTTCATCTGCTTATGAATATGCTGTCCTTGCTTGCCCACATACAAATTAATCTCTGCGAAACTCAGGGAATTGGCATTTTTAATCCATTCGATCGTAGCGGCGTGTGAAAAACTTCCCTAAAGAGGCCAATCGGTAACGATATTCTGTTGTATTTTGGGCATTTTCTTAACTTGAAGACCAGTTGCATACTATTTGCAAAGATGTGTTGTTAGGCCTGCTGATTTGCGACATATTGGCTAGATTTTGTGTTTACTTCCGTCAGCATTAGTGCTATTAAAGCGACATTCAGTCAACTCGATGATCAGACATATACAGTACAATTCTACATAGGAGTAGATAATTGGTTGCCCGCACCTAGCTCAACTAGCCATGTCCGGACGGAATCTCTGAAGAAGTTGGGGGGTTTGATCGCCTACATGCATTTCAATGTCAGGCTCGAGTCGTTTTCATTTTCAAGCAGCGAAAAAAAAGGTGAGTCACTGATGTATGCTGCAAACACACTTCGCCAAGATTACAAGCCCTACTACAAGGAAGGATCTTATTGTGCTTTAAAAATTATGTAAATTACTATTGAAAAAAAGTATAAAAACACATTCCTTATTTCTTACGAGGAAGAACTTTTCGCTAACCAGATAATTGATTTTTGATTAGAAGGTCACAAAATCGCTGCCAGAATGCGACGCATAGTGGCTTCCACTGTAGAGGCTCCACATACCACAGCAATCTATTGGGCACGAGAAGAAAGGTAGAGGTAACAAGAAGGGTTGGTGCAGCACTTGTATGTAGCGTGTGCCTAATGACGCACGTCAGAAGTCCCCTGTGGCTGGTTCCATTGTTTAATCTATGCAAGCGGTTTCAAACTAACCATATAACTGCTCACACAAACTGATATATTCCAAGTACTAGTCAACATCACAAAGTTCTTTTTTTTTCTTTTAAAAAATTACCAACATCACAAAGTTTAGTTGGATTGATCAAAACAAGCACTAATTGTTGTTGAAGTGTATTGCCTATCTTTTTTCGTCAGCTTAAACTTTTGAATGAGTTTGTTGATGCATGCTACTCAAGTGGTATTAGAGTTCGGTTCTAACATCTCTTGACTCAATAGATATTAGGCATATTTGCTTTTGGCTTTTAAAAGCCGCTTTTGGCTTCTGCTACAGTACCTGACTTTTAATCAGAGTATTTTTTTAAGACGGAGTCTACAAGTTAATTGTAGTACACGTTAAAAGACTAATATCTGTACCATCAAAAATCGTAAGCGATAATTTCTCTTTTCGTAATCTCTATCGTAAACAGCCAAAAAGCCATCAGCCACAGCCAAAAAGATCATGCCTATTAGCGTGTGAAAGTCCAATGAACCGTAGTCTAGAAGGATTGTCGATGTACGGTGGAGGGGGTGATAAACGGTTGAGGAATAACAATGTGTGAAGGAAGAAATTGTTGAAATAATCTTATATTGATTGAAAGCTAAAGAATCTAATTTAAGAGTATGGGAATCTCTTACCTTATAAGTTAACTTTTGAGAATGAGAGACTCTTACAATCTAACTCAATATGGTATTGAATCTAAAAGACACTGAGTTCAAGATCCAGTAGCCGCAGTTTAAAAAATACAGCTCACTTTTGTTCCATATTGTAGTCGTGAGAGAGAGTGTTTATGTATATATAAGTAAACTGCATACCTTTTCTTATTAATTTAGAATTTTGAGTGAACATACATACACCTCAATAATAATAAAAGACTTTTTCGTCTTTACAGGAAAGAAGCAGGGCCGAATAAAAAAACATCCATATTTCGTACTGTAAAAGGGAAACAATTCACGCGTGTCATGATGCTCGTACAACTCAGATAGACATCCACCGACAGCCATCACGGGCAAGCTTCGCGCAGGCACTTATTTTCGTTCATGTTCAAAGGCACCATAATGCACTGCATCGAATTTATCCGTCTCCTATATGATATGATTTGATGAATGAATGAATGGACGGTCGGCATCGTTTTCCAAGTGGATTTCATTGTTGCATCGACGAGAGAGATTGCTTCTGCGATCTTGAAAGTTTGGGTGAAAACGGGGTGTTTTTTCTCCTAAAATGTTGTGGTCAGCTAACAACATTTCACCGGGAGCGCATCAACCAATTGCTGCCGACGACAAGTTCTCAAGCAGAATTTGTTTGAATATGTCGAGGTCAATCAACAACATTTCACCATAGTATTTGACCAGGGGTATAGAGAGATGATCTGTCACTGCAAAGATTTGTATTTGAGGATTTGGTACTACATTTGTCTTGCTAGCATGTGGCCCAAATACACCTCTTTGCAGTGATAAATCCTTGATTTTCTTATTTGGATAGGTACCACTTAGATTGGTATTCCCAGAAAATGCTACTACCTTTCCAAAGCATGTGAGCACTGGCTAGTAGCCAATTCCTGTCAGACAAGTGATGGGAGAAGGCCGGGGAGCACGAGCATCGTTCAGCAAGATCCACTCGTGGCAGAGCTACAGCAAACTACTAATTGCCACTACTACTACTACTACTACTACGCAGCTCAGTGTAACTAGGCGGGTATCATGTGAGTAGACAGTAAAAAGGCAAGTACTCCAAATCCGGCGCTGCCGGCCGGGCACGGGGACACCAGTTGGACAGGACCGCATTATTCTGGCCACCTCGGCCTCATGTGGCAATAACCCAGAGGGGGCCTGTAACGTCTCAATTTTCGTCTTATTTAAAAGTGTAATTTAAGATGATTACTTTAAAGTTTTGGTTTTTATCTTGTTCTTATGTAATATTGAAAATCGAAATCAATTCCCAATCCAATAGCTCAAATTCCAAATCCAAATCCAAATCTCAAAAATTCAAAGCTCAATTCCAATGATTTTCCCTCATATTCAAACTCAAATGTAAATCTCAAATTCAATATCAAAATCCAAATTCCAGAATTTAATTCCAAATCTCAATTTTAATTTCAGTTCCTAATTCATTTTTCCCTTGTGCTGAAGCCCATTTTCTCTCCCTCGCTTTCTCTCTCTCTTGGCCAAACCAACCCTAGCCCAGCTGGCCCAAGCCCCTTCTTCTCTGCTTCTGCTCCATTCTACTTGCTGCTCACACCCAGCACAAAGCCAACTGTGCGCCTGTGCGCTGAGCCGTCCCGTCCTTGACGCGCTATCCCAGCCAAGTCATTTGCACAATTTGGAAACTAGCGCATTCAAGACCGCCATCACCACATGCCATCACTCCCTTGCTATTTTAGCCAGCGATCAATGCAATTCAGATTGCTTTCCAAAACAGTAGCACAATTCCATAGAGTGATGCATCGATTCCGTGTTAGTTCCGTCCCTCCAAACATACAAACTGGACTCCCTAGACCGCGTCCAACCTTCCCCTGCGATCCCCAAGCTTGCCCTTGCCTTCATGCATAGCTATGCTTTTCTCGCCGCCGATTCCCGTGTCCACCACTGTGAGTTCCCATCGCAAACTCTATCTTCGGTGATCTTTGAAGGATTTTGTTCGCGTCACTTTGTGTTCCCGATCATTGCGAGTTTGTACACCAATTTAATTGAGTTTTCTCATGGCATATCGCTAGGGAATTTCTATAGTACATTCTACTGGTGGTAGAAGAGTGGTAGTAAAAATTAAATCTAAGATTTATGAGGACATAATGGACTTTCTTTTGTGTCGATGTTTTAATATCGATCTTACGTATGATTTATTTAGATTCGGAGGAAAATGTCTCAAGGGATAGGTTACGAGCATGAAGAGACAAGACACATGAAAATAACTTACTTGAGTAAGAACAATCACAGAGGATAGATAATCAAAAGAAGTGCCTTTTCGATTCCTTTTGATTAGAAGTGTGCTTGGTAAAAGAGGTAATTTCGCTTGAGTTATGAAGATAGATGGACTCCAAAAAGAATTCCAATCAACTCTCACAAACCTACCCGCCGGAGCAGTTTTCGATATAACCGTTTGATTCCCGAGATAGGTAACCGAGTCACAGTTGTAAAAGCTTACTTGAGGTAATTTTTTTGTCTCTTCACTTTTCCCTTCTGCTCTGATCCACTTCGTGCTTTCCACTGCCAACCAACTCATCTTCTTCTTGTAAACTTTTTTTCCAAATCCAAACAATTCAATTGGGAAAATAACGAAGCCTTCATCTAATTGGGCAGTATTGGAGATGGATAATACCAAGTTGAAGGCGCTGGAAGAGAGCGAGAAAATTCTACTGCGGAAGTTTATCAAATGGGTCGAAGCCATTAGCCAATGCGAGAAGTTAGATATCTCCTCATATTTCTGGCCCACTATGAATGCAGCCTTTGACTCTCAGCTCATCCTTTCCTCACAATGATCTTGTCACTAGGCAAGGTTGCCTTCTTTGGTCTTATGACTACTCAAAACTAACTTTTTGGTTTTGTCACTATGCAAAACTGGCCCATCTGATCTAGTGACTACGTAAATATGCCCTATTTGGTCTTGTCACCGTGCAAAGTTACCCTGTTTGGTTTTGTCACTATGCAAAACTATCCTGTTTGATCTACTCACTACACAAACTGCTCCATCTGGTGTACTAAAAGCTTCTAGGCCTCTAAAAATAGTTTTAGTAATTAATGACAATATGCGAATATGAGATTAATATGTTTGTTAAGTAATTGCGTAGGTTAAGTCTCAAAAGTGAGCATGTCAAAGGCAAGATGCATTCTAAAGGATGAAAAGAGGATCAAGATGGCTCAAAACAAAATGTACAAGTAGTATATGATCCCTTTTAATTTTTACTGATCTTAGGAGAAAGGTCGGAAGACCGGGTTATAGGATAGCTATCATACTATTAAGAGGGATCATAGAAAATAACTTGATAGCATGTTCTTGTGCCATTTGGATCAATCTGGGATCATGCATGTACTTAAAATTAAGTTTGAGAATCAACTGTGCTCTGTCAGAAAAATCGGAAGTACCGGAATGCATATTGCTGAAGTACCGAAGTCCGGTAGTTCCGACGTGTGTAGGATCAAGGATAACCGACTAGAGGGGAGTGAATAGGAGGTTTTAAAAATTCTTCCGTAATTAAACAAATAATAATAATTGATTACGAGGTAAGAATGCTAGATGAACAAACCTACTCAATTTTAGTAACACTAAAGTGCCACAAGCAATTGATATAACAATAAAAACACAAGCACAAGTAAAGGTAGTCAATATATCAAATTTATCAACAAAATGTAATTGCTAAAAGAAAGTATAGAAATAATCACAAAGAGACACGCAATGTTTTTCTGTGGTATCGAAGACTTGCTAGTCTTCACTAGTCCACGTTGAGGACAGCCCAAGCGCTCTTTGACAGGCTCCACGAATTAAGTCTCAACTTCTCGATCACTAGTTGTTGCACCAAACCACTCATAATTTGGTCAGATCTCTTCACAAGCTTCTTGAAGAGATCACCTTACGATCGATCTCCAAGCCGTCTAGGTGCTGGAAAGCACCAAGAGTAATAGACCATGCTTCGCTTGACGGCACTTAAGTTCAATGGATCAATCTCGAATTTGTATGCACTTGTAGTGGTTCAAGAACACCTCAATTGAATGCACAAGAGAGAAAGGGGTGTGGAATGAATGCTCTAGGCTCAAATGTGTTCAATACTTGCTCAGCACATTGTCCTTGGGCTGGTGGAGGGATATTTATACCCTCTCCAACTAAAATTAGCCGTTGCAAAAATTTATTCTGAAGAATAAGGCAAATTGGAACTACCAGCGATATATGTGCGGAACTACTGCACTTCACTGTAGCACACAGTAACGGCTATGTCAGAGCGTTAGAACTAGCCATTTAAAAAACAGTGCGGAACTACCGCCGTTATAAGCCCGGTACTATCGCACTGCGGTAGTTTCGTATATCTGTGGGGTACTACCGCACCGCGGTTGTTCCACTGTGCATTAACCGGTACTTTCGATTTGTGGCAATTTAAGTTTTTGGGGGGTACTTTCTGGAAAAAAAAATTGTACCGCTGTAAAATCCCGGTACAGCCGAACATCGGTAGTTCCGCCAGTATTGTGCGGTACTACCGCACTGCGGTAGTTCCGTCGTTATAAGCCCGGTACTACCGATTTCGGCGTGTTGAAGTCCCCAGCAAGGGTGCTCTTTGGAAAAAACGTACCGCTGAAAATTTGGTACTACCGTGATCCGGTAGTTCCGCTATTTGTACTGTGGTACTACCGCACTCCGGTAGTTCTGCAGTTATACCGGCGGTACTTCCGATTTCTCTAAGAAAGCACAATTTGTTTTCAAACTTATTTTTATGTGCATGTATTATCCTAAATTGATCCAAATGACACATAAGTATACTATCAAGCTACTTTCAATTATCCCTCTTAATAGTACGATATCTAACCTATAATTCAGTATTCCACCTTTTCACCTAAGACCGGTAAAAATAAAAAGAGATCATATATTTCATGTATCCATTTTCTTGCAACTTGCTCTTATCTTTGTTCACATATGAGACTTTGTCTATACAATTCTCAACACACATTAGTCCAATATTCATAAATCGTTATTAATTACTAAAACCAAATTTTAGGGGCTTAGATGCTTTCGACGTGTAATCTACAGAACTACCAGAATGCGGTAGTACCGGGATGCTGAGTGGCACCCATTTTGAAACTTAGGCTTGCTGAAATCGGTAGTACCGGAAAATACACGGCGGAACTACCGTAGTGCGGTAGTACCGCACCCGAAATCGGAACTACTGGATTTCAGAAGCACCAAAAAAAATCCAGCGGTACGTTTTTTCTAGAGAATTTCGTTTTTGGCCCTGAGAAAAACGATAGTACCATGTCGATAAAGCGGGACTACCGATGATCGGAACTACCGTATTTTCAATGGCAGTAGTACCACACCAACTTTCAATGACTAGTTTTGGCGCTCTAACAAAGCTGTTACTGTGTGCTACAGTATTTTGCGGTAGTACCGTAAATTACACAGTGGTACTACTGATGTCCCTGATTTTTCAGAATTATTTTTTGAAACGACTAGTTTTGGTTGGTGAGGATATAAATACCCCCACCAGCTCAAGGACATGCTGCTAAATTTGCATTGAACTTTCTAGAGCTATGAGCATTCATTTTACACCTTCTTTCCTTGTGAGCATTCTTTTGAGGTATTTAAGCCAAAATCATGTGCGTATTCATTTATATTAATCCTTGGCACTTGGTTACAATCAAGTAAAGCTATGGTTCATTACTCTTGGTGCTAACTGGCACCTAAACGCCTTGGCAGAGATTTGCGTGGTGATCTCTTCAAGAAGCTTGTGAAGAGACCTGATGTCGATTTGTGAGTGGTTCGGTGTCCACCATTTTCGGAGTGAAGAAAAGGCAACCACTAGTGAATCCGAGGTGGAATGATTAATTCGTGTAGCTGGTCCAATTTGTTTGGGTTTATCTCAACGTGGACTAGGGAAAACCGACAAGTTTCTGATTACCATGGTAAAACATCGTGTGTCTCATTGATATTATTTGTGTTTCTATTTATTTCTATATATTCAATTTATTGTGAAATCAATTGAATTAGAGCCTACTATAGTCATTGCTTATAAGGTGCCTTAGGATTACTAGAATTGTGTATGTCTAATTTGTCAATCAAATTTGTTAGATTATAATTATCTTCAATAATTTTATTACCTACTATTCACCCCCTCTAGTCGGAAATCCTTGATCTTACAATTGGTATCAGAGTTTGGTCTCTCATTTATTAGACTGAACCGTTTAGAGAGAAAAGGTTGGCTAGCGAGAGAATTGTAATAGGAAAGGCACCTCTTTTTGATGGCTCTAATTATGCATATTAAAAAATTAGAATGTCTATTTATCTTAAGGCCATGAATATGAACATATGAAAAATTGTAAAATGAGGATCATGTCATTTCTCTTGATCCACTACACCCCACAGATCAAGAAGGGCGTAATGCTCATTTAGATGCTCAAGCCATGAATATTTTGTTTGGCGCTTTAAATATAGATGAATTCAATAGAGTGAACAATTTAGAAACCACTCACGATATTTAGACTACCTTCACCGAAATACATGAGGAGACATCCTTAGTTAAAGAAGCTAAATTGCATAGGTTTCGGATCAAATATAAGATATTCACAATGTTGCCTCACGAGGGTATAAATAAAATTTATTTTCATCTAAACAATATTGTGAATGAGCTTAATGGCCTTGGCACGTCTCTAACCGATATTGATATTGTGATAAAGATGCTTAGAGCGTTGTCGAAAAAATAAGAGACATTGGTGGCACTCTTCCTCAACTCATCCGAGTTGAGTAGAATAACACAAACACAACTCTTGGGAAACCTCATCAACAATGAGTTATACAAAAAAGACAAGGAGGAGCTCGTAGAGCAATCCTCCTCCAAAGGGAAAAAGATAATCGCTTTCAAGACTAAGACGATATCAAACGATGAGTCCGAAAATGACGAAGATGACTCCAAAGAGAAATTGGCTCTTATTGTTAGAAGAATAAAGAAATTCATTAAGAGTCACTCATATCGAAGTGCTAGTCATGAGAATAGCAAGAAGAGGCTAGCACACGATCACAAGCGCTATAGCAACATTCGATGCTATGAGTGTGATGAGAAGGGGCACATAGCCTCTCAATACCCAATAAAGAAGAATGACAAAGGCAAATCATCAAAAAAGAAAGAGTTTAGTGGCAAGAAGAAGATTTTCAAGAAGCTTCACAGAGAGAGCAAATATAAAACATATATTGGAGAGTGGAACTCCGATGAGGAGTACACGAACTCTGACTCTAATGAGGAGGAGTCTCCCAAGAAGAAGGGATTAGTCAGGATTGCAATCAATGAAATACCATCTCTCTTCTCATCTCTGACATGCCTTGTGGCAAAAGGAGAGAATGTAAACTCTTTAATAGATATGCTAATTGAATTAAATGAATTTCCTGAAAAAAAAATCAAAATTCAAAAATTAAAAGAATATCCTGATTTGCTTATTCATAAGAATTCTAGAAAAACTAGCACTAGAATTGGAATTACTTGTGATATTCATGATGCCATGCCTAGTGTAAAAATATCTAGAACTAGTATATCTACTTGATATGATGATTTGATTACTATGCCATGTTCCAAAATTAATTCAAATACTATTTCATGCAATGATAAACTTCTTGTTGAAAATAATGAATTGAAGGAGCAAGTGACCAAGCTAAACAAGAACTTGAAAAGATGCTACAAGGGTAAGGACACCATTAACAAGTTATTAAGTGCACAAAGATGTTCATTTAATAAAGATGGTCTTATGTATGTACCCATGAAAGGTAAAAAATCAATACATAAGTCTATAAGATTTGTTAAACAAAATTTTAAGTATTGTCAAATGGGTCGGGAAATTGGACATGAGCAACAAAATTGTCAAATAGGTAAGACTCGCTCCATTGGATTATTTAATTCTTGTTACATGCTTAAAAAAAAATCCAAAAATGGTAGCATCATTGCAAAATTTATTAGAACTTCTATTTTAGATGCCAAGAGTTAAGCTATTTGGGTGCCCAAAGCACTAATCAGTAACATTCAAGGACCCAAGCAAATTTGGGTACCTAAAAGATTTTAACTCTATTTTAGGTGAATTACAAAACCGGTGGACGGTATTGGGTGCTTGATAGCGGGGTGCACTCAATACATGACTAGAGACCGGAAGATGTTCTTCACATTTGAGAGTGGAAGTAATGAGAATATCATATTTGATGACAATAGCAAAGGAAAGATACTAGAATTGGGTAAAATTGCTATCTCAAATGATCTTTCAATTTGAAATGAATCTCTTGTGGAAACATTGAATTTTAATTTACTATTTGTAGCTCAATTATATGATCTAGAATTAATATGTTCTTTTTCTAAAAATGATGTTACGATTTTAAAAGAAAAGGATAAAGAACTTTTTTTCAAAGATTTTAGATTTGAAAATCTTTATTTGATAGATTTTACCTCAAGTAATTCAGGGTTGAATACTTGTTTATTAGCAAAAATCTCTTTGGTCGGCTGTACTCCTCTACAAGGTTAGTGGTCATTATGCTATACCTCACACCGTTCGTGTTGTGCAATAAGGATCACTTCTATACAGGCTCGGCCTCAATCCAATGAGAGAAGTACTTTATATTTCAGGAGATCCTCTGTATCGCACTAGGAGGGTCAAACTCTAGCAATGGTGTGAGGTATTCAGGTTGCACAGCCTCAGGAATGGTCGACCGCTTGTTCCTCTCGACAACGTGCATTTTGTGTGCTCCTTTAACATCTCCTTCAGCACATCAAATTTACGCTGCTAATTCTGCATGGCCAGCCTCTTGACTAGCTTCATCAGTGGTTGTGCGGGAACTACTTGAAGAAGTTGGCCCCTAGATGGCGAATGCACCACCTGTTCCTCATGTCTGGCTAAGGGAACGGCTCATCTGAATATTACTAAAGTTTTCTTATGACCTTCACCATCTCGGGGTGGCAATCATGGATTATATAGATATCAGGACATGCCCCAACTATTCCCTCCTTCATATGCCGAAGACACTACAACCATTTGTTGAAATTCTCATTTTTGATGAATGCGATAGCCAAGGGAAGAATCTGATTGTTACCATCAATGCCAATTATTGTTACGATCTGCCCCTTGTATTTTTTGTTAGAAACATCTCATCGACTGAGATCACAGGTAACATATGCCTGAAAGTATCGATGCAGGCACCGAAGGCTAATAAGGCTCTCTGCAAGACCAGGTAACTGGGTGATCTTTGGATAGCTTATCCTTCACAGCAATATGTGTGTCAGGGTTTCTGTCCCGTAGCACTTCGAGTATACGAGGAAGGTTGTCGTAATTCCTCGAAAGAACCAAACATCCTTTTCAAAGCCTTCTGCTTCGCATGTCATGCCTTAATGTAGTTAATCTTGTACTTAAATTTTTACTCAATAGCTACTATGATATGTTTGGCCTCCAGGTTCTTCTTCTTCACCATCTCACCGTACATGAGACTGGCTATGAAGGCGGACGTCAAATTACGATATTTCGGCAAAACACTACTGAGCATGTAGGAGTGCGGCTCCACCTTCGAGATAATCCAGTGAATCACGTACCTAGGTCTGTGTGTCTGCACACGCCAAGGATAGCCAACCTGCTTGCAAGCCACGGTGTACTGCTCCGGGCTCGATTTTAGGACCTGAAACATCTATTGCATGGATAAGGCCCACAACTTAATAACTTCCTGTAGTGATCCCTTGTCAGCAAATATTACATGAAGCCGAACCTTCGTAGCATGGTACTCCCACGGTGATTCATGCTTATCGTGCATAGAAATACCCTCAACATCTACCATATTCAATGCATGTGGCATGTGATCTTCATCTTCATCAGAAGAGTCATAGTCATCCTCTTCTAAAGCTTCCTCCTTGGCCTAGGCCATCTGGTCATCGATTTCCATCTGATACACTATGCTGTCGACATACTTCTCTATGTCCGTCTTTCTAGTGGGCTCAGCTTGGATCATGCGATATTTGGGATCTGCCTTAGCAACATCTGCATCGACCTGTTGAGTGGGTTCAGCATGCGGTGTATGATATTTCGGTTCTGCTAATGCAATATCGTCCACTGTGTTCTCTTAATGAACCATGTGCTGCACTTCCAAGTTGCTCCTACTAATCGGACCTCCTGTTATTTCCTTCGGACATGGTTGCACGAGTAGCACGCACTCGTAATCACGTCATTGGCGGCCTTCTCCTTGCGAAAAACTGCTCAGGTCAATATTGTGTGGACCTTCACGGAATAGTAACAACACCGTAATGCACTTTCAATGTTGTGGGTTCTGACATGACTTATTTCTGATTGTAAATATTACCATTTGTTAATATGTATTTACTAAATATGTAGCTACACATTGCCTACATTCGGCTGAGAATAAGAACGGACGGGACTATTACCTTCACTCGAAGACCTTTTTTCGTTAGCAACGAGTTTCCTTCATCTTCTTCTCTAACCACACGAGCTCCTCTCCTCTTCTTCTCTCCTTCTTTGAAGCTGCTCTTTTCTCCTTCATTCTCTCTTCCGAGCTCCTCTCATCTCCTTCACTCCCTCTCCCGAGCTTTTCTACTTCTCTCCCTCTCATTCTCTTCCTCCCCCGAGCTTCTTTGCGACCTTCCCCTCTTCACTTCCCCTCTCCTTCTCTCCCCCTTTTTTCTTCTCTCTCGAGCTCCTCTCGTTTTCTTACGAGAGAAATAGTAAAAGAGACTTTGAGGGTGTCAGGTCAAAGAGAAAAAAGACGTGCTGACAGCAAGTAGTCGCCCAACCGTTGGGCAACTTGGTCTCGTGTCGTTCAACGGTTGGGCGATTTGCTCATGTCATCCAAACGTGCAGCAAGTAGTCGCCCAACCGTTGGGCAACTTGGTCTCGTGTCGTTTAACGGTTGGGCGATTTGCTCATGTCATCCAAACGTGCAGCCACAGATAGTTATATTTGCAAAAATAAAAAAATATAGGTATAGTACTGTAATTCAGAATTAAAAATTGATTATTTAAAAAAGTTAAAATGTTACCCCGGAGATTGGTGTCGTCCTGGCCACTGCAGTAGTTGGGCAAGGATGCACGCACAAGAGCAGATTACATACGTTACGAATCCTTTATTCTAAGGTTGAGTTCTCATTAGACAAACCAGCAGCTTCTGCTGCTACGATCGTGTTCGGATAGCGTATGAGTTGTAGCCGCACGTAACCTTTTGCGGTCTGCAGTTGAGCACGACATGTAAGCGCTTAGAAATGATTTGAGCTTCCATCCTATACACGCCGCTGATAAGATCGAAAGATCACACACCTGGTGTAAGTTGGTGCTAATGATTTGGATTTGGTGGTGTGGAGCGAGATCGTCTCAAGACCGCAACGGAAATGATCCACTTCGTATACACCCTGCACGCCGCCACTCCACGGACATACTGCTGCTCCATTACGTCGTAACAAATCACGACTTGCTCGCAACTTGGGGTTGGATCGGAAGCTCGAACCACGCATTTATGTCCGTTGATCACAGCATGGAGAAGAGAGAGAGAGAGAGAGAGAGAGAGAGATTTCGTAAAAGCAAACCAGAAGAGATTGGTCCGAGAGCGAGGGGATGTTGACTGTTGAGCACTACCTTCTCACCTCTTCTTCTCTCTCCACCTTTTGGACCGCGGTGGGCCCATGCTCCAGATTTGCTCGAGCTGGCCCACCTGTTTCCACCCCACGGCCCACGCAGCGTCGAGGCCGGCACGCGAGCGAGCGCAGCAGAATCCCCGAGACGGCGACGCGCGCACCAGCTGCTCAGCTGCTGCCGCGACCGCGCGGACCCACCCCCCCTTCACCATGTCAGCTTGCCGCACGCCACCGCGGCGTTCCGTTCCGGGCTCGGCTGGTTGGGTCTCGGCCGTGCCGAGTCTGCGGGTGGGACGGACGTGAAAACTGATGCGTTTTTGGGCTCGCGGAGGACAGAAAAGCTGGGTGCTTTGGGGGCGTCGGGTGGTGGTGGGGTTCGGATGGGGGGAAAGCAACAGCAGCCGACGACGGCAAGCGGGCGCGGCCGCGAGGGTGGGCAGGAGGGCCCAGGGGAAAAAAAAAAGTCGCGTTCTTTTTTTAATCGCCGCGTATCTCGTAAAATCCAGGAAATTCGATTCACTCGACGCTCGCCTCGCCTCGGCTCGGCTACTCGCGAAAAGCAACAAAATACATCAAAGCAGCTGCGAGGCGACGAGGACGGTAGGGAGGGAAAAGGCGAGGCTAATCTCTCTCTCTCTCTCATCAAAGGCTCAAAGCGAAGCAGAAGCAGCAGCGGCTGTCTCCTTGCTCCATCTGTGGGGTTGGGTGGGTTGGCGGGTTGCGGCGCATGTGAATTGGGGATGGGGGTGGGAGGAGGGGAGGCCGCGGCGCCGGCGGTGGCGGTGGGGGAGGAGGAGGGGGAGGCGGGGAAGGGGAGGAACAAGGGGAAGGGGGTGTGGCGCGCCAAGGTGAGGCTGAGCAGCGTGGCGGTGGTGCTGTGGATGATGGCCTCGTCGACGCTCTGGGCGGGGCTGCACTGGCGCTTCCGGCGCGCCGCGCTGCGCAAGGCGGAGGAGGGGCTCGTCTGCATGTGTGAGGAGCGCGCCCGCATGCTGCAGGACCAGTTCGCCGTCTCCGTCAACCACGTCCACGCCCTCGCCATCCTCGTCGCCACCTTCCACTACGAGAAGGACCCGCCCGCGCTCGACCAGGTCCGCCTCGCTCGCTCCGCCTCCTCCACCTCCGTGTACTCTAGTACTACAGCTTCAGGAGTTATTGCTTCCACAGTCCCACTCTCTTGCGGTTTCTTGATACGCGCTCCCGATTCTCTTCTCCCCTATGCCGAGCAGGAGCAGTACTGCTGCGGATTTACTACCGGTGCGAGTTATGGCTGCTGCTCTGCGCCCGTTGTTAATCGCGTGTCTTTCGAGTCCTTCCTGCCTCTTTCATTGCGATAATATACCTTGTCGATGTACTAGTACTTGCTCTGCCTCTGCCGCTGCTTCCACTTCATTTAATCCCTCTGGGACCTTCCATGCCTGCCATGGAAGCACAGGCCACTGCGCTGCAGCCTGGTGCCTGCAGTTCTTCTTAAATGGAGCATCTTTTTTTTGTGTGTGTGTCAATTGATTGCTTTCTTTCCGAGTTGTTTTGCAGACCTTTGATGCGTGGTTTTTTTTGCAGGACACCTTCGCCAACTACACTGCGAGGACGTCGTTCGAGCGGCCGCTGCTGAGCGGGGTAGCGTACGCGCAGCGGGTGGTGCACGCGGACAGGGAGAGCTTCGAGCGGCAGCAGGGGTGGATCATCAAGACCATGAAGCACGAGCCGTCCCCGGCGCAGGACGAGTACGCGCCGGTGATCTACTCCCAGGAGACCGTCTCCTACATCGAGGGGCTCGACATGATGTCCGGCGAGGTCTGCGGTGGTGTCCCTTGTGTTTCAATTTGCTCTGTGTTGTTGGTTGGTTCTGACTTCTGAACTTTGGGGGGTGTGTGTGTGTGTGTGTGTTGCTGCAGGAGGACCGGGAGAACATCTTGAGGTCGAGGGCAACGGGGAAGGCGGTTCTTACGAGACCATTCCGGCTGATGTCGAATCACCTAGGTGTTGTATTGACGTTTCCTGTCTACCTTGTGGATCTTCCTGCGGATGCCAAGGCGGAGGATCGTGTTGCTGCTACCGCAGGGTGAGGTTTAGCAGCTTCTCTTTTTGTGTGGGAAGGTTTTCATTTCAATTGATTCCTCCTCTGTGGAATCCACTGCGTTTGGCTGTTCCATTATGCAACATTTATATCATGCTGTAGTGCTGAAAGTGCATCATGTTTCATAGATTCTTGAACACTCATCAATCTCACTTGGCACTGACTGAAACAGTTGGAGCCTCTAGACTTGAAAGAGAAATACTCATAAAGAAATATTTTGATACAAATTGTGGTCAACACCAAAATAGAAGTGTTGCATGTGTTACTGTATCAGAAAACCATAGTTTTAGAAGTTTAGATAGGTAACTATTCATAGTAGTATTTGACAAACGGCATGGGTCAAAATGGGCTTCTTGTTTATTCAACAGATACCTTGGAGGAGCTTTTGATGTAGAGTCACTAGTGGAAAATTTGTTGAGGCAGCTAGCTGGCAATCAGGAATTGGTGGTGAATGTTTATGATGTCACAAACCATTCAAACCCTCTTGTCATGTATGGGTCTGAAGTACCTCTTGGTGCCCCCTCACCGTCACACACCTGCACGCTAGATTTTGGTGATCCATTCAGAAAGCATCACATGATATGCAGGTACATATATGTGCATTGATCATTAATTTTCTCATATTATATTTTAGAATGATCTATTTTTATATCCCACTGTCCATAAATGTTTGCAGATGCAGAAATGAGCCTCATGTTCCATGGTCCGCAATTACTACTCCATCTGGTGTCTTCGTTATATGTATGCTTGTGGGCTACATAATATATGCTGCTTGGAGTCGCTATGACAATGTTAAGGAAGATTGCCGGAAAATGGAAGAGCTGAAAAAACGGGCAGAAGCCGCTGATATTGCTAAATCTCAGGTCCAATTTAGTTTGAAGTTATTTTCTGTTAAAATATTGCAAGTTTTATGATATAAAAGGCTCTTGTTTGTCAATGGCAGTTCCTTGCAACTGTTTCTCATGAGATCAGAACACCCATGAATGGTGTGCTAGGTGATTTTTTAATCTTGCTACGCATTCCAGCTTATTTTGTATGTAACTCCTTTCTTATGAGAAAAATGGGATGATTTATGCTTTTCCTGTTTGTGTAGGAATGCTTGATATGCTATTAGACACAGAACTAAAGACAACCCAGAGGGATTATGCGCAAACTGCTCAGGTCTGTGGAAAGGCATTAATATCCCTAATTAACGAAGTGCTTGACAGGGCCAAAATTGAAGCTAACATGATAGAGCTGGAGTCGGTACCATTTGACCTGAGATCCATCCTTGATGATGTCATCTCGCTATTTTCTCCGAAATCAAGAGAGAAGGGAATTGAGGTTAGTTCAACTGAGTTCAGTAATGATTGGACACAGATCACAAGGCATGAGTAAGGCTGACCATACCATCCATTATTTGCACTGACATCTTTTTGTTTATTCGCCTTCCATGAACTTCTCTGCATTGCAGAAATGATCTTTCCTGGTTGACTTATTGTTTGGTGTCCTAATTTCCCTTTACTCCTCTGCAAATTGTAGCTTGCTGTATATGTCTCCGAAAGAGTTCCTGAAATCCTGTTGGGTGATCCTGGAAGGTTTAGACAGATAATTACAAACTTAGTGGGGAACTCCATTAAGGTAAGTGTGCATGACATTTCCTTCGATCTTGACCATTGAGGCCCATATTCTCTATAGATGGAACAACTTGATTTTAGCCAAAAAAAAAAGCAGTGTTTACTAATACACTAAAGTTCAATGCCAGCATAGGTTTACAATGTATTCTTGTTTGCCCTGTGTTTACCTTGTCACAGTTCACAGAACGGGGACATATTTTTGTGCAAGTTCACCTGGGGGATCACTCAAATCTTGCAACAGAAGCAAAACTTGAACCAGTAGTGAATGGCATGAATGGACATAAAGATGAGACAAGTGTTATATCCTCAAGTGTGTCTCACAACACTTTAAGTGGTTTTGAGGCTGCTGATAGCAGAAATAATTGGGAAAACTTCAATCGTTTGCTTTCTTATGAGACAAATGTGATGCCGTATGAAAGTGATTCTGACAAAGTGACTCTTGTAGTAAGTGTGGAAGATACAGGGATAGGTATACCGTTGCATGCCCAAGGCCGGGTCTTTGCACCTTTCATGCAAGCTGATAGTTCGACATCTAGAACCTATGGTGGGACTGGAATTGGATTGAGTATCAGCAAATGTCTTGTTGAACTAATGGGTGGTAAGATAAACTTTGTCAGTCGACCCCATGTCGGGAGCACATTCACATTCACTGCGGTTCTCCAAAGGTGTGAGAGAAATGCTATTAGTGACAGTAAGCCTGCTCTGTTGCACCCTCTACCATCCAGTTTTAAGGGTTTATCTGCACTATTGGTTGATAGAAGACAGGTAAGAGCAATTGTAACCAAGTATCATTTGCAAAGGCTTGGAATTGCCTCTGAAGTTGTAGGTACCATTGAGCTAGCACTTGGTGTGTTGTCTGGGAGAAATGGCAGTTCGCTAACCAGGTACTTCTCTCCGTTACATGTTCTCAAAAATTACAAATCGTGAAGTGATTAAGTTACCATCTTTAGAAAGTAGGAAAGTAAGTGTATACTTTCTTTCGCAAAGATGTTTGCTCTCCAAGAATTTGGTTGCAAAATGGTTGCATAAGAATGGTGTAGGCAATAATATTGACTGCATCACAGTATTACTGCTTGGTCCATAGTAGTTCTGATTATCTGGTAGAATGCATTGTATTGTGTTGGATTTTCTTCCATTTTGTAGTATTTCTACTTTTGACTGCAGTTATTACATTCTTGCATATGATTTATTGGATTGAAAATTGATTCGTGGTTAATTTTTCTGTTCAGAAAAAAGCAGCAGTTTTTTTTTCTGCTCTTGTAAAAATTTGCAGTTTTCAAATAACTACTAACTTGATTGCTAACTATGATATTCGACATGTTCTTATATCCAATTTTCTCAAATCTAACTTAATTTGTTCTGATTTGTTGTACAGCATGCATAGGAAGCAGCCGTCCATGTTATTAATTGAGTGTGATTCATGGAACTCAAAGATGGATGTCCCCTTACATAGTAGACTCCTGGAGATGAAACAGAATGGGTGCCCAGTTGTATTACCAAAAGTTATCCTCCTTGCATCTGCAGAATCAGACAAAGTGAAGGTGAAATATGCAGTTGATTCTGTGATCACAAAGCCTCTTAAAGCAAGCACACTTGCAGCTTGTCTATTCCAAGCACTTGGTATCTCAGAGTCAAACAAAGAGAAATGTGATGACTCAGGTTCTCTTCATGAGTTGCTTCTTGGCAAGAACATATTGGTGGTTGATGACAACAAAGTAAACCTTAGAGTGGCTGCTGGTACATTAAAAAAATATGGGGTGAAGGTGGAGTGCGTGGAGAGTGGCAAAGATGCTCTTGCCCTTCTACAAGTCCCACACAAGTTTGATCTTTGTCTCATGGACATTCAAATGCCAGAGATGGATGGGTAAGCTTATGTGCTATTCAAGCTTTTGCTTGTGAACTTGAGCATTTTTTGCATATGACCGCGACATCATCTGCATTAAGTGCCACTGTACAGACACAATGACACAACAACCTATTTTTGTTGAGTTATTTTTTCTATTTCTTTTTAAAAGAAAATTTGTCCCAGTTTCTTCCTACTTGGGGTGTGTGTGTGTGTACACACACACGTCATCTTGATGTCAAAGGCTGATTAGAAATAGGACCAAATTCCAAATTGTGTTTATGTACGATTAAACAGAAAGCTATGTATAATTATGAAAATTTAAGCCCCCAATATAGGCTTTTGTTCTGTCTAACACTAGTTACAATATTAACACAAATACTTTTAAGCCATGCAATGATTATTTTACCTAAACCAGCACACAGAAATGCGCAGTGGTTCTTGGTAAATGACCATAATTGTGTAGTAATGGCCTGATGGGTAGTTACTTGAGTCTCTGTCTCGTGTAACTAGTACATTTCACGATTTCATGCATCTTTGTGCACATGTTATTTGAAGCAGCAAGTGGTCAAGTGATTAGGTAATGGCATCCCATACCACTCCCTTGTTTCTGTTTAATCAATACACCTATGTTTGATATGCTAGGTTCGAGGCAACTCGGCAAATACGAGCAATGGAAGGGAAGGCAAATGAGCAGGCAGACGATGCTGATAATTCAGCAGCAGACAGTACGGCAAAGAAGACTGAATGGCACCTGCCGGTCCTGGCAATGACTGCCGATGTTATCCAGGCCACTCATGAGGAATGCATAAAGTATGGGATGGATGGTTACGTCTCGAAACCCTTCGAGGAGAAGCAGCTCTTCCAGGCAGTGCAGAAGTTCTTGGTCCCTAGCATGTCCAGCTGACACCAAGCGATGCATTCTGGTGTACATTGAGAGGAGCTCTGACTGTGAACTGAGGCAGCTATATTCTTCCATTTTGTAATTCTCTAACCGAGGATGCATTCTGATTCTGATGACGGCCCGTCAGTTGCAGCTTCTCCAAAGGCTGCGCGACGATCAAATCTGCCGCGAGCTTGCAGTCGAGGCAACAGAAGACGAACACAGATCAGCGCCGGCGTTGTGTACATGTATTGTATTGGCAGACACTGTTGTAGCGTAAACTAGGAGAAATGTAGGCGAGCATGGCCTTCACTGTTGTTGGAGCAGCATGTGTACTGCATCTTGAGCAAAGTTTTGCTGTACAGCTTCCACTATTTTTCTGGTCCAGTCCGCTGTTGACGGAAGGCATGCATGCGGGGTGCAGGACTGGGAAAAGATGAGTAGATTTTGCTATTTACATTGTGTTCGAAATCTTCCAGTATGTGTGACTCGGGTTGATGTAAATGGCTCAATGCATTTCCATATGGAGATGAACTAGGAAGAAGTCGATGAAAGAAATGTTTATTATCCCCTTTAATTCTGTTCGAACTGTAATACAGGCAGAATCTTTCTCCAAAGCAACCATTTGCAAGACTAGTCTGTTGGACTACGTAGTAATCCATTGTGAGCAAATTCTTAAGGGTCAGCTTCCCAGAAAAAAAAAAAGCCCATCCATTGAAACTTGCGTCGTGGACTAAGGGCATGACACATGCTAGATTTTGGGCCTAGCAGGCTAACAGAAGTGCCCACGTAAACCTCTACCGAAGTTCGGGCCTTATGGATTCACAGAAGACAGCACAGCAGCATCAGCTCTCATACTTGTTTTTGAGATATTTCTGCTTAAGTCGTTTGCATTTCAGGCTTCAGAGCCCTCCTAAACCAACACATTGTTCTTGCCCTATACATGAGTCTATGCTGCCACATACATGTGCTTAGATAGTACCGAAATTCTCCTAGCCGCCATCATTATATCATCACGGAGCATTCCGAGTACTAAAATTCAGTCAAAATTGAGGAGACCCATCCAACCTTGTCAACGTGGTTGATAGTATTTGCTCCTTGAGCGAGCGTTTGTGCGAACGGATTAAATATCGATAAGCCATTTCGAAAAGACTATCTCAATTAGCCACTTCGAAAAGGCGGTAAAGAAACCGTCTTATTTGTTTGTTCGAGAAAAACCATAAGTTATAAACTAAAAAGCATAGGGCATCCGGACCCAATTCAACCTAAAACGAGCAATGCAGATGCAAACAAATCTGATTAAACAAAAATAATAACTCAATTATTGGAGGTGGAAACTGTTATGAATGTTGTATGTATTGACATGAGCTCCAAGGGGCCATATATATAGGAGAGTACATGTAATGTGTCATATACAGATAAGAAAATCTAAACAGATTAGGAGTCAAATAACAGTCCTATTCTATCTCTAACACCCCCTCAAACTCATGATGGATCACACACACAGAGTTTGGAGAGAAAATACAAGTGTTGTGCCCTTGTCTGCGGCTTCGTGAAGAAATCAGCGAGCTGTAACTCTGACGTCACAAACTGTAGAGCAAGTACTCCCTCCTGCACCTGTGAGCGAGTGTATGAAGCATCCACACCAATGTGTTTGGTGAGTTCATGCTTCACTGGATCTCGAGCAATGCTGACGGCATCTGTACTGTCAGACATAAGGGGCGTAGGTCCCCTCACAGGTACTCCAAAATCTGCAAGTAACCACCTTAACCAAGTTATCTCTGCTGTCACTGCTGCCAAAACTCTCAATTCAGCCTCTGCAGTCGAACGATAAACAGCAGTCTGCTTCTTTGTCTTCCAAGCAATCAACGAGGAGCCAAGAAAAACACAGTAAGCAGAAAGCGAACGACGATCAGAAGGATCACTGGCCTAAATCGCATCGAAATAGGCCTGAAGCTGTAGTGAGGTGGAGCTAGGGAAAAACAAATGACGAGAGATGGTTCCACGCAAGTAGCGAAGAACACGAAGAAGGTGGCTGTAGTGAATATGAGTAGGACTGGCCATGAATTGACTCAAGATATGAACAGCATGAGCAATATCAGGACGACTGCTCACAAGATAGACCAGACTACCAATCAGATGGCGATAACGAGTAGGGTCATCAAGAGGAACACCATCAGTAGCACAAAATTGAAGGGAGAGTTCCATATGAGTTTCAGTAGTACGAGTATCAGTCAGACCAGACCGATCAAGAAGGTCCTGGATATACTTCTGCTGGGAGAGCTAGTAACCCTTAGACGTGAAAGAAACCTCAATCCCAAGGAAGTACATAAGCAAACCAAGATCAGACATGAGAAACTGTTCACTAAGGTGCTTCTTCACGTATGTGATGAAGGAGGAATCGTCACCAGTAATAAGCATGTCATCCACATAGAGAAGAAGTAGTGCCCGACCTCGAGGTGAGATGTGGACAAATAGGGCAGGATCATGCGCATTAATAGTGAAACCGGCAACGGTAATCACCGAGGTAAAATGAGTAAACCAGGCACAGGGGGGCCTGTTTTAGGCCATAGAGAGCACGACGAAGACGACAGACATGGCCATTAGGAATAGAATACACGGGGGGTGGCTGCATATAAACTTCCTCATACAAGACACCATTAAGAAAAGCATTCTTAACATCAAGTTGAGAGATAGACCACCGACGAACAGAGACAACCGCAATAAGAGTGCGGATAGTGGTCATATGGGCAACGGGAGCAAACGTCTCATCGTAATCGCGACCATACTCCTACTGAAAGCCGCGCGTCACAAGACGAGCTTTATAGCGCTCAATGGTACCATCAGACCTTGTCTTGATCTTGTATACCCACTTGCATGTGATAGAACGAGCATGCGCAAGTGTCGGTACGATGTCTCAAGTCTCCGTACGTCGAAGAGCATCAAGTTCTTCTGTCATAGCAAGCTGCCACTCAGAATAAAAAGTAGTCTCACGATAGGAAGTGTGCTCATGGACAGAGAGAGCATGAGCTGTCGAAGTAAGGCCAAAACGAGTAGGAGGCCTAAGAGATGTCCGGTCACAAAGGAGATAACGAGGAGCATCATCAGATGAATTAGAGGTCGGTGTCAGTAAGATACCAGGAGATGAGTCCAGGGAAGGTCGAGGACATCTCGAGTAGTGAACCCCTGAGAAATGAGATGACGGTGCTGTAGGAGCAGGAGGTGATGCTGCAGAAGGTAACACAGGAGGTGTATGTGCAGCTGGAACCACAGGAGGCAAACTAGAGGGTGGTGGTGAAGAAGAGGAAATGGGTGAAGACTCAGAGAGAGACAACCAGGAGATCATCTCAACAGTGGAGACAGGACGAGGAGCCGAATCTTGATGGAAGAAAGGTCAAGATTTGTCAAAGACAACATCTCGTGAGATTCTGATCCGGCGAGCAGAAGGATCGTAGCAGCGATATCCTTTATGCTCAAAACTGTACCCAAGGAAGACAGATTCAACTGACTGGGCAGATAGTTTAGTGCGCTTATAGTGCTGCAGAAGAACAAAACAAGTGCAACCAAAAATACGAAGATGACTGTATTGAGGAGCTCGAAAGTATAGACGCTCTGTGGGGCTTACACCCTTAAGAGCAGTGGAGGGCTGCATATTGATAGGATATGCAGCTGTAGAAACAGTCTCAGCCCAGAATTGTGGTGGAACGTGGGAGACAAGAAGAAGAGTGCGAGCATTCTCAAGCAAATGGCGATGCTTGCATTCGGCGACCCCATTTTGGGCACTAGGACAAGAAAACTGGTAAAGAGTGCCCTGTTCAGAAAGAAATTATCGGAAGGCACCATAACAATATTCACCAGTAGAGTCACATCGAAAGGTACGAATGGAGCTCTCGAACTGAGTACGAACCATCGTGGCAAAGCTACGGTAGATCGAAAGAAACTGACCATGAGTAGACATAGGAAAAATCCAAGTAAAACGGGAATAATCATCAATGAAAAGAACATAGGGAAAAGCCAAGTAAAACAGAAATAACCAGCTGACCGGTAAGGAAGTGCCGTCAGCTGTTTGAATATTGATAGGAAAAGGAGGAGATCCTACTGAAGTGAGAGATGTGGAGTCCGGTGTCATGTAAAAAGAGGCACCAGAATCCATGACCCAAGATGTACCTGGAGGAGATGTTTGAGCTAGACTGGCATAGCCCGCAGAGTTGTGAGAAAGTTGCTGAAGGAGAGCCTGGCAGAGCTGCTGAACAGAGTAATCTCACTGAGCAGAACCTGATGAGCTGGTTTGTCCTCTTGTGAAGGAAGGGCCTCCCTGCCCCCCTTTTTGTCGTCCACCTGGGCGCACCTTGTTCCGCCTTTTTCGCACCACACAACTTTGATAGTCATGTCTGAAGTTCTTGTAGTAGGTGCACTGAACTCCAGTTGGTGCAAAAGTAGGAGCATAAACTGGTACTGGAGGAGCCGTAGTAGAAAGCGTCGGTGTAGTCGAAGAAGGAGCAGCAAGCACAGTCGGAACTGCCTGAGCTGCTAATCCGAGGCGAATCTCCTTAGCCCGAAGCGTTGAAAGAGATTCGGTGACAGTCGGTCGTGGTGAGCGGCTTAGCAGTTGAGCCCTAATAGACTTGAAATCTGGGCGAAGACAGCAGACAAAATCATAAAGGTGAAGACGATCATGATCCGCCTTCTGCACTTTATGACACTCCTGACAAAGTGGAGAGGCCAGCTCATCCAGCTGGCGCCAGAGACTGGTGAGGGCTCGGTAGAACTCGTCGACGGAAGAATCCCCCTAGCGGAGCATCTCCAACTCATGCTGAAGCAAAAAGAACTGGGCATCACTGCTCTGCTAATAGCGCTCACGTAAGTATTCCCAGATTTGTCGAGTAGATCGTAGACCAACAATATCTGGCTGGGTAGAGTCGTCGACGCTGATCACAAAGATGGCACGGACCCGGGCCTCATCAGCACACTATCGCTTGAGAGCGTCAGTGGCATGCTGAAAGGCCTCATCAGCAGCATCAGCGACGGCGGCGACAACCTCGGCCTCATTCTTGGCAGCCTCATCTACAGGAGGTACAGGAGTAGGCTTCCTAGGAGGATGCTGAATCGGTGTTGGCGGAGAAGGTCGTGCACCGGTAATATGTCCCCAGAGGCGGAGACCATCGAGCGTGATCTCCATGAGAGAATACCACATCATGTAGTTCGTTCCATGGAGCTTTGTTCCCGAGAATGGGATCACAGTTGATGGAACGGAAGCCATTGATAGGCGGCGCTGGACAGCGCAACGATCAGTGAAACGATGTCTAACAGGTGGTCCTGGACGGCACGGCGGTTAGATCAACGTTTTTCTTCTTCTTCTTCTTTTGTTCTTTTTTTATTTCTTTTTATTTCGTTTTTTTACTTAGCTTCTAAAGGAAGCTAGCTTCTAAAACTTACAAAGAGGCAAGCTTCTAAAAGAAGCTATCGGTACAAAACAATTGCAGAGCAGAGCGACCGGGTGTGGGGAGACTAGCTGGCGACGGGCCAGTAGGGCTCCCACGGACGTACCAACTGGCTGGCGGCCGGGCGGCGAGGGGGTCGGCAGCGCCCCTACACGCGTAGGGGCCGGGCGGCAGCGGCCGGGAGAAGCGGTCGGCGCTGGGCCAGGTGGGGACGCACCGCGGCGGCGCGATCGACGCTGGGCCGGGCAAGGACGCACGACCGGCAGGAGGACGACACGCCGACACAGCACGGGGGCGGCACGGCGACACACGTGGCCGCAGTACGGACGACGACGAGCCCTAGATCGGAACCAGTCGGGAAAGAAGGAGACGTCGAATCTGACGATCCGACGGACGACACAACGGTCTGGACAGCGGTAGCGGCTTGAACAGCGGCGGCCAGGGCAGCGGAAGAACTAGATCAGAGATTTGGCTCTGATACCATGTTATGAATGTTGTGTGTATTGACTTGAACCCCAAGGGGCTATATATATAGGAGAGTACAGAGAATGTGTCACATACAGATAAGAAAACCTAAACAGATTAGAAGTCAAATAACAGTCCTATTCTATCTCTAACAGAAACCACATACAAGGTGCATGCATATGTGAAGCCCACAAAAATGTCAATGCTTCTTGCTCTTATTTTTTGTGTCTGTTTAGATGTCTGCCTCAAGCCAGGGGACAAAGCGTCGGATCCGAATGGCTACATGGTAAACGTTTACAAAATCATAGTGGGACATCACAGAAAGTGAGATTATGACGGTCTTTCACCGCTCCTACAAAATCTCCGGCAGCAAATGCAAGGTCAACTGGGAGCGATTCTGTCGACCGAAGCGGCAAGAATGGAAGGTAGACCACAAACCCTGGGTAGGAGTGGTGTAGGATCGTTGATGATAATCAGAGGGGGGGTGAATGATTGCAGCGCGCAGCAAAAATTTTTAATCTATTATTTTCTGCTCTTTTAACCTGTTTAATTTAGCAAGAAAAAAAGGAACAAATGCAGCAAAAATTCCTGTTTTGTAAAGCCATCAAATCCTGATGTTTTGGTTTTTTCGGCTTCAACTTCTAGCTTCAGCTTTTTTTAGTTAAAAGTCAGAAACCATCGCTAAAACGATCATCATCAAAACATATGCATACAGTAATTAGAAGAGAAAAATAATCATGCATTCATTCAAAAAGATATGACCATCAATAAAAAGCCTATTCCTAGTAACCTACTCTTGGCTATGCTGTCACTTGCAACTAGTACACGTTCTCCCAATTCTTGCATGCAGGATCACTTTTCAAGAGGCTAATGTTTGATGGAAGCAAAAAAAATATTAATTGATGCATGCACACATACCAACTAACAGGCCAACCACCCTTTTTTATTCTTCCGTCAATGCACAGAGGTCACAGATAGAGTTGTCCTCCAGGCTCTTGGCTATTGCCTGCTTTTTCTTTTCGCCAGGAATCGCTGCGCACCCCAAAAGCAGCCGCGCCTGCCTGCTTTTTTTCTGTGCCGAAACCGCCTCTTTTTCTTCCGAGCACAGCACAAACACCCAGCAGCGCCTAAACTTTCTTTTTCTCCAGAGGCTTCACACGCCGCCGCCGCAGCCTATTCTTTTTCCGCCAATAACACAGCGCCAAAACAGAACAAACGTCTGCTCTCTTTCTCGCCAAGAATCGTCGTGACGCCCGAAATAAGCAAAAGTGCTGGTTTGTTATTGATCTTTCACAAGCCATGGCCGCACGAAGCCGCCGCAACACCTCATACATATATATAATAGTAAACACTCAAAAATCCTAATACAATTCGTTTTAGACTTTTTTATCTCAATCAGACTTTTGGCCCACTACTTTTCAAAGGACCTAAAACACTTCCTAACACGGATTTTTTAATTCTTTTTACGCTTCCAATTTTTTCAGCCTTCCACGTGTCGAAGTCTCCAGGACCGCACCTCATGTATCTTCTCCACATATCATCCACCTTTGATCTTCACGTGCCCACGCATGAGCTCGACCATTCGTGACTCTCCCGACCGCCTGACCTCGGATCTCCCCATTCTAGTCCCGGTCCTCCTCGTCATCGACCATGATCGCCTTCATGCTTCAACCTGCACATGCACAGACCAAAGAATATTTTTCCGGCACAAGTTCGTCCGAACTTGACCAACGTCAACCCGCACACGCGTAACACACCACAAATAATATAACCAACATTGTCAATTATTCATCATCTAAATAGCCTAGACTTGACCACATGGTCTAACAAATGGAGGTCGTTGTCTCTTCGTGGCAGCAACCACGATCACAATCAGAGACGGGAATAAAGTAAGATTTTAGTCCTCTACATGGATAGAAGGGAACAGCACTGAGGGACATAGAGCCGAAGATTTTCAACATATCAAAAAGAAAGAACAGGACAGTCAAGAGAGCACTGCAGGATGGCCAATGGGTGCGAGACATCGACATGCCCAGAGTAGTAGCAGCCCAGCATGTGTAACAATTCCTCGATCTATGGGAAAAGATAAACGAGGTCGTCTTAGACCTAGACGATGGCATACCTGATGATACACACACGGAAGCCAACCCTAGACGGTACTTACACCACATACTCTGCCTACGCTGTGTCGTTCCTCCCGGCTAGGGATGGCAATCGGGTGTGGCGGGTACGGGTAGTGCTCGCCCATACCCATACCCGCGACCTTGATTTACGCCCACGGGTATACCCACGAAGGACGACGGGCGAAGAACGTCGCCGATACCCGTCCCCCGCGGGTATACCCGTTTACCCGCGAACCAAAAGTCACCATAAGAAAGAGAATGTCTTTCTACACCAAAGTATAGCAATTTTATTTGTAATATATTATCTTTCTACACCAAAGTATTGTAACATGTTATCTTTCTACACCAAAGTATTATAACATACTATCTTTCTATACCAAAGTATTGAATATTTGTAACATATTCATAGATCATGGACTCACGGATAAACGGGCGAGATGGGTATGGGTGGAGCTTACCCGTACCCGTACCCGTTTATCCGATGGGTAGAAAGTTTCCCCCATTTTCATACCCGTGGGTAAAAAATACATCCTATACCCGGCTCTATTAGGGTATTTACCCACGGGTACACGGGTAAACGGGTACAATTGCCATCCCTACTCCCGGCCTAGACCTTAGCGGGGGCAAAACACGTACAACAATTCCTTCTTTGTTCTTAAACCCTCCTGTTTTTTGCAGGCCTCCCGGCCTGTTTGACTTTTTCGTTTTTAGGTCTCGGAACCATCGTGTTCTTAACTCTGCTTCATTCATATAATATACAGTCCTTCCGCCTGTTCGGTTTAAAAAGAAAATAAAAGAAAAGAAGATGCCTGCCTCATTGGCTGGCATCTGACCAGCTAGGCCAGACCAGTTCTTGGCACCGGCATTGCCTCTCCAACTTGCTGCCAAGAATATACGAGTTCACGTTTCCCTCTCCATATAATACCAAAGGACTAGTCCAGAGAGCATGAAGCATAATACAGTACCAGAAAGGAAGATCTTTGGATTCGTTGGTGACCTTGTCAGTTTCTGACGCCGAAACGTAGAGGTTTGCAGAGAGCACTTCGCTTGCCACAAGGAGAGACGTGTGGCGGTGGCGGTGAGTTCGGCGAAGGATGTGAGAGGCTGTGGAGTTGCCAGGTCTCGAAGAAACTGTCCCTGTCCATGGAGATCCCTCTGGATGCTGCGTGGAGGCATCATATCTGGTAATTTTCGTTCATGGGAGCAAAAGATCTGCATTTATATTGTGCGTGCCTTTGTCCAGACTCCTAAATGGGAGAGTGAGTGCAGTGTTTTTCTAATATGTTACAGCTTACGTTAATGTACTGTCAAAATACTTTTTTTCGTTTGCCATTTGTTTCGATTACATCTCTTAAAACACTTTTGCCTTTTCGGTGCTGAGTGTGTCTGAAGAATGGAATTATTCGAATGGAGAGGTTGTCGTCCTACAAGCAAGCTTTTACCGGCCTTTTGTTAAAACAAAAGGGGGCTGCACATGGAGCTTCTACTGAGTCTGAAGCCCTTTTTTTCAAGGAGAGTCTGAAGTCTATCGAATTCAGAGTTCAGGGGGTCCTGAACTCGCAAATTATCCATGAGTCTTGCTAGTAGTATTTGCATAAAATGGGCTCAACTCACGTTCACGGATGGCCCACCTGCCAGCAGAGAGGACTACTTTGAGAGAAGGCCAAATTGCTGGACTGATCCTTAAGCAGAAAATGAGTGGAAACTGCGGTGGAAATCGAAGTTGCCCTCAAATAAGGGTGTATGCTTGGAGATTGGCACTTCATTCCATTCCTACTGCAAGTCTGTTGAGGCGAATTCATATTGAGCAGTCAGGGGAATGTAGGATCTGTGGTGCTGCTGAAGAAACATGGGAGAATGCTCTCTTGGATTGCACAATGTCAAGGTGCGTTTGGGTCTGATGGATGAGGATATCACCCAAGTCCATGCTACAAATCGACATTCTGACTCGAGGCAATGGGTGTTTCATATCTGTGTCGATATGTCGAGCTCTGACGGAGTGAGAATCCTCACGACCTGCTGGGCAACTTGGTCAGCTAGACGAAAGGCACTGCATGATGTTTTCCGGAGCCCGTCTGCCACCGCTGGTTTTATATGTTGGAATTTGATCCGTAAATTAAGGCACTACATTAAATTTGGTCAGCTAGACGAAAGGCACTACATTTGCACGGCCGCTTGCTTTGCTGCTTCATTTACGTTCTGCACTGCATTAAATTTGAGTTGTTTCCCTTTTCTCCATCAAACCCAACTATGGCCCCGCTCAGCGTTGCACGTTCGGCGACAGCGTTGACCAGTTGGCATTTTTTTCACTGTTTTGTTTTTTATATTTTGTCTTTTTTGTTTTTTGGTTTTTTTGTGTTTTATTTTTTTTCCGTATTTCTTTGCATTGTCCATGATAATCTAATATGTCGCTTTTATTTTTACATTTCTTTAAATTTAATTATGCCCAATAAGCTAACTCAGCTACAGTAAAAAAATCAGTCAGTTACAGTAAAATTTCAGCTATAAGCTATAAGCCATCGCTATTCCAAACGCCCCCTATATTTTTACATTTCTTTAAATTTAATTATGTCCAATAAGCTAACTCAGTTACAGTAAAAAATCAACCAGCTATAGTAAAATTTCAGCTATAAGTCATAAGCCATCGCTATTCCAAACGCCCCCTATAAATCGTTCGTGCGATCGACCGATTCTATTATAATTTTTTTGTGTTTTTTCTGAAGTATAATGAGTTGTCTGTTATTAGACCCATTAATTGCATTATTAATTTTTTACTGTATTTATCTTCTAATAAAATTTAAAATTAAAATATCACTTATATATCCAACATTATAAACCGGATGCTAGCAAAGCTAGAAATCGCCCAAGGACCTCGTGAGGAGGTTATCATGGGACAGGCCACAATTCACAAAGAAGAAAGGACCACGATGGATACCACCAGGACCTGAAATGCTTTAAGTTAAATGGTGACGCGGCAGTGGCCCGGTCAGGAAGTAAAGGAGCTCTGTACCAGTCATTTGCCGGGACCGAGATGGTCACGATATAGCTGCAAGTGCTCAAGTGACAGCGCAGGTAACTAATCCAGAGACGTTGGAAGCAATGGCCCGTACTCTAACCCTAGCTAGCTGACGATTGCGGTCGTCGTTGGATCTGTGTGGCATCGGATTGTTTAAGGGCTTTTTTTTTTACTACGATTTATAGTTTTTTATTAAAATTTTTAAATTTTAGTTGTTTACGATAGAAATTACAGAAAAAAGAGATAATTACTTGCGATTTTGGGTGATACAGATATTAGACTTTTAATATGTACTACAATTAACTTGTAAACCCTGTTTTTAAAAAATATTTCGTTTAAAAGTTAGGTATTGTAGTAAAAGACAAAAACAGTTTCTAAAAACGGTTTCAAACAGGCCATGAATGTTATCAATAATATCCAAGAGGTGCAAAGGTGCAGGACATCAAGGGGAAGAAGAAGATGTTTGATCGTGTGCAGTCTGTGCACAAAGGTAGGGAATCAAATAGCGAGGAACGTAATTTAGCAAAATTTGCTTGTACTTTAGAACCTGGGCGCCATGTGTGGCTAGTGGTGCATGTGTTCGTGGATGTAACTCTGAACTTGTCAAATGAAAAAAAAAATCCCTACCTTCCTTTCAAAAAATAAGAGACTTCATTCATCCTTGCAATTTTTCTCAAGGGCACGGTGGCAAAACGAATCTTCAAGGAGTCATTTAATGTCGTCAATAGAAGAAATTAGTAACAAATGTGTTCCTCTCACTCTCACTGCCTCAACAAAGAAAAGTTTTCTTCTCAATTACTAGCACGGGTTACCTTGTCAGTTACTCTGTTCGCTTTTTTACTTGATCTTTAGACTTTTATATGGTCTTCGAGAGGCAACTTTAGCCATTACTTTTTTTTAACTTTACATTAAGATATACTGATAAAATTGTAATATTGTGGAAGTATTTTCAACGAGTAATTTAATGATATAATTTTCATACAGTAAATCTAGATAGTTTTATATTTATTGGCAATCAAAGATTAGAAAATTTTCATGGCATGGATTCTAAGATGTCAAGTATAAAAGAATGGGAGAGTAATTAACTCACATCTTCAAATTTTTCGACCAACTAGCAAGGTAGGCCGCGCACTTGCACAGACATCATCCTTAAAGCATGTTTAAATGACTTGGCTATACATATGTGATTTTGCCTTTTGGAAATAGATCATTGCAGAACTCCATTTGTGATATTTTAATATTACATATTATAAGAAAATATCTACTCTGTTTCCCCAATATTTGTCACATGTGATCAAAATTTTCTTGCCCAAATAATTGCATAGCAAGGCAGTAAATATAACATAACATTTTCTATTTATATCAGTATCATCTCTTTCTCTCATTAATGAAATGCTTGTCTATACTACATGCTCATAATGCATACATTACATAGCTTATATCGATATAGCCAAGCGAACACTCGTTAATGTATCACCCACTCAATTCTTCCATTCCATGGAGGTCCACCAAATAAAGAGTCAAAATATTTTCTTTTTAAAGAATTTTTAGCATATTATCTGAATCTGCATATCTTTTGTATTGTACTTCTTGTAGACTTTCTTTTCCAGATGTAGTTTTGAATTCATACATAAATGTAACTACTAATTTTTATTTTAAATATATGTTATTTTTTACTGTACATGACATGGACTATTTCTTTTAATCCAAATTTTATTTTTATTTTTATTGAATTTTAGTTTATGTTAGATTCGTATACAAATCCAACTGCTCATTTTTATTCTAAATTTTAGCTATGTAGATGTTTAAATTCGGAGTTTGTATAAAAATCAAACTTCCAATTTTCTTTTATTTTTCAATCCTAATTTATGTTATTTTTTATTTAATTTGAAACTTGAATTTTAGTTTAGAATCCATATACACATTCAATTGCTACTTTTCGAAGAATTTTAGAATGAAAATCACATTGCTAATTTTCTTTTTTATTTTGAACTTCTATTAATTTTAATTTTAAATTAATTTTGAATATCAGTTTTGGGTTAAAATTCTTATACAAATACAATTAGTAAATTTTGTCTAATTTTTATTCTGAATTTTAGCTATGTACGTGTTTTAAATTGGAGTTTGTACAAGAATCATATAGCTAATTTTCTTTTTATTTTTATTCTAAATTTATATTATTATTTTATTGTATTTAGCATGGACTCTTTGTTTTAATCTACATCGTCATAATGTGGGCCCACTAGATAGATAGTTAGATGTTCTTTAAATAATAACATCCAATGACTGCATAGTTCAACTTAGTTAGAGTCTACCAAATTAAGAGCCAGATGTTTTGATTTTTTATGAGAATTTCTAGTCTATTTATTTTCTTTCTTAGTAAGCTCTAAACACCTATAATGAGCTTTTTAATATATAATAATAATAATAGATAGGATTGTAGACAACGATAACGTAATTGCTTCGCGAGCTTTTTAATATATAATAATAATAGATAGGATTGTAGACAACGATAACGTAAATGCTATTTTGTTTCGCGAACTTGTTCACATAAATAGTATTGTAGCTATTTTTTTTTATAAAATTTAGCTTATAGACATCTATTTTTACAAATCTAACCCCTCATTGAGCTCGGTAGCCGCGGCAGGCGATATTTGTTGCTTGCCATGCTAAAAGGAGCTTGATAGGTGCTGCCGAGCCACAATTGACAAGAGTGGGCTCAGCATGTAATTAAGCCATATGATTAGCATTAATTAAATATAATTAGTACTAATTAAGTATAAAACTAATTAATTGCATGGCCGACTAGCATCCTATCGAGCTAGAGCTTTCTCAGCTCAGTATATACTTGTCGAGCTTAAAGAGGATGCTAGATTTATAAAAATAGATGTTTATAAATTAAATTAAAAAATATAATATTATTTATGTAAACAGTTCCTTTTTCTCATTCACGTTTTCCTTTTTTAATTAACATAACTTAAACATGTAAACGCAGCACCGTACACTACCTGATGCATCTGCCGTAATTTTCTACCCTCCTTTTACGTACGGTTCACGCTTCAATTTTCCCCTCTCAAGAAGAATCTCTCTTTCACATGACAAAACACGAGAAAAGTATACCAGGCAAAAAATAAAAAAAGAGAAAGAAGAAAGGAAAAAGAGAAATAAGAAAGAAAATATAAAATTTGCATCCTGTTCTAACAGTGGAGAGAAGAACACGGCAAAAAATAAAAAAAGAGAAAGAAGAAAGGAAAAAGAGAAATAAGAAAGAAAATATAAAATTTGCATCCTGTTCTAACAGTGGAGAGAAGAACACGGCGAAGCGACTGCTGTTTCGTTGCGTCCGCGTGCTCTGACCTGACCCCAGCAAAGCATCACCCTCGCCTCCTCGCCTCGCTTCGCTACATATAACGTCGGCCCTGAGCCATCTGGCCCCCCCAAACCTCACTCGTCCTCGCCTCAAATCTCAATTAGCTCCTCCTGGCCTCCAACCACCGCAGAAAAGATCACCAATTCCGCCCCCTCCCAAGCCCTCCGAGCTCGCGCCGGATCCCGAGCGAACTCGTGCTTGTTGAGCTTCCTCCGGTCGGCATGATGGAGGCAGCAGCCGCCGCGCTCAGGTCGCCCACCGCCGCCGCCGCTCTCAGGTCGCCCACCGTCGCCGCCGCGCCGCCCTCGCGGAGGGTCGCGGGTGCGAGCTCGCTCCGGGTCGATCGGAGGCGGGGTTCTGCCTTGGGCTCCATCAAGGTAAGGATGAGCTTTGCGTTCCTGTGTGCGCGCGTGCGCCTTGGCAGGTGGTTCAGTGGTTGGGTGTTTCGTGTCGCGGTGGTATATGATGGTTTTAGTAAAAGTTTGGATCTTATCCCCTTTTTCCTAGTGTTCTTATCCATTTCTTGGTTTTCTTTGCAAGAATTTGAGCCAAAGAATCTGGTTTGCTTGGTTCGTAGTGTCATACCGTGACTGCTCCGCAATTTGTCGCGCTCTTTTTTTTTTCCATCGAAAGACTCGGTTTTGGGGTGAATTTTTGTGTTTCAAGTCGTCATTTGAGCATAGAAATGGATTGGCCTCTTGATGACTGATGCGCTTTCTTGTGCTGGATGCTATCCTCAGGGTCTCGGGCGGCAGCAGCTCACTTCTAGAAG
This sequence comes from Melocanna baccifera, assembly GCA_036346265.1. Classification (NCBI taxonomy): domain Eukaryota; kingdom Viridiplantae; phylum Streptophyta; class Magnoliopsida; order Poales; family Poaceae; genus Melocanna; species Melocanna baccifera. The sequence goes on along the minus strand of CM070683.1, from coordinate 6,575,172 downwards.
GCGGAGCAGTGCGGTCAGGGCCTCCTGGTCGCCCGCGGAGTCGCTGCCATCGCCTTCGTCGATCGCGCCGCTGCAGATGGAGTCGCCGGTGGGGCAGTTCCTCTCGCAGATTCTGCTCGTGCATCCGCACCTTCTGCCCGCCGCTGTCGAGAAGCAGCTCGAGCAGCTCCAGACCGACCGTGAGGCCGAGAAGGAGAACGGCGGCGACAAGCCGGCACCGTCAGGTGGTGACATCGTGTTGTACAGGTAACTTGACCAAGAAAATACAAGTCTCGTTATTTTTATATAAGAAAACTGTAAATATGAACGTTGTTTGGAATGGCTACTTCGTTGCTCTTGTTACTTCCGAATATGCATCTTAGCTGTAAGAAGATAGGATTTGGTAAATATATTTATTCTGAGTTATCCCCGTGCATATTAAGAGATGGAGCGCTTCAGACTGTTGCATAGCAATTGTACAAGTATCAAGCTATCAAAGCCGGCTGACATGCTGCCTCCAAGCACAAATAAATCTTGTTTTTTATGAACCCTTACTGACGTGTTTAAGCATTACAAGAATTTAAATAACATATCAGAGTTGTTCTGAAAGATTATCATTTGATGTGTCAGTTGTGTTTTCTATAGAGAAGAAAAAACTGAAACTATTCTAGCATGTTTATTTGGGACGGAGCTACCATAATTCATATACGAGAATTGTAAACTAAAATTATTTTTGAGTCATAATGTCGTACAAAGAGGAATGGAGTTTTCATCGTTTGAGTTGGGGAAGGAAATCCAAGTTCCAGTTTTAGTCCTCAGAAAGTTTTATCTTGGCTAATTGTAATAATCTCCTGCCAGTATAGATGAATTCTGGCTAATCTTTATTTTTCTGGATTAATAGGCGGATTGCTGAGGTTAAAGAAAAGGAGCGGAGAAGGACTTTGGAGGAGATACTGTATGCGCTGGTTGTTCAAAAGTTTGTTGAAGCTGGTGTTTCTTTGGTTCCAGCTCTCTCTCACTCCATTGATTCTTCTGGAAGCGTTGATCAGTGGGCAGAATCCGCGGAAGGGAAGCTTGAGCATTTGCACTCTCACGAGGCATATGAAATGATTGAGAACCACCTCACTCTTATTCTGGGACAGCCGCAAGCTGATGCTACTGTTGCAGCCATAAGTAAGCTCAGAGTTGGCCAAGTCTACGCTGCATCCGTGATGTATGGTTATTTCCTCAAGAGGGTGGATCAGAGGTTTCAGCTCGAGAAGTCAATGAAGAGCCTCCCTTGGGGATCAGAGGAGGAAGACAATGCGCTCAATCAAGTTATGACGACCGACTCACGGCCCTCAGATGAGTCTTCTAGTTCTCATCCAGAGATGGCGTCGTGGACTTCTCCTAACTTCAGTGCAGGGGGGCCTAGCCAATCTGTCAAGCCATGCCGTCTTAGATCGTATGTCATGTCATTTGATTCAGATACCTTACAAAGGTACACAACAATTAGGTCGAAGGAGGCCTTTGGCATCATCGAGAAGCACACGGAGGCACTATTTGGGAAACCAGAGATTGTGATCACACCTGAAGGCGCAGTTGATTCTTCCAAGGATGAGCATATTAGGATAAGTTTCGCAGGGTTGAGAAGGTTGATCCTAGAGGCTGTTACTTTTGGATCCATCCTTTGGGATGCTGAGGGCTTTGTGGATTCCAGGTACCATTTTGTGGCCAACTAGTTGGATCAATGCATCATCATCCTAGACAGTGGAGATTCATGATATGTATATTTGGTCTGAAGTGCGTGGGCTTTAGTGAAGACTGTTGTACAATGGTGTTACCCCGGGCTGTATGCAGAGAAATATAGGATTCTGCATGGTTTTCTGGCATCACAGCATTATAAAGAGGAAATGTCATTTGACTAATATTTAGCCATTAAGTTTTGTCACCATTTGCACTGCCTTGGGTGTCTTAGTGTTGTGCCGTAAACGACTGTATATCCTCTGGAAATTGAACGAGTCGTCCTAGCTAGTTCTCGTCCGAACCTATTCTTCATGTTGTGTAGTCCTGCTATGCTTCATTTCTTGGTTTAGTAATGATTGGAACTTATGTTCAATTCATTATTCACGGTATCATTTTAGTGAAGGTTCTTGATGATGATATGACAATCTTCTATTTATTATATTATTACATTCTTCGAATATACCTCTTAATGATAAATGAGAAATTTCATAGAGTAGTCATAAGTCTTACTGCGACTACTCCGTAGTCGTAAGTTCTGCTACGATTATCTGGTCATGAGTTCTGTTACAACTATCTAGTCGTAAGTTATGCTATAACTTCCTAATTATTCTCTTATGTTCGGTTAACCTATCCTCACAGCAGGTATGTCTAATAAGGCAGTTAGAATGCGCGTTTATACTCAATAACCATACACGATCTTGTCCACGTCTCTCTAACAATAACTGTCCTACACTGAACTGATACACACGTCTCTCTAGCAATAACCACCGTTTAGTAATTAATTTTTGAAGTGTCAAGACATCTTCTGACAAGAAAACAACTGCTGTCACTTCGTCGCCGATATAAGGGTTGATTTTGGAAAGGGTGGGGGGGGGAGGGCGATCAGTTCTGGAAGGAGTGCTAGACTTTTCGCACTATTCGTATTTATAAACTTTTCCTTAATAATAATAACACAGAACATAGGGTTGTTATTCTCCTAAGAGAATATCTGAATCTGTATAAAAATTCCTGTGTCTTTACTCTGCATGATCATACGAGAGTCTTGAAAACTTTTCCCCGAATATAAGAAATCATAAATAAGATCGATATTAAAACATCGACAATTGACGCCGTCAGTAGGGAAGGTTTCTTCCAAGGCTCTGGTAAATTCCTTGTTGACGGATTCTCTTTCTTCTGATGCCATCATGGCAAGAGAATAGAATGAGAAGAACTGGTTCGATTTGATAGACTACGCAGATATTGACATAGAGGCCTGCTACGATCACGAGCAGATCCTATTTGCTTCCGAAGGTGAGGCTATCACTGGAGATCCATCAGGGGATTTCAGAGACTATCGCGAGAAAGGCTAAGGAGGGATCCAAATCCCCCACAGCAGTACATTCACAGGAGAATTCATTTCCCCCAGATAGTAAGAGTCAATCTGATGGCGAACAGAACTCGCAACACGACAGCGACTCCACCCCAAGGAGTCTAAGTCCACCAGCGGCGACAACCTACCCGATTTCAGCAAGTCCTAGAGTCCTAGATTCTGGGAAATCAGTATCACTTATTGGTTGTAACACTCCGTTGGAACCTCCTAAGAATTTGCACTCTGAGGGTTCATCCATTCCATCACAGAGTGCTTATCCAGCTGGAGGCGGTTATAACCCAGAATTCCCCTACCTGGCGGGGTTTATTCCTGGTTGTGATGCGTTGTCGCTCAAGGATTATTTAGATGAGTGAACCTCCATCGGAAGTCAAGGTTCTAAACAGAAGGTTATGGCTCTCCCTCAGATCCTTATCACTTTCTCGATGGAGGCCCTCAAGAGGCTTCCCTCTGAGCACACTCTTCCTCCTCTTTCATAAAAACATTAGTCGGGTTTGGTTGAGAAGTGAATGATCAATTCACTTGTGGCTAGGAAGTGAATGGTTAGTTAATTTGTGGTTCACTTAATTCCTTTGACTTATTTACTTAGTAATCGTTTTCAATGTGCGTTTTTAATCTATTTATTGTATTTACTCTAAATTATTGCTCTTTGTAAAATAGCCATTTAGCCACCTTTTGATAAGCCTTACATCATTATATATTGCATTTTGTTATACATGACTTGCTGAATCTTTACTATTATAAAAGGAGTTGGTGGTTGACCCGTCGTCACTCCTCTTTTCTCAGCCATTTGATCTGATTACGAGATTAAATCCGAACCGTCTGTCACCTCTCCCCTCCCACCCCGCACACCGCCTCCCTAAACCCTAAAATCCGCCTCGCTCCCCCGCTCGCGCCCCCACCCCGCCGCCGCCTCCTCCTCCCCACCCCGTGCCGCCGCCGCCGCCGCCTCCTCCCCACCCCGCGCCGCCGCCTCCTCCCCTCCCTCCCAGCGCCTCCTCCCCTCCCTCCCACGCCGCGACGCCGTCGCCTCCTACTCCCCCACCCTGCGCCGCCGCCGCCTCCTCCTCACCCCGCGCCGCCTCCTCCTCCTCCCCCCGCTCCTCCGCGCTGCCGTCGTGTCCGCTCCCCCCGTTCTCCGCGCCGCCACACTCCGGTGATGGAAGGGATGTCAATGATCTACTTTGTGGGAGGGATGTCAGCCGTCGTCCGCTGATCCTCCCTCCTCCGCTCGCATCCGCCCCCCAAACCGCCGCCTCCTACTCCCCCCACCCCTCGTCGCCGCATCCTCCTGCCCCCAACCCGACGCCGGCGGCTTCATGGCCGACACGCACCACATCGTCCTCATCATCGACGTCTACTGCAACAAGATCCGGCAACTCGTCAACCCCGTGCCATCACACCTCGTCGGCTGCATCTCCTTCCACCGCCTCAACATCAAGAACAACTCCATGCTCGAGGGGCTCATCAAGATGGCCAATCTGGTCCGAGTCTCTCCCCCACATTCCCCCTCTTTCCAGCGTATTTTATTTTTAGGGGGCATGCGTTCTTGGCTACTGGATTGATTGGTTTGGTTGGCAAAAATCCAGGTCATTTTTGGGGGAATTTTTGAAATTTATGTACAGTTTTCTTTGGTTGGTCTTGGACTCAATTGTGCTTTTACCGATCTCCACGTTCCTTTAATTTTGGGAAGTTATTGATGAACGAATTTTGCTTGCTTTCCTCTCGCGCGCTACTCGGATCTGCGAAGACGATAAACTCGCGACGATCCGCCCGTGAATGTATAAAGTAATAGAATTCATCGTTATGGAAATGACTACAGTCGCTGCGATTGCGTGAGTGAATAACTAATGGATCATCTTCTCTGGCAAATTGATAATTCTTGGTTACATTCTCTTGAGCTTTCAGTTTGTTTTGTAAAATTCTACTGTCTGTTTGTTAACGAAAACATGTGGCGGCAGGTGACATGGTGGCATGTTCTCTTCAAAATTCACTCCTCATATCATCACCGTCATACGTAAGGTATGGAGTTCAATTCTTACTTCTAAATTTTCGTGGTAGTTTACATCGGATTTTATTCATGGGATCAAGATATAAGAGTTCTGGTTGGTAAAGATATTCTGATCGGACATGTGTTTCACTCAAACTTAAATCGAGAAAGTTTCAATGGATCCTATTGCTTAAGTAAAGTTTTTCCTTTATTACCTAATTAGATTATTATCTTTCATGCCAGCAGACTATGGTGAGAATCAATCATCTGTATATATGTATTCTAATATGGCTTCTTTTGTTTGTTGCATGGATATAGAGAATGGCATGGATACTTGATGAGTACTCAAAATTTCATGGTTACTCACTTGCTGTGACGACAGGAAAACATGTTGCATCTATCCTACACTCTTTATCACATATGTGTAAGGAAAATGATGTTTCCTAACTAAAATTTGAAGATACCATGGAGAATTCCACAAGAAATTTGTCAAGCACAGTCCTTTGGATAGGTTGCAGCAAGAATATGATGCTTAGTACACAGAGTAGTAGGATTTGACTGTTCAGGAAAAGCTGGTTTCTCATTATCCTACACATACATGCTCATGAATTTCCTGCTCAATATAGGACCCTAGAGGATCACTAGGAGAAATGCAACATCGAAAAGGGGTTCTTTCTTTGTGAAGCCTTGCTTGCAGAGCACAGAAAAACATTACACACCAGCGTTTTGTAATACAGGCAAAAGATTTCTTGAAAAATAAGGTAAAAGATATATAGGATAAGCTCTCCAGCTTTAAAATGATGAAAACTTGAGAATCAAGTGCAGTATGGCTCATCATTACTTGCTCTATGACTATTATTAAGTAGTTTAGGAATTAGGATCCCATCAAAGCATCATGTTTCTTGGCTCTAGGCTTATTCTGAACTCATAAGCAATTTGTTTAAGTGAAGCTTCCACTCGTAACGGGTTAGGAGCAGGATGATTGATTCACGTAGATGGATATATAATATGTCTACCACAGTCTGCAGTTGTACACAAACAGATCACAACTAAATATAGTTGCATCTTAATTCTTAAATGAAATCTTATATACTTTGGAGTGGATAGATTTGTCACCCAATAAACAGAAACATTTCAAGTAGTAGTAGTGTCCATATATATGTCAATAAGGTAATATCTAGTTATGATATGCTTTTGTGCTTTTGCCTAGAAGGCAATTATTTTGTAAATGCTGGGATGAAAATCAACTCTGGTAGTCCTATAGTTATATACTTGCATCCAAGTATCCAAGGATGTCAACATTCTCAATTAGCCTTGTCAGGCACTGGCAATAGTCTTGACATGGTTAGGCGTGACTTGATTGTGCTATCAAATATGATTTTTTTTGCTTGAACTACATTTTGTCTAGAGGTGAGTATTTGAGTTGTCATATTTTCATGACAAGCATTTTCCATCTATAAGTTCTCTTATTACATAGTCTGACCTACAATAACCTTAATGAAGTCGGCACATTGCTTCCCTGGTTCAAGTTAGGAGCATACAAAACATCCCATGTCCCACTGCCCATCTATTCTTCAGAGATTTTGTTAGTTGGGAGTCTCCTAGGATGTTTTGTGCGGTTAACTTTTGAAAGAACTGTAGAAGATGATTTATGACCTTAAGAAGACAAACAACTAATTAACAGGCAGCTAATCCTTGAGAGTTGAGATTAAGTGTGTGCATGCACAAATGAGGAATGGCTAATAGAGCTTTGAGAATATGTTATCACATTGAACTTAATAAAAGAACCAGATAATTATCCAGATGCTGAAATTCAGCTTCATGTTCAGGCACGAATTGCTCTATCTTTGTTTTCTTTCAATGTTTGTTACTTTGTTTGCAAGATGACCTTGTGATGGATATCAGACAACTTTCTAGACTAGGAGTCAGTGCAAGTTTCGTCTGGGCCAAGATTATGTTATCCAGGTTGGATTAGATAGTAAAATCAGTGTGTTAATCTCGCCAAAGTAAAATGATGGAGACACTGCACACGGTTGGCTGCACCATTCAAGTGTCACATGAACAACCAACACACGCTCTAAACCATCATCAGCAATAGCCTAGCCTGACCATGCATGCTCATTGCCAGTACAATGTTCCCTAGATTGTCCTGACCATATCAGTTTCACCATTGTTGCACTGCAAAAAAGGTAATCAAGGTGCATTGCAACCGAATGACAATGCCAAGTATCGGTGCTAGCTTCATGCAGGCACCTTTATACTCCTATCTATATATGATGATGATGATGGAGGCTAGCTAGGGAAAAGAAGTTCCCATTCCATTCCATGCCATTGGCATATTGTCCCAATTCCGATTCACCAACAACAATATGCATGCGATACGCCATACATAAAAGAATGGGTGGTTCTTGTTAGTTCTGTGTGAACCGAGAATTTACTAGAGTACAACCAAAAGTATTGTGCCTATTGGCCCACTAGGCAATTTTAACATCCTACAGATAATTCTCACTGTGTTAGGAGATCATCGATCATATTCCTCGTAATTATCAAGTAAAATATGTATTTCTGAGTATTGCCCAATTTGTAGGTCTTTCTTATTTATTCAATAGATGTGTCAATAGTAAAGAAAAATAGAATTTACTCTTAGTCATTACTATTTATCTGTGCATGATATTCAATTTCATATCACTATCCATGTTAGTATTCAGGTCTATAAATAACAATATCAGTGTGATAATTGCCAAGATACATATTTGTTTCTAAACTGAATACTATGGTTACAATTTAAACACTATCTGTCCAAATCATATAGTTTTTATGCCATAAAGATGTCGACAAGCAAGTCATCGGCACATCAAGAATCGCAGAGTAATATAAAATTGTACATGCATGTAAAAGATCACTGCATTATATAACTTGTGTGTGCGAGTGAATGAGAGAGAGGGAGAGAGCGCACTAGCACAAACATAGAATATTGCTTGATGCCTGATATTTGAAAGTAGCAAAGAAACATTAAATTCTTGTTGAAGAATAGAAGACAAGTAAAAGAAACATGGGAACAATCTTTGAACAATTTGATAATTTAAGAAGGCATGGAAATAAAATGAGATCATTGAGATATTTCTTGCTGTCTGATCATAGGCATCAATCAGTTAAATGTAATATAATGCATGTGTTTATGAAGATGAAGAATCTGCACCTAGTTATATTTATATGATTGTTCTATCATGCTCCACTAATATGATGTTTGATTTATTTACGAGTATGAACATATATGTTTTGTTTGATACATGATGACGTAAGAAAAAGTTGATATTTATTATTCAGTTTGAGATCATATTTGATAGTATGTATCACTTTTATTTGATTTTTCGTTGCAACGCACGGACACTTTACTAGTATTCTATACACTCAACGCTATATCATTTATTGCACAGTTGCTTAGGAAGAATCATACCAGCCAAAAATACTTTAGGAGGAGTACTTCGACGCCTTCACAAATTAGTTCTTCGCTTTCCAATCGATTGTCTGTGGGTATATCAAATGATCGCTATGTTTATCTTGGTTTTTCGATGCTAGATTTTGCTAAACCCTTCATGCTATTGTCTGTAAGCTTGACTATAAAGTCGTTACTCTGATAATTAAAAATATTTGCGTCTTTCATAACTAATTATGATCATATTCGATATTTTATCTATATTTCTACTGTATAAACTAATATAATTTTTGACTTATACAAAATACAAAGAAGAGTCGGAATTGACATTTTTGGGTCTCAACAACCTGTCCGTTGGTGGTGCTGGTGCGCGTACCGTTTATCTTGTTTCCTTAATGGTTTCCCAAAGTAACAAACGCGTATTCGGCCCCAAACCAACCGGGCCACAGCTAGCCGCGCGCGGCCCGTCCGAACCGAGCATCCCCGCACAGCCCGATTCGCCACATCGGCCGTGCCGGCCCACGCGCCCAGCCGAAAACCGCCCCCACCACACTGGTCCCACGCCGCGCCGTGAGAATGAGTTGTCCGCACGCACGCGCGCGGGCGTGGCACGTCAGGCTGGTGAGGCTGCGAGCGCTATTGTTTTTCCAAAAACAAAAAGGAAAGAGGCGGGCAGCGCCTCACCGAGTCGTGGGGCCGCGAGCGAGCCGGGGCGACGAGTGCGGCCGTCCGCTTGCGCGAACGCCAGCCAGCCCTCACCGTCGCAGCCGCTGCTATATACATAACCCCCACCGCTCCTCACCCCCAAACACAACCCTACCGGCTCGCCTCGCCTCCCCCCTCCTCCTCCTCCCTCCTCGCAGGCCGACGAGTGCTGCCCCCTCCTCCAGACTCCGGTAAGCCATCTCGCCCTGGTCTCCATCTCTATGGCTGCTCGCTCGCGCGGTTCCTCCCCCAGATCCGCCTCGCATTGCGCTTTCTTTCTCTTGCGCTGGTGCCCGTTAGGCCGATCCAATCTCGTGCCCCGGCGCCCATTTCCTGTCTCCCGACGTGGATCCGACCGGATCTTGGGAGATTGGGAGAGAGCTCCGTTTTTTTTTCTCCCCGCAAAGAATGTAGATCTGCGATCCGCGCCGCCTTTTGGCGTGCGATCTGGACGCGCGCTGCGAGCGTTTTGGATGGCAAAAATGCTCCGATCTATCCCTTGGTGCAAGAAAACTATGGTTTTTTTTGGGTATTCGTCGCTAGTCTGAGAGTGCCTAGTTCTGATAGCTACCCTGTTACAAGCTGCGGTCAGGTTCTTTATGAATTGTGCTGTCTCATCATCTTTAGTTCCTTACTGTGCTAGATTTTGCGGTACATTCTTGGAAACAAATCTTTCGATCAGCGTGCGTCCTTCATCAATAGGTTGTGAAGTTAGTACTTTTATTGATTGATTGATGTGTAACAAATGTAGCTTTGTGCGAGCTTTGCTCTAGGTAGAAAATGGCCGACGCCGAGGACATTCAGCCCCTCGTCTGCGATAATGGAACTGGTATGGTCAAGGTAAGACACTAGATTTCACAAAAAGGTTCTGTAGCTTTTGCTATGGAATTGTAGTGTTCTTGGTAACAGCTGGGTTGACAACGTGTGACTGATGGCAGGCTGGATTTGCGGGAGATGATGCGCCGAGGGCTGTTTTCCCCAGCATCGTGGGCCGCCCACGCCACACCGGTGTCATGGTTGGGATGGGACAGAAAGACGCGTACGTCGGTGATGAGGCACAGTCCAAGAGGGGTATCTTGACCCTCAAGTACCCCATTGAGCACGGTATCGTCAGCAACTGGGATGATATGGAGAAGATCTGGCATCACACCTTCTACAATGAGCTCCGTGTGGCCCCAGAGGAGCACCCCGTCCTTCTCACTGAGGCACCACTGAACCCCAAGGCCAATCGTGAGAAGATGACCCAGATCATGTTCGAGACCTTCAACACTCCTGCTATGTATGTCGCCATCCAGGCTGTCCTCTCGCTCTACGCTAGTGGTCGTACAACAGGTGAGCTCACTCTATATTGAACTCCAGCCTTTAGGGTGAGAAATCTTGAATTTGTGCACGTTCCCATGTAGATGAGATTAATTTGAAAATATTTCAACTGATGATGCATCAACATTAAATTATTTGTATGATATGTGTGATAATTTTTTTCAAAGAAACCTGATTGGCAGTTCATACATGGACTGCTTCAGAGCATGCTCATGTTGTTGGCACTCTTGATATAATCTCTGAAAGGGGAGTCAATATTATGATTCGTTACAATTGTCAACAACTTAATATACCCTCCTGCCTGTCTCAGGTATTGTTTTGGATTCTGGAGATGGTGTTAGCCACACTGTCCCCATTTATGAAGGATATGCTCTCCCCCATGCTATCCTTCGGCTTGACTTGGCTGGGCGTGATCTCACTGACTACCTCATGAAGATCCTGACCGAGCGTGGTTACTCATTCACCACTACGGCTGAGCGGGAAATTGTGAGGGACATGAAGGAGAAGCTTGCCTACATTGCCCTGGACTATGACCAGGAAATGGAGACTGCTAAGACCAGCTCGTCAGTGGAGAAGAGCTACGAGCTTCCTGATGGGCAAGTTATCACCATTGGTGCTGAGCGCTTCCGTTGCCCTGAGGTCCTCTTCCAGCCATCCTTCATTGGAATGGAAGCTGCAGGTATCCATGAGACTACCTACAACTCCATCATGAAGTGCGACGTGGATATTAGGAAGGATCTATACGGCAACATTGTTCTCAGTGGTGGTACTACTATGTTCCCTGGAATTGCTGATAGGATGAGCAAGGAAATCACTGCCTTGGCTCCTAGCAGCATGAAGATCAAGGTGGTTGCTCCTCCTGAAAGGAAGTACAGTGTCTGGATTGGAGGATCCATCTTGGCATCCCTCAGCACCTTCCAGCAGGTAAATAAACATGGCAGCAATATACTGTTTATTTCACGAACCTGAGTGATTTGCTTACAACGTTACTTTCCATTGCAGATGTGGATTGCAAAGGCTGAGTACGATGAGTCTGGCCCATCCATCGTGCACAGGAAATGCTTCTAATTCTTCCGACTCAAGAATGCAAGCCAAGAGGAGCTGTTATCGCTACCCTCCTGCTTTGTTTCTCTCTTTTTGTTCCTGTTTCTTCATTAGTGTGGACAAAGTTTTCAGCCAGCCTATCTGTTATCGTTTCCCCGATTCAAAGACTGTACTATCTATTGCTACCTGTGCTTCTCACTTGTTATAATTTTGGACACATGTTCAGTTTATTCAAATTTAATCAGATGCCTGATGAAGTTACTAAAAAAATGCAAATGGTGTTCTGATTGTTGTTTTGGGTTATCGATATCTTGTTAAATGAGTAGTATTAAAGTGTCTTAACCCCATTATTGTTATACGAGGGTACTGCTATGCAGTATGCAAGCAGCGATGAACTCATGAGTTTCTTGATTAGCCATTTGGATCCTATGTCGTGGGTAAATTCGTTGCTAGTGAGCTTTGTATTGTGATTGGTTTGAAGTGTGTCGAGTATTCTCTTGTGCCTTTGTTGCGTCTTTTTTTTTTTATCGGTGGGTTCTATCTGATGCCTTCCTCTCTTGGATGTTGTGCTGGAATATGCATCAGATAAACTCTCTTGTAAAAGGCTTTATGTGCTGGAATATGCATCAGATAAATTCTCTTGTAAAGGCTTTATCAGCACATGAGCACGCTTTGCTGCTTAAAGCTGTACTGTTCGAGACATTCCTGTATGAAAGGGGAATCTCTCTTTTCTTCAAACAAAATGCGAGGGAGAATGGGACCATGTGGTGCTATGATGCTGTTGCCTGGTTTTTGTACATGGTTTATTAGGATATTTGGGATCTAGCTCATGCCAATTGGGGTGATGGTATGAAAATGGCATAGCTTTGACAGGTAGGATATCATATGAGACCTGATCTGCTCAATGTGGGTGCTCTCTGCCGTCTGTGTTCAAGAGTGATTTTAGTTGTCACACCTATGTTTCGTGCCCCCTCCAGACCTGTGTTCATCACAACTACATCGACCAGACCTGTCTACTGTGTCGGCCGGGCCGGCACGGCACGGGCCAGTCCAGGCTGGCCCATTTAGACACGACAAATGAACGGGTCATACCGTGTCGGACCATGGGTTGAGGACCGAGCCCAGTCACGGCCCACAACCGTGCCATGCTAGCACAAACACAGTTAGGCTTTAACGGGCTATGTTGGTACGGTTAACTTGTTTAACTGAGAAAAAGAGAAAAATTATAAATTAAAAAAAATTGTAAAAATTACAAAAAAATTATAGAAAATTATAAAAATATAGACATTGTTAATCATCAAGATAATTATTGTCAATTTATAATGAGTTTTATTAACTTGTTAAATTACATTGCATAGCTGTCTCGTTAAAAACTTTGCTAAGTAAAAACTTAACTTGAGAAAATCTTAGTAAAGAAAATAGAGTACAGTCTATAAAGCTTACTAGTGACTACATCTGAAGGAAAAATATTAGAAATCCTATCCATTGCTATCTAGATATAAATTATCAAAAGATTCTTCTAAGTCTGTATTCTCTGCAGTATGTTGGAGTCTTGATTCAGTTTGTTCCCAGTCTTTAATGGTCAGAAGGATTTTGATCATCTTCGAGGAGACCGTAGAGATAGGAACAGTCAACATATCTCGTACTAATATGAATAGCACTGGATATGTTATTTTCTGGGTTTACCACCATGAGAGGATGTTCAACTCTTGCTCGAAGCTGACGTTATCACTAATGAGATAGTTTGATAGGTCTCCGGTGCTTTGCCATCTTGCTCCTCTTGACTGATGTGTACCTGCATGAGAATCTCTAGAGGAAGAATAAAATTTTTTGCTCCATTGCATAGTCCCCACAGAAGTGCTAGAGGCTACCTAGGATCTTTTCAAACGCGCGGATCCAAACTTATTTTCGTATTTCTCGTATATCTCATGTACATCAGTCTGTATTCTCTGCAGTATGTTGGAGTCTTGATTCCGCTTGTTCCCAATCTTTGATGATTAGAAAGATTTTGACCATCTCATTCGAGTGACTTATTTGTCGCTCCTCGATTATTCTTCTAAATAGACTAAAGGCTGATTCCAAGGAGACCGTAGAGACAAGAACAGTCAACATATCCTGTGTTAATATTGATAGCACTGGATATGTTACTTTCTGGGTTTGCCATCATGAGAGGATGTTCAACTTTTACTCGAAGCTGACGCTATCATTGTTGATATAGTTTGCTAGGTCTCTGGTGCTTTGCCATCTTGCTCCTCCTGCCTGATGTGTACCTGCATGAGAATCTCTAGAGAAAGAACCAAAAATCTTACCCTATTGCATAGTCCCCACAGAGGTTCTAGAGGCTATCTGGGGTCTTTCCAAACGCGCGGACCCAAACTTATTTTTGTGTTTCTCGTATACCTCATGTAATTTATCCTTAACTACTCTATAGTATGTACAATAATCTAAATCAGTAGCATCACTTAAAAGTTATAATACATTTATAAATCTTTGGAGTTTGGCCTAGGATCCAAGATAAAGGGGAATGCATATAAAATAGGAATTTCTCTATAATATTTTAAAAATTTAGATTTCATGGCAACTACAGCATCCCGTAGTATATGATTATTTTCAAAAGCTTTTAGGTGAGTGGCAATTTTAAGAATATTATAAAAATGTTCTAAAAAAATATTTTTTCACTAATAACCCAATCGTCAAAAGTAAATTCAGGGTCTCTAACTTAGGTTCTACCGGAGGAGCTTGGAGATTGATGAAGTAGAGTGTGAGGAAAAATAGATAATGTGCTATTATATGGTAATATATGTTTAAGCATAAGCTAAGTAGGGTTCCATCTAACAGGCATATTTAAGCTAAATTTTTTAGGGTAGACATTTATTGCTACATACAAGCTCATATACGGCTATTCGTTGGTTAGAACAATTAATATATGAAATTACATCCCTAAAAGAATTAATACAAGCATTTAATCTTTTTAAACCATATTTAACAATAAGATTAATAATACGACAAGCACAACGTTGATGTAGTAAAAAAGATTATGCATAAGTGTTAAACAAAAGAGTAAGAATTTTCACAACCTTAGTGTTTGCAGCTGCATTATCTAAAGTTATAGAAAAAAAATCTTATCTGTAAGGCCAAAATATTCTACAACTTTAATAATTTATTCAGCAATATTTTTAGCAGTATGTGAAACAATAATTAATGTAAATTATATAATTCTTTTTTTCATTATCCAGTCATCACAAACATAATGAGCAATAACACTAATATAATCCTCTCTAGTCCTACTACTCCATATGTCTGATATCAAAGCAATAGAGAATGCATAAGTATGAAATATTTTTTTTTTAATTTTTCACGACAGTTGTTATAATGTTTAATTAAATCTCTAGTTGTGGTTTGCCTAGATACAATACTAAATCGAGAGTTATGAACAATCCTAATATATTTTTGAAAAGCATCAGACTCACAAAAATTTAAAGGTAAATCATGAGAAGTAATTAATCTACAAAGAGATTCTCGGACTACCTCCGGGTTGTACTCCCCAAGTACGTACCGAGCTGTCGAGGTTATATTGCAGCTGCATTTGTATTCCTTGCCTTCTTTTGTAACTTGCAGCATGCCGTTGTAAGTGACCTGTCCCACCTGAAGATTTTGCAAATAATTCATTATCACAAATTTTACAAATAGCATACCTCATCGAATTCCTATTATCGTCGGTCCTGAACTTCTTATCAAAATTGTTGCAAACTCTTGATGTAGTAGCTCTTGTTCTTTTTGCACCCGTGCTCTGGATTGTGGATGCACTCGTTGAGCTAGTAGAAGATGGATTGATTGGATCCTACGCCGTCGGACTAGTCGCTTCTTCTAGTTCTACAGTTTATTGTGGATGTGAACTTTCCGCGGATGGATATCCTTATTGAAAGGATTGCATATCCTCCGCCGTGAGACCGAATTCAAAGAGTTAAAAATTGTAGCTCTCTATTAAATCAACTACAAATTGAAATAGTCAAGTACAATTAACTTAATATTAAATCAATAAATAATAGCAAAACTTTGAAATAAGACAACACTATTACCTCTTCTACAGCTCCTCAAAAATTCTTTGAAGTTTTTTGAATTTTCTGAATTTCACATGAGTTTCTCACTAATTTTGCCAAATTTGCACAAACACTACCGAATTTTTCATAGTTAAACAGAGAGATGAGAGTCAGGTTTGAGGTGTGGAGAATGGAGGCCAGATGCACCCTATTTATAGGAAAAAAATTTATATTTTTTGAATTATTTGCTATTTTTTTGAATTTGTTTACACCCAAACGGTCAATAAAGGTAAAAAACAGCTATTTTCACTGGGCCAGGCCGTGCCTTGCCGTGCGGGCACTGCCCGTTTATGCCCGTTGGCACCGTGCCGTGTCGTGCCGGCACAACCCACAACCGTTATTGAGCTGTGTCGTGCCGCCTCAACGTGTCGCCCGTTCGACCCAGACACGACACGATCCACTGGACCATGCCGACATGACCCGTAATCTAAACGGGCTGTACCGTGCTTAGGCTAGGCCAACAGTGACGAGCCGGCATGCTAAGGCCCAGCCGATTGGCCACCTCTAACATGGACTAACAATTTCCTGTCTCATTTGAACAACCTCAGCAAAAGCAACCTGAAGAATTTGTCGTGCAAAGATAAAAACTTCCCCAGATGTTGATCCTTCCCTGGCATATCTAAGGGCATCACGATGAAGCTCACTATACCGCAAACATTCGTCCAACACAACCATTTTTAGCTTCTTTCGTCCAACGTTTCGATATGCAAAACTCTGGTATGTCACGTACATCAAGAGCTAAGAATACTCTCAGTATATGCCGACATATGACACCACAACTCTCAAACTTACAGCAGCTACATTTAGCTCTCTTGCCAGATGTATCATAGCTGATCGTGCATGTGGCTTCAGTATCCTCCTTCGTGACCTTATGCACAGCTATGAGCCCACCATTGTCAAGATTAGAAATATAATAACCTAATGATTTAATGAATTCTTCCTAAAATATGTTAAAAACTGTCCTTGTGTATATTTCTGACACCTGTTTCAGCATGTTCGAGGGTGTTCCTAGGGGGTGATCGTTTTAGCGATGGCTTCTGACTTTTAGCTGAAATTTTACTGTAACTGACTTTTTTTACTGTAGCTGATTTGGCTTTTTTGGGTATAATTAAATTTAAAAAAAATATATAAAAATAGAAAAAATATATTAGTCCATCACGGACAATACAAAGGAACACAGAAAAAAATAAAAATGCAAAAAAGCCCAAAAAATCTAAAAAAATTCAGAAAGAAACGAATTACTGAATAGTGAAAAAAAAAGTTGAAGCTAGAAGTTGAAACTGAAAAAAAGCTGAAACGAGCGAGGTCTTAGAACAGGTCTGGTAAAAGCTGTGGCTAGATGCCTAGATCTTCTAGAGCTTCCCTTTCTGACCAACCTGCCATCACATGTTCAAACAGTGAAATGAAGACTGGCAAAGCTGTTCTTGTGTTGAAGTACTTCTCAAAGAAGTTTCTCAAGCTTTCAGGTCTCTGAGCTGCTGAAAGATCAGCAGTAAATACACCTTTGAAATAAACAGAAACCCATTTTTGCCGAATTCTGTATAGCGACTGGAGCCATAAGTTGTCGTCCAGGCCATACTTACCAAGGACTTTCTTCCAACCTGACTCAAAACATTTCAACTGTTTGGGGCTCATTGACGCACACAGAGAATTCGTCTTCAAAGGAAGAACATCCAAAATATGTATTAGCCAAAATTTCCTTGCGTCTATTTAACATCTGAGAAGTACAATACCGATGTTGTGTTTGTGGAAATACTTCTGCTATTGCTGAACCAATGGCTTCATTATAACCAGTAGTCAGTGACGTAGGATGGTGTTTACCCATTGCTTTGATCCAGTTCTGAAATAGCCAAACATAGGAAGCCTCCGTGAAATCTGTTACTAATGCACAACCAAACATTACACATTGCATGTGATGATTGACACCGGAGAACATATATAACCAATGGCAAAAAATGTCCCCGTTCTCGACAAAAGATGTATCAAGTGTTACAGCATCTCCAAAACAGTAACATGATGTTCTTGCTTTGGCGTCAGCCCAGAAGGCGTGGGTCAAGCAATCATTTTTTTTTCAACTTCAAATGCATACGAAAATGTAGGATTCTCAGCATTCAGCCCATAGTACTTCTGAGAAAGAAACCTCGACCATTGCATGACAAGCCTCCCACAAAACGCCGCATGATGATAGGCTCATCATTCCTTGAACGACGGGACTTGCCAATGCGCAGAGAGAAACCTACCCGACTAGCATAAGCCATGTACAACACTTTCGCAGCCTCCTCTGATTCAAACTCCACGCTAACAAAAGGCTCACTATTTTCTAGATTCTCTTTACTGGAATCGTTATTCGTGTCAACCAGTTGGCTGCTGACATCAAATGCCATCTGGTTTTCAATGTGATCATCCTTAAGATCAACGTTGTTGTCCCTGAAAGGATCGTCTTCTCTTGAGGCACTCTCCATGACCCGCTCGTTTCGGTTTTTTTTCGGTTTCTGTTTCTAGCTACTGCTTTTTTTTCACTATTCAGTATTTCATCTTTTTCTGAATTTTTTAGATATTTTAGACTTTTTTGTATTTTCTTTTTTTCCCGTGTTCCTTTGTATTGTCCATAATGGGTTAACATGTTTTTTTTCCATTTTTATATTTTTTTAAATAAATTATGCCTAAAAATTCAAATCAACTACAGTAAAAAAAGTCAGCTACAGTGAAATTTCAGCCAAAAGCCAGAAGCCATTGCTAAAACGAGCGCCCCCTCAATGCTGCCTAACAACCTAAGCAGAAGTAGGGCTGTAAAAAAAGCTCGAGGCTCGCGAACTACTCAAGCTCGACTCGCTTTAAACTCGATTCGAACTTGGCTCGAGCTCCAAACGAGCCGAACTCGAGCCTAATCTCAAGCTCGCGAGCTTTAACGAGCCGAACTCGAATAACTCGTGAGCTTGAGATTTTTTTACCCCCTCCCTAGATCCCCCGCGGCCCCGCCTGTTCCCCAGTCCCGCCCCGCACTCCTGTCTCCCGCCCCCTGCCCGCTCCTCGCTCCTCACGCCCTCCCCATCCCGCCCGCACCTCACGCGGCGCCCTCCCCATCCCGCCCGCTCCTTGCGCCCCCACCCCCCGTCCCTCCCTCTCCCCACCCCATCCCCTCCTCGCGCCCCCCGCCGCGGCGTCACCCTCCTCTTCCCCCATCCTCCTCCTCGCCCCCGCCGCCGCCCTCCTCTCCCCCAGTCCCACTCCTCGCCCCCCGTCCCCCTCCTCTCCCCACCCCGTCCCCCCCGCCGCCCCTCCTCCCCCCATACGGTGCCCCTCCTCTCCCCCCGCCCCTCCTCCTCCCATCCAGCGCCCCTCCCCCCGCCGCCCCTCCTTCCCCCCCATCCGGCGCCCCTCTTCTCCCCCCCTCCCCGCGCGCCCCTCCTCTCCCGGTTTCCCCCGCCGCCGCCCCTCCTCGACCTTCTGGCGCCACCCCCGGCTTCCTCCACCCGAAGGAGCCACCGCTCGGGCTCTTCCCCCGGTTGAGGCCACCTCCGCGCCTGGCTGCCCGATGCCACCACCACTCGGCGCCCCTCCTCGACCCGGATCCGGCCAGATCTCCTCTCCCCTACCGCCGGCGCCCCTCCTCCCCAGCAGGTACGCCCTTGGCACCAAGCCTACACGAGCCGAGTGCGAGTAAGGTCGAGCTTTGTTTGAGCCAAGCTCGAGCCCAGCTTGAAGCTCGACGGCAATCTCAAGCTTGCTCGAGCTCGGCTCGAGTTTCTACCGAGCTCGAGCCGAGCCAGGTCAAGCTCGCTCGAGCTCAGCTCGTTTACAGCCCTAAGCAGAAGTTAATCAGGAGGGTGTGTTCAAGAACTAAGAGTCGCATGCTTTGGAAAAAAAGGGACAACAGATCAAATTCAATCCTTTGGTAAAACAACCACTATTACAGAAAGGGTCATCTCAGACAGTTCAAAACATCATCACAGACGATTTCTGAACTGTCTGAATTTATGTGTTAGTGACAATAGGTGGTTATCTTAGACGGCTTTCGAACCGTTTGAGATAGATAAAAAGACAGCCGATTTTTCAATACAACTGTCTGTAATATGTCTATTACAAATGGTTTTTTTATATTAAACGTATGTGATAGCAGAAATATCACATAAGTTTTTTTAAAAAAATCGTCTGATATATATATCTATTTAGAAATTATATTATTTTATATTTTTCAGTTAGCCTCAGGAAATGCTAGCCATATCCTAAAGTAAACAGAAGATCTCACAAATATATAGCACAGAGGTAGTAGTTTTGGAAAGATTCGGTAGACAATACTTGCTGCAAGAGGCAATCATATTATTTTAGACCCCATGAAGCTCAAGAGCTATTAACAACTAGGTAGTTTAACATATCTTACCAGGCGTTGGGACACTTCCTCGTCGAGACACCCAAAGACATGGTTGATGACCTCGCTCTTAACCAGTTTTGGGCACGCTCGTTTGCAATACTAGCAAATGGCGGGGAGGCCTCCGATCGGGTTGTTCTGTCGTCCTGCATCCTCCATTGCGTGATTTTACCAACATACCCCACGGTGCCGAGTCTGTGAGGTTGAATGTTTGTGCCTGAAAAGCCTTGTGCACCCCACTTTTTTGTTGAAATTTGGTCGTCGTCTTCATTTAGACAAAGGACTCCCATATTTTCGATGACACGAAAGGATACCTTGTGAAGGGCGTGCGATCCTTGACCACATACTGTGTGATAAGTGTACTCTTGAAGTTCTTCCATGCTTTTCCCATCACAAGGAGTGCCTGCCATTACACGAGTTCCTGGGCTTCTACTGGGATCTCGAACGACTCTGTTATTTCCACCTACAGCTGATTTTTCTGTCTATAGTGATGAGGACCCATTGCCTTCCAATTATCCCGCAGGTAGTCCGGAATGCTGCTGCTTTCTTTGGTTGCAGAGGGATCCCATCCAGAGATATCACCGTGATGGTTATTCGGTCATCTGGCCTTTTTGATACTCCTCTACCACATTTAGTTACCCCAGTCTTCGAAGATTCAGACCCATTCGGTGACATCGATGGCAATAACAATGATTGTATGGTTGTCATCTCTCTTACAAGAAAAAACTAATTACAGTGAGCTATGAGCAAGTAATTTACTTCATGCCCTTTGAAAGTCTATAATCGGCTTTCTACTCGGCCAATATAGGCATAAGCATATATTTAAATTTAATTCTAGCATAATTAAATACGATTAAAGCACATTTTCAGTAGTACATAATTGATAAAAATTGCATATAAAATATAATTATACCATATCATTAAAAGTATAAACATAAAATATGAAGCATGATGACTGCTGAAATGAGCATAAAGAGCATTCTTAAGAACAGAGGATCAACTATAATTAGCATAAAGCTCAAATTTTAGTTTAGTGCTATCTGATATAGGGTTACACAAGAATTAATCTTGGCCGTCCCGCTACTACAGTTTATACTCTTCACTAATTGGATATAATAAATGAGATTCTAATCTTGAGCTCTCAGATAACAAATTACTTCTCTACCAAGCTTAAATTCATTAATTAAACTTTTGACTGGCAGGAAGGCAAAGCTAGTGATCATAGGATAGTACTTCAACTTAATACACTCCCAACAATACAATCACAGATTCAACAAGTTTGAGAGCAAACCGAATTAACTAACAAGTGAAGCATATATCATGAGGTACTAAAGATTACAAAATAAATTAGTCAACTATTCCGAAAGTGACAGACCATAAGATTGACAAATGATAGTAGTAGTAATAATGTAGAGGTTAAGCTTGAATATCCAATTTCAATATTAGACCAGTATTATCATCGAACTAATATCCGAACCCACATATATCTCTTTGCAATTTCCAATCAGCGACAAACCATAGATATCTCTCCTCATGTGTAGAGCCACCACATCTCTCATCTACCAAACTCACCATAATCTACCTCCAAAAAAAGTGGAATATGAGATTCATACCTTAAGGAGGAGAGGCGGCATTGAGAGGGAGAAGTGGCGTCAGGAGGAGAGGCGGCGTTGGAGGAAGAAGCGGCGTCGGGAGGAGAGGCGGCATCAAGAAGGAGAGGCGATGTACTAGATCTAGTAAGACCTAATAGGGGTAGCGGAGACGGAGTGCACGAGTGCGGAGTAAGGTAGCAAAACCTAGCAGGACCTATTTATAGAGGAAGAGAAATGGTCCTATTCTAGAACCATTTGTGATATCCACATATCACAGACAGTTCTAATATGAAAGACAATTCTAACATGGAACTGTCTGTGATATTCCACATACCACATACGGTTCTATTCTAGAACCGTCTGTGATATGCCATATATCATAGATGGCTCCATGCTAGAACCGTCTATGATATATGAAATATCACAGACGGCTCCATGCTAGAATTGTCTGTGATAGAATTATCACACAGTTTATTCAGCTAAACCGCCTATGATAGTCCTGTTTTTCACATAAAATTCTAGCCATGCCTTATGAAAAAAGGCAAGCATAATTATAAATATAATTATTTCTTAATTATTTAATCACTTACAATGGTATAGTTCTATAATTACATGGATAGTTTCTTAATTATGATTACATTGCAATAATTTTCAAATAGGTGTACGCTGTGTGGGATCATTGATTACACTTCGCTATTTCATTTCAAATAAAGCCCTTCATGATAATCGATATGAGTACAGCTTGCTTCATCGCCTTGTTCTTCCTCGAGTCTAATGTCGTCTCCGAATGGAGGTAACTCGTTAAATTGATTGTACTCTTCCTCATCCACGACATTCTCAACTCCGATAATCCTTCTTTTTCCATGAAGAATTGCATGGTACTTCTTATTTGTCAGGTCGGTTACAGAAAACACTTGAACAAGTTGCCTCGCGAGTACGAATGATTCATCTTTGTATCCTATTCGTTCAAGGTTCATAGTAATGATGTTGTACTTTTCGACTTTTACACCCCGTGGGAGTTAGACCAAACGGCACCGAAATAGAGGGATCTTGAAAATTATGTAGTCAAGCTCCCAAATCTCCTCTACAAGCCCGTAGTATAAGCTTGGGCCAATGGTGTTGAGGTGCGCATGAACTGTATCTGTGCGGACACCTGAGTTCTACATTGTGCTCTTTCTATCCTAATCTGTTGTATAAAATGTGTACCCATGCCATGTCATAATTGTAAATTTTGGCCATTTTGCCAACCATTGCAGCATTTCACTTGACGACCTACTGGCCAATCACACCTTTAACCATTCGTTGAACCGATGGTTGTGTTGTCTCGTGATCTAAACCTCTGATTGACCTGGATTCTCTTGGCGTAGCATGTCCTTGTGCAATTCAATATACGTGGATACTTTTGTCATGTGTTGCAAGACTGTGAAATGGGGTTAAGCGTATGTATTCAGATCCAGAGTTATTAGTTTCCTTCCGATGGTCCCGATACCCTCTAGTCTCCCCTCGTGATAAGATACAGATACACTTATCGATTCGACCTGAGCCATATAATCGATGTAGAACATAATGGCCTCTTCATTTGTATGATCTTCGATGATGCTACCCTCCGGCTGAGATCGATTGCGTATATAGGACTTGAAAATTCTCATGTACCTCTCGAACGGGTATATATGACGTAGAAATACAGGGCTACATATCTTTATCTCTTTCATAAAGTGGACAATGAGATGGATCATGATATCAAAAAATAACGGAGGAACATACATCTCAAGATGACATAGAGTCGTCACCATCTCAGTCTGCAAAGCATCTAGTCCATCTAGATCGATGACTTTCTGAGCAATTGCGTTAAAAAAATAATACAGACTCATGATTGTCATGCAAATCTTATTTGGCAAAATACTTCTAATTGCAACAGGAAGCCTTTGTGTCATTAGCACATGACATTCATAAGACTTCATGCCAATTAATTACAAATCTTACATGAAAACAAGTTTTTTCATACTGGCGGAGTGACCGGATGGAACTTTTACACCATGCAAGTACTAGCACAATTCAATTCTCTTGGACTTAGACAGTGTAGCAAGCTGGGGGAAGATATGTCCGACCTTTATCGGTATCTATCTGTGCTAACTCGATTCAGATGTTTATAACGACCAAGTAACGACATGTGGTGGCATCATCCTTTATTTTATCGTGAATGTTCAGAAAGAGACTAATCAAGCTATCACAAATATTTTTCTCTACGTGCATAGCATTGATGCAATTGTGAACTTCTAAGTGCTCTCAAAATATTGACCTCTTGTTTCATATGTTCTTCTGATGGGTTCTCAAGTTACGTTCCTTTCTAAGCACAACATCGATATCCTTAACCATATCGTAGACGTCTTTCCCGCTAAAAGGCCTTGGTGCTGAGTCATCATCTTTTTTCCATCAAATTGTTTCTTCATCGTATGGTATGGGTAATACCTTGGAAAGAACCTACGGTAATGTATGTACATAGTTTTGTGCAAGTTGTTCAACCACACACTCTCGGTATAATCTAAGCAGTGCGGACAGACTTTGGCTTCTTTTGTACTCAACTACGATAGGTTACCAATGGTAAAAAATCATTGATGGTGCAGAACAACATGACATATAGAGTGAAGTTTTTTCGTCTGTCCGCATCCCATATATGTACCCCTTCGTTCCACAGTATCATAAGATCTTGCACCAGTGGTGCTAGGTACACATCAATATTATTCTCAGGTTACTTTGGCTCTTGAATAAGGAGTGACATCAAAATGTACTTCTGCTTCATGCACAACCAAAGAGGAAGATTGTACATGTATTCACGGGCTAAGTGCTATGTCGGCTGCTCATGTTATCGAAAGAATTCATTCCATCTGTACTCAACCCAAACATTATATTCCTCAGTTCCGCACCGAAGTCTACAAACATTCTATCGATGCTCCTCCACTGGGCAGAATCAGCAGTGTATCTTATCATTCCATCTTTCTTACCTTCTCCGAGTGCTAATGTAGCAATCTTATATCCTTTTAGTTTGCAAATAAATGCTTCAAATGGAAAATTATAGACAGATATCATAACATCTTAGTAGGAGGTCCTTACTTCACCTCGAAGCCCTCCCTGTCATCAGAATCATTTTTATGCTTGTATCGGGATGCTTTGCAGACTGGACAAATATGTAAGCTTGCATACTTTTTACGGTAGAGGATACAATCATTCAGACATGCATGTATTCTTTCTACTTCAATTTTTAATGGACAAAAAACCTTCTTAGCTTGGTAAGTGGTTCCCGTCAACATATTTCCCTTTGAAAGAATGTTCTCTAGGAGACCTAACAATGCCGTGACACTCTTGATGGACTAACCATTGCTTATCTTTAATTTCAGCAGTTCAAGAACAGATGCCCACCTTGTGTATTGTGGCTTGTAGTCCGAGAACAAAGGTTTCTCTGAGTTCTCCAAAAAGTCCTCGAATTTACCAAACTTTCTTTTACTATAGTTCCTTTCTGCATCGCGTAGCATGTGATCCAGATATCATCTTGTGATCTATCCTCATCAAAAGCACAGTCCACAATCAGCATATCGTTGTCTCCCTCGACAATGTTATAACTACATTCCTATATAATGTTCTCTTCACCGTAACTGATCCAACATGTATACCCCTTTTTGAAACTCCTTCGAATCAAGTGAATTTCGATCTGCGCTAAGTTGGTAAACATTTTCAAATTATCGCAATCAATGCATGGATAATACATATATTCTATCTTTTTCTTCAACATATCATGCTTGGCTGCTCTTCTAAAAGCCGACACACCATTAATGTACTCCTTACTTACACTATTCTCAACGTACATTTAGTTTGGATCCATCTATACTACACATGTAACAAATTAGTTGATGTCAAATTGGATTATTAATGCTACTATAACTAACTAGCCTAACTACTTACACACATAATTGCCATTCACCTTATAATAAATTGTCCACTTCTAAATTAAGTAGCTAGACACGTATTCATGAAGTAATATATATATATATATATATATATATATATATATATATATATATATATATATATCAAGTAAGAATATATTAAAGTAAACTAAAGAGTATTGACCCTTTCCTAAATTGGAGTAAATTAACATCTCTCTCTAAACCAAGCTAGGTACGTAGCTAGATCTAAAATCCTAACTATCATCTTTCTCTATTACATACAAAGTATATCAGTTATTAAAAGCAAATACTAACCTTGAATCATCAAGAACAAATTGATCTATAAGCGGTATATTTTCACCAAACCTCCCAAAGCTGGCCACCTCCTTCAATGCAGCGCAACGAAAATAGATCTATCGAGACCACGCTGGATATATAATAATGACGTGGTGTATCTCAGACGGTTCCAACCACCAACCTTCTATGATATAAAACTATCACAAACTGTTTGTATTAATAACTGTTTATAAACTATCACAAACGGTTATTAATATAAACCGTCTGTGATGTCTACATTCTCACAGATGGTTTGTTATTAATAGGAACCGTCTGTAACAGCTTGCATTATCACAGACGGCTCGTATAAATAACCGTCTGTGAAAATATTACAGACGGTTATTCGTATGAACCGTCTATGATAATTACAACACAGACGATTTCGTATGAATCATCTGTGTTGCAGTCGTCTAGTATAATTTTTTTTTTGTAGTAGTGTCATGAAAAAAAAGCTGACCTAGCTAATTACCTAAATGAAAAAGAAACTTCATTTTAGACTACGTGTTTATATAGTTCATTGCAAGCTTTAGAGTGTAGACCAGAGTGTTAAAATTTATACAACCAAGATTAGCAAGATGCTATAATAGCATAATACAACAGTACGCAAGGCAACCTCTAAGGTTTTTGTTGTCACTACTACAAAAAAGTTTATATTAGATGCTTCATCATAGACGGTTCATAAAAACCGTCAGTGTTAAATATAATCACAGACGGTTCTTAGTGATACTTCACACACGGCAATATCACAGAACAAAAATCCTCTATGATACTTCACAGACGGTTCTTATTAAGAACCGTCTGTGATAATGAAGTTATCACAGATGGTTTATATTATTAACCGTCTGTAATATGTTTTTCGCCACGTACATCCTTAAAATTTCATAATTTCCCTCCTGAGTTCGAATAGAATTCCGTTCCGACACACCTTCAGTAAAACGGGCATAACTTTTACATACGTTGTCCGTTTTCAACGTTTTTGTACTCGTTGGAAAGCTAATGACGAGCCCGATCCAAAACAATTGACCTACTTATGCTAGTTGCCCTCTAAGACCCTCAAAATCGGTCATCTTTAGTCTTAAATTTCTATCGCAAGTTTTTTAATTTAGTTTTTGCCAAAATTTTCGATCGTCCCTTTGAAATTTAGGGTTCGTCTCAACTGCAAAGTTGTAGATTTCGTCGAAAACTTTTAAATGAGTATATATAAGCCATACAAAATTTTGTTATTTTATATTTTGAGACTAGTTGTTTATATTGTATCGGTATATATACAACCAATATCACAGACGGTTCGTGGTTCAAATCGTCTGTGATACTATTATAAAAGGTTCTTACCAATAACCGTATGTAATAAATTGGTCTCTGACTGCTGGACCCGTCAATCATCCCCAACCTAATTCCAGCCTATAGAAACCAACTAACCCACATCCCACAGATCGTCCCACCTCTCCCTCCTCTATAAATATTCACCTGAATCTATCCCCTACCCTTTATGCGCTCAAAATCTCTTCAGACTCCTTACTGTCCTTCTCCTCGATCGACCTCTTTGTGGTTAGGGCCCTCTTCATTGTTTCTTCTAGTATTTGATTCTGTAACTTTGTGTTGCTACTTTGTGACATTTAGAGCTGCTCGGGAGCTTACAGTGAGGAGGCCGCCAAGAAGGCCTACTCGAGCTACTTTGTGGGGTTTAGGGCTGCTCGGTTTGTAATGGTGGATTGTAATCTTGTGATGTTGTAATGGTAGATTGTAATGGAAATAGAATGTTCTCTGATTGTAATGAAAATAGAATGTTCTCTGCTTGTAATGGAAATAGAATGGTTTGATATCGTATTTGCTTGTTTTCTCTTTTTTCAAAAGGCATAGCTAACATTTGCTGAAACTAACTGAAAAATAGAAAAAATTTAGGTATAGAATGAACTATCATAGACGGTTTTATAGTATAAACCGTCTGTGATAGTATTTTTCACAGACAGTTCTAGTTACAAACTGTCTGTATTGTATTTATCACAGACGGCTCACAAACTGTCTGTGATCACCTTCGGTTATCACTGATCCATAAATTCAGACGGTTCAGAAAACCGTCTGTGATGACGTTTTTGAACCATCTACGATGATGATTTTTGTAGTAGTATGTTTACCATCTACAAATATACTATTGTCAAAGAGAAGGGCATAAAGATCTTGGTTTTCTCAAGGTGGTTAAAGACCGTGCCGTGGAAACCGGATTCTATTCAGATGGAAAACAACGTATAAGATTGTATAATTGAACTATAAAAATGCAAAACCATATACCCTACTTGCTTTTAATAGCGCCACATTTTATATCTAATTACGTTTTAAACATCTAGTTTATGCATCTTGAAGCAATACATTTTCAGTATGGCATCATGAAAGATCTTTTAAATATTGTTCTAATATATGATTAGAACTTTAAAACCTATGCACTTAACCTGGAATTCAATCCTTAAGTGAACCCTGACGAATGGTGGGATGGCAGAAAAAATTTGACAACTCCACAAACCTTAACAAACTAATAGGCTAGTTGATCAATATGTAAGTTACACATATCCCTTGTTTCGATATTTCATTCCTCTTCATTATTGCTTCGCATCGACGTTTCGTTCATGATTGACTTTTGTTCAGGTTTATCTATCGTCGACTTTACCGATTTGGTGATAAATTGGCTGGCACGTCACATATGTTACTAAAAAGTACCCTCCACAGGGACACGATGCGGCTGTCAGGAATTCCTAGTGGCAATAGTCTGTGCATGCATGATGTTGACCTTGATTCCAACCCCAACAATTTTTTATTGTTTAATTTTTTGTTAATGATCTTCCGCCCAACTTATTTTCAACTCTAACAGTTTTGGCAACGCCGTTAGTCATAGCGTGGTTAAACAACACTATCAGCCAACCATTATGGCATGTCCAAAACTTGCCACACCACCATTTCTGGCATGACAGTGTTAATTGTTTGCCAAACGGGTTATTTTCTAGCTTAGAGCTAGACTTATCCTATGGTGTGGTAGTCATGTCAGATGTGGTCAAAAAGTTCAGATTTGAAAATAAGTTAAATGATGGGTTATCAATAATAATAAATTAAATAATTAATAGCGTTCGTCCCAATGTCCTAAACTATTGGCCAAAACGACCGGGCACTCTTGCTTTGCAATTTGTGAATCTTAGATATGATCGATCTCTCTCCAGCTTGCGAAAAAGCTCTAGCTAGCCGGTAGTACAAGCATATTGTTCTTCATCCTTTGATTCGTTGACATATCAATTTTGCTAGTGCGAAGGCCTAACCACAACATTAAATCCCATGTCAATCGTGAGATCGATCTCTATATACATCGGACCACGTAGAGCTATGACCGATGTTGAAGTCTGATCTAAATTCTTCGTTATGTTCGTGTCGAACACTGGTCCAGACATAACACTAAGGGGGTGATCGCAATAACGATGGCTTTTGGTTTTTACTGAAAAAACACTGTAGCTAAGTTGACTTATTAGGCATAATTAAATTTAAAAAATACAAAAATAAAAGTGGCCCGCTAATTTAGAGTGGACAATGCAAAGGAATACGAAAAAAACAAAACTCAAAAAAACAAAAAAACACAAAAAAAAATCAACTGGAGACAAAAATGCTACAGTAAACTGAACGTGGCTACAGTGAACGCGAAGCCAATCGCGCTGAAAAAAGCTCAACTGATCGCTGCCTAAGAGGTGCATGCACTAAACCATGTTAGATGTGTCAATGGCTGATGCATTCAAATCTGATTTGGCTTTCTTCTCCGTTATAGACTCTTGTTTCCTAGTTTATATATGTACCCCTTATAATTCATAGGAAGAGCAAGCGTCTTATTATAATATCTCATCGTATAGTGAATTTCGTTTTTATGTGTCCATGATTTTTCTACAAGAATTTTACAATTAAATTCATATCTTTTGTTCTGTTGATCATACGTGTATTTTATAACAACCAACTTTAAGGTACTCTATAGCCTAGTGGCCTCAACGTTATCTGCTCACGTTTCACGTTTGCCTCCTATTGGCACTATCGTTTCAATAATAGAAGAATCTTTAAGTTTTCTTAAATTGCAATGATCTCTCGTTCAATTAATTAGCACAGCATGTTCTATGGCAATTCAAATACGTACGAATCACTCTTAAAAACAGAAAATGTGAAATACACTAGTACTAATATGGCCGTGGAGTCGTATCTAAATGGCCTAAGAATGATCAGTTATCGAAGGACTGCAGCCGATCTGAATTCTTCTCTCTTGTCCTCTCACTACCCCGCAGAGTGCAATCGAAGTAGATAAGAACGGACGTTGCTCATTTTATCTTCTATTCACTTTTTTAATCTGAGTTAGAATCAGAATGTGAATAATGCTATATATATATACACACACACACTTCACATTCACTTTAAAAGCTTTTGATCGAAACGAAAATTAACCACTCTATTTACACCCCTAATGATATACCAAGTCCATACATTCAAAGTTCTTATTCTTGTATTTATTGAAGATAATTTTTACATGTAAAGACAAAAATGTACGGTATCTTATGAAGTACATGATCTAGCGTATTCGCTTTGAAAACAATTTCTACCCCGATGCACTGATTGCGTTCTCATGTTTTTCTTCAGCACGGAGGGTGCATGTGTAGCACATACTATACATGCGTTCCGATGTTCTCTTTCTTGAGATTGCCTGTTCTGCTGACTACCAATTTTTAAGCCAGAGCCAGAGAAGCTAGATGCCTATTCAGGCATCGTTTGGCCGAGCTCCGGTTTCTTTCTTGGGCGCTAGAGCCTAAAAGCAGGGGTGTTTCGGTTGGACTTGAGCTTCAGCTCCTAAATACATTCAATGGACTAATTTTTATCCTCGTCTCACCTCACCTTTACCTTTTCCTGTAACCACCCGACGCCTCTCCTCCCTCAGATCCGTCGGAGATTGGTCGCCCTTCCCTCTCCCTTGGCCTCCCACGGATCCAGCAAGATTGGATTGTGGCGAAGGTAGTCGTGGATCGATCTGACGATAACAACAGTGACTATGGTGAGAACAGGTCTATAATGGGCTTTCATAAATATCACTTGATACTTTCTTCTAAACAACCATCTAAATTTTTTATCTTTAAATATGCACGAAAATTCATGCAAATTGCTTCCTACAAAGAAGAAAATAATAAGAGTCGTTGAATCTTTAATATAAAGATCATAAATTTATATAATTATTTAGAAAAAACATTCATATAATACCTAAACAAACCCTTTATAATATCTTCTGCCTACTTCCTCTGGAGACATGAAAGCTGGGCAAACCCAGTTTCGATTTGGTAGTTCATTTTGGCCTGGGCTTATCCTCTCCGGCCACATGGGGAGGATGACAAGATCAGACCAGACACTTAATTCATGGCGAAGCACTACCATCACGACGCAAGGATAAGATCCCGACGATCGAATGCAACGCATCTTCCCTTCGGTGGCGCCGTGGCCTGTCGCGGCAGGAGGTCGCAGGGCGCGCCCCACCCACATGAGGCTGGCTAGCTGGAGAGAATGAGACGGGTTTGAAGCCGTGTTCACCACCGGTGGGACGCGCGCGGGTAGTGGCCACGTTGCGTGTTGCCGCTGCGCGTGCGCGCACGGCCGTGAGCCGTCGTGCGCGCGGCCAAATCTTGTCGGGTTGCGCCGGTGCACGCCCGTCCCGAGACAACGCCGGCATGAGCCCATGTGCCACCAATCCATGGCCGTCACCCGATCCGCGCGCGTGCAGGGCGCAGCAGGCACCCAAGACTCGATTCCTCGCGTTTGTGCTGTGAACTGTTGCTGGCTTTTGTCGCGTCTGGGTTGGACGAGTTCGCCTGCAAGTATGCCTGCCTAGCCTAGCCTGGCTAGCTGGAGGACGTACGCCACGGGTGCTAGCTAGCTGTGTGGAGCAAACGTACTTGTCAATGCTACTCAAAAGGTTATTGCCCCGCTCAAGATGACGTGGGCGACGGGCATCTGCGCGGCTTTTTAATTACGGTAGCGATTTTATCTTTTTTTTATTTTTGGTTTTTTTATATTTTGTTTTTCTCATATTCTTTTTCATTGCATGTAATAGGTTAATATGTCGTTTTTATTTTTATATTTTTTAAATTTAATTATGCCTAATAAGTCAACTTAACTACAGTAAAAAAATCAGCCTGCTACAGTAAAATTTCAGCCAGAAGCTATAAGAGGGTGATCGGAATAGCGATGGCTTTTGGCTTTTTGAAAAACATCAGTAGTGATCAAAAACATCAGAAATGAGTTGTATGTTAGGCATAATTAAATTTTAAAAAATGTAAAAATAAAAACGGCTCGCTAGTCTAGTGCGGACAATGCAAAGGAATATGAAAAAAAAAACGGAACGCAAAAAAACCAAAAACAAAAAAAATTTCACTACATGACAAAAGTGCTACAGTGATTCCGTCGCTGCTACAGTGTTCCGATCGCTAAACAGTGAAAATATCTCCGTTCTGATCGCAGCCTAAGCCATCGCTATTCCGAACGCCCCCCATATCGCTTTTGGAATAATGTATTTCGATATCGGTACATATTAGTGTATCGTTCGAGAGTTAATATAATAATATATATTTATAAGTATATGTATGTTTAATTATGTGCACACTAAATTTTATTTGTAATATTACTTTAAATACATAGTAATATAATTAAATATAATATATAGTTCAATTAAATTTAATAGACGATATTATCAATTTCGTCGGTATTGCCCAGTATCAACCGGTATAGAGCCGGTATGGCCGGTATCAAAGTTGATACGGAATGCAAGACTACTATGTATACTGTTTTAGGTGGTGAAATGCTATATTCCAGCTATAGCGGTCGGTATCGGAACGGTATTAATGAGCAACACTTGAAGCATCAGCATTATATGGGTGGGATAATTAATTTGGCTGGTGTTCAGCTAGCACCACTCATTGAGCATAATTTGTTGGCTACGAATAAAACGCCTGTCAATTGTGGGCAACAGATGAGATTTACCCGATAGAGAGAAATAGAAAAATCTTTAAAAATGACAATAAAACTTCACATAAATTGTTTTAAGGAGGAACTTAGGGTGTGTTTGGATAGGAGCCAAACCCAGCCAAACCAAAAAAAAAATGGTAATGCCCAAACTTTTTGGACATTGTTTGAATGGGCACCAAAATTTGGCTCGCCTTGGCCTGACTTTGGCATGCCCCATGGCCCTTTCGCCAAAACCCCAGCGAAACGAGGGTGCGCAAACGTGCGCCAAAATTTTGGCAGCCAACTATGCATTCTGTGGTCACTGCATATATATAGAGTGCTTGTGTAGTTTTGTCTTTATAACTGATGTAAATAGTGTACATGTTATGCGGCTGGAATGAGCCTGAAGTAATTAAGCACCGGTGTACATGGTACCCTCAACAGAAAGGCCTCCTAATCACTCTGCAGCACATGTGTATTCTTGATTCAGTGTTTTCTGTACTTCGTTGACGCGTGAGGGGATCTAGGGTTTCATTTCTTTCTGAGATGAAATGCAGCGTAGTACTACTTTCTTGGTGACGACCGGGAAGGATAAAGGCAGCCTACTGTACTGTCTTAAGTTTGATTTGCAGTTATTTGTTTGCGTTGTAGTTGGGTTTGTATCCCCTGCCAGAAGCACTAGCACAAATTCAGAGAGTACAGCTGGGGATTTAGTCTTAGTGGTATTATGTTGACTGAAGGCTCCCAGTTCAATTATCGGAATCCCAGATCCGAACATGGCCTTTTGCAACCCGAATCGATGAATGCATGATCTTCGAACCATCATCGCTGCACTTATAATTGTCAACTGAACATCAAGTAGTTTATATAAAAAAAAAGTTACATAGAGAGTAGGTTCAAGCACACGTTCAGGAAGGGG
Organism: Melocanna baccifera; assembly: GCA_036346265.1. NCBI lineage: Eukaryota > Viridiplantae > Streptophyta > Magnoliopsida > Poales > Poaceae > Melocanna > Melocanna baccifera. The sequence continues at coordinate 6,541,354 of CM070683.1, read as the reverse complement.
AGCTCACACCATACAAGCTGAATCACTTTGGTTTTCTTGCATGAACAGGCCATCAGCCAATGTAATGGACTCAAATAGGGAGGTGATCACCCCTGACTATGAGAGGAAACCAATTTCATGGACTTGATATGAGTCCACACTTTAGTTACGAGGTCGAGGCGTTTCTGTAAACGACTAGACTGACTTTTCCCTTTGGTCAGTATACTCAGAATTGGAACTATACCAAATTATGCTAGCCAAATAAGTTGCCACAAGTTTGGTAGGTGAATTGGCTTTAAACCAAATAAGGGACTAACGATCTTGCTAAAATTTTGGTAACTAGTATGGCTACAATTCCAATAGTCATATCCTACCACTTTTTTGGTTATACCCTTACTTTAATCATACCTAAATTTTGGTAGAACTAATTGGGGGCTCAAACCAAACACACCCTTGGAGCCTGTAATTAATCTCAACCGCGACAACCCGTACTCTACCAATGAACTTTGTAAATAGTCCTCCAGAAACTCCCCAGAAAGCTGGGAGTTTTTATTGAGTTGTATTCAGTCTGACTGTAACTCTGTATAGTGGTCCTGATTGATTCTAAAAAAACTATTGGCAGCCAGAAATATGTACGATTCAGCTAAAGCCATTCCAACTTTACAGTCTATATGTTATTTAACTGCAGCTAAGTATGTATGGTGATATTTCAAGCCGGTCGAGATACTCCAATATTCCTTAACAATACACAATATAAGAGTTATCATAGTTATTTCCATGTATTAGATCAGTTATGTTCGAGATTGATCTTGCAATCAAACAGCTAAGTTAAACAAGTACTCCTTCCGTCCTGCAATAGTCCAAAGTCCAACATACGTACAGCCAGAAAAGACACTAAATCTAAGAAAACAAATAATATTGTTGGACCATATATAACCCCTATAAAATAATATGCTATAACCGCTCATCCACTTTTTTTAGTATTAAAAAAAGATATATAATAAAATATTGTAATAACTATACCTTTAATTTCATAATAAATTTATATTACGGGACGACGTTTTCTAAATATAGGATCTTATATCATGTGACCTAGGGAGTAGTTTTTTTCAATTAACTGAAAGGAGTAATAAGACAAAGCTTAGGTTAATTAGCACCGCGCGCGGTGGCACGTAATTCACTGTATTCTGTCACACCTTTCTTCGAGCTATAACAGAATAAGTGAAATTGGAAGCGTCTTCCAAAGATAATGTATTCGTGCACGATTGTTAAATGGTTGCACGCGGATTACGTAAGATTCGTCAATTAGAATACTGTACTGCAATAATGGAGTAGACCGCGAGAGAATGTACAAGGCTGGGCTACACGCGGGGGAGGTGGCACGCGCGGCACAAGGCTGTGCGAGGAGGTGGCCTGGTACAGGATGATGCGTTGGCGAAGCCACATGACGATAAGCGTGTGGATGGTAGAAGGGAACGTCGCAGTTAGAGAAGAGACGATACCACCGCCACCTCCCTTAGTGTGCATTCCGACCGCGCCATCTTTCTGCTGCGCATCCCAACTGCGCCATCTCCCCTCGCTCGGTCTCTAACCGCACCTCCCCTCGTGCGTTCCTTGATCATGAGAGGGGATCAAAGGCGGTAAAAAGCATGGAAAGGAGCCAAATACATATCGCCATGCTGCCAAAGGCTAAAATGGTTAAGAATTCTCTCTCTCTCTCTCTCTCACACACACACACACACACATATATATATATATATATATAAGTCTTGGTCTGACATCACAATTTCCAATGCAGATTAGTTATTTGTATATATTTGATCTGGGAGCTTATACAGGACGCACCGACTCTTTAGTCCCTCCAAAGAAGCTACCCGATTCCACAATAGGCAAGGTCCCATGAGAGCCGTACCCTACTGGCCTACTAAACAAGCTTGTACTACCAGTACTACAGTTTATAGCCATTCCGGGTCTATAGCCGTATGCATGTGTGCAAACTAGAAAGTCTGGAGTATCCAGAAATGGCAAGGGAAAGGTCCTCACTCCAATTACTCATAGGGAATTGCTAAGTAGACATCTATCAATCGGACAATAACAACTAAGGTCCACAGCCCATGAGAAGTTCACGTATTGGACACACCTCCCATCGTCCATCCGTTTTCCCTCATTTCTTCTCCCTTATCTTCTCGTTAGAGTCCACAGCTTGTTTAAAGCTCTCTCTCCTGCTCCTAAATAACCAACAAGAGCCAGGAGCATTGAGCGCCTCCATCGCACATGAGCTCCACCCATACTCTAGTAATCTTCGACCTCCCATACCAAGCTTCGCCATCGGTTCACGATCTGAGGTCACCCTTACTCGCACTCCAGGACGCCCATCTGATCCTAGATGCGGTGGGAGCAGAAGCCTCCCCTCTGTGGAGCGGTAGGAGGAGGCGGTGTTGCGGTCTCAACAGTGGCACGATCAGAGTCAAGGCGATCTCGATATTGTTGTTATATCATTGACGGTGAACTTAGCAGTGGCACAGTTAGGCTCGAGGGCCACGAGGTGTGGTGTCAGGGCCGCTAGATTCGGTCAACGATGTGGTGGTGTGTGGACTGTTCTCCTCCTACTTCAAGCCTATCTAAAAAATTGGCACCAATAAGTCAAGTTGTTGCAGTGATTATTTTTTAATGTTGTGACACTCTCTCTAAAAATGTTGGGGCTAATTTAGTGTTTTTTTATTTTTGTTGCAACAATGTTATAGTTTTATGCAAAATATTCTTGTATTTGTTGCCATAATAACTTTCATTTGTTGAACAATTTTTAGTTTGCATTTGTGTTTGCTACATCGAATGGGAATTTTATTATAACCATGTGAACTAATTGTTGCGGTTTATGAATTTTTGTTGCACCAAACCGGGAATACTACCATTCGCATCCGCTTCTCCTCTGCCAATTTAGAGCTCCGATGAGCTACTGACGGCCGAAGATCGCCACCAGAGATGAGCTTTTCTCTCCCCTTGCATCTCTAAGGCATTGGAAGTAGGTTATGATCATAGTGTCCTGAGCTCCAATGCCAGTTGCTGGTCCAATGTCATCGCTACTCATGCTCGAGGGAGATCATCCATTGCATATCTTCAAAAGATTCTGGCTCAAAGCATTGCATTTGCACCTACCAACTCCTTCAAGGGAGTCACAGAGGAAAGTCAAACAGTACCCTGCTCCGTGTGTCTATTGCATGCAAGCACTATCACTCTCCTAGGTAGCTTCAGTTTAGCGTTAGTTTATGATTTTTTATTTTAACTGACTTATTTTTTACTATAATAAAATTGATTTATTTAGCATAATTAAATTTTTTAAAAAAATAAAAAAAATAGAAAAAACATGTTAGCCTCATCACAGCACAATGTAAAGAAATACGAAAAAAAGAAAAAGCAAAAAAGACTAAAAAATCTAAAAAAACATAAATAGACAAAATTACTGAATAGTGAAAAAAGATATTGCAAGAGCCAAGTATAACAAGTTAACAACCACAGCAAATCAAACACCCATCTCGACGTGCCCCTGACTGCCAAGCCACAACAACAGTTCATCACCACATTATGCTACAGTACTAGTACTACCACTACTCAAGTCATAGATACCTTGCTTGTGTGTTCAAGTGACAGCTCATATAGCTATAGCCTCCTCTCAGACCCCAACGTTGCATGCCTAGACAGCCGCGGCTCAAGGGCCGCATAGTTAGGAGAAGTAGAGATAACGAGAGAGCGAGAGATCACGAGGGAGCGAGAGCGCGCGCGCGCGCATGAGAAAGAGGGAGAGAGCTGACGAAGCAGCAAAGGAGACGAAGGCAGCAAGGCAAGAAAGAGGAGGGGGAGGAGGAGATCAATGGAGCAGCATCAGCAGGAGCGGCCGCGGGAGGTGTACCGGGAGTGCATGCACAACCACGCGGCGAAGCTGGGCACTTACGCCTCCGACGGCTGCTGCGAGTACACCCCCGACGACGGCCACCCGGCGGCGCTCCTCTGCGCAGCCTGCGGATGCCACCGCAACTTCCACCGGAAGGCGTTCCTCGTCGCCGCAGCAGGGGCGACGGGCGCCTACAGCACGCACGCGCCAATGCTGCCCTCTCCCAGCGCGCCTCCGGGCTACATGCACATGGCAATGGCCGGCGCGGCGGCCGGCATGGGCGGCGACGGTGGCTCGCACAGCGGCGGGAGGAGGCGGACGCGGACAAAGTTCACGGAGGAGCAGAAGGAGCGGATGCTACGGTTCGCGGAGCAGCTCGGGTGGCGGTTGCCCAAGCGGGAGCCCGGCCGCGCGCGGGGGGACGACGAGGTGGCGCGCTTCTGCCGGGAGATCGGGGTCACCAGGCAGGTCTTCAAGGTCTGGATGCACAACCACAAGGCCGGCGGCGGCAGCTGGGGCGCCGGCGACGGAGGCGGCGCTCAGACGTTATCGTCGACGACGCGGGGCGGCGGCTGCTTTGGAGGGGGCTTGTCGCCGGCGATAGGCGCCGATGGGGAGGACGAGGAGGAGGTGAGGGGCAGCGATATGTGCATGTAGTAGTACGTACGTACGTAGTGGGGTGGCATGGCTAGACTTGGATAATTTAACTCTTTTTGCTAATTTCTTTTGGTATTTTTGCTTCTTTGAATTTGATTATTGATGATGAGATTGATTGTTTTAACGGTGCTGCTAATTATGCTGTGTTATTGTGATAATTCATTCATTGATTTTTTTTTTGTTACCATCAAAGGAGATGCTAGCTTAATTTCTCCCCCTACCTAGCTCTTCTTTTCTTGCTTAATTTCGATCTTGTCTTACTACTTCACCATGAAATCTAAGTACTATGGACTAGCCTGAGAGGTCATGCTTTCCTTTTGCGTTTCTTTTCAGTTTCCACATGTCTAGCAAGCATGCATAATTAAGCTTGAATGCACGCAAGATGAACAGATATATGAACCGCTTCAAAAGACTTGCTCCATTTTACAGGATTAGGTTTAAGTCCATTATAGGGAAGCATACGATCTGAAACATCTTGACATACCAAATGGCCTACTATGTATACATCAGTACATGGATGTTAGTTTTGGCTCTCCTACTTTAAGGTTTATTTAATTAGGTATGTTTAGGGGTGTGGTATACACACACACACGTATTACGTAATATACATATATATACACATATATGTACACCCTCCACACACGTGTGTATGTATGTACGCATATACATACACACACATATATTTATATGTATGTATACATATATATAGACATATGTATACATGGGCATATATGTATACTATTGGAAGAATGGCCTCCACCTTGGTCCAGATGACCTATTGCACTAGGAGGTCTAATAATTGTAAAGCCACGTGATTGGTCCGAGAGGACTGTCACAAGAAAAAAGACGGCATTGCCCCTATAATTATAGACCTAGATAGGGGTATTTATATAACAAATCTCCTCATGGCTATAAATGTGTGCCTTAGGGTGCCATGGAGGGCAAGCTTTTTTGGTTTAGACAAATCTAGGTAGCATAGACTTCTATTCCATGTGAGGTCTTCACGGTTCGTAAGGCTTCGGGCAGCCCCTTTATGGCCTTCCCGTAGCCCCCTTATTCACTGTTTGGTCTGTAACCACAATAGTTGACGCCGTCTGTGGGGATCGACATAGAAGCTACGAGCCAAGGAATGAGTGTTTGAATGCAATGGCACCAAAAAGCGACCACGTTGACTCCTAAGCTAAAGAGGAGCACCACCACCGAGACCACCACAGCGAGGGCGATGGAGCTGGCCTGCGAAGGTCCTCTGCCCCCATGGCAATGACACACATGTGAGATGACGCCCCGACCCATGACAGGTAATGAGGGTGGCTCCTCGGTAGCCATACCAACTATTGATCGAGAAGCATTACCAACGGAGGACCCGATTGTCATGGGCAACCGCAACATTGAGGTCCGCACCACTCAAGCAATGGTCTCTACTGGCATCGACACCGTCGCCATCACCACGCAAGGAGCGGAGGCCATCCTCCCTCCAGCGCCAAGCGTGAGAAGAGGCCCTATTGAAGTAATCCTTGAAATGCTACAGTGAGAATTGGTGAACCTACATAAAGCTATGCATTAGATGCAGGAGAGTCGGGGTTAGTCAATGCCTGCCACGATAGTGGTAGAGGCGATTGAAGAAGGGACGGAAAGCCGGGGGCCCAACGCTGGGGCCACAATACCTCTTGAAGGGTGGACTCTGAGTCCCCCTCTACGCAGGCTTGCAGCTGAGTGCTTGGCCGAAAGACTTCAAGATGCATCCCTGAGTCCCCCTCTACACAGGCTTGCAGCTGAGCGCTTGGTCGGAAGACTTCAAGATGCATATGGTGGAGCCCTACCAAGGTGACACAGACCCCTATGAGTTCTTGTGTGTTTACGAGACAACCATCGAGGCAGCGAAGGGAGACGACTCGACGAAGGTGAAGGGGTTGCCACTCTCTCTTTGGAGGGTTGCACTCTCTTGGTTCTTCACCATCTCCTCCAGTTTGGTGTATGCATGGAAGTAGATCTAGGAGCTCATGCACAGTAATTTTCAAGATAACTACGTAGAGCGGGTCGACACTGACCAACTCTTCATGGTGAGACAAGTGCCAGGGGAGAAGCTGTGGGCCTACTTTAAACGCTTCATGAAGGTCCGCCGCCAAGTAAGGGACATCAACAATACAACCATCATCAACGCAGCTATCCGTGGCCTCCAGAAGGGCCCACTCATGGAGTCTAACGCATAGAAGATTGTGGCTAAGCTCTTTGATAATCTTCTTAACAAGCTTGTGAGAAGGCCCGGTGTCTTATGAGTGGTGTGCTGCTCGCAATCTCTGGAGTGAAAGAAGAGCAACCATAGTGGGATTGAGATGCTTGGTTCAATTCATGAAGCCGGTCCAATTCGTTTGGGCTTATCTCAATATAGATTTGGATAAACTAGTAAGTTTTCGAATTCCACAGTAAAAACATCATGCATCAATTATGGTTTGCTTCCTTATGCTTATTTACATTCGTGCAATTTATATTTTTAGAATTAAATTAATTAATTATCACCCTAATAGTGCAAACCTTGACCTAGTTATAGCTTGTTGGTGCACTTAGTTGAAACTAGTTGATTTATACTTTAATTAAGTAAAATCGATTTGATTTATGCTTCTGCATTCAAAACTCAATTTTAGAGAGAAGGTAATTTTAAAAGCTCCTAGTCACCCTCCTCTACTCGGTCTCCTCGACCTTACAGCAGGGGCAAAAAGAGGAGACGCATAGAGCTGCGACTGTCGTGGTAGCAGCGACGATAGAGGGAGACAGTGGAGGTGAGGGAGAGGGAGACAGTTGGGTTTATCATGTACTCAAGAACAACTAATTAACTCACGTAATCAAAGTAGAATCATCTCAATTTGTGAGACAATAGTATGTGACTCAATTGTACTATCACTACTATAATTATCACAGACGGTTCATACGAATAATCGTCTACGATATTTTCATAGACGGTTATTTATAGGAATCGTCTGTGATAATATAAACCATCACAGATGGTTTCTATTAATAACTATCTATGATAATTCATAGACGGTTATTTATACAAATCGTATATGATAATGACAGACATCACAGACGGTTTGTATAAACAACCATCTATGATAGTTCATAGACGGTTATTAATACAAACCTTCTGTGATAGTTTCATATCACAGACAGTTTGTGGTTGAAACTGTCAGAGATATGCATTATATATCCAGCGTGGTCTCGACATATCTTTTTTTGTTGTATTACATTGAAGGAGGCGGTCGGCTTTGGGGAGTTTAGTGAAAACATACCACTTATAGATCGATTTGTTCTTGGTGATTAGATGTTAGTATTTGCTTCTAATAACTTATATGCCTTGTACGTAATAGAGAGATACGATAGTTAGGTTTTTAGATCTAGCTACGTACCTAGCTAGGTTTAGAGAGAGATCTATATGTTTGCACAGACGGTTCGGAAACCGTCTGTAATAATCATTTATTATTATTGACACATAAATTTGAATGGTTCGAAAATCATCTGTTATGACGGTTTTAAACTGTCTATAATGACTCTTTCTATAGTAGTGTATATATTTCCATTATGGAAACTATAGATACTATTCTGATTGCATGCATGCGATAGGGCATGTGAGTTGCAATTATCTGTTTTGGTTAGCTAAATAGAGTAATGTCGTTAACTTAGAACGGGACCTAGATAACTCAAATTTATGTCCATATGCTATGACAAAAAGTCTAAATACATTCATTTTACTGTAACATCATGTGGCAAGATCCATGAATGGAATCATATGGAGAAGCTAGATAGACCCCCCCCCCCCCCCAATCAAAACAAACTACCGTGTGCCTCATCTGTATATCTAACATTTTATGTTTGTTTGTTTAACTACTTGAAAAATAAGGACTAATTGCAGTATCGGTCCCTTCTATTTCTGAAAGAATTTTTATGAGGCTCAACATCTTTCATCGCTTCAATTTTATAGCCGTTTTGGTTGACATAAGAAATAACATTATTTTAGGAGGAGCAGCTTAATTATCCATTGACGCTTGGAATCCTATAATTCTTAAAGGGATTTTTCTCCTCGCGAAGAAAATGAGAACTTTGTTTTTTAGCTCAAAATTTGATTGTTCTAAGAGATTTTATTACCTTTTATCGACCACTTCATTGTTTGGTTTGTTGTGAACTTATACTATTATTATCTAATGGCTCACATCTTTGATTTGCTGGTTTCTCACCGGGCGCATAGGTGTCTGCTACTCTCCGTTTCCAAACAGTTAGCACATTTCACCAAATAATACACCAAAAAAATCAGATTTTTGAGACGTGACCAGAGTACCCACAGTAACTTCTCAAACGCACATAAAAATCAAGATTGCAAAGTGGGGATATGGGTATAATTAATAGGAATGTCCAGGATTAGAGAAAGAGCCGAGTGTTTGATTACAAATTCACTTTAAGATGAGAAGGCCCCGTTTGTATTACAACAATCGTAAAAAAACTATCCAATTTCTCGCAGAGAGGAAAAAAAAAGTTCCAGGATCTAAGTACGAAAAACGAAAACAATATTTTAGACTTTTAATCCAACAATCGTTCTCCGTTCGACACGTCATCTCCCACCTAGATAGTCACCACCTGAATGTGCTTATGGGTCACATCAGCTGGCTGCCTCTCATAAACCATGGAGAGAGCGAGAGACTTGGACGGCACATTCGCTATCTGGAAACGTGGCAGCCCTAATACATCTGTTCGGCTGGGTACAAGTCGATGGATTTTTAATTTTTACTATAGTATCTAATTTTTAAACAAAGTATTTTTTTAAGATGTAGTCTACAAGTTAATTGTAGTACACGTTAAAAGCCTAATATCTGTATCATCAAAAATCACAAACGATTATCTCTTTTTTCACAATCTCTGTCATAAATAACTAAAAAACCATCAACTATAACCCAACACCATCACAGTCAAAGAAAAACCATCCGCGGCTCCGGTTCAGCGAGAGCTCGATGGATGGGCGCGGGGCCCCACCGCACGACACATGAACACATCCTTCCAAACGAGTGCTGGCGTAAAGACCAGAAAGCTGCGTTGGTGCAGGCATGACATGAGTGCACGGCGCCATTCCGTAGGCGACAGCAAACATTGCAAGGCTGCCAAAGCCGGCTACGTCTCGGCCGCTAGCCGCCAGGAGCCTGGGCCAGCATATAATAATGGTGTCAGCGACGACGAGCCGGCCGAGACACGCGGATTGATCCGATCCCGGCCGTGCCGTGCTCTGCCTGCGTCGTACTGCCGCGGCGCTGCACGGTCTCGGGACTCGCGGCGCGCGCGGGCGCCGGTTTTGGTGGGTTTCGCGGCTCGGTTTCCCCTGGAAAATGGCGGTGGGATTTCGTCTCTCGTCGTCGCGGTGTCCCCATGCGACGACGCGATCGGTACGGCGGATTCGCTCCCTGCGCCGCGCTTGGCGCGACGTGCGCTCACGGCCAAACAGTGCGGGAGTAAAGTAAAAGGAAACAAATCGGTGCGCGGGTGCGGCTGCGCTCTGGCGCGTACCGCCTGCCTCCACGTGCAGCAGCAGCCCGGGAACGCAGACCAGCGGGCAGCCATCGCCCACCGTCCTAGAGGAACTCATAACGATATATATCCTGGACAATTACAAAGATAGTTATATCACTTTATATTTATAATTTTTAAATAATATATTATTTTATTCTTTGAATAAATATGTGACATGTTAAAGAATATGATGTTGAATTGACCTTTTATGATATACTACGTGAATTATTATATTCTTAAGTGTCATCGGTTGGTCTCATACATAGTGTATATAGGATCTTTATATCTGAAATCGTAATTGTTTTCTACATGTATAATAGTTTAATTATAGGGTTGTTAAATACTACTCCATAACTAGGTGGTTATAAAGGTAACTTTCGGATTTACTATAAAACATACGGATGAATATGATAGATCAAGATGGAATCTACCTCCCTATATAATAGGAGATATCTCTAGACCCCTCGATATAGTTGGGTTAAGGAAGTACATAGCCATGCCAAATGTGATTGGAAAGTCAATCATAACTAAGTAATCGACTACAGGTTCATCCAATATGATCTTTATGTATATTTAGAAGTCGTTACATCTGTTAGTGACCGATACCGACTTATAGACCAAAAATGAGTTTTCGGTTCATGATCAAATATACATAAATCTACATAATCATACACTTAATGGACTGAAACGATAAGAGTCCAGATGACAGTCTTCGAGTGGGATCAAATTTTCACTCGTATTGGATAAAGATTCAGCCTGAGGCTTTCCGAGTTGGATACGATATCTGATCATATCAGATAAAGATCTGATTGGAGGTTATATAAAGAGAGGCACACCAACGCACGATATTCTATCTCTAGACGTGTGGATCTCGATAGAGGCGCTGCTACGATTGCAGCGCTAATTGGGACAATTGTGAGGAGACGGTTGGCCAGAGGAAGATCGACTACTTCCACTACACGAACGCACTCTTCATTAAATCGGCTACTTCAACTCTACTTTTGCTGCACTACGCGTATAATGGTAATGATATATTATTTCTTAATCACACGGCTTCCTGATTTACGCGGTAGAAAATTTTAATCTGCGCTAGTGTATCTACCCGTATACCAATATCGTCTCCTTTGCCGTGGGAGCAATTAAGTCTACCGGCAAGGACTACAGAAAGAGTAGGAGTAGTGCTCCATAAGATTCGAGAATGGTGGACCAATCTGGCCCTATGCGGCTAAGTAATCCCAATTGTATCCTCTTTCGTGTAGCAATTCCGGTTTTAGCAGTTGATTGGGCAGTTTATAAGCTAGGATTAATTGGACAGTTCATAAATTTTACCATTTTTTTTTTGCATTAATTTTGGTTGATTTTCAAAACTATTCTCTCTCGGTGACAAGAAAATAGTTTTGCCCTGTCAAAGCTAGCGTGTAAGCTGATTTTAGGAGTTGAGGCTAAAACCTCAAATAGGAATAACTGGAAATAAAGTGATATGATACTGGCTAGAACTTGCTCCTCGGGTTGCTGACAAGTTAGCTATGGTGCATGGTAGAAGCAGAACACATTCAAGTCCCATTTGGAACGTGAGAATTACTCTGTTGGAATGTTGCGTTTCAAATAGGTCCTTAATGCTGGTCTCGTGTCAGATCACGTGGATTATGCGACGGGAGACTTCCGTCTGCTGCTATTACTTTCTAGTTTCTCCCTCCTGCAATATAAGTTTTCATTCTTAAGAAACATTATCCTATGATATAAAACCTTTATAAAGATTAAAGATGTAGTTATTAAAATATTTTCATTACATACATATAATTTAATGCTGAAAAATAAGTGAGTAGTTAAGGCAGTCCCAATGCAGTGATTAGGATAGTTTCTTAGCAATTAATAGATCTGCCATATCAGCAAATTGATGAGGTGGCATGTTAGTTAAAGAAGAAAGAGAAGGAAATCGTTTCCTCCCGAAGAAACCGAGTCGCTCGTCGTCCAATACCGAAGAAACCACTTCTTTTTAGCGCTGCAACAGTTCGTCGTTTCCATGGCCTCCCTCCCGGATCGCCTGCGCCTCCCGCGCCCGCGCCCGCTCCCGCTCCCTCTCCCGCGCGCCTCCTGCTCCCGCGCCCGCTCTCGCTCCCTCTCCCACGCGCCTCCTGCTCCCGCTCCCGCTCCCTCTCCCGCGCGCGCCGCCGCCGGACCCTCCCCCTCCTGGCCTCCCGCCGCCCCCCTCCTCCCCCTCCGCAGATCCGCCTCCCCGCCGCTCCTCCTTCTCCCCGCCGCCCACCTCCCCGCCGCCTCCTCGGTCCTCCTCCTCCCCGCCGACGCCTCCTCCCTCCCCCCCGCCTCCTCCTCCCCGCTGCTGCAGAACTCGCCGTTGAGGCCGAGGCAGAGAGGAGCCCGAGTCCCAGCCTCGCGGGGACGCCACCCCGAGGGCGGCGAGCGGCTCGCCATGACGACGGGATCCTGTCGGCGCAGAAGACTCGCAGCCTCCGGCGCAGTGGAGCCGGCGGAGCTTCTCGCACTGCCGTTGCGCGCGCCGCCGCCGCCGACGCGCGGCCGCCCGCACTGCCGCCGCCATGCGCGCCGCCGCACCGCCGCTGACGCGCCGCCGCCGCGCACTGGCCGATTCCCAATCCTTTTATGAACTACGCTTGTAATATATACGGTAGATGATTTCCTTATGTAATTCAGTTCGAATTTTCTCATTACTACGCAGATGGATTTTATGGAGTAATTGTATTTCTCACATATGCATTATGATCAATGCTATTGTTTGAGTTGTCATGAATATTGGTTAGTTAAACTAGCGTAACCTAGGTTGTGATTACTTGTACGAAGGTGTGCAATGAACAAGTCGTTCCATTAGGATTGTATAATTTATTCCAAGTGTGCAACAGATTGAAGTTGGACTACTAGTCTACTAACAAGCTCCCATTCCTTGCTTTTCCTTGCGGTGTCTCTTTAGGTTATCTACTATAGTTTGTAGCGGTTTCGCACTCTTGAAAAAATGGTGAAGTCGACAATGATAGCGCGTGTCACCGATGGCCTTCCACTAGCGTAAGGGTTGGATGATGGGCGGGACCGTAAGGATGTCGACTTCTACAAGCAGCAAGCTAAACTTGTTCATGATCTTTTTTTCTATTATGAATAGGTGCTTGTTCATGAATTTTGCTTCGTCATGTCCATAAATTTTACTGCTTTGAATTATCCGTATGCTTGACAATTTGGCCACACACCATATTGTCACAGCTAATCATTCTATAATTACTGCTACATGCAAATGATCATTAATTTTATTCTCTATAGAAACTACTATAGAAACTATAGCATTGGAGTGGTTAAGTCTAGATAGATGGTTATTGCTCTCTCTCTCCTCTAGAAATCACACATAGAAACTATGCATTGGGACTGCCCTTATAGTACACCATTAAATAAGGCTATATGTGGTCTAATGGTATTAATTTTTTTAATTTAGTATCTTTTTGGTCTATGCATATGATGGATTTTGAATTTATATTGTGGAACGAAGAGAGTAGTATTATATTTTTTTGGAAAATGCAGCAGTGCCGAGCACGCAAGTTGAACAAGTGACGTTGCTTACATGCTAAGCATTGTATTACCTATATGCGCTGTTTTGTGACGAAAGGGGAGATTATTAAGTTTCATGCACCAATTAGATCACCCAAAAGCTTAAACTTATGAGGAAAGGTGGGTAATTCACTTATACTTCAACATTTCCTCTCACGTGTAAGCTCCCTTAGGCCTGTAGGCTCTCTCAGGTCTAAGACGTGGAAATAAAAATGGGCTGCAATTATTATTTTTAATTGTGCCAGCTAGGTCTCGAACTCAGGACTTTTTGGCTCTGATACCATATTGAGTTGCATGCACCAGCCAGTTCACCTAAAATCTTAAGCTTTTAGGTGAACTGGTTGGTGCATAAAACTTAATATGGTATCAAAACCAAGAGGTCTTGAGTTCGAGACTCGGTTGGCGCAATTAAAAAATAATAATTACAGCTCACTTCTATTTCATGTTTTAGGCCTGAGAGAGTCTACACGTGAGGGGGAGTGTTGAAATATAAGTGAATTGCACATCTTTTCTCATCAGTTTAAGTTTTTAGATGAATTGATTGGTGCATGCAACTTAATAGAGCACGAAGTCTCCGTTAGAGAGAGTTGACGTCGAAGAACCGAGTTGTTGGCGGCTTGGCGCCAACATAGCAAGACGAAAGAAAGAAGAAGAATCTCCCATGCTGTAGCGTATGCAAAGCATTTGAACAGCACTGCACCTGCAGAAAGCATAATTTAGTTGAACACCATGAAATTTGCATCTGCATTGCATTGTAGAAATCGATTATATCAGATGCACGCTCTACTGGTAACTTGCATAAGATAAAAAAATAGGGGAAATTATATACAGAAAATTAATGTGTCCTAGAGATATGGCAGGTTGTTTATTAGGATTTTATCGACACTGAATTACGGTGCAGCCAAACATTCACGTGAGCGTTCTCCCAAATGAAATCCTAGACACCCTTTCGTCAGGTGTATTCGCGTCTCCATGCATCAAGTCGGTACAACTTAGCTAATCATGGAAGCACTCATTGTGACAGGGAAGACGCGGGCATTGTCCAAATTAGATATGCACAAACCCAAATCGGCAAGCAGCAGCCTTGCCCTGCCTGTAATGTACTCTTAGGCCGGCCTAGAACAATAATTCTTGCTACCAATCATCTCGCTTCCTAACTTCTCTTTCCTTTTTGCCTACGGTTTTCTTAGATCATTACAAACTTTACAGTGATCCTTTAGCTAATACTTTGAAAGTACTAGTTTTAAACAAATGAACAAGCAACCCTCAATGATTGTAATGGGTTTTATCCCCTGTCTACATTTTATTTCTATGGCTGTATGCTTTATCCAAAAATACAGGCCTCAAGGTTGGTTACACAACCTTTGTTGAGCACACAATAATTGACAAACATGTGTTCCAACTTTATAAATTGAAGAACAATGTTGAGAATATCCATGGTTTATCTGTGCTGAACAATTGGCAATCGTGTCGAATTAAAATTTGTATTTGTGAAAGTTTATAGTTTTCAGAGCTGCTTGTCAATGGTGGTCTGAACAGTCTGTCCGTTGTGCAGAGGTGGTTAGACTAGCTAGTTGCCCCTCACACAATTTGTCAGGGCGATCTGACCAACATGGATCAAGGTGTCTTGGGATGTCTTTGCACTAGATGTCACCTCAAATGAGTTTTGAGCTAAAATTAGATAGCAAAATATCAAATTTTTAGAGAGGGTGTTTTCTAGTGCTCTACCCTAGTAGTCTAATCGGCATGAGACAAGCGGTCAGACTGGGCCAGCAGTCTAACCGGCCACCCAATGACGATTACACCGACCATGCCTGTTCTTAGCCGAAAGGGTTCTGGAATTTATGGGAATTGGTCATTGGTTTAGTTTTGGGGTTCTAGGTCACTGCATTCATATTGTATAAAGCATGTTTGGACTAACGTGAGTCAAGTTATGAAGAACTTGTGTCCAGAAATAATTTCTTAGTCTTTAATGTATAGAGAGCTTAGAGGCAACCTTGGATGACAATGTGAATCGGGACAAGACTTAGGGATGAGTTGAGGTATGGTCAAGGAAGCCGGACGAAATGGTTGGGCTGAAGCGAGGTACAAGAGAAGACAAGAAGAAGGGAAGATTCGAGCAACGATTCATTGAATGGTGCAGTTGGTGCAAGTGATGCATAGTCAGGAGGAACCGACATAGAGAGACTTGCCGATGCATGAGCCATTTGTAAACCTACACATTGTAAACATGGGCATTACTTACAAAGAAGGATATGACCATGGACTAAGTTCGGAGAAAAGGTAAGGTCCACAGTTAAGGCAATAGTGTTTTGGTGGAAAAACCAAAATACCAAAAACGGCGAAGGGATCAAAACAGTGACACTTGGAGGGAATTGTGAGAGCAGTTTAGGTCAAGGAGGCATTAAGGAGGCCAAGTAGATGAAAGTTTACTCCTTAGCGGGTTTAGCTTTATGCTTTTGAAAAGTGTGCATAAGTCATGTATAAGTGTATAACCCGGTGTGTAGGGGGTTAACGGGTTTTGCTAGTTGCACTAATGGATAGTATACATTAGGGTTAGATGTAGGCTGGTTGCTCCATCTATATGAGGGAGGGGTTGGTGGCTAGGGTAAGGAGAAGAGGAAAGCAACCAACCATCTTATTCATTCTAGGGTTTGAGAGAGAGGCTTCCTTGGAGGGGAGGCTTGTGAGGTGTGTGATTTTGGAAGAAAGAGCTTTGTCTTTCTATAGTGGAGTGACTATAAATCAATTATCTACAAGTTGTAATATATCAATCTTGTTTATACTACATAATGTGTTCTTTATCTTATTGATTTTGCACTTATTTTAGTTGGTGTTTTTGCCCTCTCTCCTCTCTTGGTCTTGCTATGTTCTAAAGATGTGTAAGTGATAGAGATATATCATGAGGATCATATCCCATTCATTTAGGGATAGCTGTAGCAAGATCATGAGAGGCTTGCCTGGTATGGTTCAATTTTGAGCCCTTCTAGTAAATTCGTGTTCCTACGGTTTTGGTATTGAATCTTTAGTGCTCTTACTTGCAATTACATATGGGAACATATCTAAAGCAATCTTAGCCATATCAAACCTACGAGTAAGTCATATCTCAAGTTGTTGAATTTTGCCCGATTTTGGTGCAACCTTGCTTAAGGAAAGGTTGAAACTTTGGCCAAGATCTATACAATCTTTGGATGGATTAGGTTCTGGGATTCTTGGTAAGGTGTCTGCCAAGTCTTTAAGTCATTTGAACTTGTATTTTGAGGATTGTGCCATTTTGGGTTTTGGATCGGGCTAATTTTCAGGTCTAGATCAGGGGTGCAGTCAGACCGCCCCACGCCAGTGGTCAGGCTGGTGATCGGTTGGACCAATTTCACTAGGAGGTCTAGGGATGGCAATCGGGCGTGGCGGGTACGGGTAGTGCTTGCCCATACCCATACCCGCGACCTTGATTTACGCCCACAGGTATACCCGTGAAGAACAACGGGCGAAGAATGTCGCTCATACCCATCGCCCGCAGGTACCCATCGCCCGTGGTATACCCGTTTACTCGCGAACTGAGAGTCACCATGTACTTTAATATGAAATCTTCCAACACTAAAGTATTGCAACATATTAAAGTATTGTAATTTTATTTGTAACATATTATCTTTCTACACCAAAGTATTGTAACATGTTATCTTTCTACACCAAAGTATTGTAACATATTATTTTTCTACACCAAAGTATTGAATATTTGTAACATATTCATAGATCGTGGACTCGCGAGTAAATGGGCGAGACGGGTACGAGTGGAGCTTACCCATACCCGTACCCGTTTACCCAGTGGGCGAAAATTTTCCCCCATTTTCATACCCATAGTAAAGAATACATCTCATACCTGGCTCTATTAGGGTATTTACCCGTGGGTACGCGGGTTAATGGGTACAATTGCCATCCCTAAGGAGGTCAAACTGCCAGCACTAGGCCAGTCCCACCGCTCCCTCCATAGCGGTCTGATTGGTCCTAAGGAGTTGAATTTCACTTTGATTTCGCACTTTGGTGAGTTCTTTGTTGGTGGGCTAATATGATCTTCCTAGCTTCTAGTAGCTAGTGAAGTAAATGATTTGTAACCCCCATCTGATTATCATATTGGGTCCTACAAGTGGTATCAGAGTCCAGTTAGCTCTTCTTGATAGATCTTAATCGGTATAAGAGCAATGACATCAGATCGGTATTCTACCAAGCCACCTCTCTTTAAGGGTGTTGACTATCCTTATTGAAATGCTTAGATGGTAGCCTACATTCAAGCCCAAGGGCAACACATTTGGAAAAGGTAAAGAGACCCTATGTTGTGCCTGTTGATGACCAGATCACTTTGGCAAATACTACGAATGTGGAGGCAAACAACAAAGCACATAACTTCTTGATTCAGAGGCTTGGTAGATCTGAGTTCGATCAAGTATCTCACTTGACATCTGCTCACGAGATCTAAAGGACTCTCGCTGACTACCATGATGACTTCACAACAATCAAGGAAGTGGGACAATCAATTCAAGAAAGAGTACTCCAAGTTTAAGCAAAAGTCCGAAAAATCTTTGGATGAGTTATTTTCTAGGTTCACCAAGATTCTCAGCAACCTGCGTACGGTTGGCTTGACTTATTCTGAGTCTGAGAATGCACACCAAGTGCTTGGAGTTCTAGATGTGAATGTTTGGGAGATGAAGATTATATTCATCAATGACAACACTGTAATGAGTGAGTTTATCTTGGATAAGCTCTACTCGAGATTGAAAACGCATGAGATTGACTTCATTTCATCTCACCAAGGCAAAGTCGATGACTCTTATGATTGACCTTGTGAAGAATGAATCTTCTCGGTCATTGGACCTTAGCTCTTCTGGTTTTTCCTTATCTGTTTTGCATGAGTTGAATGATGAGCAACTTGAAAAGCTGAGGAAGATTTAGCTCTCATATCTATCAAATTCACAAAAGCCTATCACAATATGAGGAATAGAAAGGGAGATCCCTTCTACTTTGAATGTGGTGAGCCAAAACATATTGGGCAAACTGCCCCAAGCTGAAGGACAAGGAGGAGAAAGAGTACCATAAGTCTTCTCGAGCTCGTGATGATAAGAAGAAGCCCAACTACCAGAAGTTCGTCAACTGGGTTTTTGTCGCTCTTGAGACATAAACATGAGTGATGCGGACTTGGAGACCGGTGACGACAAGGATAATCAGAGACACAAAAAGGAGTTCCCAGACTTCAACCTAAAAATGATTTAGAAGAGAAGCATGAGGCTTTTGAGTCAATTTGAAGAGCGGTTGAGTAGGATTAATGATGCTTCTTATGTGTCATATGAGGCCTTGAAACTTAAGGTAGCCATCCATGAAGAAATATATGCTAGGACAATCAAGAATCTTGAGTGTACTTCATGTGCCAACCTAGCTAAAGAAAATAACTACCTTAAGAAAACATTGAAAAGATTTTCTAGTGGCAAGAAAAACCTGAACATAATCTTAGACCAATCCAAGGTGAGTGTTAAACATAGAGGTTTAGGGTTTAACTTTGTTGAGCATCCCAAGAATCACTTCCTCAAATTGTTAGAGCATTGAATAGTGGCAAGATTGAGGTAAAACCACCTGAGTCAATCAAGACAATTTTCAAGTCAACTGGATTTACCATAAACCCTTCTAACATTATTGGTGCTTCTACTTCATCAGGTAAGACCCCTCAAAAGGTCAAATACCAATATACCTTTTGTAAGAAGGATGGCTACATAGTTGAGTTCTATTTCAAGAAGGCCAAGCATGAGTGAAAAGAGCATGTGAAAGCTTTGAAAGGTATTAGAGGGGTGTCATCAGTCCAGAGTGCACCTAGAGCTAAGCCTAGAGTTACTATGGTTCCTAGTGTCAAATCCAAACCTAGAATTGTAAATGGCTTCTATGACTTCTTTGCTAGTACTCAACAGCATAGGGGTATAGGATATCATAAGGGTAAGAGTAGATCACAAGTGGCTAGTATACCTAGGAAAGTGCCCAAGAGTGGTCTAGGTAGTGCTCGTGTGTATTCACATGTTTTTCATGCAAATCCCTTCTATGGTTCATATATTGTTGTTATTGCATGTCGTGTGCCCAAGTACTGGATTTTTAAATTTTTTATCACTAACCCCAATACTAAGGCATTGATGACCCTTGTCTCTTTGAGATAGAATTTTCAGGTGGTGAGGAGATTATGGATATCTTGGATATTGTTTTTGGATCTTCCTCTATGGACTTCTTGTGATGTCTATCATCTTTGAGACTGCACCATGCTCTTGCTTCATCAACATGTGATATCAACTATGGTCCAACAAGTGGTCACATGGACAAGTGGTATCATTACTTGAGCTCTTTTCAGATTCTTAATTCATATTTTCATCATTGCATATTATTTGGGTTTTAGTTAAGGATCTAGGTTTGGATAAGTTGTTCTCTTGAGTTGTGTCTTTCTTAGGAGTGTTCTCTCCCCTTTATGTCTTCTAGAGCCTTTTATCTTATCTAGGTTGAGCCCACTTCTTTAATCACTAGTATCTAGTAGTAGGAGTATCTAGTGTTGTTGATTCGCTTCTTAGCTTATGTTTCTCTTGGCCTAGAGACCTTTTGTGGAGTAGAGGGTGGTGATTTGGGCTAGGTGTCTTGTGTTTGTTATTTAGGCTTTGGTGACCTTAATCTTTTTCAATTGGATATAGTTTTTATCTTGGTTTATAATTCTTCAGTTAGTTTACTTTTTTCCTGCAAGTTGTATCAATTCCATAATTGGTACTTTTCTGTCTTGCTTTGGTTCTCTTCCCTTAGAACCAATGTTGAGAAGTGTAGAATAGTACTCTTGTGTCGACTTTGAGCTTTAACTCATTTGTACTCTTTTAGTCTCTTGTTTCTCTTGTTTTACTTCTTGTGGGGGTTTTGAAGTTATTTGCCTTTCTGGCTTAGTTTGAAGGTAAGTTTGAATATTTGTTATATTCATTGTAAGATATTGCATATTTAATTTTATGAAAATAGAACTAATTAAATATTTGTAGAGCTCTGAATATTACTCATGAATGATATGCTTCCATGAAATTGCTCCTTGACATGGTTAGTTTAGCTTGATTTATCATGACTTTACATGTATAGCTTAGCTCTTTGCCATGCTAGCAAATTAAAATTGTAAAATTTGAAGTAAAGTATGTCAATGTTTGATCTCATGATTAGTTTTGCTTTAGTGATCTTTTTATGATTCGTGCAATATAAAATATACTCTTTTGAATCTAGAATCTAAATTGAGCATTAGATTAAGCTATACTAGTTCTTTGTTGAAGCATGAGTTTACCTCTCTTCGACTTTTGCAGCTATGATCAGGTGGCTCATTGTTCTTGAACTAGAAACTAAAATGAAAATAATCTCTTTTATGTGCGAAAAAAATCAATTCAACCAATTCTTTCTTATAAGATGATTTGTCATTGCACTAGGCATGAACTTAGGAAGAGTTTTAGATGACCAAAACCATACTCTTAAGCTTGTTGCTTAGGATAGTCGACAAAGGCTTGATATCTAGCACACAGCCAATTAAAAGTGAAGAAAACAAAGAATTATGAAAAATGATTAAAGTTTAGAAGACCATAATGGATGGCTCATAGTCTAAGATTTACTTTACTAAGATAAAACCAAAATGTACTTTTAAAAGTGTTAAATGTGCTAATTATGCTCAAATCCAAGTGCTTGAATAAAATGATTCAATATTAAACTTGTGGCACTCTAAAATAATTCAATTATAACTTCTTAGTTTCATTTAACTTATTGACATAGTTTGGCTCATAATTGGATACCTTTGGTTAAACTAGGATTTTGATCATCTTGGCATGTTCTCAAATTGTCTTAACTCATAATCTTGTGCTAGTTTGGTTCTGCTTTGCTAGCTTCTACCCATCATATGGCTTGTGAATTCTTGTTTGAATCAATATGGATAATTTTCGTAGCTCCTTGTTAAGCTTAAATGAATAAATTACAACCATTTCATTTGCATCATGCTCTTTCTTATGCTTTTTTTCGTCAATCTTTTCAAAAGAGGAGAATTTGTCTCTTGAAACAATTGAATAAATTAAATAGAGAAGAATTAGAATCTTGATGAATCTGTTGTCAAAGAAGCAGAAATATACCCAAAAATGCTTATTCTAAGTGAATTAAGTTTAAAATGGCCAAATTGAGCAGTTGCGCGTAGGAACAGAAATTTGCATGAAAGGGAGAGAAGCTTAAAGGCTTTCTAGAGTTTTTCTTGATCTTTGTGATCTCTTCTCACTATGACCAAAGTCAAATAGAACAATTATTCTTTCGTATGGAACTAGAATGGGATTTCTTTCTCATTTTCTTGGTTAAGTTGAAGTTTTTTTTTTTTGAAAAACTTGCTCTTTCTAGCTGCTTCACTTCATTTCTTGCTCACTTGTTCGTTTTTAGTCTTATTTGCATCTTATGCACCAAGTGGAGCTCTCTTTCGCAAATTAATCTTGTTTTTCCAAAATCTACTCGTTTGTGCTTTCATTTGCATTTTTGAAGTATTGCCAATGTGTTCGACAAGGAGGAGATTGAAGAACCATGTCGAGAATATCCATAGTTTATTTATGCTGAACAATTGGCAATTGGTAATCATATCAAGTTGAAATTTGTATTTATGAAAGTTTGTAGTTTTCAAAGCTGCCTGCTAGGGGTGGCATGCCCGTTGTGCAGAGGTGGTCTGAACGCTCTGTAGAGGTGGTCAAACAAGCCAGTTGCCCCTTAGGCAATTTGCTAGGGGGCGGTTTGACTGATATGGGTCAAGCGGTCAGACCAGCCCTGTGAGTTTTTGGCTTTTGGATATCAAACACTTGTCTAGGAGTGTCTTAGAATGTCTTTACACTATGTGTCACCTCAAATGAAGTTCTGAGCTGAAACTAGATAGCGAAATACCGAATTTCTAGAGAGGGTGTTTTCTGGTACTCTGCCCTAGCGGTTTGACTGACATGAGGCAAGCGGTCTGACCGGCCACCCAATGGCGGTCAGGCTAACCATGACTGTTCTTGGCTAAGAGGCTTCTGAAATTTATGGGAATTGGTTATAGGTTGAGTTTTGGGGGTTCTAAGTCATTATATTCATGTTACATGAAGTATATTTAGACTAACGTAAGTTAAGTTGTGAAGAACTTATGTCCAGAACGACGCGGATCAGGACTAGGCTCGGGGATGAGCTAAGGTACGGTCAAGGAAGCCAGGCATGATGATTGGACTCAAGCTAGGCACAAGGGAAGATAAGGGATGTTGAAGGGAATGTTCAAGCAACAGTTCATCAAATGGTACAGTTGGTTTAGGTCAAGAAGGCACTGAGAAGACCAAGTGGATGAAAGTTTCTCCTTGGCGGGTTTGAGCCTATGTACTTTGAAAAGCGTGGATAAGTTGTAAGTGTAAAACCCGGTGTGTGGAGGTTAACGCGTTTTTCCAATTATGCTAATGGATAGTATCTATTAGAGTTAAATTTGGGTTAGTTGCTCCATCTATATGAGTGACAGAGATTGATGGCTAGGGTAAGGAGAAGAAGAAAGCAACTAGCCATCTCATTCATTCTAGGGTTTGAGAGAAAGACTTCTTTGGAGGGGAGGCTTGTGGGGTTTGTGTTCTTGGGAGAGAGAGCTCTACCCTCCATGGTAAGATCATGAATATTGGGAGAGAGAGCTCTACCCTCCTTGGTAAGATCATGAATATCTTTGATGCTATTTTTTGATCTTCCTCACATGAAAATTTTATGATGTCTATCATTTTTGAAATTGCACCATGCTCTTGCTTCATCAACAAGTGATATCAACTATGGTCCAATAAATGGTCATATGAAAAGGTGGTATCATTACTTGAGCTCTTTTCAGATTCTCAATTCCCATTTTCATTATTGCATATCAAGCTGAGGGCTGGGTTTGGATAAGTTGGTTCTCTTGAGTTGTGTCTCTATCAGGAGTGCTCTCTCCTTTACATCTTCTACAGACTTTTATCTTATTTAGGTTTACTTTACTTCTTCAATCACTAGTATGTAGTTGTGGGGCCCAACTTCTAGTAGCTAGTGAAGTGAAGGTTTTGAAATACCATATGGGAAATTGAATATGAAGGCATCATTCACCTCCTTAGATTGCCATATCAGGTCCTACATAAATTGGCATATCAAAACTGGGCATGATAGCTATCATGTTTTGATAATAGCAACCTTTTATATTTGTGAATATGTCTTTTAATGCAAAAACAGATGGAACCCTAGATTAGATAGACACATCAACCTATTGAACCATCTAACATACCGCATAAACAAATAAAAGCATCTATAATGTTGTGTCTGGTATGTTTTCCCAAAAGAGTGTTTTACCTTGAGACCTTGTAATCACACACGCATGCGCGCGCGTGTAAAGAAATTATACCCAGATCATTGGAGTAAAGCAGATCGTGGTTGGTAGAGAGTTTTCTTTTAAAAAAAACTAGCAAGGTGGCCCACGCACTTGTACGAGCATAATTCTTAAAGCATGTTTAAATGACTTAGTTATACATATGTGATTTTGCTTTTTAGAAAGTAGCTCATTGCATAACTCTATTTGTGATATTTTAATATTACATAATATAAGAGAAAATACTCACTCTATTTCCCAATACTTATCACCTATGACTAAAACTTTTTCTCCAAATACGTGCATAGCAAAACAGTAAACATAATTTTTTTATTTATATCAATATTATCTCTTTCTTTCATTATTGCAATGCCCGTTAATGTATCACCCTCTCAAATCCTTTTGTCCCATTTTCCCATGGAGGTCCACCAAATAGAGGTCCAGAATATTTTCTTTTTTTAGAATTTTTAGTATATTCTCCTTTTTTCTTAACATCTATAAACCATATGTTATATAATAGATTTTGATTCCTAATTTATATATAGGGGTGAGAAAAGGCCCCAAGGATTTCGCCATCAGTATAGTACTTCTGGTCTATGAATGAGGCATAGCATGTACTACTACTACTACTAGCTTTCTGAAGCGTGCAGCTTCTTCACTGAAAGCGCCGCCGCTCGGTACCATGCAGCTGCAGCCATTGCTCCTGGATCTGGAACTGAGGCCAGGAGGTCGGGAGCAATGTATGATGACCGCCCTGCCTGCAAATGCAATCGAATTTCATTGCTATAGAAACGGAATATAATCAAGGGAAAAGAATATAAGAGAAGTAATTCTAGTGTAGCAATCCTACAACCGCTGGAGTTCTTCAGAGCTTACGAAAAGTTTTGTGGGATGGGACAGGTGGAAGAGCGTACCTTTGCTTGCATCTGTTTAGTGGATTCAGCACCAGCTGATGCTGCTTCAGAAGAAGCGATAAAGGCGGTCACAGGATCATTCCCAGTTTTAAGAGACTGTTTTAAGCACAATAGTTCATCAAATAGGTACCGAAAAATCAATGCAGCAAGAGCAAGTAGATTTAAGAAGTAACCTGTTTCAGAACTGTAGAAGCAGGAATTAGAGCATCTAGCATTGTACGGTATCCTGCGCTAGCACCCCCATATTTGCTAACAGCAGCAACCGAGGCTTCTAGAGCATCAGCCCCTGTAGAAAAGCAACACACTTTGTTGAGTATGTAAATTACCTGAGAAATGGTAACGACAATCATAATGGTCACGTTTCTTACATTCATTTGCAGTAACGGTTGTGTTTTGTTTTAAGCTTGCATATGCAGCCTTGCAGATTATGTCATACCTGGAGCATAGTAGGAAAGAAAAAAAATAGTACTTATGTAGGAATCATATTGTCAATAATGAAACAAAGAGTAGGCAAGCACATATTTCTTACAGGATTCCACTTGTTCCACCCATCACCCTACGGACTGTTGCCCCAATCTCATTTATTACCCCAGCTGCATCATTCATAGGGTAACTGGCAAAGAGGAAATGCACTAAAAATAGGTCAACTTGTATGTGTGACTGAAAAAACCAGCCAACTTAAAAAGGTCAAAATGAAACACCGGCACAATGACACAGAAAGACAGTGGCCGGCCAAACACACAGTGGAATACTACTAATAAGACACAAATTTGTCTTGAAAATGTTTACAGCCACATTGGTGGTGGTCATATGACACTTCTGCAGGACAGGAATCAAAAATTAAATTTAAAATCTTATTGATGATAGGAAGTAAATTGTGAATTTAACATATTTTTAATCACATTTCAGTCTCATCATAGTATCTTATCTAACCTTCAAGAATAAAATACAACACTGTAGATAGCTGGAATCACTATGCAATAATATGTAATGCTTCCAACTTACCGCTTTTTCATATCTTCAAGAATAGCTGTTGCACCTCTGTACATCTGAAAAATATCAATTAATATTCTATCTTAAAACAGCTATCATCACATAAACATTAAATTGATAAACCCTTATTAGACTCACTGTGGTTCCACAGTCACCATCACCCACTTTACTGTCCCATTCATTTAGGCTATCCTTGAGATCGATAATTTGTTTAGCACCTGCTTCAATTGCAGCCTTCAGAATACACCCTTGTTTGCTTAGCTCCTGAGGTTGAGAAAGAATCTGCAGAACAATAGCTAATTCATCATACTGAGAAATTGCAAGTGGCAACTGATGAACATGCGTTCAGGAGGACGTAGCGATACTACTTCACTGTGGTAGTGTGGTGGGCCATTAATTGACTACTATGTGGGAGATTTGATACCACCATCACTAAATGTTGTCTAATCTATATATGTCAGCTTATCAAAGCTATTGTAACATTCAACATATTGTTAGATATGATTAGCTCATGATACTACAGTTGTAGAGTCATCAATCATAAACCATAAATGTCTGAAACAATTAACATTTAATAATAAGAAAGGCATAAAACAGCTCAAACCATAGGCACAGCTGTTGGGATTTGGGAATATGCCTTTTATCCTATTTGTACTAGGATTACTGTGTGACAACTATTCCAAGCATAATACTAGCTGATGTATGTTTTGGTTTAGTACTAGGTGGATCTATATAAACCCATGGAGCGCGGCATCATGGAGTCATTCAATCCAATCCCATACAAGCAAAGATAGACACAATTAGGGACATGAAAGAGGGTTGGAGGCTAGCGGTTACTTGAGCATATCTAATGCATTTTAGCTAGTATATCTGATGGGATCCAATTGAGCATAAAATCACGTATTATGATAAAATGGTAATTCCACATTCTTAAAACCAGTACCTGAACTGGTTATCCATGCAAAATAAGCGTAGGGAGTATTCTCAATAATGAATGTAATAGTAAAAGCATATCAGACTCAGGGGGAAGAGAAAAATAGTGTCTTTTGGAGATGATGACAAAAGTATTGTACTCATTATGGCAATCCAACCTTATCGCTCTTCATTGCACATGATGATGGTACAGGAACAAGAACTTTTGCAGGTTTTTGTCGGTCTCCTGCAGTTTATGATACTGTTTATAACTTCACAAATAAGGAGATCCATCTTAAGGATCAATAATTTCTTGAATGTGCATAGGAAAAAATACAATAAAAGCAATTCAGAATAATGTTTGTTTTGTGAATGTTGTTATGAATAGCGCATGTATTCATCATGAGGCCAATGGGCCAGTATATATACACGTACAAGTGTAGCATATATGTAAATAACCTCTTACACAACGGAACTAACACTCCCCTCAAACTTATGATGGATCAACAACATGAAGTTTAGAAAGATAGAAACTATGTTTGGTCTTAGTCTGTGCTTTTGTAAAGAAGTTTGCCAAGTGATGCTCGGAAGGCACGTACTAAGCAACAACCTTATCCTACACCTGTATCCGCATGTAGGAAGCATCAACACCAATATGCTTTGTAAGCTCATGCTTCACTGAATCTTTAGCAAAACTAATAGCACCTATACTGTCAGACAAAAGAGGAGTCGGTGCAGAAACAAAAACACCAAAATCCTCAAGTAGCCACCGTAGTCAAGTAACCTCCGTAGTCAATAAAGCCATAGCTCGCAACTCAGCATCAACACTCGAACGAGAAACTGTTGTCTGCTTCTTAATCTTCCAAGTAATGAGAGAACTACCAAGAAAAACATAATAAGCAAAGAGAGACCGACGATCAAAAGGATCACTAGCCCAGATGGCATCAGAATATGCCTGAAACTGTAGAGAGCTAAAGTGAGGGAAAAAGAGACGATGAGAGATAGTTTCACAAAGGTATTGTAGAATATGAAGCAGATGAATATAGTAGAGCTGAGTGGATGCAGAAACAAACTGAATCAAGATATGCACAGAGTACGAAATGTCAGGACGAGTGACACCAAGATAAACAAGGTGACGATAGTGAGTAGGATCAAAAAGAGGCTCATCATCACTGGGACGAAGTTGAACATTAAGCCACATGGGAGTCTCAGTTGTGCGCTGATCAATAAGACAGGCACGATCAAGAAAATCCTGGATATACTTTTCTTAGGACAAATAGAAACCCTAAGGAGTAGAAATAATCTCAATCCCAAAAAAGTAGTGAAGAGGATTCAGATCAGACATAAAAAATTGCTCATGAAGACGCTCCCTGACAAAAGTGATGTACTGAGAATCATCTCCAGTAATGATCATATTAACATACAAAAGGAAAAGCATCCGATCACGAGGCGAAGTGTGAATAAAAAGAGTAGAATCACGAGCACTGGTAGAGAAACCAGCTTCAAGGACAACAGAAAAGAAACAATCAAACCAGGCGCGGGGAGCTTGCTTGAGGCCATAGAGAGATCGGCAAATACGACAAACCATACCCTCATGAACAGAATACCTAGGGGGCAGCTGCATGTAGACCTCACGCAACTCGCCATTGAGAAATGCATTCTTGACGTCCAACTGAGAGATAGATCACTGTCAAATAGAGTCCACAGTAAGAAGAGTGCGAACAGTGGTCATGTGAGCAACAGGAGCAAAGGTCTCATCGTAGTCACGACCATGCTCCTGTAGAAAACCACGCGCTACAAGACGGGCCTTGTAGCGCTCAAGATAACCATCAAAGTCTTAACCTTGTAGACCCACTTGCATGTGATAGGAGTAACACATGCAGGAAGAGAAACAAGATCCCATGTGCCAGTACGCTCAAGAGCAGCAATCTCCTCTGCCATCATATGCTGCCACTTCTGATGAACAACAGCATCATGGTAAGAAGTTAGTTCGGCAAGAGCAGCGGTAGCAAAACCAAAACACTTAGGAGGCCGAAGAGGATGACCCATCAGAAGGAGAGAGCACATCAAAAGAATCCTCAACTTGCGAGCGATGAGTATAGTAGAAGGATAAGAAGGAACAAGATCAGGAGTAACCTCAGAAGAGGGTGTCGGTGGTGAAGAAGGTGCCGACTAGAAAGGAGACACCGGAGAGACCAAAAGCTATGGCGAAAGAGTGGTAACTATGGGGTGGAAGAAAAAGTGAGGAAAGAAAGCAGCTCAACAAGAAATGCTGAAGTGGAGGAAGGAGAAGGGCAAGGACAGAAAGGACGAGACTCATCAAAAGTAACATCTCGAGAAATCCGCATCCGTCGGCCAACAAGATCCCAACAACGATATCCCTTGTGCTCAGTATTATAGCCCAGAAAAATGGACTCAACAGACTGAGTGATCAGCTTGATGAGCTCATGAGGTGTAATAAGAACATAGCACACACACACCTGAAGAGGCGGAGACTGGAATAATCAGGAGTCTTGCCACAGAGACGCTCAATTAGGATCTCACTCTAAAAAGCAGAGAAGGGCTAAATGTAGAATAGAAAAGTGGCAATAGAAACAATCTCAACCCAGAAGTGTGGTGGAACAACAGAAGCAAGCATAAGAGCACGAGCTGTCTCAAGAAGATAACGATGCTTGCGTTCAGACACCATTTTGAGCATTAGCACCGAGACAAGAAAACTGAGAGAGTGCCCTGCTCAGCAAGAAAACCACAAACTTCCGACAAGAAAAACACGAATAGGAATCAAACTGAGTACAGATCATAGTAGCAAAAGTCTTGTAGATGGATAGAACCTCACTACAAGATGACATAAAGTATATCCACGTATCCAGAGTAATATTATCAATAAAAATTATATAATATCGATGACCTCCTTTCGAAACGAAAGAAGCTGATCCTCATACATCAGAATGAACAAGATCAAAAGGACGCTGAGACAATGACTCACTAGAAAAATAGAGGAGTTGAAGTTGTTTGCCAAGCTTGCAACCCAGACAATTGAGAGAAATATCACTAGACATAGACTCTAAAAGACCACGACGAAGTAATGAAGACATACGTGACCCACAAAGATATCCTAAATGATAATGCCATTGAGCAAATGATGCAGTGGAGGCTGCAGCAGATGCGGAGGCAGTGGTGAAGGCGACAAAATTGACAGGGGTGGTGGAAACAAGATAAAACCAGTCAAGCTTCTAGAGCCGTCGTGAGTCACGGCGGCAAGGATCAGTACCAACCAGAGTCCCCGTGCGGTGATCCTGAACACAAGAATCAAAAATGAGAATAACGTGACAGCCATGATCAGTGAGCTGACTGACAGATATGAGCTACATGGTTAGTTTTGGAACATGAGAAACAGTAGGAACATGAAAGAATGAATTTGAAAGTGCCTCGTCCTGTGACAAAAAAAAAAGGAACCATCTGCTATTTGAACGGTGATAGGAGCAGCTAAAGGACAAATGGAAAAGACGTGGAATCAGATGTCATATAAAATAAAGCACTTGAATCAAGAATCCAAGGTGATATACCTGAGAAAGGAGAAGTAGATCTCACACCAAAAGACTGAGCAGCAGAACCAGCAGAACTAGACGATGCAGAAGCAACCATGTGACCTAGTAGCGTGAGAAACCCCCGAGTGTCAAAGGCACCAGGACTCCGCTAAGAGGAGCCTCCAGTGCACCTCGGAGCGCGAGCACCACGATGAAAATCATTTTTCTTATAGCAAAACTGCTCCACACGTCCATCCTTGTTACAATAGGTGCAGTGGAGTCCCCTACTAACAGCAGTTGTTACTGGTGGAGGCGCAACTGCTGAAAAAGTAACTGACGGCACAACATGTGTAGAAGCTAGAGGAGCCACCAAAACCGAAGGAAACAATGATGACGATAGCAGGCCAGCACCACAAAAGAAAATCTCGGTACGAACAACTGCAAAAGCCTCCAACAGAGTCACACGAGGGTGATGAGCCAGTAACTAAGCACAAGTCTGCTCAAACTCAGACCGAAGACGTGTCAAAAAGTCATAAATGCGACGAAACTCTAGATGAGACAGCTGACGCTGATAGCATTGATAGGTGAGAAACATCTGACCACAAAGAGTTAATCTGACACCATACCGCGGACAGCTGAGCATAGAACTCATCCACAGTGGCATCTCTCTGCTGCAGCGACTGCTCCTGACGCACAACAGCAAGGTACAAGGAATCACAAGATGGCTCGTAGCGGCTATATAGATGCGCCCACATCGCCAGTGCGGAAGCCAAACCAACAACATCACCAATGATATACACCTCCATGCTAGCAACCAAAATAGCAGAAGCATAAGCATCATCATCGATCCATATCTTGTAAGCAGCATACTGAGTCTGAAAAGTCTCCATGGCATCCCCAAAAGCCTTAGATGCCTTTGTACAAACGTCTTCAAAAGCATTCTTCGGGAGTACAGGCTCAACAGATAGAGTAGGGCGAGACGAACAAGACAACTCACTAGTAAGAAACTCCCAAAGACGCTGACTATGCATGTGGATGCGCTTATGCTGAAACCAGTCCCGATAATTAAGACCATCGAAGGTCACCGGGTAATGATAAATAGAAGCGATGCCTTAAAAGAAGATATTTTTTCTTTTCTTTTCTTATTCTTTTTTCGGTCGGTGAGTCAACAAGACTTGACCGAGTCGGTTAAGAACGAAACCCAACCCAATCTAAACCGTGACTCAAGCCAACCCGTGACTCACAACACAGAGAAAGATGAGCTGCTCTAGTGGGAGGCGACACCGGTTCTGACTCCGACGGCGCAACGACAGTGGCCGAAGCAAGCGGCAACAGCCTAGTCAAGCGATGACTCCGGCTCCGGCTCCGGCAATGGCCAAACTCTAGCTGAAGTAGGCAACGGCGGCCTAGTTGAGCGGCTCCGGCAGGCGGCAACTCCGGCTCTGGTGGCGCGACAACAGTGGCCAAAGGGGGCGGCCCGGCGCAAGCTTGGAGATATCAGTGGCAGATGCGGCCGACGTTGGGCGACGACAGATGAGGCAACCCGAAGGAGATGTCGGCGGATCCAAAGGCCTGCAGATCGACGGCAGATGAGAGCGGATGCAACGGCGCTGGGCGACAGCAGATGAGGTGATTGCTCTCAGCGGTGACTTAGCGGCGTCCCGACCAGTCACTAGGAAGAGGTAGCGAGAAGACCCGGCAGCCGACCGCAACGACGGCCGGAGCGGTGGTGGTGGAAGCAACGGATGACGGCTACGCAGTGGAGAGGATCCGAGCGACGGCGGCGGCGCGAAGAAAGAGGATCCGACAGTGACAAGCACGAAGAAGCGATGGCGGCTAAGTAGGGCTGTAAAAAAAGCTCGAGGCTCGCGAACTACTCAAGCTTGATTCGTTTTAGACTCGATTCGAGCTCGGCTCGAGCTCCAATCGAGCCGAACTCGAGCCTGGTATTAAACTCGCGAGCTATTCGCGAGCTTGTGATATTTTACCCCCTATCCCGTCCCGCCCTCCAATCCCGCGCTCCCGCCCCCCAATCCCGCGTGCCCCCGCCCAAATCCCGCCCCGCCCGCTAGGGGACGCTTGTGGCGCTCCTCCTCTCCTCGCGGCTCGCGCCCGCCCCGCTCTCCTCTCCTCCTCGCCCCCGCCCGCGCCTCCTCTCTCGCACTCCCGCCCGCCTCTCTCTCCCCGTCCCACGACCCATCCTCCTCTCTCGGCCTGCGCCCGCCTCTCGCCCCCGCGCCGCCGCCGCCTCTCTCTCCCATCCGCGCCTCCTCCCGCCGCGCCTCCTCCCTCCGCGCCCTCTCCCCATCCGCGCCTCTCGCCTGCCCGCCTCCCCATCCGCCTCCTCCACGCGCGCGCCCTCCTCCCCGCCGCCCTCCTCGACGCCACGCGCCGCGCCTCGCCGCCGCCCGATGCCACCACCGCCGGCACCCTCCTCTCACGCGGCGCCGCCTCTCGACCGGACCGGCCTCGGCACCTCTCGACCGGACCCGGCCGCGGTGCACTACATCGAGCTTTGTCCGAGCCGAGCTCGAACGAGCTTGAAATTGTCAAGCTCGTTCGAGCTCGGCTCGAGTTTCTACCTAGCTCGAGCCGAGCCAGGGCAAGCTCGCTCGAGCTCGGCTCGTTTACAGCCCTACGGCTAAGGAAGAACAGTGGCGGCCAGGCGAAACCCTAGGTATGACGAAACTCTAGACTCTGGTACCGTGTTATGAATAGCATTTGTATTCATCATGAGGCCAATGAACCAGTATATATACACGTACAGGTGTAGCATATATGCAGATAACCCCTTATACAACAGAGAAAATACATAGATATAAGACACATCTAACAAATGTAACATGACAAGTGGTCTAATCAGATCTCCAACTATAATATCCAAAGCTTCACATCCAAATATAGATCAGGTAGGAAGAAGTTCCTCAAAAGGATAACCAATCATAAAAGGAGAGATTTTAGGCACCGCATAGTAAATTCCTTTCATTCTGGTCTATGCTTCTTCAAAACAATCCAGGCAAGACCAAACCATTTTTTGCTAAAAAGACAAAAAATCACTTGACTACACTTCTAAAATAATACATGTCTTCCTTTTGACAAAGAAACAGACGTTTAAGAAACCACAATGTAAATTTATTTTATGTTGATGCTGTTCTATGCCTCTTTCATATTGTTTTAAATTAATATCTGCCACATTGCATTTTTAACTAACTTTAAAAGTGATATGCACAACTGAGGTGTTATCTAGAAGGGGGCATGAATAATTCATATCACTATTATCCTAGCCATATCACATGGAACAAAATGCAATACCACAAGTAAGACGCAGCATTAATCTGCTTTTGCATTATGATGCATTACTGAAAGCTGAAACAGGAAGGGCATACTTTTCATGATAATCCAATTCACTGTCTAGAAGGAGCTTATTACCATCACTTCCGATGGGCCAACTAGGAGCTGTAGTGGAGGCATCTAGACGCTGCAAAATTTTTGTGTCTGACTTCATGATGGAGATTGAGAATCCTACAAAAACGATAAAACAATAGCTGAAGTCCTTTTTGAATAACTGTTACTAACCAAACATAGAAGTCCTAAGCTAAGCTGGGGGAAAGATGGCCTAAGCTAAGCTGGTGGAAAGAAGGAGATCGAAATACTCAGTAATCACACTAAACTGCAAACGGGGTATACAGTTCATTCCTCATATTACTTTTAACATATTGCAGATCAGCAGTAGGTCATTCCACAGTATACTGTTCCTCTAGCAAAATGGTGGTTTGTTTCACTGTATTAAAAAGCTGAATATACTAACCTGCCATATCAAGTGAAGTCATAAAAGATCCTGTGTAGACTCTGTCGATAGCAATTCCATATTCCAGTTGTAATCCACGTACAGCCTTTCTAGTGGCAATCATCAACTCCATGATAGGAGTAGCACCTAATCTGTCAATTAGAATGATATGCTAGATCAGTGTTGCACTCATCATTTACTTAATCTCTTACTTCAAGAAAGCACCCGAAAGTCACTGTATAATGCACGTGGAACAAACCCTACCCAGAATACGAAAGAATTGCACATAGGAAACATTGCCAAACTTCATAATACGTTAGACCTCAATTCAAGATTAATAATAAATTTTGTGAAAGTACAAGGATAAGGTTCATTAGAAAGCCCTTTTTTGTGGAAATACTTCTGTTTTATGCATGGTATTTCTGCAACAGATGATGGGTATTCATCCCAACAAAAGCAATACAATGATCTCACTGGGTTATAAAACACTACAACCATACATGCAGGCAGGCAGCGATGCAGCACCAATCTAATCCCCCATACTTTCCCAGAAGTTTTGCCTTCAGCTGCTCTGATTTAATCCCGACTTTAAGAGTCCATAATCCACTCAAATCATAATTTATGACATGGAGTCGATGAAGCCAAATAGATTCTTCTTCTGGCAATGATGTTTAGCTGAACTGTGATTTGTATAGTACTTAACATTTATAGCTTCAGGATTCAAGAAGGTTATGTATTTTCTAATCGCATGCACTTATTTGGAAAAATTACTCAGGAGATACAACAGAACAGCAATTTAATAACTGTATACCCATTAGTCAGGAGAATCACCCTGTCGCCTCTTGTAATAGGAACATATTGAGTTTCCTGTCAGAGTAGGCACAAGTACATTTATAACCAGGCATTCAAATAGCTCTAACCATTTGAATTATAATTTAAAAAGGATAAATTATAACTTATATCATGACAAATCTTATTTTGAGTTTTTTCTCCATGACCGCACAGCAATACTCAATACAGATGTATGCAGGGTGAACAAGAAGTGGGGTTAATGTTAAATGACAATAAAGATATGCGAGTCATCAGTTTAGGTCATTGTGTCAGATTCCTCTAACTAGTGCACCAAGTGACTGGATGGGAGGAGCAAAGAATGGAATATCATGATGATTGAGAGATAGAAGGGTTGACTGGATAGAAAGAGGCACCTTCTCATCCAAAAACAACAATAAAAAAATGAATAGTCATCTTGACTGAATCACGAATTCAGGTAAGCTGAGATGACTAGTGGACAGTGGTCTATAAAATCCCAGATAACCTTGTATAAAGAACTGGCTTGGGGGTCCACCTATCAACCGTCAGATAATTCCATTAGTATATATTTTTTTAGAGAATTCCATTGAGTGTATTCCTTTATGTTCAGTATGAACTTTCAACTGAAAACCAGGAAACGTACCAAACTCAGTAATTTGCTTCATAATACTAAATAAAAGATGGAGTGAACAGCCTAATTGCCAAAATAGTATATTTTTTCAATATGAGAGAAAAGCAAGGTCATGGACCTGCCAGGGGTTAACATTCATGTTTAATATATTATCCTTTCGTGCTACATATGTAGCCTGTGAGATATACATGCATCAGTAAGCAAAAAATGGAACCAAACATCACTTTATTAAATGCTTTGAGGTTCTAATATATCCATAATGTGATTTGGCACAGCAGTTCAGATTATTCATGCGATGCCATTAAGTAGGCTGTACAGAGAGAGTGCCTTGCGCTGTTTACAGAACCTGTGCAGGGGATGGCCATGCACTGTTACAGAATCGGCAATAGCACAGCTACTGTTGCGGAACCGATAAAACCTGAAAACAGCTAAGTTGCTGTAGCAGATCCTGTATATGCAGAGCAGTTACAGAGAGACTCAGAAGCTTCAGAGGACTCGGTCAGGTGAAGATTATTGTTACACTGACACGTAAATGATTTGATATTAAAGTGTGATAAACAAGAGTGTGCAGAGCATAATGGTACTAGTTTAAATGAAATTATCCTTTCGTACATGTTTGCTTCCCACTTCTCAGCTTTTATGCGACAAAATTCGAAAGAAAAAGGCAAAGTTAGCAGAATCTGGAAGGAAGTCAGCTGTTGGAAGGGCTAGGATACCGGTGATAAGATCTGCTTAAGAACATGAGCCACCACTACATCAACAGGCTGAAGTTCAGTGACAGCAGCACCAGGCTCTCCATGCTGGAAAATACAGTTACACTATAGCATTAGGAAAGTCAAAAAGTGTAAGTACATGCTCAATACTCTAGAAACTTAATAGTTTCTGTATAATTGTAGGTTGAACTACCATGCAAAAAAAAGTTTCAGTAAATAACCCCAAGTAGACAAGTACAACTCTAAAGCCTCAATTTTTCATTAAGATATAAGCTGAGAATGATATGTGAGGTAAGCTTACAAGTCCAAGTCCAAGCTCCATTTGTTCAGGACCTAAGCGGTCTGAGGTATCCTGCCCAGGCAATGTACACACTGACAGAGCAACTCCCATCGTACCAACCAACTCGGATGCACGTCTAGCTTCTTCAGCAACATCTTCAAGCGACAAACCAGAGTCAGCAGCAGCCCCAGCTACCTATATGTCAGATAGGCAGATATTGAACTTATTGAATCAAATGAACACAGTGAGGAATGAAAAGCTAATCTCTCAATCAGAGGTGTGTGCCCATATTTTGGAAGAAAATCCAGACAAATCATAACTTAAAAAGGGTTGTTCACAATTATTGGAATAATTAGATATACTTCCATATACGCGCTTACCATGTATGCGCCTTCCATGTATATGCCTTCCATATGAGCGCTTACCATGTATGCGCCTTCCATGTATATGCCTACTCCAGGCCATTATATATTCGAGCCACCCCAGCTCTTTAGCTGTGTGGTGTTTGCCCTAATCTCTCTACCTCTCTACATGGTATCAGATTTGCTTTCCTGAGTTCTTCCGCTGCCTTCTCCCGTGCGCACAGCAGCCACCACCCGCCGGCCACCTACCAGGCGCCACCTCCGGGCGAGCCACCGACTCCCCTGCTTCGGCCGCCGGACGCCGCTGCCCCGGATCCAACCGGATCCGGCCCCCAGGCCGCCGACGTCTCCTCCTCCACGCTCGGCCGCCGCCCTCCCGAGCCGGTCGTGCAGATCGCTCGCCGCCGTCTACCCAGCCGCCGCCGCCGGCCGCGCCGCCTCGAGCGCCCGCCCGCCGCTTCCTTCCTCGGGCGCCGCCGGCTGGCCTGTTCTCGCGCCGCCGCCCCTCGCCGCGCGCCGCCGCGCCGCCGCTCCGCCGCCCTTCCTCGGCCGCCGCCGCCCCGGCCATGACGCTTTCAGCGCCGCTCCACTGACCGCCGCCGTTCCCGCCGCCGCGGATCCCTGCCCGCCGGATCCCCTCGAGCCGCACTCGCCCGTCGCGAGAGCTCCGATCCGGTTCGATCCGGATCGATCCAAGCTTCCACCGTAAGCCTCCTCCTCCTCTTATAAAAAAAAAAAAGAGCAAAAAAAGAGAGAAAAGAGCAATCTGTCATGGCGCCCTCTCACCGATCTAGCCGTTGCTGCGCCCTGCCGGCGCGATTGCGCTGCTTGCTCTCCGATCGTCCTCAACCCCTCTTCAGACGGTCGTCGTCAAGTCCCACGTGCGACCACTCGATCTGAAGACGCCGAACTACTCCGATGGTCCAAATTCTTTCGACCATGTGCACGGTTCGCCTCTCTCCCACATCGACGGCACCGACATCGCGCGCTCGCGACGAGGCTACCAGGTCCTCGCCGACTCGCTGTTCTCGGTGGCTCTATGGCTCGTCTCCGACGACATCCTCGACTTCAAGAATGACGGATCAAGAGATCGCACGAGATCTTTGGGTCGCGATCGAGGCGCTGTTTAGCGACAACAAGGAGTCCCGCGAGCCTTCCTCAACAATCAATTTCACTCTCGTCCAAGGCGATATGTCCATCACCGACTACACCCGGCAGATGAAAGTCCTCGCCGACGAGTTACGCGCCATCGGCTACCCATCAACGACTCGCAACTCGTCCTCAACACATTGCGTGGTCTCAACCGCGCTTCTCCACCACCGCCGACGACATCGCCAACGCCATACCGTTTCCTCTTTCGCCAGTGCGCGGTCCATGCTCGCTCTCAAGGAGACTCGCCTTAGCAACGAGGTAAAGATCGCAACCACCACGGCCCTGTTCGCCTCCAGCGGCTCCTCCGGCCACACGTCACCAACCACCACTCCAACCACCAATGCTCGTGATGGCCGTCGTGGTGGCCGCAACCGCCGTGGCAGGCAGGGCGGGTTCGGTCATGGCGCGCAGGGCGGGTCCGGCCGTGGCAACAGTACCGGTTCTACGGGTGGTCGCGTACCATCATCTCCATCGACGGGTCCTCGTTCGCTTCAATCCATGGATCGCCCCTACCGGCGATCAATGGCGCCGCGCCGCTCCCGCCTCCTCGGCGCTCCACTCGTGCTCACACCGCCTTCACGCCGTCCCCGCTCTCCCACCCCGCGGACACTGGGATCAGCAGGCCTCATTATCGCTGCCCGAACCAACCGGTGTCCAAGGACATGGTGGATGGGTCATGGACAATGGCGCCACTTCCCACATGACGGCTGCACAACGGTACACTCCTCTCTTCCCATCCTCCACCTCATTCGGTTGTTCTTTGGCAGCGGTTCTCGTCTCCTGTTGTCTCTCGTGGTCACACCTTTCTCCACACACCAACCACCCGTTTTCTTCTTCCCAACACCCTTGTTGTCCCTAACCTAGTCCATAACCTTCTTTCTGTTAGACAATTCACTCGTGATAACCATTGCTCTATTGAGTTTGACGCCTTTGGTTTTTCTATTAAGGATCCCGGACACAACAGACGATGCTTCGCTGCGATAGTGCAGGCGACCTCTACACCATACCTCCAGTCGCCACCCCAGCTCCACCCAGCACCCACATCGCCGTCTCCTCCCAGTTATGGCATCAGCGTCTTGGTCATCCCGGCATCGCAAGCCTCGACACCCTACATAAAAACTCGCTCATCTCATGTAATAAAGTAGACCGGTCCCTTTGCCAGTCCTGTCAACTTGGCAAACATACGCGTCTCCCTTTTGTTACCTCTTCTTCGCGCTCCTCTGCGCCTTTTGAGCGAGTTCATTGTGATGTGTGGACATCTCCGCCCTAGCATATCCGGTTTTCTTTACTATCTAGTGTTACTTGATGATTTCTCTCATTATTGTTGGACTTTTCCTCTTCGAAAGAAATCAGAAGTTTCCCAGCTCTTAGCAGATTTTACCGCCTATGCTAGCACACAATTCGGCATTCCTCTAAAATCCATACAGGCCGACAATGGCACCGAATTTGTGAACCACACCAACACATCCTTCCTTGCTTCCCGCGGCATTACCCTACGCCTCTCTTGCCCATACACCTCCCCGCAGAATGGCAAAGCCGAGCGCATCATTCGCACCCTCAACAATGCGGTTCGCACGCCTCGCTCCACGCCACTATACCTCCCAAGCATCGGGCCGAGGCGCTAGCAATCGCCACCTATCTCATTAACCGTTGCCCATCCTCCTCTGTTGGTGGTGATATTCCCTATACCCTCCTTCATCGCTCCCCACCACAGTACAATCATCTCCGGGTTTTCGGTTGTCTTTGTTTTCCAAACCTTTCTGCTACTTCTGCTCATAAACTTGCGCCACGTTCCACGGCTTGTGTCTTCCTCGGTTACCCTTCTCACCATAAAGGGTACCGCTGTCTTGATCTCACCACCAAACGCGTCATCATCTCCCGTCATGTTGTCTTTGATGAGAACATATTCCCGTTTGCCAGTAGTGACCGATCTTCACCCCCTCCTTCTTGCTCCGACTTCGATTTTCTCGACGTCGACCCTGCCATGCCGGTGCCTCGCACTGCTGCAATGGCACCCCTGCAGGTACCCCAGATGACTGCTCCACCACTGCATGGTGTCGAGCGATCATCTCCTCCGTCCACGGCGCCATCCATCGCTCCGCCACCACGACCGCCGCAGCATCCGTTTACTCCAGACGGCCACGTGCGGCTCCTCCGACCACCGCACCAAAGACCGTCACCCACGCCGACTCGAGCTACCACGACTACGTCAGCACCTCCCTCGGACCATCCGATGGTGACACGGGCTCGATCTGCCGCTGATCCCTCCGTGGAGTTTTTCTCCCTAGCGGCCGATCACTCTCCCGCTCGCTGTGCTCCGCGAATTATCGTAGCGCCCTCGCCGACCCCAACTGGCGCGCTGCGATGGCCGAAGAGCACAAGGCCCTCATAGACAACGACACCTGGCGCCTCGTCCCGCGCCCGCCTGGTGCTAACGCTGCCTCGAAGTGGATCTTCAAGCACAAGTTTCACTCGATGGCGATCGCCCGCTATAAAGCGCTATTGGGTTGTTCGTGGCTTCTCTCAAGAAGACGGTGTCGACTACGACGAGACATTCGGGCCGGTGGTCAAACCGCCACTATCCGGACTGTCCTCTCCATCGCTGCATCCCGCTCCTGGCCGATTCATCAACTTGATGTTAAGAATGCCTTTCTACATGGCACTCTTAATGAGACGGTCTCATCGCCAGCCCTCCGATTCGTGGACCTGCCTGCTCCACCCATGTGTGTCTTCTCCGAAGTCCTCTATGGTTTGAAGCGAGCTCCCAAGCATGGTACCAACGGTTCGCCTCCTACATCCGCGACATCGGCC
Organism: Melocanna baccifera; assembly: GCA_036346265.1. Lineage (NCBI taxonomy): Eukaryota > Viridiplantae > Streptophyta > Magnoliopsida > Poales > Poaceae > Melocanna > Melocanna baccifera. The sequence goes on along the minus strand of CM070683.1, from coordinate 6,500,436 downwards.
GTCGCCTCCTCCTCCGACATGTCCTCGTTTGTCCTCGCGCGTGGCTCCGGCATGGCCTACCTCTCGCTTCTACGCCGACGACATCGCCCTCACGGCTTCCACCCAAGGCCTCCTTCGCGTCTCGGGCTTGCTCCACTCGGAGTTTGCCATGACGGACCTCGGTGACTGCGCTTCTTCCTCGGCATCTCCGTCGCGCGCGCCTCCAACGGCCTCTTCCTGTCTCGGCGACGATGTCGTTGATCTTCTGCGACGCGCTGGCATGGCTGAGTGTCACCCTACGGCCACACCAGTAGACACTCACGCCAAGCTATCCGGCCACGACGGAGCTCCCGTGGCCGATCCGTCCGAGTATCGCAGCCTTGCAGGGGCGCTACAGTACCTGACACTCACACGTCCTGACCTGGCGTACCCCGTCCAGCAAGTATGCCTTTTCATGCATGATCCACGGGAGCCCCATCTCGCGTTGATCAAACGCATTCTGCGGTACGTCAAAGGTACTCTCGACGCCGGACTACACATCGGCCTCTCCCCAGCAACATCTATCACCGCCTACTCCGACGCCGATCGGGCGGTTGCCCTAACTCGCGACGCTCCACCTCCGCCATCGATTTATCTCGGGATAATCTCGTGTCTTGGTCCTCCAGCGTCGACAACCGTGTCTCGATCCAGTCACGGCGGCGAATACCGTCTTTGTTGCCTATCTTGCGTGAGCCGAGTGTTGCTTGTCGCGACAACTTCGCAAGAACTCCACGCCCGCTTGATTCAATGACCGCCGCTCATCGCGACAATGTCGCGCCATCTACATGTCGACTAATCCGCCAAAGATCGGCACGGCACATCGAGATTGACATTCACTTCGTCGCGAGAAGGTTTCACTTGGTGAGGTTCGTGTTTTGCACGCACCATCTTCTCATCGATTCGCGGACATCATGACAAAAGGTCTCCGACGCATTGCTTTCAGACTTTCGATCCGCCTTTGCGTCCGATCGCCACTACGATCGCGGCGGTATTGGAATAATTAGATATACTTCCATATACGCGCTTACCATGTATGCGCCTTCCATGTATATGCCTTCCATATGAGCGCTTACCATGTATGCGCCTTCCATGTATATGCCTACTCCAGGCCATTATATATTCGAGCCACCCCAGCTCTTTAGCTGTGTGGTGTTTGCCCTAATCTCTCTACCTCTCTACAACAATAATGTGCATTGCAATCAGAATATAAGTTTTTGATTTATTTAGAAAAGAAACAAATACACTGGTCTTTGCTTGCTGGATCCAGCATATCGATTTTGTATAAGCAAGCTTGACTAGTGTTATAATTTCTGTTATAAAGAATAATGAATAATCATTGAAGTATATAAAATGATCAGTTTATAAAATTATGTCATGTGACATGCCTTGACCAAAGTGATGAGTAACAGAATATACAGTGAGCAGAGAAGACATCTATCACAATGCCATGATCTCAATGCACAAGTAATCAGGGAGCATCACTAAATTCTGTATTAAGAAAATGCACTACAGAAATTACATGATCAACTGCATATAAGAAAACTGCCCCATGAAAGGAGGGGCATCCATATTTACAAATTTTGTGGTACATCATAGTATATAATGTATCTATCATTCCGTTGACAAGAAGATTATTGCGGTCTGAGATAGCAAGTTTATTTTCTGGAAGAACTTGGTCTACCATATTGAACCTAAGTTATATTATTTGCAGCTAAGCGAAGGAGGCAAGATACAATCAAAGAAAGAAATGAAAATAATGATACATAATGTAACAGTTAGCCACTGAGCAAATGTCACACAGCTAAAATAGACAAATAGGAGAGCATATTACCTTATTCACAAGAATTGTACCTGCAAGGCCTCTCCTGCCAACTATGCCTTGAGTTGGTGGGAGAGCACAATCATCTCCAACAATAACCATCTGATATCATTGGACATACAAATGAAAATCCATTAACCATTTTCATTTGAATTGATATTTAGAAGGTACTGAAGATATGCAACCTCCACTTTGTAGCCTTCAGATTTTGCTTCCTCAGCTGCCAGGCCAAAATTTAGTCGATCACCTGTATAATTCTGTAACTCAAAAAAACAAAATCTCTATTTTACAAAAATGGGTGTTGAAATAGAGGGGTGGTGGCGGAGCGGCGGCATGAAAAAAAAAGGATTAGGTTGTGAGAACCATGTCTCTGATACCATGTTACAGATGCAACTTGTATATGCCGGGGGACAATGGCCCAACATATATATGATAATATGAGTACATGAGAGTACAAAAGGAAAACCTATACAAGGCAATGCGTAGAAGGGAAACTAACAATATGAAAATACAGGATATTTCTCTAACAGAGAATATGAAATCAAGAAGGTGAGAGAAAACTGTTCCAAGATAAAGCCAGAAGAGTGTTTATACTACTTCATTTTAGTATTTACTAAGTAGAAGTTGCAGCATGATGCGTGCAACTCCCAGATGTGTTACTTGATGTTTTCCTACGAGTGTTCCTCTTAAACTCCAACTTTATTCAACATGACTTTGTAAAGCATATCTGCGGTTGTAAAAGGCAAGTACCGTTACTACCAGAAGACAGCCCTTGGGACCTGTTACAGCTCGAATAGCCTACAGAAGTAGAACACAACGTGAAAATTTTGAAATTTGGGCAACTAAAGGCCTTGAACAAGTTTTTTCAGAGATCGTACAGCCAAAATAGAATTAACAGGTGGCGAAGTGAAAACATCTCCAGAAACAGCAGCTGTCAACATTCCTTGACCAACAAAGCCACCGTGGGCTGGCTCATGGCCACTTCCACCACCTGTGTACAAAATCAAGTTGCTGAAACATACCAAACTAGTAGTAGCCTATAGAAAACAGGATTGTCAATCAACTTTTGGACATGTTACTGAATTTGGTTTGGCATTCTAGAATTGCTGATGGGAAAAGAAAGGAAAATGTCAAATTAGACAACTAAGAAAGTATCACTGTTTAGTTCTATCTATAAAAGAAATAACACAAACAAGAATATCACACAGTTCTATGTATAAAAGAAATAACACAAACAAGAATATCACACAAAAGCTCAAAATGTCATTCCATCTTGTAAGACCTCTAAGGCTTTGCCTTGTACACACTCTTCAGCTCTCCAATTAGATGTCAGAAAGAAAATCAAGTATCTCGCTTCTTGTACAATTCTAGAATATGCCATTACAGATATAATTCCAACATCCTGTGTTATGCATCCAGCAACAGCACCGAGCAATATACTTGACAGCTTGGCACTTTGGCATCCAACACAATATCCAGTTAATATCCAAACACCAGAAATTACCACGCATAGCATCACTAACTAAATACTTCACCTGAAATATTACAAACCAAATACTTGAAACTTAAGATATCCACACAGTGCAGAACATAACATAGCTCTCCCACTTACTACTTACTAGTAAGTAGTAACAACACAAATTCTCAATTCCGCCATTCCAATCACCCCCCCCCCCCCCGCGCCCCAACACACACACGCACACAACTCAAATCTAGGTCAAAACAAATGACATACTCACTCCGTCCCGCAATATAAATCCGACATGCATATATAGGAAGCATATTTGTTAAGTAATATTTAATGGAATTGGACTATAGTTATTCTTATTAGATAAATATAGTAGTACTCTTTCTATTATAGATAAATATAATCTAATTCTATTAAATATTACTTAAATAATGTACCTCCTAAGTATACGTGTCGGACTTATATTATGGGACGGAGAGTGTAAGACTCATAACTACCATTAGATCATTGTGAGATCATCATGCCCAGTCAAAATTTGAAATTAACAGCAAAAAAATAAAGCTGCAAAGCGAGCATGATTACCGCATATAACCGCAACCTTATCGTAGGTCCCGCCGGCGGCATCGGCACGGAGAACCACCTTGATCTGCACACCATCGGGCACAAAATTAACCACAGAAACCACAAAAGAAAAATTGGGGGTAAAATGCAGCTCCCATGCCTAAAATCCATCGCGTCACCTCGGGGAACCCGTCCAGGTACTGCAGCCCGGGGTACGTCTCCACCAAGCCCTCGACGAACTCCGTCACCACATCTGCACCCCGAAAACCCCACCAATTCGTAAATTTCTCCAAAAAAAAAAGTGGGCGGAAACCATCGGATTGTCGAAGCAGAACGAGGATTCCACGGAAACAAGGGAAGCTGTTTCGCTGTACCGTTGGGGTCGTTGATGAGCTTCTTGCCCTGGGCCGCCATAGGGACCTGGAGCCGGCGCCGGAGGCGGGAGGAGAAGCGGAGGTGGAGCTGGAGGAGGAGTTGGTGCAGTGCAGCGCAGATGCTTCGTGTTGCTCCGCGCAGGGAAAGTGAGCTCGGGGTTTTGTCGCGCTCATGTTTGTACGCTTAGAGTAGTAGTGAGATTCCAAGGCTGTCCCTGTTGAGTGCTGACGCTTGTGTTGTTTGGGTTTGTAAATTGTAACCACCGCTGTCACAAAATTAGTGCGAATGACAAATATGCGGTTGCACTAGCAAGTCCCAAGAAAAGGTTCCGGCAGGAGTCTGGCACTTGGAGCAGGCTTGGAGCTTAGGACTGCACTGGCAACATTCCCATCCAGAAAGAACCTTGTAACAGAGGCCCTGTTCGTTTTTTTTTTTTTTTGACTTTATTTCTTCAAACTGCTTCACAGAGCTGTTTCTCTAAACAAATTCTCAAATCCAAAACCTTGTGATGTTAGTGTCGATATCTTTACCATCTACCACCATCTAAAAAACACCGATAAAAACCATCAGCCGCAACCTAAAAAAACAGAATATAGGCCCGCGGATATCTTTTTCCATTCATCTTGGATAGTAGTCCAACAAAATTCTAAATGACTTGTAAGCAAACTCCACAGTACGCACCAGTGGAGGCACATAACCAATCAGTCCCAATTAGAATGCACAATTCTTACACCCTGTTTTTTTTGTAAAATTCCTCAAAAATTCATGCGATCCCGCTTCTGGTGAGGGTGGATGTTTACTATTTTCCAAAGAAAACCCCACAAAAGCCTCGAGCACATCGGCTTTTTTACATTTCATGCAGCATCCACGCACGACGTCGCTGGAGCCCTTACCATTTAGAATCGATCTAACTGGAGACGTACAGACCATTGCCCCATTGCAAACTTCACCATCGAAATTAAAGATTCAATGCGTTCCAGGCAAAATAGACAGCAATCGTTTAGTACAATTGGCCGCATGCACGGACATCATCAGCAAGGCAAAAGCATAGCTTCAATTTATGCTTCTATAGGTCTACAAACTCTTTGAACTGCTCTTTGTATGATGTGAGGGCAAATGAATACGGAACTTGAATTCTCGGCCCATGCAAAGCACAAGCGGAAAGGCCCACATATATAAACCACATATTATAGACTTTTATTATATAATAGATTCTGATTCCTAATTTATATATAGGGGTGAGAAAAGGACCCAAGGATTTCGCCATCAGTATAGTACTTTTGGTATATGAATGAGGCATAGCACGTATTACTACTACTACTAGCTTTCTGAAGCGTGCAGCTTCTTCTTCACTGAAAGCGCTGCCGCTCGGTACCATGCAGCTGCAGCCATTGCTCCTGGATCTGGAACTGAGGCCAGGAGGTCGGGAGCAATGTATGATGACCGCCCTGCCTGCAAATGCAATCGAATTTCATTGCTATAGGAACAGAATATAATCAAAGGAAAATGATATAAGAGAAGTAATTCTAGTGTAGCAATCCTACAACCGCTGGAGTTCTTCAGAGCTTACGAAAAGTTTTGTGGGATGGGACAAGTGGAAGAGCATACCTTTGCTTGCATCTGTTTAGTGGATTCAGCACCAGCTGATGCTGCTTCAGAAGAAGCGATAAAGGCGGTCACAGGATCATTCCCAGCTTTAAGAGACTGTTTTAAGCACAATAGTTCACAAATAGGTACCGAAAAATCAATGTAGCAAGAGCAAGTAGATTTAAGAAGTAACCTGTTTCAGAACTGTAGAAGCAGGAATTAGAGCATCTAGCATTGTACGGTATCCTGCGCTAGCACCCCCATATTTGCTAACAGCAGCAACCGAGGCTTCTAAAGCATCAGCCCCTGTAGAAAAGCAACACACTTTGTTTAGTATGTAAATTACCTGAGAGATGGTAACGACAATCATAATGGTCACGTTTCTTACATTCATTTGCAGTAACAGTTGTGTTTTGTTTTAAGCTTGCATATGCAGCCTTGCAGATTATGTCATACCTAGAGCATAGTAGGAAAAAGAAAAAATAGTACTTATGTAGGAATCATATTGTCAATAATGAAACAAAGAGTAGACAAGCACATATTTCTTACAGGATTCCACTTGTTCCACCCATCACCCTTCGGACTGTTGCCCCAATCTCATTTATTACCCCAGCTGCATCATTCATAGGGTAACTGGCAAAGAGGAAATGCACTAAAAATAGGTCAACTTGTATGTGTGACTGAAAAAACCAGCCAACTAAAAAGGTCAAAATGAAACACCGGCACAATGACACGGAAAAAGACTGGCTGACCAACGAGTTTTTGGCCGATTTGGCGGGATCGGTAATTACAGAAGTAGCATCCGCTGCGAAGAATTTGCAGATTTGGTGCGAAGTCTGCATGGCCACCGCGCGGAGACCCCTCCTGGCCAACATGCGCCCGGCCGCACGGCAGCCATGTGGTGGAGCCAAAACCGCACGGCCACCGTGCGGTGGTCAATTAGCCATGGTAATTCCTAGTTGCTGAATTAATTTAGGTGTACCGCTTACAAGAATTTTGCAATATAGCAAATGAGCTCAAAAACTTATGAAATTTTTTGTGGAGCCTTCCGACACTTGTACTTGATTGCTATGTTATCACGGCGACAAGGCGAGGCGAGGCGCTCCGGAGGTGCCAGAACGCCTAGGCGCCTAGGCGGGCGTCTAGGCGATGATTAGACGATAGTAGGAAAAATAAGAAAATAGAACTCTGAAAGTCTAAATCAGGAGATATCTTAAAAAGGATCTAATTGTAATTTTATAGAACTCTGAGGACTAAATTTTAATAATATCGATCTTTTTATCCCCATCCCGTGGCCCGTGCTCGACTCTGTCCCATGTCCCCCTCGATCTCCTGCCTCCTCCTCTCCGGGCGACGCCGCCTCTCCTCTGATGCCTCCTCTTCGAGCGCCGCCGCCTCTCCTCCACCCCGACGCGTCGCCCAGGACGCCGCCTCCTCTCCTTGCGCTGCCGCATCTCCTCCGACGCCTCCCCTCCAGATCGGCCGCCGCCTCCTCCACCCCGGTCCCTCCCCGCGCCGGATCCGGCCTCCTCGCGCCGGATCCGGTCCTGCGCCGTCTCCCTCCACCTGGGCGACGCCGCCGCCTCCACCCGAACGACACCGGACCGCCTCCTCTCCTTGCGCCGCCACCTCTCCTCCGGATCGGCTGCCGCCTCCTCTACCCCGGCCCCTCCCCGCGTCGGATCCAGTCCTACGCCGCCTCCCTCCACCTGGGCGACGCCGCCGCCTCCACCCGGACGACGCCGGATCCGGCCTCCCCACGCCGGATCGGGGCTCCTCGCCACCGGATCCGGTCCCGCGCCGCCTCCCGCCGCAGCTCCCCGACGCCTGGAAGCTCAGTCGACCGCCTAACTTTGACAAACTAGGCGACAGCCCCTGGCGTCCACCTTGAAGCGCCAGGACGCCTAGGCGTCGCCTAGGCGACACCTTGATAACATAGCTTGTGTATTTTTTTTTTTCATAATTTTATCAGTTCCAAATTTTACTCGAAAATTCATGTAATCGTAATGTTTGTAGAAATTTCTAATATAGCAAACAACCTCAAAAACTTATGAAATTTTTTCTACAGGATCCTTGGACTTGATTGTGTAATTTTTCCAAAATTTTATCCATTCCAAATTTTACTCAAAAATTCATGAAATAAGCATGCACTACTCTGCTGGAATAATCATGCATGCAGTAATCTCCTACCGCATGGCTACCGTGCATGCATGGAATAATCTACCATGCATGCATGGAATAATCTGCTGGTGCATGCAATTAATGCAAGGAAGGCTATCCGTCTGTGGCATGTTCGGACAAGGGCCAATCCACATAAAGAGCCCTGCCATCACATCTTTCACTCGACAATGTCCAATCATTCGCGTGAGATGTCTTTCACCGACCTGCATGCTACGCCCGATTCCCTCCCGTCATTACCGGCGTGTCATTAGCACGCGATTTCCTCTCGCTCGCTATAAATTCAGAGCTACGGGCAGTCTTCGCTTGCACTCTTCAGTTACGCTCTTCGCTCGCATTTTCACTTTCTTCGCAGACGATTAAAGATTGTTTAGTGCCATCATTAGCGGTTATATTAACAAGTAATTTTTTCTCGTATGAATTGTCTTTATTAAATGTGTGGTTAATTAGTTATAGTTATTTAGGCATAATTAATTTAGCCTTATCGTTTAGGGCTTATTAAATTTTTGTTATTTACTTAGTTGCCATAAAATAGGTCGTAACGAATTAGTCGTTGTTATATTAATCCTAAGTATTTATTTGTGACCTAGTTAATTAGTTACGATTTATGCAGTCATAATTAGTTAGTGTCAGCTAGTTAAGTAGTTGTAATTAATTAGTAGTTGAGTAGTGCTAGTTACATTAGCGCAAAATAAGTGGTCAAATTTACGCTACCGTAATAAATTTTACTTGTATTCTGAAGTAGGCCGTAGTAATTTAGCCATAGTTTTGTACTGTTTATAATAGTCGTAGCTACGGTACAAGTAATTTATTAGTGCATGATACTTTGTGGGGATTAATCAGTCATAATAAATTAGGCTTTGTTATTTTCAGTATGAACTAGTCAGTGAAAATTTAGTACTCATAATTAATTTAGTGGTAATTAATCAGTCATAATTAATTTAGTGCCAATTAGTTAGGCTAAAGTAATTAGTTAGTAGTAAATAATTAAGTGGTAATGAAGGTGTGGTTTAATAGTGGTAAGGACAATGGTAATGAATTACTCATAATATTTAATATTGCAGTGTTCATTTGGTCGTAATATTTATTATAGTGTGCATTTTAGTCTTCAGTGTACATTATTTTGTAGTGTTCATCCGGTTGTAATATTTAATATGTGGTATTTCATCATCATTATCAAACTTCCCACTAATTTTCCGTCTATTCCATTTGTTGCAACCCATGTCTCACCGGCACTTCTAGAATCCTTCTACAATAAGGACCACCGGTGCAAGTTGTGGATCACTGGTGACGCGGATGGCCCTCCGCCCCTACTGCTTCGGTCGGGGAGGGTTTACTAGGAGCTGGACAATCGCTACGTCCCAATCTTCCGACACGGGCTTGTTGCCTCTTGCGAGACTACTCTCCGTTGGACGCCGGTTCACCCTAGACGCCAGTCTGCTGTCGGCACTTGTCGACAGGTGGAGGCATGAGACACACACCTTCCACTTTCGGTGGGGTGAGATGACAGTCACTCTGCAGGACGTCTCGTTCTTGACCGAACTACCTCTCCGGGGTGAGCCACTTGTTCCAGGCTATCTACCGGTGGACTGGAAGGCCAGGTTGGCGTATCGGTTCGGCATGCCTATCCCGGAGCATGCTAGTAGTCCCCCGGACTTGGCTGAGGCATTTCAGTCAGTGCCCGCAGGATGCACCTGATGAGGTCGTTAGGACGCACCTCATTGCTTACCTTCAGCTCTTTAGTTAGGTCCTGGTTCCAACCACACAAGGGATCAGCCATCCTTTGCGCCACATACCAGGGGTTGTGTGACACTTCACGGCGCAGCGCCGGTGCTACGCCGAACCTAACCGTCTGCTACGTGCTCCTGCAACTATGGAGTTGGGAGCACTTCCCTATTGGGCGCCCAGCCTTCGAGAGAGTAGTGCACCCGTACACCGAGTCGGATGACCCGATAGACAGGCCCACTATGGGCTTGTGGTGGACTGTTGCCCATCTGCGCTGGGCTAAGAGCAGATCGACAAGGTGCTACTCGTTGTTCCATAACGAATTCGAGTCGTTGCATGACAACGACATCATCTGAGCTCCATGGACTCCAGATTTCGTGCAGATGGTAGCACCACACGGACTGTCCATGCAATGCACCCAGGACGCCAGGTTATGGGCGACGACTTGCCATCTGGTGTTCGCACACAGAGCCTTACGCGCCGCAGCGCGTAATACGACAGTTTGCTTTATACCAGGTCGTACCCCCTCCGGACGGTAGGGTCCTACAGCAAGTCGTACACCTGTGAGTCAAACTTCGTCTAAGTAATGTTTACACCTGGTGGGTCGGCATGCTAAGGACTAGCAAGAAGTACACCATGAGTGGATTACAGCATGGACGGAGACGACACACTTGGAGGTCCTGCAGGAGTAGCATCCGTACGACGTTTGGACGTACAGTGAGTACCTAGAGTGGTACGTACCACGGTCGCGCGCCAGACTCACCCTTCCTCCACCGAAGCGCCCGGAGCAGTGACGCACCACGAGAGCCTCCACCACTCATTCGATCGTCACAGCGCTTCAGAGTGTGACGACACCATAAGACACAACCTCTGATCATCCCACTGATGATATTTGTACTATTCATTACTAAACATGTTTTGTATGTCATTTCAGGCATAGCGCATCGCAAGCACATCCGAGACCGCCATCCGCAGCCTAGACACAACACATAGGCTGCTGAAAACTTTTCAGTACATCTTCGCAGAGTCGAAATAATAAAAAACTTGAGCTACGGCTGTTCGACGGACAACGCCCTGCACATCAGGCAACAAGTGGGGGGACCGTGCTCACCCGCTAAGTCATCACAACCTAGCGAGTCCGGCCAGTGTCATAGCGCTACCCATCGGTCATCCGTGGGCCAGATCGGCAATAAGTCATGTACAAATCTATGTTCTGTTATTTTGTTATTGTAGGATCGGATAAACAGGTATGCCTTACGTTCCGCTATCATTATGTCATTCTCCCATCGCAAGTTCGTCGAGATGCATCACTTCTACCGTCCGCACCCTGTACACAGACTAGCGCCCCCTCCGCCATCTACACTGCATATCCAGGAGGTACGAGATTCTCAGTTTACGTCCAGAGTGTTTATTTTAACTAACATCGTTTCGTCTTGCAACCTTCAATTGACCATGGGGTGACGGCCAGTCCACCGATGAGGATACGAGCCTCCTGGCTCCTGCCAGGGAGCAGTACACGGGGCCAGGGTTTGGAGCGTACGCAGGACAGAGCTCAGGGTGTGGAGCGTACGCAGGACAAAGCTCAAGGTTTGGAGCGTACGCAGGACAGAGCTCCTCCAGGTTCACTGGCACACTGTACGTTTAAGGCCAGAGCTCCTCCGCACGACCGAAGTTGTAGACATCATACCTGGAGGCGATGCATTTGTATAGTCCCTCGTTCATGACTTCATTGCAGGTGGCCCCCAGTTCGGCATGTCTCAGCAAGACATCGATGCTTACCAGACTCAGCTTACTAGTGCACCTCCGCCCACTCAACAAACTCAACAGTCTCTGTACGCCTTCCGATCTGACATGCGCTCTCTAGACCGGCTGATATCCCACGAGACATGCTCGATGGAAACTTCCAGGCGCACACGAACGCAGCTACAACAAGCAGAGAGTACTGGCTCAGACAAGTGAACCATATTGTGTCACGTGTTATTCAACTCTGTGGCGAGGCGATTGAATGCACTAGTGTTTGACTGTTTGTCTTTTGGTTGCTTTAACTAGACATGGCATACCCCCGACGTACAAATGAGTCTCTTACCTAGAAGTCATGTGGTACTAAACTTTGCACATTCCAAGTCACACGAAATCATGAAATATGTGGCTCCGAAACCTAAAATCCTAGTTTTTGAGACCTAAACCCTTAATTTTGGAGACAATTTTACAAAATATAAAATTCTAGAAAATTACACAATCAAGTTCACTGTGTACGAATAATTCAGAAAAAATTTCATAAGGTTTTGAGCACTTTTGCTAATTAGAAAATTCCTACAAACAGTACAATTACATGAATTTTCAAGTAAAATTCAGAACGGATGAAATTATGAAAAAATACACAATCAAGTACACTGTGTCGGAAGGCTTCACAAAAAATTCATAAGTTTTTGAACTCGTTTGCTATATTTAAAAATTTCTGTAAGCAGTACACCTAAATTAATTCGCTAATCAGGAATTACCACGGCAAATTGACCACCGCACGGTGATCGTGCGGGAGGGGTGGCCACCGTGCGGTGATCGTGCGGGAGGGGTGGCCACTGCACAGTGGCCGTGTGGGACTGGCCAGCACTGCACGGTGGCCATGTGGTTTTGGCTCCACCGCATGGCGGCCGTGAAGCCGAGGCACGTGTCGGCCAGGAAGGGTCTCCGCGCGGTGGCCGTGCGGACTTCGCGCCAAATCTGCAAATTCTTTGTGGCGGGCACTACTTCTGTAATTATCGATTGCAATACCGCCAATTCGACCAAAACCTCCTAGCCAAACACACAGTGGAATACTACTAATAAGACACAAACTTGTCTTGAAAATGTTTACAACCACATTGGTGGTGGTCATATGACATTTCTGCAGGGCAGGAATCAAAAGTTAAATTTAAAATCTTATTGATGATGGGAAGTAAATTGTGGGGATTAATATATTTTTACTCACATTTCAGCCTCATCATAGTATCTTATCTAACCTTCAAGAATAAAATACAAGAGGACTGTAGATAGCAGGAATCACTATGCAATAATATGTAATGCTTCCAACTTACCGCTTTTTCATATCTTCAAGAATAGCTGTTGCACCTCTGTACATCTGAAAAGTATCAATTAATATTCTATCTTAAAACAGCTATCATCACATAAACATTAAACTGATAAACCCATATTAGACTCACTGTGGTTCCACAGTCACCATCACCCACTTTACTGTCCCATTCATTTAGGCTATCCTTGAGATCGATAATTTGTTTAGCACCTGCTTCAATAGCAGCCTCCAGAATACACCCTTGCTTGCTTAGCTCCTGAGGTTGAGAAAGAATCTGCACAACAATAGCTAGTTCATCATACTGAGAAATTGCAAGTGGCAACTGATGAACATGCACATTCCAGTAGGTGTAAAAAAATCCATGCAATAATCTTGATTAAACTTGCTGTTAGAAAAGAGAATGTTTTCAGAGTTTTCTTTTTCATCGCCAATGTTTTCAGAGTTTCCTTTTTCATCCGCACTGTTTTCCCCTCACCTTTGGTTCTGACATCAAGTAACTGAGATAGAGTAATACCAGACAACAACTGAAATAGACACCTATAACCCATGCAGAACCAGCAGAGAGCAATATGCAGTTCTTGTATACTTCCACATCAAATTGCAGGTCAACATACCTCCAACAGGATGACCTTAGAAAAGAGGAATTTGCTTTACCTCGTCATCCTTCATTGAAGGTGATGGTGGTACTGGAACAGGAATTTTTGCTGGTGGGCGGTTTCCTACAATCAACACTAAAAGTTAGAAAACTGGCTATTCAATAACAAAAAAAGTTGTTATAGATCTTAAAACTGACAACTGAGTATGTGTATATATTTTACCATGAAAATGTTTCATATACTAGCAATCTCATACTAAACATGTACTAAAAACTAAAATATATCTAGAACTTTGGTAACTCTTCATTCTCCATGTGAATTTATCTGCATCCGCCTACCCAGTCTGCCGCCTCCAATTGACATTTATACAAAGAAAAGTTTGTAAGTGTAGTGTTGCACTCTAAATGATAAACCACAAAGGCACAAACTCATGACACGTTAGCTAGTAATAGAAGGTACGAAAAATAGAAAACCACTGCATCAGGCCAACCTATAATCCTGATATAAAGTGGCTAAAGGTTGCAGACATCGTTAATGAATCTACATAGTGCTGAAATTTAAATTTGGAAAATGTTGCAAAATTTTTTGGGGAGAGGGCAAAGGTTTCAGTTTCATTAGAAACCAAAAGAAGGATTTTTAAAAAAAACATTGAAGCTATCTAGGATCCTACCACATTAGCCTGTAATTTGTGGAACCCAATAGAATAGATAAGTCAACTAGTCTTCTGCCAGCAAGAGCATTACCTTCAGAACCAACAGGCCAAGCCGGAGCTTTAGTTGGAGCATCAAGTCGCTGCAAAATGTTTTCGTCTGATTTCATAATGGTGATAGAGAATCCTGTATATAGAAACAGAATTTAAATAATTAATGTAAGTTACTTACAATGAGTTATTTGATTGTTACTTACAATGAGTTATTTAATTAGCCATAAGTCTACTGCTTGCATTGAAGATGAAAATGCACAATATATACAGCATGTTGGATAATCAAAAAAAGATTCGATGAGATTTGGTCAAAAAAATAATGATAATACTGTTGCATAGTCAAGCAACCACCATAGATCATCATAATTCATGTAGCATATTTAATAAAAGTTGAGAAATGATCACAAAGCTTAGCCACAGACTCATTTTAGGCCGTTCAGCAGAAGCTTAAGGTTATCTTAGAGAGATATGCATGCAAGAACTGACCAGCCATATCAAGTGATGACATAAATGTTCCAGTGTAGACTCTGTCAACAGCAATCCCATACTCCAATTGTAACTCAGGAACCGCTTTTCTTGCCGCAATCATAAGTTCCATGATAGGAGTGGCACCCAATCTGTATTTCAAAGATGGGATTAAACAATAAAGCACGGTGTAGTCAATTCATAGTGTAAGAATGCAGAGAAAGAAAATAGATATGCTGATAGTGTACACCTCTTCAAAGAGATGAAAGAAAATAGATATGCTGATACAGTAATACACCCCTTCAAAGAGATCACAGATCATCATGGTGGGTTTTAAAATGACTTTATATGGAAGATAAACATATTGTGGCAAACTCACACATACTTTTAAAAAGTGGAAAGCTGATCAACAAGCATTATCACCAACAGAATTCAGAATTTTAAAAAAAAAAACACTTTAGGTAGAAGCACAAGCTTCAAAGTGATTACAAGGCAGGCCGAAACTAGATTCAGAGATCGCACATACAACACTTTGTCTGAGTTGGTTCTATGACCCCTTACAGCTATTCCTAACCTATATTAGCCGTGGAATGAAGGGCTCTAGAATGCCCTAGTGAAGTCTCTTTGAGATGATGCCAGTACAGAATCAGAAATGATTTTTTTTCTCCAAGGAAGGCATATTTTCTTTGTTCCGCAGTAAGCCACCTTTCTAGCCATGTTCATTTGTTGTATGATCAGTAGGGAAGAGATAATCTCTCACTGAAGCCACTCGTAATGTTTCATACATGGATTCTTTCCCCCATAAGTGCTAAATTGCTACCCTGCTTCAATTCTAATGTTGTATATTCAGCATAAATTTCTTGAGAAAATTTTTCAATATATCCTAGTAATCTATCACTAACTGATAGTGCAAATATTACTCAACCCATACAGTGACAGGAAATGTTCAGAACTGTAGTTACCCATTGATTAGGAGAACAACATTGTTCCCCCTTGTTATAGGAAGATACTGAGTTTCCTGCAAGGATGCAATAGCACCACATGAATATACAAAATTGCCTAGAACTAGGCAGTACAAACAAGCATTTACATGAAATTTAGAAAAAGGGGGGCTGTCTGAGAAACAAAGAACTTCAAAACTACGATAAGCTTTAGTTTTCACCATTTTCAGAATGAGTTGTGGCAAGCTAAACTCAGCATAGTGTTAGATTTCATGAACAATTGAAAATATGGATTCATGGTACTGAAACAAAACGGATAAAAATGACAAAATTCTTTAATAATAATTATTCATCTGAAGGAGAAATGTAGAAACATAACGAGGTTAGAAATAGATAAATCACATATCACAAACATACCTGTGACAATATCTGCTTAAGAACATGTTCTACCACTACATCAACTGGCTGGAGCTCAACAACAGCAACACCAGGCTCTCCATGCTGGGAAACAAATCAGATGCTTTTTATTTGAGGAAAAAGCAAATTTACAGCTCTCAGGTACATTGAAAACAACATAAATGCACAAAAACTAATAACTAAATCCAAGTATGCCAATTGTTTTTGTGATCTATGAGGACAATTTGCCTCAAAACAAATCTATGAGGACAATAACTGATGTGGTTTAAACTTACAATTCCAAGGCCAAGCTCCATTTGCTTAGGACCTAAACGATCAGATGTCACTTGCCCAGGCAATGTGCAAACAGAAAGTGCAACTCCCATTGTACCAACAACCTCAGATGCATGTTTTGCTTCTGCGGCAACATCCGCAAGAGATAAACCAGCATCGGCAGCAGCCCCAGCAACCTGTAAAATCCAAACAAACTTAAGACTTCAGAGGACAACAACATAAAAATACAACAATGCATTGATTCCTTCCAGTAGAATGACCAGAAAATATTGATGAACCACAAGGCCAGAATTTGTTCACCATGCAAATGTAGATCAGGAGAAACAAAACGTTACCCTAACTAATCAATTTTTACACATAACATCAGCTTCTCTAAGTATAAGCTGGAAAAAGGATGGTTCCATTAGACAAAAATTTACTCTTACAGAAGATATCTCTGATGCCACTTGACCAGATTATTCGAACTAATTACTATTTAGTGTCTGCTAATGTTATTTCCACACTAGCAGACTAACATCTACGTTGAAAAGGTTTCATGTGTTCATTTTAGACAAGCATGGTGCAGGTTGTGGTCAAACTAGATGAAAAAGGGGGCATGCATGATCAAGTGGTAGATCAATCAAAAGGAAAAGGATTTTCTCAGGTGAGGTTTGCTCAATAAGTTGCGAAGTGTAGCATGCCGGTAATTGACACAATGCAATAATGCATAAAAGATAATCAAAGATTGAGAAGACAACAGCAACAATAAAATACCTTATGCACAAGAATAGTTCCTGCTAAACCTCTTCTACCAGCTATCCCTCGAGGTGGGGGAAGGGCACAATCATCTCCAACAATAACCATCTACAGTTGGTCGATAAATACTGATTAAAAGGTAATTATAACGTGATCTTCTATAATAAGGCAGTAAGATGTCATATACTCATCAACCTCCATCTTGTAGCCTTCAGATTTTGCCTGCTCAGCAGCTAAGCCAAAATTAAGTCTATCACCAGTGTAGTTCTGCAGTCCAACAACCGAACATGGGAAAAGAAATGCAGCGTAACTAAGATGAATTAAACAGACACACTTCAACAGAAATGAGCACTGCAGATTAATTATTGGCAAAACAGCACCAGTATCACTGCATCAAGCATGCATCAATATCTAAATAAGCCCCAGTAGCCCAGTTTCTTTTTAAGCACAGATCAAGGACAGCCTTCATCAAACAAGAGGCAGAGGGCGGTGCCAACAGCAGCATAAATAAAAAGAATAGTACAAGATTTCGTGTCTTAGATTGTATTTCAAATCTCAAGGGTGTTCCATTTATCCTTCTAAGTCTTTACCAGGGCCAGTTTCTTAATGCACCACAGGAAATTCGATGGAGAGAGAGAGAGAACAGGAAATACAAATATGTAGAACAGAGAAATAAAACAAACTTGTGAAGCATTTGAGCAGGAGAGACCAGACCACAGAGCTGAACTTTGCCACTAAAATTACCAAAAACTTAGATATCCATAATTGAACCCCCCCCCCCCCCAAAAAAAAACCATTTTTTTTTAAAAAGGTGGTCTTAACTCTGGACACTCCACACAAAGAAAGCTCGTTCAAGCAAATTCCATCTACGCAGCTACAAAACCCACAGTTAATGTTGACAAAAGACACAACGTAAGTGATTTTAGCACACCACCACCAGGACAGTTTAATTTGCCCCCCAAGTTCATTTGTCGAAATCCGAGCTAACAAGTTATTTTGGAAAAACAAGACCCCCTCTCCATCTGTCTATTTGCACATTCATGCATGTGTGTAGTTGTGTATGCGCACACGCACACAAAAGTCGAACAGGTGGAGAAAGCAGTAGTAAATTTTTCACGTGATAATCAAATAAACATTGCTCAACCCAAAGCATCAGATGATGCAATATTGCAGGTGCATTAGGTGTTTCCTATTATGTCATGATTGACTTCATAATAGAGGGCTAGAGGCTACAGAGTACCTTTACTATCAGAAGGCACCCCATGGGACCTGTCACAGCTCGAATAGCCTACAATGAAAACATGCAGTAGGAAAAAATGTGAGCTAGGGGATCTTAGCAACGAAAGCAGCTTGGTGCGGTTTCATTGAAAGAACCATACAGCTAAAATAGAATCAACGGGTGGAGAAGCGAAAACATCTCCAGAAACAGCAGCTGTCAACATTCCTGGCCCAACAAAACCAGCATGGGCTGGCTCATGGCCACTTCCACCACCTATGAACAAAATTGTCATGCCACAATGAGATGTTATAATATGAGTTCGAGAAAAGAGATGTTATAATATGACCTGAACAATATAAAATCTACCAGTCAACCTGTCCTGAAGCTAACAGTTGATATGATGTTTTATGCAGGAAGAACAATAATATATTAATATGTATAGAAGTGTCTATTGGACTGGTATCAGTGATTGCAAGGAGATGAATTACAGCTGGCTAGAGTAAACGCAGACTCAGATGCATTTTTAATTAGATCTCCTATCAATACAGGCAAACAACAATAGCATTCCCATGTTCACTGTTTCATGATAACAACAAAAGAGTTTACTTAATAAACAGTTACATAAAATATTCAAAATGGGTGCCTTCAAACTGTATCTTCAATGTATCGTATTTAAGATGACAAACTAACCTATGGCAGGTTAACTCAGTACAAGGTTTCATAACCACATACACTTGTAGATCATTTTCATCTATGATGGCAGAGCACTGAATGTCTTAACTTTTTAGCAATTGTAATCAACATAGAGGATCAGTTTCATTCACACAGATCAAATATATTAAAAAATGAGCAGGTGTCAAAATTATAACTAATGGACTACAAGCTCATGAATGTAGGCTCCAAGTCTGTTACTAAAACATGAGCAAGAATCTTGAGATAAAATAATGTTCTAGAGACAATTCAAGAACAGGAATAACAAGAAGAAATGTAATACCAGTAGAACGCAAAAGAGATAAAATGGGGGGAATGAAAACAATCCAAGGGTGAATAAAAAGGAAATGAAAAAGGGTTTTGCAATCAGACCCTTTGGCTTTAGAAATGCCAAATGAATTAGCGCTCATAGAGGTTCCCAAACCGTCTGGGGCCGGTCGACGCCTCTTGCATTTGTGGGGTTCATCACTCGGCAGAAAAGTTTAGCCAACACCCACATTTTACTGACTTACCTACCGCAATAGAAAGACCCCCCAAAGCACAAGGCAGAGCCCCCTTAGACCAAATTGCCCTTGAGGCAAACAGCCATATGAGAGAAGAGTGGGGGTAAGGTGAGGGCACCCCAATCATTACACAGCCAGTGGCCTAGCCAACCATGCCCTTATAAGCTATCATAGTACAAGCAAGCCCCATTCTCATTTCTTCTCTCAACAAAGAGCTCATCCAGAAAACAAAAGCCAGCCCCACAAAACCTCACCTCAGCCCCATTTCATTTCCCCAACCGAGAGTCAACCTCCCATTCTCTGCTTGACCAAACCCAAAGCCAAACACTACCCCAAGTTCCATGACAACCATAGAGAGGTAGTGAGGGAGGAGAGACTGGAGGAGAGGAGCACGAGGGGTAGGGGAAGAGGAAGGAGAGGAGCAAGGATGCGGCCGACCACGACAGCAAGAGAGGGGGGACCAACCGAACTGCAACGTAGCCGTCGCCGCCGTCGTCCATGAACCTTGCCATCCTCAACCCAACATTCTAGTAGGCCATTCTCTTCACCTTACCTCTAATGCAACCTCTTAGCATGGCCATGAGCACCATAGCCGGCTTGGCTATCACGCCATTGGCGGCGAGCCCGTAACCACCGTCATGCGCCCTTGAGAGGGAAGACGTACTCCCCAACGCACACCTCCCTAGTAAGTTCCGTCGCGACAACAATCTTAGGCCTTCCCAAAACCATGCATGGCAGAAGAATGAAACTAGGCAAAAGTAGTAACCAAAACAAATGTGTAAGGAGGGGGAAGGCTGAACCGGTGACGCCCCTAGGGCTCACGGTGGTGGTGGCCGAAGGAGCAGTGACCAAAGGTTGACGCCAAGAACGGCATCGCTCTAGAGCCGGCCATGCGCTCGGGGGGAAGAGTGAGGATCGGGCACCATCTGGAGGCGCCAAGGCCGGAGGAGTGGCACCAGAGAGCAGGGAGCCAAGCCATGGCGCTGGCTGCCGCAAGCCAAGAAGGCGCCATAGAAGCGATGCGCGGTGGAACCAGTAGGGTTGGCCATGGTCGCCAACGGACGACATGGCTAGCAATGAAACCAATGGCGACGGCCGGGGCGTGCGGGACGTGGCACCGGCACTGCGGTCGCCAAGCCGGAGGGGGCAGTGGCGCCGCACGAGGTGGATTGAAGAGGGGATGGGAAAAAGAGTGGGGGGAGGCGGCCAACGGTAGGGAGTGGCCTGATCTGGCCCTGGCCGGCCAAATATAAGGTGAATCTAAGAGAGAGAGGACAAATAGAAGAAAAAACCTACTTCGATAGGTACCTCCATAGCAAGGAGGTAGAGGATGACATTGACAGGTATTTCCTCCGCTTTACCAGTGTAAGCTACACATAGAGAATGAGACTTAATAATGAGCATTGCATTGCATTAAGAGTGATTGAGATGTGATATCGAGACGTGGAGAATGATCGTGTTATGCATGGTGTTATTGTTGCCTGTGCTTATGGTAGTGTTTGTTAGTCTATTATGCACTTGCTGAGTCTCCAGACTCAACCTTTGTTTTTTTAGATGATCATTGAGAACGTCATACACGGACGAGAGTAGCAAATGAATAATTTCACGTACCAGCAATACTTCATGTATCATCTTTTGTTATTATGTTTAGACTCTACTAGTATGCTATGATAGTTAGAGTCAAAATGATATAATGCATGTTGAGTCGCTGCAATATGAATAAAGCAGTAGTTGTTTAAAACTATTAGCGGTTGTTGAAAATAGTAAAAATATGCAATGGTGGTAGCATTTCAGGCCCAGAGGATGAGCGGGGTGTTACAAGAAAGACCAGTACATTGCATCACAGTATATACATGCACTCATGGAGAACATATTGGTAAGGACAAAGACTACCAAATCACAATAATGCATGTAGATTATCTTATTATCTGATAATGCGTGTTACTCCAATCCTCATGGTGATCTATGAGTGCTACAAACTTGGGAGTTCAAGAAAAAGACAGGGCAGCTCAATACAACTCTTAGATGGGCAACCTAGAGCATAACAGGAAAAAAAGTGTTCAAACACCATGGCAAACATAATGGATTTTCCTGTGAGGACCATGATGTACCATATTCACATGGGCAAGCAGCATGCTTTTTCTATCATAATGCCACAGCATGCAGTGTGCCTCTGTTACGTCTTATGTACAATACACTGCTGTCCTATGTCCTGCAACATCAATATCCTCAATGAACAAATCCAATACTGTACTTGTACAGTACAATGAACCTCCCATTTTAACGTACCACATAATCCCAAGCAACCAAGAGTTCGTACACCATCATATCACTCCAAAAACTTGTGAAACTGAAATAGCCATACTGATCCCTCAATTTATTGGTAATTTAAGAATTACATTTTAAAAGTAGATAGATGGGCTCAATGGCTCATGCTTGCTTTCAGGTGCAGTATGTCATGTTCTCACAAAAACATAAATGCAAAAATGAGGGGGGGTACCACAGAGTGGACCATAATAACAAGGGCTTAGATTTCATCCCTTCATGTAATTTTTTTCTAGGACTGCCAACTTAAAGGATGAAAGAGATAACACCATTACAAAAAGAAGTAAAGAATCATAGACTAACTGATTAAACCAATGTAGAGAAACCAGTACTGGTGTAAACCAACTTATTGTAACATTCAAATTTTACTACATTGTGTGGAAGCCAAGACGCAACCAGGAACTGGTTACTAACCATCTGAATTTTCATGGGACAAGCAATCACCTGGAACAATTTTGATGTTACACGATGTAAGTTGACTAGTCAACTAGTCGTGAACCAGATCCGATCCTGTCAAGTCAGTCATTAACCAGCAAAAGGGGTAACCCTACTAACATTGGATTGAATTTTGGGCTGGTTTGCAGAAAGAAGGAATGTGCAAGCCTCTTTGATCAGGTTGCAAGCAAATATGGCTGGTGGCAAGGATGGGGCCACATGGTGTGGCGATTGGAGAATGGTTGACAGCATAAGTTTTTTTGTGGTAGGACGAACAGTTCTGTGGCTTGTTTAGTGAATTCCATGTGGTAGGCAGTTTTGGTGCTGCAGGGTTAGGTTGTGTGGACCAGATGTTAGATATTTTGTATGGGTCTAGATGATGCGACTCAGCAGATCCTCAGCACGTGTGTTGTGTTTGGTTTTGTAGCTTCAACAATTTCCTTAATGAAATTGGGGGCAAGTCTGCTGCTTCTAAAAATCCAACTAACATTGTAATTAACTAATTATTAATTGAAAATACCACATGGTGATTTACAAGCAGATCTCCAAGCTAGATCATACCATATACTGTATTCTAAACAGAGAGCAATTCGACAGCATTTCAGAAATTTGCACAGCATCAATCATCGCATTCACAAAGCACAGTTCCCAACAAGGCGGTACCTGAGATGACTGCAACTTTGTCATAAGCACCGCGCACGACATCGGCACGAAGAACAACCTTAATCTGCACACATTTGACGGGAATTTTGTCAGAAAGTGGTCGCCAAACAACTTCAAAATCGTTTTTCTCTCGCGAACATCACCTGAGGGAACCCGTCCAGGTACTGCAGACCCAGGTAGGTCTCCACCAGCCCTTCGATGAACTCCGTCACCACATCTGCAAAAGCAAACCAATCCGACGCCCCGCCGAGATAATCGGAAGCGATTAAACCCTAGGAATAGAAGAAAAAAAAACCTCCCGAAAATCAGCGGGAAATGGGTGGAAATGGGCGCGGGGGCGGGTACCGTTGGGATCGTTTATGAGCTTATTTCCCTGCAAGGCCATGGCTTGGACTCCCGCCGGCGGCGCGGGCTCCGGCGATCGCCGGCGGAGGAGGGGCAAAGAGATTGGGGGAGAAGCGGCAAGCAGTACGAAGCAAGTCGCCTCCCCTGGTTCCGTGGGCTTTCCCCTGCTTGGCAGACGCGGATTAGCAGTCCACGGAAAAGGGGGAGATGGAATTACGGGAGTGCCCCTCTAGGTAGATGTAGGGGGGTAAAAACGGATCAAATTCAGTCTGATATTACTTATTTCATATCTTATTCTATATTTTTTTCGGATTCGGAGTCGAATACGAATAGTACCGGATAAGAATACGAATTCGAGTAGTGTCGGTCACAGATACAGAGCGATTATGAATACGAAAGCGAATATCTAGTCGGATATTACGCAGGAATCCAAAGGGCATACATAGTGCGCACGACACCCATCATGTATTTCTAAAGAAATTT
The DNA here is from genome assembly GCA_036346265.1 of Melocanna baccifera. NCBI lineage: Eukaryota > Viridiplantae > Streptophyta > Magnoliopsida > Poales > Poaceae > Melocanna > Melocanna baccifera. The sequence continues at coordinate 6,476,821 of CM070683.1, read as the reverse complement.
TTTGGCAAGGTTCTGGTAGAAAATATTTTAAAGGTAGCTCCACCAGATTTTTTTACACTTCCAAAAAACTTATTTGTATTTTATTGGATTTGTTGGAATTTGTTTGGATTTTTCTTAATTTTATTTGAAAGCACAGAGCAAGAAAACTTATTTTAACTATTTTCTAAAAGCTAAAAATAGTTTTTATTATTTTTCCAGAACTCTCCTCAATTTATAGTATTTTATGAATGTTTTATAATTTTTCAGAGATATTTGCATTTTATTGGATTTGTTGGAATTTATTTGGATTTGTTTAGATTTTATTTGAAAGCTAAGACCAAAAAAACTTATTTTAACTATTTTCTAAAAGCTAAAAAATAGTTTATATTATTTCTCTATGTTCTCCTAGATTTATAGTATTTTTTGTAAATTTCTAGAATTTTTTGGAGTTATTTGCATTTATTGGATTTGTTGGAATTTATTTGGATTTGCTAATGGGCTGATGGGTTGAAAATGATGATTTGACTGATGGGCCGGATATCCAAAAAATATATCCGGATATTATCCGATAAAATCCTGGATAGTATCCGTATCCGTCGGATAGTTCTTTTCCGAATCCGAATTTGTATCCGAAAACAACTATCCGAATCCGATAATTATCCGATATGACTATCCGAATTCGATCCGACTCAAATTCGGCGGTCGGTCGGTCGGGAAATATCCGATCCGTTTCACCCTTAGGTAGAAGTAGGAACCCCCCTCCTCATCGTGGACTTCTATGCGCTGTGTTCCAAATGTACTGAACTATTCACCAAAATGTGTCCTGCAGCAATAACAACAATAAGAAAACATTTTGTCCTAAATAAATTAGAATATGCTAAGAATCTCTTCAAGATCAAAGAGACGAGAGCATTGAAGACCTACCATATAAAAACCATAAGGCGTACAACCTGCCAACTGAATCAAAGAGCCTAAAACACTACCTCTAAACACCTACCAACAGTATGTGTCCTGTAAATATTATTTTTAAATGACATCGGATGCCTGGTTTTGCAAAAACAGTCGATTCTATGAGCTAGGCAGCACATGACACCTACCGCACCCCTTGCTTGATAAACTCGGCAAGCGCAGGAGGGCTCTCAAGCGTTGCAGGCGTGCAAGTAGTGCATCAGGCAAGCAGGAGGCTTTGCAGCTCCTACCGAGCTCCTTTGGCTCGATAGCTCTGCTATCTTAGTCGAATCGTTCACTAATATGACCATATAGCAATATTTTTTTTCAAAAATAGCCTTTGAATGCCTGTTTCTGCAAAAAATGGTCCCCTCCTCGAATTCGGTGGGTGCGGTAAGCGACATGTGGGGGGACGCTCGGGTACGGTAGGCATGCAGGCGATGCAGTAGGCCGAACGGGGCAGCGTGGCATGCTGGCGGAGAGCGCAACGGCAGCTTTGCTGAGCCCGCCTGGTTCGGCAGCTCTGCTAGCCTAGCCGACCACGCGGGCACGATGCGACTCGACAGTGATTCCTGTGGCTCTCGGCTGGATGCGACTTCTGGCCCACACACCCACATGGGTTTGTAGATCGGCAACATCTCCCTTCATGCATAAAATGCTATGCCTCCCTCTCAGCTAGCTCATTCAAAGTGGCGCAGCTAAATATCTTCACTGTCGAGTGAGAGAGCGCCGAGGAAGAAGAAAGAAAGAGGAAGTACAAGAGAGTTCGAATAAAGTTTTTTAATGTGGTTTTGTTGTGGTTTATAAAATTTCATTATTACTATTAGTGTGGTTCCGATAAAAACCTTCATGAAAAGGTATGTTTAATTCACCTGCGAGAAATGCAATTAATATGTTATTAACGTTTTGTTAGCTTAACAATTATTATTTGAGTACTGTTATTATTTGCTTGACGGTTATTATTTGTACATTGTTATTATATGTGCACTATTTGTATTTGTACATTGTTATTATTTGCTTAACGATTATTATTTGTGCACTTTATTATTTGTACGATGTTTTTATTTGTGCATTGTTATTATTTACTTAACGGTTATTATTTGTACACTATTATTATTTGTGCACTGTTAATAATGCTTAATGGTAATTATTTGGGCACTCTTATTATTTGTACACTATTATTATTTGTGCATTGTTTTTATTTGTACAATGTTATTATTTGTACACTATTAATATTTCTACGTTGTTATTATTTGTACGTTGTTACTATTTGTACGCTATTACTATTTGTACATTGTAGGTACCTGTTGGCGGATATGGAACACTTATTTGTTATCTTACTTCTACACATGGAACACTTGTACTAACCTCACCTTGCTGTAGACAGCGAATTGCAAGCTCACCGAGTGGGATGGATCCATCGTATCTAATATCTGGTGAGGTTTACATCCACAAACTACACATCCACCTAGAAGAGTTATGGAAGGAGCTCCAGGACTAACAACGATGAGTTTCGCAGGCAGAGAATCAGGGAGAGGAACAATGAGAAGGTCGTGCACCTCAGCAATGACTACCACCCGTATTGCTGCTGCACCAACCGGAGTTGCACCACTACCGTGACAACCAGCTGCATCCACGCCGTCCGGATGACCACCATGCCATGTAGGTATTTTACTCTGGATATTTTCCAACTTTCACCAAGTTTGTCCTACTTAAATTTTCATGTAACACCTGTAGTGCAAATACACAAGTTTGCAAATATAGAAGGAGGCCATACTAACAAAGGTGTCGAGCCAGGGCAACTCGGTAGGAGCTGCCAAGCCAAGGGGCCCGAGCTTGCCACGTCGTCTACCTGCTGCCGCTCTTGGCTTGTCCTGTTGATCAAGGGGGCGTAGTAGGTGACATGTATTGCCTACCATGCCCTGCAAGTTCAGGGAATGAGCCATTTTTGAAAAATAAACGTCTGGGGGCCATTTTTGAATTAACACTTCAAAATTTCTCGGTAACCTCAATTTTTCTTTTTTATGAAAAAGAAAGAGGAAAACAGAGATTGAGATAGATGAACAGATGATTCTTGTCATATAATTAATTTCATGGATCAAAATTTTTTTATGTTGATTGGATAGTAAGATATTGTTGTTGCAAATTTGGTACTCCCTCAAGTCACAAATCATGTTATTTTGGACATTAACATAGTCTCCAAAATAAAATTTTGATCACTAATTTTTATTATAATATATTTATAAAATCTAATAAAATTATATTATTATGAAAGTACTTTTTGAGACAAATTTATCCATATGATTTTCATGTATTCAATGTAAATATTTAAAAAGATATTGATGACCACAATTTTGAATGTTTGACTGCAGCTATATCTAAAACGATATATATTTATAACTAGAGGGACTATAAAGCAATACATAATATGTGCACAGAAAGTATATATATATAGCTGCAGTATATATATATATATATATATATATATATATATATATATAATATTCAAATATTGTTTTAAAAGTTATTGCTGTTAGGAACATAGCCCAAGAAGTAGAATAGTGAAAAATAAGTGTGAAAGCTTTACTTGCATGATTAGCACACATAAATCTTCGTACAACAATACATTTGTTCATGCACATTCTCTTCTTGGTCATTCATATGCTACTACTGTGTTCCTTGGTAAAGAAGGGTTGGCAAAGAGTCTCCGTTCATCTCTCAACTGCGAATCCACCAAATCACTGCAAATTTATGCGGTCCATTTCGTCTCTCAAAACCAGAAAACGCTTGCACAACCTCTGACGGACCCAAGCCTGTATCCGATCTGGCGCAAACGAGGTGGTGCCAAGCAGCGACAAGATCAGCCGCTCGCCAAAAACTCCCAAGCAATTCGAGCAACACTGCAGAAGTAAACCAGTAGCACAAGAAGAAAAAGAAGTACACGAAACGTAAATCGACGCATAAATCTCTTGGCACAGTATTGAGCCACTTGCACATCCAACTCGATTTCTGGCACAGTATTGAGCCACTTGCACATCCAACTCGATTTCAAGTTAAGACAGGCAGACATAGAAGGCACCACCGACATGGTGCAAGAATACAGAGCAGGCAATTCAAGGAAATCAATTCTGCTGCACATCTGATTGAATTGCAATACAGAAAATGTCGCCTGTAATTGGGGGGCAAGGCGTCTAAATTATTGGACACCACACACGCAGGCACACAGGGCGAAACGAAACATTTACAGAAAAGTATCCCTGACAAAAAAAATCTCGGGATACACTGGGAGGCGAAGAGTGATTTAGCCGACCCATCACCCCGTACTGCATCGCACACTAAGTAGTAGCAGCTACCTGCGCTCGTATCATCACCGCGAGGAGGCGAGGACGCTCGCCCTCCTCACTCCGCAGATGATCAAACCGCGTCATCACCGTCGAGTGGATGGGATGCTCACACCCCGTGCCCTGCAGATGATCAAAACTGCATCCTACGAATCGACCGGCGCTACCAGCGTCAAATCCTTGGGCTCAACCAATCCACGATGTCACTCATGACCACCTCCTTCTCGGGCTCGATAAGGAGATCATGCAACAATCCGTCGTAAAGTTTAATGGACTTGTCCAAGGATGAAGCTTCTTCGTATAGCTTCTGTGAACCCTCGGGATCGGTCACCAGATCATCGGCGCCATGTAGAACCAACATCGGGACGGTGATTCTGTGTAAGTGCTGCTGCAAGTACGATGTCAGGCGGAGGATCTCATAGCCTGTTCTAACTCGGATCGAGCCGGTGAACACAAGCTGGTCTGAATATTTTGATTTCAGGGCTTCAGGGTCTCGGGACACCGGTGGCCCGTTCCTGTGTGAAGCGGTGAACTGGTATCTTGGTGCTATGAGGGCGAAAACTGGGGCCATGACCTATGATAGAAAATAGAAAATATTTTTGAGAAGCAGACAAGGGATGATAGAACAAATCTGTCCACAAAAGCCGGTTACTGTTACACGATACTCCAAAGTTTACACATAAAATTTTTCTCACAAATCATTCTACATTTCAATAAATAGCATACCTTTATGATCGGATGGGCAGGCTGAACACGAACAGCTGGTGATGTCAAGATGATACCCCTAACACAAGTCTCTACCTCTGGATCAAGCACAGCCTATGAAGAATAAAAAACAATAAGATTTATGAAGGTGCACACGAATGCACAAGCACACCAATGTATCAGTTAACACCACACTAATATAATTCATACCTTCAGAACGATTCCTCCACCAGTTGAGTGGCCAAAGCAGAAACAAGGAAGACCAGGGTTATCAGCCAAAACTTTCTTGAGATACATTTTCTACATTGAACAAAAGGCTTGGAATAAGATTTTACACAGGTGGTCTCAGACAATGCAAAAATGTTCAATTGCTCATACCAAATCATTGACAGCAAGATCAAGAGATTGCACATATCCATGTAAACCGTCACTTCCACCATGGCCTGTATCACAGCATAATCTACAGGTTAGAAAATACTAATGAACTATAAGTTATACCAAATTTGATGAAAACCCATCAAAGTTGACTACAACCTACAGTTTAGTATCAATTTGACAAAATCTGAATTAACTGATTACGCTTCGTCAAATTGTTTCTTGCATTTACCACTATCATTGATTCCTACGTTCTACTTACTAGAATATCAATGTGTTCTCTTACAGAGTTCAATAGCTCAAACTAGGTAAAGATCCACATGGTTAATATCAGAACGAGGTGCAAAAATGAATTTAGCAGGTTGTTTGTCTAATTTCAACAAGAGTAAAGCTAAACTGACAACGGCAAAATTGGTCACAGGGATTAGAATGATGTTTTGAATAGTACCCCAGTATGTCGATCTCTCAAAAAATAATTAATTTCCACATCATTTTCTTCTCTTCCCTTGTACTAGTAGTTCCGACTTCTGAATTATTGCGATTTTTAATTAAGAATCCACAAATTGGAACCTGTAACTGATGCACCATTATAACTAAGCCCCCAGCTTACAAACCATCTAATATGTATGTACGAAGGTCAGGGCCATACTTTGAAGGCTTAAAAGTCATACACTCATTCAGAACCTGAAAATCCATCAAATGTTCTCGAAATGATGCGATCAAAAGATGAGCCGGCTTAGTATGTAAGTATCTGGATCAACCGAGGAATAAAATCCAATATGAAGTCCGCAAAATATCACCAAACTAGAGAGAGAGAGACTCTGGACTACACATCCAAAGTAAAGCCCAAAATTACACCAATTTACCTCACTAGCTGCATCATTACTCCAAATTTACACCAATTGATGCAGTTCATTCTGGGAGTTAAGACCAAAAGCACTTAACAAAACCAAGTGAGCCCTTTTCTTCATTTTTTTGTTAAATGTTTGGCAAATTTTATAATGCTCTATTAGAAATTTTAGCTGTCCTCAGTTTCAAGCCTCATTACGAACCTATGACCATTCAATTCACCATCAGACTCTTTTTCTTCTTGTGCTCGAATCAGTAAATAAATAGTCTTTCCCCGTATTCGCTAAATAAAGTTAACAATCACAATACTCAGCAGTAAGAAAACAAAATCAAAAGAGCACAGTTCACGCAATAATGAACTTGTAAAGCGTTGAGGGGATTAAAGAACTCACCAGTCCAATCCATCCCATAAACCTTGATACCAATCTCATTCAACCGCCTCGCTAGATGATAATACCTCCCACTGCCACATCAATCAAAGGCAGGCCAACCATCAACCACCAGCCCAGTCAAACCAAACCACCCGTTTTAAATGGCAGACAGGAACAGAAACCGTTCTTACCTGTGCTCATTCAACCCGTGCATGACCACAAGGAGCGCCCTGCACCACGCATCAGCAGCAGCAAAGGACAAATGATCAACACAAAGAAAACAAGATTTGTTCGGGAAAAACTAAAAAGGGAACAAAACTTGCGAGCGCGTGATATTTTTTCGTCTCGTTCTGTGTGCAAAGATCAACGCCTGTCACCTTGGCTTCATGGCGGAGGAGGACGCGTGGGGCCACCAGCACTGCGTGAACAGCGTCTCGCCCCGCGGGGTGGGGATGAGCTCGTACTCCCGCCCCGCCTCCCGCGCCCGCCGCACGGCTACCTCCCGGCGCGCCGACGCCTGCCTCCGCGCGGCGGCCATGGGGGACCCGGCCGGCACCCGCAGCATCACGGCCTTCCCCTTCTTCCCGTTCGCCGCGGACGCAGACGCGGCCACGGCGTCCGCCGCCGCCACGGCCCCCGGCCGCGCGCGCCAGCGGAAGGGCAGGAGCAGGAGCAGGACCACGGGCTGGAGCACGGCGAGGAGCCGCCGCAGCGCGAGCAGCGACAGCAGCGCGCTGAGCCGCCCCGCCGCCTCCGCCGCCTGCATGCTCCCTGCCATTCTCACAACCACCGACGCCTCCTCCTACTCCTCCTCTTCCTATCCCTCCCCGATGCGCGCGGCGACGCAGGGCGCGGGTTGGTCGTTGTGGGCGCTGCCGCTCCTCTCCTCACGCCCTAGAAAAAGCTCCCAATCCCGGATCGATCAGGCCGGCACCGCCCTAAAAATGGAGACTCTCCCACCGAAATTCTCCAATCGCAACAACAGCAAGAAGGAGAAAAAGAATCAAGGAAGAGAAAAGAAAAGAAAGGCGTTCGAGCTGCGATTCGAATTATCCTGCCGTTTTTAGCCGGCGGCTTGGAATCGGATTCTCGTGGCTTGCGGCGGTATCTATATCTCACAACGAAGAAGAGTATATATAGATATACATACATAAGCCGCTGATTAATCGGTTTATTTATAGCCGCCCCCCCGCCCCGGAGGCGGAGGCGTCAAGACTCAAGACGAAGCGAACTAGCGCAGCGAGCGAGGCGGCCACCTCGCCCCGCCGCGGCGACGAGGGGGCGCGCGCGGGTCCCACGTGGCGGTGCGGGATAGGGCCCCACGCACTGGTATCTCTCTCGGCGGAACGTGTGGCGGGGGCAAGGAAGGGACGCGTGGCGGCTCGAGAGCGGCTGGGCCCGCCGGTATATGAGACCGTGCCGTGCGTCGCGGGAGATGGGGCCAGGGTGGCAGTGGGGGTAGTAGGCGATCGGTCGCTGTCCGTTATCCTTTTTCCCTCGTTAGCATCGCATCGCGTGGTCGTCTCGTGGCGTGGGGAGGTGAGAAACGAACGGGAATAATACGGCTCTAGAAATTTCGGGAGCACATCAGCATATACGACTATGCTAGTACTACAAAATAAGTTGTGTGCTAATTTATCTCCGTCCAAGACAAAAAAAAATATACTAGTTGCGAGTGAACTCGTGTGCAACGAGCAGGCAGATTATAATATGTTAAGCTTCTACTTGCCCGGATACCTTGGGGGCGTTGTGTTCGCTGCAGACAGTCTCGAGGAGGGAAGCGTGCCCTGTTTGTTCATTCCTCTCTCTCTCTCTCTCTCTCTCTCTCTCCTGCTTTTTCTAGACGGTGGAGGGCGCGGCAGCCGGCAAATCTGTTCTTTTTCTGATCCCCTGTTCTGTACTTTGTACAGATGCTTTAGCAGACGTAGTACTCCCTCCGGCAGTAAATACACACTGATACAGTCTTAAAATACAACTATAATCACTAAATTATATTATAATATATTTATAAATAGAATAATATTATAAAAGTATTTTTCAAAACAAATGTTTAAATAAAAGAAATATATTAGCAGAGGGTGAATGCCCATCGGTGCATGTTTTGAGGCTAATGGTCACTATTTGAATCTTATTAATTATGTTTTGAGTAGGTTTATTCGTGGATATTCATGATTTGATATGCCAATTTTGCCCATTGATGACTAGTTCATGTGGTACCATGTGGCTAATAGTCACGATTCGAATCTCATTAATTATGTTGGATATTCATGATTTGATGTGGCATTTCAGCTGCTGGGAGTGATCTGCACCCATTTTGGAGAAAAAGGGCGAAGCCAGTTTTATCAAGTATGTGCACTTCTCCCTCTCTCTGATCGATAGTTTGTTGGCTTCTCGTGCTTCATGTGACAACGAGTTCAATATTTATACATTTCTAGGTCTTCATCATGCCCTTAATTCCGCCACAGCGTCTGATCAAGCTCCGCACCAGCCTATGTCATGTTGAGCACATCGAGTCATAGTCATCGGGCTTAATCTGCACCACGCTCTCTTCTCTACCCTGGAGCCAACCGAGCACCACCCTAGCTCGCGTTGCAGCTCCATCGACATGCTCAGTCTATGGGCCTGTTCTTTACGGCTTCTAAAAGCCGCTTTTGACTTTTGCTACAGTAACTAACTTTTAAACGGAGTATTTTTTTAAGATGGGGTCTACAAGTTAATTGTAGCACACGTTAAAAAACTAATATCTGTATCATCAAAAATCGCAAGCGAGTATCTCTCTTTCCGCAATTTCTATCGCAAACAGCCAAAAAGCCATCAGCCGCAGCCAAAAACCATCAGCCGCAGCCGGAAAGAACAGACCCTATATTGTGTCCTTATCTCTGTTGCCACACTCGGCCTAGCTTGGCTGCAGCTTATGTTGCGTCTCCGTCACTCCACTTGGCCTAAATCACACTCTTAACTCTGCCGTCATACTCAGCGTGCAAATCGAAAGTTTAGAAATTTGGCTAAACTCCTTTTAAAAATATGCTGAATGTATAGTAATTTTGTATTTTTTTTCTTTTACTCAATGTATGATATAGCACATATATGGTGCTTGATCGTCCGATGTTTAGAACCTAAATACAACTAAGAGCATGCATCACTTCAATAAGAATTAGTTTCCCTTATGCAACGGAAAGCAAATTTAAAAATAAATATCACCAAGATCAATGTGTTCATTCCCCCGTTGTGTAACATTGGCCATACAACTCGAACTAAAATTATAGAAAATACCTTCCTATAATCAACTACCAGCAAATTTTGTTTCAAAATTAAACTCACAATATAACCATAGATGAACATCAGTAATAACTTTTATCAAATTTACCCATTTAACTAAACTACATAGTACAAAGCAACATCCGGGTTGACCTTCTTTTCTCGCATCCACCATGCTGCCATCGCTGATGCCGCTTTCCCCATCGGTAACATTGGGGCTGAAGCTCGGGTGGACAAGGGTAGGTGCATCGACGAGCATGATGGGCGATGACGGTGGAATGCTTGGGCGTGGCAGTGCATGTATAAGATAGGTGCATTAAATAGAATTGTATGTCGCATTCCAAGACATATTATCTTTCAAATAAACAACAATATCTAAATAAACAACAATACTTTCTAAGAAGTTACAAGTGGGCTACTTAATTTTAGTTTAATATGCCTTAAGAATGGGAACTAGCCCATGTTAGAAAAAGTGTTTTTAGGCTATGGGAACTCACTCTGAGGAAGTTTTAAGTTGCTATACATCAAGCATGTGGCAGATGGAGCTAATGAGCTAAAGCCTAAAGGTAAAGGCAAATTTTAAAAGAAAACAAAAGCTAAAGACAAAGGATAGGAGAACAGGACAAACCGATAAAGTGACAAATGCCTTTGCTCGGTTGCTCCCCGTCCTCCTCCATTGCTCTCTCAATTTCTCAAAGCAAGTTAGCTTCATCCCCATCCCCCCTTCCTTATCCACCAAAATCCAAGCAAGCAAACCAAAATTAAGCCATACATGTTATAGCATTGCAATCATAGAAAGAAAAACATCGCATTCGTCCAAACAATTTTGACATGCATGTATATATGAGAGAGATTAGGAGGACAACATGGGGGCTGAACGGCACAACGTGAATGGCAACCTTGGCATGCCGTGACGACGGACATGGGCATGGAGTTCTTGGGCGTCAAAGCGACGACGACAGAGAGGAACTTGGTTGCTAGTTGGCCCATTGAGGAGGCGGTGTATCCAATCCATTGCTGGACTGGTAGCTACTGTTGATATGGCCACCTTTTCTTTTTTGAGATGAATTGATATCGTTACCTGCCTCAAGAGAAAGAGGCAACAGCAAAAATATTGGTGTATTCTCATAAGCAATCGTAGTCCATAGTAAATTTTAAAATTTTGAAGCCATTCTCTTACAATTTGTAGGAGCACGCATACGCAGATGCTTAACTTTCTGGACCAATGAGTTTTAGTGGTTAATGTTGAATGTAGTTTTCATGGGATAAATATGAGTTCTTAATTCTTCAAAGCACATATTCATTTGCGTGAAGTCCCGTTGAACTATGTTGGGATATAACTTGTTAATTTTTACATATTTTAAAATTTCTTTACTTCTAATATTTCTATCTCTATCTATGTATCTATGTATAAGAGGAGATTGTCTGTTCATCACTCCACACTACTACAAATGGAGGCAACTAGCGGAGCTCTCTTAGCGCAGGCAACCGACTAGGCAAAGTTGGTTTGCTTCTTTTGTGTGGGAAAATAAATGCATCTCATCATGTTTTTTTTCTACCATAAATGCAAGCGATATTATTTAATTATATTTTATTGAGCCAATGGTTGCACGTGTGGACCAGACCGCTAAACCAATGTGATCACTGGGTCAATCACTGAAAGCGTTTGATGGTATATATTACACTATTTGGAAACTCTGTTGTAATACACGAGCACCTTATTAGTAGTAGAGATAAACTTCAGTTCAACTATACTTCATTTATTTGTTAGCCATACACAAATCTCTAAACAAAAGGGGGAGAATATCTCCTCAAAGATGGTAGCAACCAGTTGCACAAAATACAACTGTCCATTGATCTCGTTTGCTAGCGTTGCGTTAAAAAAAAAACTACTCCACAAATTCTTCGTGAAGAAACAAAACTAGAAAAAAAAAGGTTCTAGATTAGGACCCATAGTAGCTGTCGTACTTAGATATGACAATGGCATCCCGTCTCTCGTCAACTCGAGAAATTCCTCTATCATGCAACAAACAAGATGAAGAAGACAATATGGGAATGGCCGTCCCCGCCATGCTCCGATGTGCATCTATTTACAAGTAAACTAATATATCTGCATTTCTAATACATGATTTTTTTTACCTCTATCCTTATTTTTTTATAGTCTATACCATATAACTCATTCAGTACTATTCTATCAGTTTATGTACTACAAGTTTACTTATTTCTATTTAATCATAAACTTATGAAGTTGAATGTAATTTTATTTGAATTTAGGATCTTACTAGGCCCCGCTTGTTTCAGCTTTTTTTTCAGCTTCAGATTTTTTTCACTATTCAGTAATTCATCTTTTTCTAAATTTTGTTAGATTTTTTGGGCTTTTTTGCATTTTTCTTTTTTTCCCGTGTTTCTTTGCATTATCCGTGATGGGCTAATATATTTTTCTATTTTTATATTTTTTAAAATTTAATTATATTCAAAAAGTCAAATCAACTACAGTAAAAAATCAGTCAAAAGTCATCGCTAAAACAAACACCTTTGTTCCCAGGTTTGAACGAACGAACTCTTCACTACCATATCTATCGGTGTACTCTCAGGACGTATCTGGCTGGCTGGGCGCGCGACGATTGGTGAGCAGCCAGCGGTTGTGTTGTCCAAGGCAGGCAGCCGACGAAGGACCAGGGCGCCGTGCGCTTCACGTACGCCGCGGAAGATGCGACACGAGCGGCTGTACACAGACGACCGCACAACGGTATAATCTCCGAAAAAAGAACATGGCCGCACAACGAGATCACGTCGCAACTGGCGCACGACCCGACGAATCTATGTACCGAACGATCCGATCTGCTGCTCTCTTCCACGCAAAGAATTTGTGCCCACATGTACACGTGTTGACATCCGCCGAGAAACGCATCGCGCGGAACGTCGTCTAGTTTATTTTTTAAAGATTTTTTTGATCTTTTCTTTTTTTCTCGTATGGACTTTTCTTTATACGGCATGGAACAGATGCAACAGCCGATGTGATTCGTGCCGTCCACTACGGAAAAGAGAGGAGAAAATTCAGACGCACAAACAGCCACCAGAATCGTGGACTCACGAAACAGTCCGTATAAATGACTCACGAAATGGCAGCATGAAGTGTAAATGTACGCTTCTCTGCAACGAAGCATTGGAGGACTGTGCCAGATGTACAGAAGCTTGGGTTAGAACCATAAATGGAAGTGCACAACATGGCACAAGATTCAACAATAATCACACCATGTACAACATGACAGCCCTATTCCTAGAAATCGCGTGTCAAAAGTATCTAACCTAATGGCCTGTTACATTGGGGCCTGAAAATAGACAAAACCGAAGTTATATTACAGCACAACACAGGGAAGGCATTGGTAGTACAAGGCGCGAAAGACCATCCCTAGCAGCACCACGTCATGATCGGTTTGAATCAAGATTGCGTTTGGACTTTGATCGATGCTGTGGGGCGGTCGTGGTAGAAGATATTTCATCTTGATCCATCAAAACTTCATGGTGCTTAGGTGCCAAGAGAATTGTTAAGGCACTCAATATAGCGCAAACATCACGATCCAATAGCAACCGTGTCATGAAGATATTGGCTCATAAGGAAAAGAAAGCCACAGGTGTTTCAATGCTTCGGAGGCACTTGGTCGCTTCTTCGGATTTACCTCAAGAAGGTATGCAACAAATTCAATGAAACCTTGATCAGCCATGGGCAGGCGGTGCCGCAAAGATGTCTTTTTCGGAATCAAGTATTCCAGCCTGTTACTTTCCTGAAACACAATAAATGGCAGGCTTACTACATAATGGTGTAACGCATAATATTTTAAGGAGGCATTTACTTTAAAAAGTATGTCTGTGATAGGGAATGTAAAAAAGAACACACATTCAAGAGTTCAAACCTGATTTCTTTCATACAACATGTGGTTCTTTGTGAAGTATTTGTAAGTTTCCCGTCCCTGAGCAAGCATAGCTTGTTCTATGGAGCCAATGATGCCCATCACACGCGCAAGTAATGTCGCAGGAGAATCGTTTTGGAAAAGGACCTGAAGTGAAGAGCATGGAGCATACAAAGATTAGCTAACATATTCAATATGTGTATAGCAAGAAATAGATTAATACAAAAATCTTCTACAAACAAGAAAATAAAAATATGCTTATTAATGAGTTACATAGCTTTCAAATCGCCTTTTTATCCAGACAAGCCCATTCCTGTTGTTATCAGCATGGACCAATGAATATTAAATTATATCGTACTATGATAAAGAACATATAACAAAGAGAGACACAGCGAAAGATCTGAAAGAGATTTTCATTTTTTTAATAAACTCCACTTTTGCATTGTGGGCTTCATTATTGCCAGAAGATTGTGAAACAAAGATGCATAGCTGAAATGGCCACAATGAGCACGGTTGTAAGTGTTACGAATTGTAATAACTGGTATGCAGTAAACCACTTACATTTCCAGTGCAAAGTTCCGCTAGTATACATCCAAGTGACCATATATCTATCTTTTTGTCATAAGGCAGGCCCAATATAACCTCAGGTGCACGGTAAGATCGTGATTGCACGTATGAGCATAGCTGATCTGTCTCAAAACAGCTACTGCCTAGGTCAATGACCTTTACTTCACATCTGCTGTAGCTCTTTACCAATAAGTTCTCTGGCTTGAGATCACAATGAATAAGACCAAGTCCATGAAGAAACTGCAGTGCCTCCAGACACTGAATGGCTATCGACTGCACAAGGGGTATGCCAAAGGAAAAGATCAATTACCGACATGAAAAATTGAAATATCATGTCCAGTTACTGAACGTGAAAACATTAAATCACCAGTGGTGGATCTTATAGCTTAGTAATACCTGCAGTCTTGGCATTGTGAAGTAAACCTCGCCTCCTGATTCTCTGTTAAACTTTTGAAACTCATACAAATTTGCCTTTAGAAGTTCACAGACTATCAGCAGATGTTCCTGCAAACAAATACTTGAATTAAGTGCTACAGAAAACACAACTGACTTTGTTATATAATGTAATGGCCTAAATTTGACAAATGTCATATTTGAAAATGCCTAGAAAAAAGTACTCCCGACCATTCTAATGGATCAACTTGAAGAAGAATCATGAAGCATTTTTTTATAGCAATAAGCTAAACTTGCAGAACTTCACACACTAATAGCAAATAAAAAAGTGTGAAATAAGTGCTACACCAAACATGACAGACTTTGTTACAAGATGTAATAACTTATAGTTGTCAAGCAGCAATGCTTGGAAACACCAAGAAAAGCAGCCTTTCTGATGGATCAATTTGTAGAACAATCTCCAATCCTGCCTTAATGTCTAGAAACTATGACAATATGAATTACCAGTCTACATAACAAGGCCTGGAAGTAATGTCAAGATAACTGGATAAGAAAGGTTTATAATAAGAAATAGAACAACTAAAATTGTCCAACAAATGAAAATAATCTATAGTAAAACTAACATTAAAACTAGATCAACATATACACTAAATGTCAAAGTATGTTTCTACGAAACCCTCATATGTAGAAACATCAAAATCTTAAATATACCATAATGCAATGCGGATGTCTTCTGCTTCAGTAAACTCAATGATATATGCCAACACTTTAGTAGAAAAGTTGTGATAAATTCAAGGTTCCATGGAAACTAAATAACACTAGAAAAGGATGGACAGAAAATAAAAGCTCAAATTTACCCGATAGTAGAAGTAATCATACAGACGCAAAAGGTGGTACTTGTCGGCAGGATCATGCTTATTAACATACTTCAGAAGCTTGATCTCATCAAGGCTCTGATCGAAAAAATCCTTGTTGTTCTTTATGATTTTAACGCACACATCCATTCCCGTGTGTAAATCATGCGCCTGGATAGCTTTGCTGAATGCTGCTGACCCCAGATACTCCGTGACATGGTAACGTCCAGCAATAACAGAATTGAGAACAACATGGAATTTTTTGTCTTCTTCAAAGCCAGTTCTATTATATTGATAACAGGAGAGAATGTCAGAATACACAAACATCTTTTCAGAGAAATGAATTATTGCTATCCCACTGTAAACACAAACACCAATAAGCATAAATAGAGCACTGGGCTGGACATAGCTATTTTCTTTTATGCTTTAAGCCCATAGTAAGAAATAAAAAGAGCAAGGATAAGGAAAAAGTACCTGTTTTTTCTATGCACAATCTTCAGATTGAAAGTTTCAAATTCTTCCTCTTGGGCCTTTATCTGGCTTACTTGTTCTTGCAATGCTGCTGTTTCCTCATCATCTAAGGTGTTTCCAGTGTCCTCTTCTTGTGCATCATCTAGTTTGTGTTGCCTAGCGTTCATTGTGTCCTCTGCTTCATCATAAGCATTATTCAAAGCAGATGATGCACTTGAATTTCTTGATCTAACAACATCAGAAGTCATTTCATCTCGAGAACTCCTTAGAGAAGACTCGCTATTCTTTTTCCTCCACGTGGCAGGCATATCATCTGATACCGTGCCATTTTGACAGTCATCAGGATCGTTAATTGAATACATATCATCCTTCTTTGACCACAAAGATTTAACATCAGAATCAACCTTTTTTCCAGTATGCAATGGTGGTGGAAAAGAAAATCCACAATCAGTGCCCTTCTGGATATCAGCAACATAATTCATTTGGTCCTGTTTTGCTCCTTTCGTATTGGCTCTTTTCTTTTTGTTTTCCTGCTGAGAATGTCTTTTCCCACCAACGATGAGATTAGTTTCATTTAAGTATTCTATGTCTCCTTCACTGCTTCCTCCAATTAGGCTTTCACGCACCTCGCTGCCAATGTCAGCAGCATCGCTGCTTATACCAACACCAATTGACCTAACCGAACCATGCTGATCATCCTCCACAAAAGGGTCATCAGGATGAGGTTGTTCAGAGTCATTAAGGAACTTTCCATTTCCTAACATGCCTAATTCGCTATTCTGTGAAACAAAACCCTGCCAAACTGGTTCAGAGTGCATCAAATTTAGTTCTTCTGGATCCAAAAGTTGGCCATCATATTGACCTATCATATCATTATCAGGAATCCCATGTCCCATTGGCCCCTCTGAAGTACTTATCTGTGCAATGTTCTTCCCGTGAAAATATTGCTCACCAGATATGTAGGAATCTTCCTCAACAAATGATTGGTCATCATCGTCATCCTTTGTAGGACGATCATGTCGATCAGGCCCACTTGTGTGGCCAGTTGCCTTCTCATTATCACTAGGATAGTCAATCTCATGTGTTAGAAACCAGGTTTCATCCTCAATTGGTTGTCGGGTGTAGCCAACATCATCGTCGTCATCATACTCATCAGAATCCCAATACTCATTTGGATATTCAAGCGAATCATGACCAATTGTTGCAAAACCAGATACCAAGTCAGAAGTATCCTCTGCAATACCATGACTGACAGATAACCAACTACTGCCAGTTGTGCGTCTTCCACCTGATTTTTTTTACATATAGGTCAAAACTGAAGTGCCAAACAATTAGACAAGTTAAAATAAAGTGGCACCACACATTAGCAAGTCTCCGAAGTATGGAAAAACACTCGTTATAGTTTCACTATTAAAACTTTGCATATCAGTATTATCAAAAGATGTAATCCCCTATAAGTTTTGAAAGACAATTTCATATGGAAAAATTTACAAGAAATCAATCGGGAAAACATGGGAAACCATCACCAAATATTGCTTTCAGAAAACATGAATCCTATTGGACACTCTACAATTGGAGAGACAATTTGTAGTGTTCACAATTAGAAAACACAATTTCTACAGCTTTTTGTAATGCTCACACATCTGAAAACACAATTTTTACAGCTTTTCTAATGTTCACACATCGAGAAATAAATAGATGTCTTGAACTAGCTCCTATAAATCGCTGTATTCATCTTCTTTTTCCACAGAACAGAAGTAATAAATCCTAATGGGCACTCTATAGTTCGCGTACTCACTAGCACTACCCACTTTCTAGCTTCAGTCATGCATCTGTAGTTTGATTCATTGATTAATATTTGTCAGTTACTCAGTTCCATGGGGTAGGTATGATCAATGCAGTGGCAGGTTTCATAGAAAATTTTATGTAAGATGAGCATGTAAAAACCGACCAGGCTACTTCTGTAGAGCAATGTGCTGTGCTGCTTGAGGATAAGCTAGAATATATATCTTTCAATTTGTATTCTAATTAAAACTATTCAACTCGTTAGCAACATACCTGATGATGTTATTTCTTGCCCAATAGGAACATCAAGATAAGACCCAATCATAAAGGCATGGTCTGCACTAGATATAGAATGCTTAGCCCCAGATCCATGATGATTGATCTTTTCCTCCCAGTTCATATTAACTAGCTTGTCCTCAGACTTGAGCCTCACAGGAGGCAACTTCGGAAGTTCCTCACGTTGGTTATCTCCCATAAGCTGCAGATTGAAGCATCGGTCAGCAACCTGATCTGCATTGTCCTGGGACTTTCCCAAATAATACTGCCTGTTCCCCTCATCAAGCTGCCCCTTTGCTGCTTTTCCAGCACCATCTGCATCAATGCTCTTCTTAATGTCTTTCCTCTCATTTCCATCATGGTGTGTACTGTGGTAACTAGATGATGGGTTTTCTGCAGAGAATGGAAGTGCTGTCTTAATTGCACAGCCGTTGAAGAATCCCTCTTTTTCTGGAACCAGATTTTTATCCCTGGAATGGCCTGAGTCATTGATTTCATTTCTCCCAGCAACATCAACTTTTCCCTTCCCTATTCCAAAAGAAACTTTTTGTTCCAGTACCGGACCAGGCGGCTCGGTTCCAACATCACGATCCCTCTTCTTGGCTAACAATGCACCACGGCGATGTCTTGGCACCTCCTTCGACACCAGCAGCTCCGCCAACTGCTCCACAGTGCTGTTGGCAATGGTAAAGTTCCAAGGATACAGATCCCCTGTATTGTTATCCTGAAGCAGGTCGATCCCTGACCCCTTCCTCCCATCTGACCCATTCAGCAGGCCTCCAACATCAATCTCCTTCACAATAAACTCCCTTGACGAGTCCACGCTCCTCACCGACGCAACACCTCTTGGCGCTGCATTGGAACCCACCTGAGAGTCCTCCTGCTCGTCATCCTCCTTGGGCTCAGCTACACGCCTCTGCGTTGTCGAGCCGTTCAAATCACCCCGGCCATTGAGCTCCCCTCGGAGCGCAGCCTCAGCCTTGGCGAAGCTGTTCCTCCGCAGGAACTCCAGCACCAGATCGATGTTCTCCGCCATGGTTCCCTCCAATATCAGCAAACCCAGAAGCAGAACCCACCGAAACGCTTACCAAGGCGCAGATGAGCTAAAGGCGGCGCATTGTTGGAGCCCAAAGCCAGCCAAATCAACCGAATGGAAGCTTCAGCCCCTCCGGGACTCACGATGCCGCCCAATGCCGCGGCGCTGCCAGCCGCAGATCGGCGGGGCGCGGCGCGTCCCCCTCGGGAACCCCCGCGAATCGAGCCCGGGAGCTCCTCCGAATAGCGCGACCGCACCAAGAGCAAGAACCAACCCCTAGGGCGAAACGAAACCGCAGACGCCGCGCAGCGCAGGGCACCGCACCACCGGTAGGCAGGCACGAATCCACGGAGCCACGCGCGAATCGCGGAAACCCTAGCCGCCGTCCACCCCCGCCCCGCACGAGATGAGAGGAGAGGAGGGGCAGGGCAAAGGAGGGAGGCAGGTGGGTGACGCGCGGGCTCGGCGGTCAGCGGGGACCCAGGCGCGGCAGATCGAGAGTGGGAGGCGCTTGTGCGGCGGCGGCGGGGAGGCGGCGGCGGCGGCGGCGTGGAGGCATTGGGGCTGCGGGGGGCTCAGGGCGCGGCCGTCGTGGCTGGGGAGGAGCGGTGGTGGTGGTGTGGTAAGTAGGGCTAAACTCGTCAGTGAAGTTCGTTGGTTGATTCAAAATTACTTCGATGATATTTGTTAATTAGTTAAATATTAAAAGAATCGATTTTGAATGAAATTAAAAAATTTTTTGACTCAGCTCGGCTCGGCTCGTTAGCTTGATTCTAAAAATAATTTCGAACTATCAATAAAATAATATTAAATCAAATTATGTCAATTTAAAAAAAAACTCGATAAGATGAAGAGCTGACTCGATATCCACCCCTAGTGGTAAAGACGGAGAGAGTGAGGAAAAAGAAATGGTTTTTTCCCCTCTGATTTCTTTTTTGTTTGGGCTCGTTTGGTGCTTTGCGCTTGGTCAAATATTTTAAAGTTTAATCATTAATATATAAAGAATTATCAAAATTAATATATAAAATTGATATTACTAAATCAATATTTCACGTATGCCTAGAATAGGGTATTTTGTCTTCTTCCCCACTTGGAAAGCCTTCGCCTTCCGCCGATCTCCAAGGGATCATAACTCGAATGGAGATCAACACTGCGTCTTTGAAAGCTCTAAGTCTCTTCGATCCCAATTTGGATCTGAGCCACTCGAGAATGAACTCTGACATCTTTGCATATTAGGGCTTGGATCTATTAAGGATCAAGAAATTTTGGGGGCAAAAGGCTAGGACTACAGTTGCCATGGCAATGGAAACAAAGAGAAGCTCAATATAATACAAAAGGTCACTAGGAAGTGTGGGATAATATGAACATCAATTAAGTTTATAGGGACTATCCCATGCCTAAGTTAGGAGTTATGAGAACTGTGCCTAATGTGTATAAACCTTTTCATTCTATTCTTCTTCTGGTTGGCTTTTTAACTTCAAGTGAAAAAACTTCTATACCTTTCTTGACTAAGGTCAAATAATCTCTTGATTGGAATATACATTCGACTAGTGTTCCAGCGAAGAATTCAAAGTCATAATTTCACATGAAATTCGAGTGCTACCTGCCGAGAATTAAATAATTCATTAAAGAGCCACTTTAATGTGTAATCAGAACCCTTAGACCAGCGTTATAAGAGCTTATGCTATAACACCTCCCTTGTACCCCCTCGTCGAAGAAACAATGTTCATCTACTTGACCAGCTACTACTCCAAAGCTCTATAATCTGACATGTGTAAGATCAAAGATGACCAATTAGAGGAGGTGAATAGGAGATAATAAATTTTTTGTAGGACAATGATAATTTAACAATTTTGATGCACAATTTAAACCAACATAATTCTAGTAACTCTAAACCACCTTAAGAACAATCACTACAAAAGATTCAAATATAATTAATTGCACAATAAACTGAATATATAAGAGACAAAGAGAGACAAATATAATATCAAAGTGACACACGATGTTTTATCGTAGTGATCGGAAACTTGTCGGTTTTTCTTAGTTCATGTTGAGAAAAGTCCAAACAAATTGGATCGGCTTTATGAATTAAGTCTTTCATCTCAAATCCACTAGTGGTTATTCTTTCTCCGCTCCGCAGATGGTGGACATCAAACCACTCACAAATCAGCGTCGGGTCTCTTTACAAACTTTGTGAGAAGATCACCTCGCAATCTTTCGCCCAGCCGTCCAAATATCGGCAAGCTCCACCTACACCTGTTTGTGTACTCCCTTACTCTTGGTTACGCTCATACATTACTGGGTCGAGGTCGTTCACTGACACAAGTGCCAATTTGCCGTCCTTGATTCACTTTGGAACGGTAAGCTTGCCTTGTTTTCAGGACAGTAAGTTGTAAGCATAGAGAGAGATTTGTTTTACTAACCCAGATGTAACCTCGCTTCTTGTTTGAGAGTTATTTCTATGTCAGGTCACCAGGAGGATCCACCTAATCCGGAGGCGCCAGTTACGTGGACCGAGTACACTCGGTTGCGCGAGATGCTACAAAAATAACTTCCTAATGGTAACACTAGCGTGCGCAATGAGCTCAGGAAAGTTCACACAGGACTAAACAACCTCGGGGAGGAGGTCCAACAATTGCGTACGACCATCAATAATAACTTTCTGGAGCTGCGTACCATGTTCGCACACCACAATCTACGTGGGGGAGCACCTGCTAATGACACAAGTGTGCACGGTCCTCCAAAACTACATATAGCTCCCGAGATACACCACAACCCATGTGAGAAAAAGAGCCACATAACCAAATTGAGTAAGAGTGATAAAAGGAGTGAGTTATGTGATCCCACCATATGTGAGGTTGAGAGCATCCAAATTGAGAGTATTAGAGGGACACCAAAAGAAAAGCGAGAAGTAGAAGATAGACAAAGGGAGGATGAATCTGAAACTAACATATTAATATCTACTTCTAGTGTTGTTTCTCATATTGTGCAGGTTGACATTAAAGATAAAGAATTGAACATTCAACAATCGGCACCTTTGAAGGCAAATAAGGAGGAGATAACCACAGGACGGGATGAAGTGCCTGCTGTCCCATGGATGCATCCTAATAATTTTTTTAAACCCCTAGCATCTAAATCATCTGAGGAGGACGATAAAGGTAACAACCGTGGTGTCGAATTTAATTGTGCAAAGGTGAGTTATTGTGAGAACTTATATGATCAACCGAAAACTCCATGTTCCAAAATTTCAATGCTTAATTTACATAATGTGGAATTGATTACTTAGCAGGAAGTTCTTACTAGAATATCTCCTAATGATTCTTTATGCTATATCATGTTTGACACTTCTAGAGAGCTATCTAGTGTGATTGATAATGTTGCTGAAATTTCATGTTCAAAATCACTAGTTAGTACCCATACCTATACATATAAGTTCAATTTGATTGGAGATTATGATGGTATAAATGATAAATTTTATGTTCATAGAATTTGCATTACATGTGATAAACTTACTGACTTGAAATTACATATTGTGGATAAACAATCTTTTACGCCATGTTTTGATCATGATGAGATGAATTTCAACAATAATACGTACTGTTTACAAAGATTTCAAAATTCTACTTGTTCGATTTTTGGTGTACAATCATGTAAAAATAATCAGAATAGCGCAGCTGAAGTATGGAAAGCACTCAACATTTTCTTTCCTATATCTGCACATTTAAATCTGATTTTGCCCATTAAGGATCTGGCCATGTCCTTCAAAAAGTCGAGGACAACTTTCTTTTATGGGACGGAGAATGATGTGAAAAATAATATTGCAATGCATACATCTTTTAATCGCTGCTATATTCATCGGTTTGTGCAAAATAGTGAGAATGGCACAACAATTGACTCTTACATATACTATGCATATGTGTTAATGCATACATCTTTTAGTCGCTGCTATATTCATCGGTTTGGGCAAAATAGTGAGAATGCCACAACAACTGACTCTTACATATACCAGGCATATGTGTTATTCTTTTATTTACTACACCTTCAAAAGTTTATGATGAGATAAGCCGAAGAAATATTGATGACGAATATATATACCAAGTATACACATTATATTCTTTGTTTAGCACAATTTCAGGCTATCAAAAACCGAGAATGGCTTTTCTTGAAGAAGGGGATGATGATGCTGATATGAACATGTCTTGTACTTTTCCGTTAAATATCTTATTCAACTGGAAAGAATTATTGAGCCGTATGAAATATAGTCAGGTGAACTCATTTCAAACTATACTTAATATTGTCATTCATAAGGAGAAAATACTACATCATATTATTATATGGTGTATTCTTAGGTTTGTAATGGCAAAAAAATAAAGACGCAAAAGGAAACGGATAACCACATTAGGTGCCCAAGACATGAAGGAACAAACACCAATCGGATGGAGCCAACAAGAACGAAGCACATGTGGCTGGTTGGAGCCCATGTGGAAGGGGGAAAGAAAGCCCATGTGGCGGGAGAGTATAAGGACGGAGCCCAAGAACTTAAAGCACAAGTTTTGAATACTATTTTGAAGCCCAACTCAGACTCCTCACGTGCTCAATCCAATCTCAACTCGGATTCAACTCAGAATTCAATTCGGACTCGGTTCAGGACAGCCTGTCAAGCAGTTACTAAAAAGGTCATAACTTTCACAAACGAAGTCCGATTCAGGCATTCTTGTACACGTTGGAAAGATAATTTCAAGAGCTACGCAATGGATCTGGCCCCAGCATCAAATTCATGACGGATCAAAAGTTATGACCGAAATAATATAACGGCTGTAAAATCTAGTTTTCTTTCTAAGAGTTCGTATCTA
Organism: Melocanna baccifera; assembly: GCA_036346265.1. Classification (NCBI taxonomy): domain Eukaryota; kingdom Viridiplantae; phylum Streptophyta; class Magnoliopsida; order Poales; family Poaceae; genus Melocanna; species Melocanna baccifera. Next base: position 6,452,849 of record CM070683.1, on the reverse strand, counting down.
AAACCATCTAGAGTTGAGTTATACTAGATTTGGGGACTCTATGGATGTCCCAAGAGGTTATATAAGCCATGTATTGGCTGCCTTAGGAGGGGGACCAATTTTATGCATCAGATTGAAACATAGCTATTGCTTGTTCTTTTAACACCAGAGTTCATGCGAGGACTTTGAGTGAGAATTAGGCGATCCATTGTTCGTTCTGCAATTCAAGGTCAAGCCGTCGTTCCATTGGGAATTGGGGACTTGGCGTTCGTCGTTTGTGGTCTCGCGACGAACAATTATCCAGTGTGTTTTGGGCGTATTCTGAAGAGTTGAGGGTTCGTGCATGGGCACGAATATTCAGCTAGCGACATCGTCTACTTCACATCAACTATGCACGGTTTCTCACTGAGAAGATTGGGACCCCTCCCCGTATCAATTTGCCTTGGGTCCAAAAATCGACCATCTCTGGAAAAAAAGGTACCGCTAGATTTTTTTCCGATGCTTTCAAAGTCCGGTAGTTCCAATTTGGGGTTTGGTACTACCGCTCTACGGTAGTTCCACCGTTCAATTTCCGGTATTACCGATTTCGGTAAGCCTAAATCTCAAAGTGAGTGCTCTCTGCAAAAACGTACCGCTCAGGATGTCGATGCTACCGATTTTTGGTAGTACCACAGTTAACACATTGGTACTTCTGGACTCCGGTAGTTCCGTAAACTATACTCCGGTACTTCTGATTTTTCTAACAAAGTACAGTTGGTTTTCAAATTTAATGATCCTAGATTGATCTATATGGCACAAAAATATAATATCAAGTTACTTTCTATGATTATTTTTAATAGTACGGCAGCTATTCTACAATCCAGTTTTCCAACCTTTCTCCTAAGACCGATAAAATTCAAAAAGGATCATGTATTATTTGTACCTTTGTCTTGAACCATCTTAATCCGTATTTCATCCTTTAGCATACACCTTACCTTTGATATACTCAACATTGGGACTTAATCTGTGCGATACTCAACAAACATATCAGTCTCATATTCACATATTGTCATTAATTAGCAAAACCATTATTAGGGGCCTAGATGCTTTCAACATGTAGGCCTCCCCTATAGCGATGTCGTATCCAGTTAAGGAGCATAACACGTATGTTCACATTCCCTCAACTGCACTATGTTCGGCCCTGTTCTCTAACAATAACCACCATGTGATTGTTTCCTGGGGCTTCCCCTCACTAACAATAACTAATCAACGGTTATGGTCAGGCCTCTCTTATTGCCAGCAACTTCTTACATGTGCGGACTAAAGGAATAGATAAGGCATCTGTTCATGCAAATAACTGACGTCTCTTCGGCTATTTTAGCCTTACCCAGGAGAGAGGAAGGAAAGAGAAGAACAGCAGGATCATTCCGCATTAGGGCAAGTAGCATTTCCCCTGTAATCGCTCGTTTAAGAGTAAGTTGTAATCTCAGTATAGCAATAAAGACCAAGTTTCCTTATTTATCCTTCTTTGAGGCTCGGATTTTCCAGTTATTTATAAGATCGACAATTCAATGGTAACATAGAGAATACTGAAGATAAAGGAAGTTCACTGGTGTAGTTAGCTGTGCTTTTATTTTTTAAAAAAGAAAGAAGTGTCAAAGGACTACTACAGGTCTACAGCTCCTGAATAGTGCTTTCAGCCCTAAAGTCGCTCTTCCTCCAGGTTCCCCCCCCCCCCCCCCGGCGGAGAATCCTCTACAAATTTGTGATGAGCATATATATAATCGTTACATGCTTCCTCGTACAGTACAAGCCTCCCATGACCGTTTTATCTTAGAACCATAAGACCATCCGATCTGATCCCGAGCTGCTTGGCCTGCCTCCCTCGAGTCCTCTACTCGGCTTCGTCTGTCTGACTGATTCCGTACGCTGTGTAGCATTGCAATGTTCGCATGCCCGCGCGCGGCTCCGTGAGCGCATCCCTCGAGGTCTAAAGGACGACGAAATTTGGATTTGGTTGTGCTTAACGAACACCGAGAGAGACCAGGCCCATCAGACCACATGTTGCCGCAAACGAGATGCAACATAGCAGGCCGCAGCGCTCTCTTTCTCTCAGCCCATCATGGCCCATACACCAAGCGGACGTTCGGCATGTTGGTTGGTTGCTACTTGCTCCTAGTTTGCTACCGTGACAAGCACCTTCTGTAGCCATCGTGAATTCGTGATCGATAGACGATAGGTGCATTGTACTATCGAACGGACTATAGTAAGTTCTTTTTTCTTTCTTATGGAAAAAAGTCCTTTTCAAAGTTTCTATAGATTTTTCATATATGAAACCGAGATAGTTATCTTTCATTAAATTCGAACGAAGGCTACAGTTCTATCAGAAGCCGTAACGCGTGCGGCGTGGGCTAGAGAAATTGCGCCCTTGCACGGAGAGAGCCGCGCGGCGTACCTGCCGACTGACGGTGAGATGAATCGAATCCAGTCCATGGTGCCGCTGCCGGGACGACTGACGTTGGTGATTGCGATGGAGGTCTGTTCGGTGGTCTGCCGGTCTGGGCAAGGTGTTTCAACTTTCAACAACACGCGAGGTGTCGAACGAACCTGCAGCGTCGGTGCTAGCTACTTCGCGAGCTTGGTCCTTGGGTCGCAAATGGGCTGAACTTGAACATCGGCCCTCCCGACTGGTGCTAGGTTAGGGCGCAACTTTCTTCATGTGCCCCCCCCCCCTCCCCACCTACACACATAAAAATGTCAAAACTTAAAACAACAACAATGAAGTTTTTTTATCCTAAACAAGTTAAAGTAGATTAAGAATGAAACATCTTTAAGATTAAGAAAACAAAAATCTTAAAAACCTATAGTACTAACAATCTAAGTTGCATGACTTGCTAACTGAGTCGGGAGCCTAAAACATTACCTCTAATCTTTCTTATGGTTCTGATACATAGATCGCTAACTTTTATGCACTTCTATTCAAAACTAATTCTTTAGATAATCGAAACTTAAAAACAATGAAAAATTGTGAGAAGCTATGATGAGTTTTTTCTTAAAAAGAAAAGAAAAGAAAAGAGCTATGATGAGTTATTTTTTATCGTGCCATTCGCCAGCCATGGGTGTCGGCACTACATGGCAGTGTACAAGAGACGAATGATGCAATCGGACGGTGCCAACACCGAGATCTGCTGAACAAAAGAATCCACTGTCATAAAATACGGCAGTCGGGCAGGTGCACCTCACTTGAGGACGAAAGCACGATACTCTCAGTACCAGGCTACAAGCAACCCTCTATAAAACGAATAAGTTGTTTAGTCCGAAGACAGAAGAAGACTAGTTTTATAAGCACCTCCCCGATTTTAGTTTTGGTCCGTTACCGTCGGCAAGCCGGCAAGGCCGATCGATGGGCGCAGGCTGCCAGGTGGTGACCACAGCACCGTCCACCAGGTTGGCCGTGGGCGCGCGAAGGCCGAGGCCGGTGTCGTCACGGTATCGTCGGGCGCGAGATGCCCCGGAAAACCTCAGAACGCACGGGTGGATCCGGGGGAGGCGACGCCGGGCGCGCGCGGCGTGGGACGAGATGACTGGGCGACACTAGGCGTGCGGTGCGGCCGTCAAGGGCACAAATGTCAATGGGAACACACGGAAATGACCAGTGAGAGAGAGAGGCTCATGCGGGCATTCATGCCACTTGACTTCTCAGTTCGGCTTCCCATCGCAGCGATAGGGTCGAATCCACTGTGCGGCTGTGATAGGAACACTATTCGCTATTTTATTGTGTAGTTTTTTTTGTTTTTTTTTAAATTTTTGTGTTTTGTTGTTTTCGTATTCCTTTGCATTATCTGCTTCAGATTAGCGTGCTGTTTTTATTTTTAGATTTAATTATACCCAATAAGCCAACTTATCTACAGTAAAAAAATCAACCAGCTACAGTAAAATTTCATCAAAAACCAAAAACCATCGTTATTCCGAACGCTATCTTAGGTGTTTTGATAGTTTTTTATTTTTTATTTTGTTTTTTCTGGTTTTTTATTTTTAGGGGTTTTTTATTTTTTTATTCTTTTGTATTGTTTATAATGAGTTATTCTGTTTTTTAATTTTTATTTTTTTAAATTTAATTACACTAAATAAGTTATCTTAACTATAGTAAAAATAGAAATTAAATATAATTAAAAATTATAAGTCATCGAAGTACCCCGCTTAGCGGTAGCACTAGAGTGAGAGAAAAGCTGCTGCTCCGCGACAGTAGGATCGGTTGTTTTCTGCTGTAGGAAGTCCCCGTGCTGGACTTTTGTGGCGCCGGCGAATAGATTGCTCTTATTTGCTCCACGGGACTGTACAAATACTCTGAATGGTTACCGGTCAGAAATCAGAATGGTCTCAGGGGGTGATCGGAATAGCGATGGCTTTTGGCTGAAAAAACATCAGTGGTATGATCAAAAACATCAGAATGAGTTAATGGATAGTGTAATGAATAGTGAAAAAAAAAACTGAAGTTAGAAGCTAAAACCGAAAAAAGTCAAAATGAACGAGGCCTCAATCAACAGCGAGATAATCAGCTGGTCCACACGTTATCAGGACTCCCCTTCCCTGGGCAGCTAGTAGCCTAGTATTGTGCACAAATCACGTACTCAAGAATGACCTTCAGGCCGGAGCTGATTGATTGAAGCCCCGTTTCAGGTGGCTTCACCTTGTAGCTTGTCTGAGCCGATTGGTTGAAGTTTCGCCAAGGCGCGCTCAGCGTTGCTTTTTTTTTCCCAACTTCAGCTTTCGGCGTTTGCTTATGAACTACTGTATTGCATTTGTTTTTTTCTTTTTCTTTTGTGTTTTTTTGGAATTTTTGTGTTTTATTTTTCCCATATTTCTTTGCATTGTCCGTGATAGGTTAGCATGCCGTTTTTATTTATATATATATTTTAAATTTAATTATGCCCAATAAAGCTAACTCAGTTATAGTAAAAAAATCAGCCAACTACAGTGAAATTTCAGCTAAAAATCAGAAGCTATCGCTATTTCGAACGCCCCCTTAACTTTGGCTTCTAACTTTTAGTTTTTAGAAGTCAAAAATTAATTGAAATATATTAGCTTCTTAATTTTAGTTTTTTTGTCTTTTTTCTTTACATTATCCGTGAATATATAATTGTGTTATTTATTTTTCTTTAATTTTTTAATTAAATAGCTTTAAAAAAATTTACAACCACTATAACGTAATTTCAGAAAACAGCCAAAAACACTGCAGCAGGATGGAGCGGCCCTTAGCTATTCGGCGACCATCCTGGCTATGTATTCACGTATTTGCATTTAGCAATCCTATAGGCCTGTTTGGTTGAGAGCCCATAGAAACCTTACCAAATATTGGTGTTATCAAAACTCAGGTATTACTACCAAATATTGGTGTTATCAAAACTCAGGTACTACCAAAAACTTTGGTGTTATAAAGGTGCTTGAATTGCAACCTAGGAAGCTATGCCAAAATTTCCCTTATTTTGTTACTTAATTAGCGGCAGAATCAGTGGCCTGGTTGATGCCCACATGTATTCGGGATTCCAGAAGAATCATCCCTATATTACAACACGGGGAGCGCTGCCACGTAGAAAGTTTGCGAAATACCCTCCGGTTTTGCATAATATCATATGGTCCTTCGTTTTTGCAGAACAGCTCCTGCCACATCAGTTTTTTTAGAAAAACTTTTTACTTCTACGAAATTACGTATTGATCCTCTATTTCTCATAGAGACCCTCCTTTACTAGATAATACCTCATAGTTTTCTTGAAGTTACGTATGGATTCTTAGTTTTATGCGAAAAAACATTCTTTTCTTTGAAAATACGTATAGATCCTTATTTTTTTTAGAAAAACCTTTATTACAAATTATCATCTTTTTTAATTCGGTTCACATAGTAGCTAGTACGGCATAGCACTGCGCTTTCGCTACTAGTATATTCTAAGTTGTTTGGTTTTAATGTGATTTTTCACATGCGATTTAAGGCTCTGCTTAACTTGGCTCTTTTTGGTGGCTTATAGTTTTTCCATTATAGTTGCTTATTTTGCACTATAGATGTTAGTTATTTTTTGACGTAATTAAAATTTTAAAATAAAAAATAGATTAATCCATCATCACAGACAATACAAAGGAATATGAAAAAAAAGAAAAGATAAAAAGTCAAAAAAAAGCTAAATAGCTAGACAGCACCTTTTATTTTTTACTACTCCGTCATTTGCCGTTAGCGTTTTATACTCTTTTTTTTTTGCCAAAAAACAGCAGGGGAATACCAATAATGCCCTCCCACCCCTGAATTTGTCGAGCCCGACCACTTCTATCCAGCGAAAGCCTGAGTTGCGTTGGCCTTGTCCATTTGCCTCCCCTCTTCTTCTCCGTTCACTATAGAGTGAATTCCAAATAAATGATAGGGCGTAAGTTGATAATTGCGTGCAACTCTATCATACCTCTTAGAATTGACTTTAGGTGGCAACCAAACACATATATCGTTGAAATTAAATTCTAATTCTATAATTCCAGCGCCAAACACATATACCCTTGAAACACTCGTAGTAGTACCTGCTTCATGGAAACCCAGCCTTCACACTCATACTCACCAGCCAGTTTACAATATTGGAAAAGAGGACAGGAGGAAAGCCAGAGAGAGAGAGAGAGAGAGAGAGAGAGAAAGCGAAGGTGCTTCGATCTCCACCTTCCGTTGGGGCGGTCGATCAAAGTTGGGAAAGACATTATCACCGTGCACCGAAACGCGTGAACAAACAGACATTAATTCTACAAGACGGCGCTGTGTTTCCAACAAAAATAATAGAAACAAAATACGGGTGCCACCTCAAAATAAAAGACGAATGGGGAACGGGCACAGTACACACACACCTGCGTCGTATATACCTCCCCGGCTCCCCAGCCGGCTACTTTTATCCCCCGCCGCGGCATCGATCGCGAAGAGAATAGGAAGCGAGCGTAGCGACGACCCCGTCGGCCCGTCGTGTCCTCCTCCTCCAAGCACAAGCTAGTTACCGCTCCCAGCCTTCTTCTCCGGCGAGCGATCAAAGATGGTGCTCTCCCACGGCGTGTCCGGCTCCGACGACTCCGTGCACTCCACCTTCGCCTCCCGCTACGTCCGCGCCTCGCTGCCCAGGCACGTACATCGGTTCTTGGATGGCTGGCTTCTTCCGTTCGACCAACAAACAGCACTACACGCGTGGTTTCTTAATCTGGAGTGGTTAATTGATTGGTGGACGCTTGGTTTTGTTGGCTAGGTTCCGGATGCCGGAGCAGTCGATCCCGAAGGAGGCGGCGTACCAGATCATCAACGACGAGCTGATGCTGGACGGGAACCCGCGGCTGAACCTGGCGTCCTTCGTCACCACGTGGATGGAGCCCGAGTGCGACAAGCTCATCCAGGCCTCCGTCAACAAGAACTACGTCGACATGGACGAGTACCCAGTCACCACCGAGCTACAGGTAATTAACAACACAGTACAGATGCGCGCCACCATCTTACTTCTCGAATCTATGCAATACTATAGCTAATTAACCGGCCGGTCATTAACGTTCGTTTGATTTAGAGTGATTGGCTTTTTTGACGGCGAGCTCGTGGTCTTCGATTCGTTCGTTCTAATGGGTTCGATGGTTGCTCGTTCCAGTTTGGTTCGATTCGATGGATTATCATTGGCCCACTTGTCCTCTGATCTGATCTAGAAGTTAGAAAACTAGCAAGAATAAAAAAACGATCGAGTACACAGTAATATATGGAGTCACATGCGCGTTCGTTTCTTGCCGCTCTCTGCCAACGACGACAAAATCGATTCAATTATTTTTCTTCCACAGTTATCGCTTTCGTTCCTTCTCTTTGCACCCTTTGGCTGAAAGGGAAACACGTGTGTGAAGGAGATAAATTAAGTACTAGCACTAGTATAGTTCTCCCTCAGTTTCAAAAAAAATATTTTGGAATGCCTTTGATAACTTTAGTTATCAATATCTTTTAAATATTTATATTATGTATATAAAAAAATTATATACGTTGATCCGTCTCAAAAAGTATTTTCTTAATATTATAATTTTGTTGATTTTATAAATATATTATAATATAAATTAGTAATTAAAATTATATTTTAAAGATCTTATTAATGTTCAAAACGATTTATTTTTTTGAACCGGAGGAGTACTCGCTTTGATTGCTTTGAAGTTTCTGTAACCGTAGGCGTAACGGAAAGAAAGAACAGGTCGGTCATCGGTACCTTCAAAGCGAGTGTGGATTAATTGGTCATCGGTATTTTCATCCGTAATATTTCTTGTCTATATCTGTAATATTTCTCGGCCATATGTACAACAAAAAAGAAAAAACGATATGAGTATTTGTATCGTATACTCCAATGCAACATTTTTAGATAATATGTGTAATAATTTTAATCACTGTATACAACAAAAATATATGATATAAAAGTCGATGTTGTATATACGAAATAAAAAATGTTGTGAGAAACTATGAACAAAAATATTGCAAATATAAATAAAAAATATTGTAAATATGACTAAAAAATATTATAGCTGAGTGTTTAGAGCTAACATCCAGATCAAACGTCCAGTGCTAACATTTCCAAAAAAAAAAAAGAGGAAGAAGCGGCAGTCAGTTAGTGTCTCCCTGTCGCTGTCTATTGTTTAATCACCCTATAAGGTCGACTAACAATGGATTAGGGAACCAAGGCTAAGGTGTTCAAGTTGTATATTGCAAGTCCATGTTGTCCTTTTGCGACATTAAGCCACCTAGCTGCTCCGAGTCATGTGAGGTTAGGTATGAATGTATTCCGAAAATGTTTTTTTTCTCTCGGAACAAATTAGGAATGATTCTGCTTGCACAGCACATGAAAAAGGTCAGTCATTTGGTTTTGTAGGATCGGACAATAACGCTGAATAATATATCCTTAAAATTTTCCTTCAAATACCTAAAAATCTTTTACTTTAGAGTTAGAAAACTAAGAAGATCAAATCTAAAAATCTAATTCCCAACCACAACCCAAAACAACAAAACCTCATAAATTCATCATCTAACCGATTTGACTACCACTGAAAATGCGGTCTGATCAGTCATAGAACAATAGTCTAACCGGTAGCCGATTTGACTGATCCTAGGATCGATATGATCACTCTTAAAACCACTTTTGGAGCAAACTTCAAAATCTATTATCAAATGAAGTCAAATATTGCACATAACTCTCTGAGGGTCTCAGAAACATATTCCATCCAATAATCATATGGATCTTGACTAAAGTCCTAACTTTTCCTCAAAATATGCAAGGTTACCCTAAAATCAGGCAAATATAAGATTTTGATAAACAACTTACTCATAGGTAAAAACAGTCAAGATGACTCTAGATGTGTTCCTATATTAATCACAGCAAGCAAGACTACGCAACGAATCAAAACCAAAACCCTTATACCAAGATTCTTCAAGAAGGCTTCAAATTAAGTAAGAACTGAGCAACTTTAAAATCTTGCAAACCACAATGTCTAAATGGATGTATTCTGATCTACATGAGTCATCTTCATCACTTATACGTCCTTAACGCATAACAAGATTAGAAAGAGAGGAGACAAAAAATCAACAAGAATAAGAGCAAATCAATCAAAAAAGAACACTTCATAATATATGAGTAAAAATAATTATATTGCTACTAGAGGATGAGTGTTTAACAGCTACTTCATAAGAAGGACAAGAGAGTATACCATAATACTCACACTTCTCCCTCAAACCCTAACAATATACCTTAAGAATGAAATGATTGGAATGGTTAATTTGCAAGTCTCCATCTTGACTCCCTAAATAGATGGAGTAACCAATCCATATATAAACTTAATAGATATTATCTACTAGCATAACTGGAGGAAATTCGTTAACCTTATACAATATAGGTTTTACACTTACACTTAACTCATACATGTTTTTCAAAACACATGAGCTCGAACCAACTAAATCTTTAGCTTTTGATCCACTTGACCTAAACCACTTTCCCAAGCGCCGCTCAAACATTGTGATTGTGATCTAACAAAGTTTTCGATATTTGGTCAACTACTAAAATACTCTTACCTTAACCCGGTCTTCTCTTTTCCTTGCAAGCAATCGTCATGGTAGACACGTGTAAGAGCACCAATGGCTTGACACACACCGACAAGTCTCTCCCACTCTGGTTTCCACCAGATCACGCATCATTTGAACTGACTAAGCCACATGGTCCAACCCATAGCTCGAAACTTCCTTTCAACATTTTTGCCTTTCTTATGTCATGATTGAGCTTAACCATCTCACTCAACATTCTTAACCGTTCTATACCTCGGCTCCTCCATGTGTATAGTCCTAGTCTCACTGTTGACCATAGTTAACTCCAAACTTTTCTGAACACTCAAAGACCAAAAAATCATTTTCAGACACAAATTCTTTATAAATTAACCCACATTAGCTTAAACATGTTTCATACAACATGAATGCTGTGACCTAGAATCAATTTACCCAATTTACGATCAAATTCCCAAATTTCTGATATCTCACCCGAAATTCAGAGGATAGCCGGCCTGCCCGTTGAGTACAACTAGCCTGACCGCCATGCAGGGATCAGTAGAGCAGATCTGATCGCTAGGGACTGAAAACAACGGACTAAAAATTCAAATATTTCATAAATTTGAATTTCCACTATACGTACATTGACAATAATTTATCCGAGATAAACATTCTCAAGTGCTCAACTTTCGGTGCAACCATGACAGGAACTGTCTGTGGCGGTCTAATCATGTAAGCGCACCTGCCGTAGTACTGTAGTACAGCCGCGTGTGCGAATCCCTGCCTCAATTCTTCTGTGTTGTTTTCCCCCACCAACATGTTGTAATCACTCTATATGTAAAAATTTCTTCAGGAAAAAAGGTTCCAAATTGAGACCTAATGTGAAATCTGTGTTCGTTAAGCACTCTAGTTAAAAATATTTGGGTGAAAAAATATGTACTAATTGTAATTTCTCCCCCGAAGATTGGTAATTAGAATCTCATTTAAATTGCCCAAAAAGAATACAAGGTTCAAAACTGAAACCCAAATGTTTGGAATTCAAAAGTTATCTGAAATTTGAAATATGGAGTAAATGCGTAACTTGCTCCAACAACTTCTGTATCAGAACTACTTCGATTCTCAACACAATTTATCCGTAGAGAATGATTGGTATTTTGTTCCATTTGTACTTTAAATTTAAATTTTGCCAGGCAAAGGGGTGATCGTTTCGATTTTTAAAAACTTCAGCTTCTAGCTTCAGCTTTTTTTTCATTATTTACTACACTATCCACCAACTCAGCTACAGTAAAAAAAGTTAGCTACAGTGAAAAAAAACTAAAAACCATCGCTAAAACGATCACCCCTTTGTCCATCTGTACTTTAAAGAAGAGGTAACTAGGAAGCACTGTAGCAAAGTTGCACTGTTCTACACATATAGTAGACTGTAGACACGTTGATAGAAATCGCGTGGTTGTTTATTGCACAAAACTTTCGACTGAATTGTGTTTTGCAGAACCGATGCGTGAACATGATCGCGCATCTCTTCAATGCTCCTCTGGGGGATTCGGAAACGGCCGTCGGAGTAAGCACCGTCGGCTCGTCCGAGGCCATCATGCTCGCCGGGCTGGCCTTCAAGAGGCGGTGGCAGAACAAGATGAAGGCCGCCGGCAAGCCCTGCGACAAGCCCAACATCGTCACCGGCGCCAATGTGCAAGTAAGTAGACCACAGACTCCATAACCACGTCAGCATCCACACACGTGCATTACTTTAACAACTTAACTGGATCGATCGGGGAAATGAAGGTTTGTTGGGAGAAATTCGCGCGCTACTTCGAAGTGGAGCTCAAAGAAGTGAAGCTGCGTGACGGCTACTACGTCATGGACCCCGAGAAGGCCGTGGAGCTGGTCGACGAGAACACCATCTGCGTCGCGGCCATCCTCGGCTCGACGCTGAACGGGGAGTTCGAGGACGTCAAGTTGCTCAACGATCTCCTCACCAAGAAGAACGAGGAAACAGGGTAAACGAACCATTCTTCCACTGCATCCTTCACCTAGTGTTTGCACAAACATTTCGGTGCATGCGAGTGCGCAGTTCTTACGGGCTTGGATTGCATGTGCAGCTGGGACACGCCGATCCACGTTGACGCGGCGAGCGGCGGATTCATCGCGCCGTTCCTGTACCCGGACCTGGAGTGGGACTTCCGGCTGCCGCTCGTGAAGAGCATCAACGTCAGTGGGCACAAGTACGGCCTTGTCTACGCCGGGGTCGGGTGGTGCATCTGGAGGAGCAAGGAGGACCTGCCGGAGGAACTCATCTTCCACATCAACTACCTTGGCGCCGACCAGCCCACCTTCACCCTCAACTTCTCCAAAGGTAACTGTCAATCTTTGGTTCAGATAGCTTTATTTGCTTAGCAGTTTTGCCGTTTCTTGATGGCTCTGCCAAGTTGGTTAATCTGCTGACATGCTCATTTTTTTCAGGTTCCAGCCAAGTCATTGCACAGTATTACCAGTTGATCCGTCTTGGCTTTGAGGTAAATTGCATTGGTTTCATCGTTTCGATCTTGTTTAGACAAATCATTAGTACTCCAACTCAAACTAGTAAAGGTTTGGCTTGTTAAGAGTTGCATTACCATGAACTTATTGGGTGTGATACTGAACATATCTAAGATTATGTTTTCTGTACAACGCAGGGGTACAAGAATATCATGGAGAACTGCCAGGAGAACGCGATGGTGCTGAAGCAGGGCCTGGAGCGCGCGGGGCGGTTCAACATCGTGTCCAAGGACAACGGCGTGCCGCTGGTGGCCTTCTCCCTCAAGGACAGCAGCCGGCACAACGAGTTCGAGATCTCCGACTTCCTTCGCCGCTTCGGCTGGATCGTGCCGGCCTACAGCATGCCCCCCGACGCGCAGCACGTGACGGTGCTCCGCGTGGTCATCCGCGAGGACTTCAGCCGCACCCTCGCCGAGCGCCTCGTGCTCGACATCGAGAAGGTACTGCACGAGCTCGACGAGCTCCCGGCCCGCGTCCCCTCGCCGCCGAACGGCGTGGACGCCGCCGCCGCCGCGGCGAGCGAGAGGGACATGGAGAGGCAGCGCGAGGTGATCTCCCTCTGGAAGAGGGCCGTCCTGGCGAAGAAGAAGACCAACGGCGTCTGCTAAGCAACGCATGCATGGGGCCATGGGGGCGCTCTTTGCTAGCTACCGCTCTGGGTAAAAGTTCTTGTTTTTGTGATATGATTTCCGGATTAAGGTTTGCTTCTGTCCAAGTTTAACTTTTAGAGGACGGAATAGTTCCGGCTCCATATGAAGTGGTGAGCATATCCTGGTACGTGATAAACACCACCACTGCTCTCTGTACTTGCATATCGGTGCGTGACGGTGATGCGCCTATTTTAATTCCCTCGATTCAATCGGATCAACACCGTGTTTGTGTATTCACCAGCCGATACGTATCGCCACGTCTTGCGTAGTTGCATATAAACTGTAGCAAACGAGATTGTACGCCATGATACCACGGAGGATTTACCGCTTACGAGGGGAAACGGAAGGCCACGTACGGCGGAAGCAAGCCACCGCGAGACGCACGAGCGGCGCGGCGAAATCGGCCGGAGCACGGGCGAGGTCGGAGGGCGCGGCTACGGCCGCCTCAAAGCAAAAGAAGTCCTGACAAGGGCGGTGGCCCGGCGGACGAGAGTCCCGCGACCGCGGCCGTGGCGTCCAACTCTGCCCGGTCAGCGTTTGCCCAGTGGACGCGGGACGCCGCGAGCACGAGCCCGAAAGCCGAAACGGCGTGGATTTGGCATTTGGACCGGCGAATTTCGTTGCGCGGTCCATCACCATGGCACCATCTGACTTTGCCTCACGGTCCCGCGTGAGTGACTCACCCGATTGCGAACACTGCCGTGGAGTCAGCAGCAGCCTTCTATACCTGACGCCATCACATACAGACAGACGGTGCTGTAGTGCCTGATCCACTGTACAAGGTAGCCCGGTAAGGAGGATTCCGAGAGGCTTCGCCCAGTGACAGAGAGAGGCATGCATCATGCTAAGCTCCCCGTTCTACCTTTCTCGGACTCAAAAGAGATACGCTTCCGAACGTGCATTTGTCGCAAAATAACACTTGTACACTCCCTGTCAAAAGAAACGACCTTTGATCCGAGGAACAACACATGTCTACCTTTGCCAGTTACAGTACACACGTCAGGCTCACACGACGAAGTCCCAGAACTCTGGTCCAGATCTGAAGCGATCCAGTCCAGGCGTCCAGCTAGCCCGTGCTCTCTAGAACCGCAGCGACGACATCAAACTTGTCGATCACAGCCGGTGGTCGCTTTCGCCGAGACGACGCCCCGTTTAAGGATGCCTAATTAATCCCAGTTAAACGGCGGCGGCGGCAGGCCAGCAGCGCACGGCGCCATCCCCCTCTTTTCCGATTTGTTATCCCGGCAGGCAGGCAGCGCGCATCGGCATCGCCATCTTTCTCCCCAGCTGATGGCTACGTATTCCTCCATGTGGTGCGGGGCGCTCGCTTCGGTTCTACGAAACACCCCGTGCGCAGGCAGCGAAAGGGGCGAGGCTCAGCAGGCGACGGGTTCTTACCCCCATTCACGACGAAAATTGCAGCCCACTTGGTGCGCCGAGGCGTCATCGGTCCTGTTGTTTTGGTCTGCGACTGATATACTTTAATTATGACAGGTATCTGATAAATAACATCGATTGATAAAAACCAAAGTCAAAAACCGATTCAAAAGCCAAAAAAACGGAGCCACCAGTCCACGACCACCTTTTTTTTTTTGAGTCCCGTGGTTTGAAACCGGTGAATATGTGTGTGCTCGTAGCGGTCTGCTTTGTATCCAACAATCGAGAAATATTGGATGACTTCAATGAAAGAGAAACTAAGGTCATGTTTGACATAGCTGTGATTTATGGTTGAAATTTTTGAATTTTAGCTGTTTGCGACAGAGATTACGGAGAGAGATACTCGTTTGCGATTTTAGATAGTACATATATTGAGCGTTTAATGTGTACTATAATTAACTTGTAGACTTCGTCTTAAAAAAATATTCTGTTTGAAAGTTAGATACTGTAGTAAAAGTCAAAATCTATTGTAAAAAACCGAAAAGACGTCCACATGTATGAACAATTCAAAATGTTGAATTTTTCGAAATGCACAACATGGAATGGGTAAAATCGACAGAGATGGAGTTGGGGTAAATCCGGAGGATCCGGACCCCTAATTACTTCTCTTGCTTCGTAAGAGGAAAAGGGCAGCACCCGACTTTTCCTCGTACAAGAATTCGTAGAGAAAAAGGACAGCACCCCGCCTTTTCCTCGTACAGAAAGTGGTTAGAACAGGGATATATCCTCTTGTCCACAAGTGTTGCTTTCTGGAAGACTTCAGTTAGTTTTCAGTGACTTCGGTTAACAATTCACCGCCAATTCAATCGAGATGGGCCAAGTTATGTGATAGTATATATTATATTATTGCAGATCAGCGGGACAATTGGGATGGTTAAAAAAGGTGGCTCACTTCAGAAGGGATTTTAGCAGCGGGGGATGTTGAGATGGCTGGGGCGTCATCAGGAACCGGTCGGCCAGTTGGATCGGATCAGACATCAACTCTTGCCAACTGTCGAGTGACAGTGAGCCGCTGGATTGGAGGGAAAGGAAATGTGAACGTCTCCGCGGTTCCGAGCACTACGTAGGGGGTGTCAAATCCCGTCAGGCTACTATGATCTCCTAAGCACGCATCTCTTTCAGCCGGGACCAGACAGATCGATACTAGTCCTTTTTCCCGCACATAATGAAAACTAGCCTTGTAGATACGGCGTCGCGTTACGTTAACTACCATGTGGACCGAAGTAAAAAGAAATAAAAATTCGCTACCATGTGGACCGAAGATTCGTATAGAAATAACGTGTTAGGGGCCTCTCCAAAAAAACCAAGGACAAGGACCTGCGCGTAATTTCGAAGAAACCGCGGGGCGTTATCCAATAAAAGAGGAGTAGAGAGGTTTTTTTTGTAAAAACTGATGACCTTTTTAAAAGAATCAAGAGCCTATACACAATTATAAAAAATCGCAAGGCGTTATCTAGTAATAAGATACCAGAGAGACTTTTTCGCAAAAAAAATTAGGTTATAGACAGAAACTCTAAAGAGCAGACCTTAACTAGCTTTACATATGGATTGTTGGGTTTCCCATCAAGAAGAAAGGATAAAACAGATGAGGGAAAACTAATTATATAGTACGAAGAATAAACAGTAATAGACAAAAATAAACAAAAAGTAAAATTGAGGCTCTTTATTCAAATAGTTATGAACAACTATAACGATCAAAGACTGAGCACTCACAAGAAAAACTGAGCTAAATGAGACCTTTCCTCTTCTACCCGGTTTGACCGCTAACTAGGGACCGGTCTGACTGCAACAGGGCCAGTCTAACTTCTCCCTTCAGAACAGAGTAGAAAAATTGCACGATTTTCAAATCAAGAAATGATAAAACTTTTTATCTACAGCTCTAAACGACCTGAAACTTGATATGTGTCTTCTCTAGAATATTATAAATCTATTCCAATCATGGATCAGAAGATTAATACCAAAGTTTTGACTTTTATTCAAAATAAGGAAGATTGTATAAAAATCAAGCAAAAGAGAGAATCTTGATCTACTGTTGCTCGTGAGTTCTTGATAATCTAGATGATCTTAGATGAGTTCTAACATGTTATAGCAACCTAAATCACTGCACAAACTTAAGCCTAAACACTCTCAAGATCAAAATCCTAATATTACCCACCTCTTGAGGAAAACATGGTCAATCATAAGAACTTTTCATAGAAACAAACTAGATAGATGGGATCTAATCTCGAAGAGATATCTCCACCTCTTACACATCTTTGGCATCAATAGATCAAGAGAAGAAGAAATACCAAAAACCAAACCAAATCAAGATTTGCACACTTAAGCACGGGAGGGAAAGACCTGAAAGAATTTTGGATATATATTGATACTTAGATATGAATGTTTATAGCCAATCTCTAGCTATACACTAAACCTAAGGATGAAAAAAACTCAATTACAAGAGTTTTTCATATCTCCCACAAGTTCTCTCCAAAAACTCTAACTCTTCGCAAAGGCTTAGCCTAAAACTCACCCAAAACTTGGCCGTAGTCACATCTCTCTCCTTATATATGGAGGCTTATAAGAGAAACCCTAATTAGTACCTCCAATTGGATTTCATCCACTTATATGGGCTAAACCATTAATCTAACACCATACCGAGTTTTATACTTACACACATGTGCTTCTCAAAGAGCATACAACCATTAAACCATTAACAAATCAACGTTGATTCACTTAGCATTTTCAGCACATCTATGACCTAAACCACTTAGGCCACTGTCGTGGTCTCGCACACCGCCACTTTTCGGTATTAGATAATTTACCAAAATACTCCTCTACCATCCTTCTATGAAGCTTCGCACTTCCTTCACAAACTTCGTGTTTCATCTTTAACTCTACGTGACTCCAATGACTTGCTGCCAAGCCTCTCCCGCACTTGGATCACACTGAACCATCCTTGCTTGCAAACGGGTCCAAGTATCTTGGCATGCTATATGCATTTCCATCCATCGTGACGGCATCCAGATTTACTCGACCGCACGGACATCAGCTCCTCGCTGAGCTTAGTCCTAGTCCATCTTACCGTTGTCTATCATGTCTACCACTAGTAGCTCCCATTCTGGCTCTTTGTCTTCCCAATTTGTAATCACTCCATAAGCCTCAGTCATCTTCTGGCGGCACCTTGATCACTCTAGACCTCAGCTTCTCCTTGTCCTTAATCCCGATCCCTTGACCACTCTGGACCTCAGCTCCCCTCGCCTAGTCCTATTCCATCCGTCTCACCATAACCTATGTCCGAAGTTCTACAACCAACAACAACAAGTAAATCGTCACGTAACATTGTATGAGAGAAAATCATCAATATATCCCACTGATGACACAAAAATACTTACCTCCAAAGTTTCCCTTCAAGAAGCACCACCACAAAGCATGATATGCATCTCCAATGCATCATGCTCTTTGCACAAACTCTGCTATGCATTATCCTTGTCTATCTTATATCTTGCTTGAGTCTAACTATCCCACCCGACATCCACTACCGTTTTGGACCTAGGTTCTCCCTAACCTAGTCTCGGTCTTCTCGCCGTTAACCATAGTTGCCTCTAAGCATCCCTGCACAACAATAGATCAAGCAACTATTTTTAGGCACAAATTCTTCGTAACTTGACTCATATTAATCCATACAATGTATTATACAACATGTATGCACCTATACCACTGATCCTAACCCTCTAGGATCAACCCTTAAACCACAATGCACATTTTTCGACAACATCGGTCAGATCGCCAACCCCGACCGATCTGACCTCCCCATTCCTCCTTGGGAATAGGGAGCGGTCTGACCACGGCATCCATATCGGTCAGACCGCTACCGGTTAGACCGTTTACGCACAGCGATCAGATCGTCTCTGCAGATCGGTCAAACCACTGTCTATGAGACAACAAAACCAGAGCTCAAGAGACACAAAATCAAACTTAAACTTCGATAATAAAACATAAACAAAATCAAATACTCATCACACATGCAGTGACTTTCATGTGATCTCACACTTGTCGAGCCAGGTACACCATTGTCTACTTAAAAAAGCTTTGCTTAGCACGAAGATGTTCCTCCGTATTAGCATGACGGCGTACAAAGCAAAATTGAAACTCTGGAAAACCCATGCTGAGCTCCCCAAAATGCCCAAGAATCGGGACAGTAGCAGCTCGGTGGTGAGCTCGATTCTTCCACAGACTGACAACTTGTTACACTTGTGACTCTACGTGTTCTTCTTAGTTCCTAACTCTTATGTGGTGATCGTTTTAGCAATGGCTTCTGGCTTTTGGCTGAAATTTCACTGTAGCTGTCTTTTTTTACTGTAGCTGAGTTAGTGGATAGTGTAGTGAATAGTAAAAAAAACTGAAACTAGAAGTTGAAGCCGAAAAAAACCGAAACGATCAGGATCTTAATTATGTGCTGCCACAACAGGAACAACTTGTTGCACCTATAACTCTGAGCGTTCTTCTTAGTTCTTAACTCTTAGGCCCCGTTCAATATGGAGTTTTTTTCACTGTTTAGCGTCAAAAATACTGTAGCAGCGACGGAATCACTGTAGCACTTTTGTCACGTAGTGAATTTTTTTTTGTTTTTTGGTTTTTTTGCGTTCCGTTTTTTTTTCTCATATTCCTTTGCATTGTCCGCACTAGACTAGTGAGCTATTTTTATTTTTACATTTTTTTAAATTTAATTATGCCTAACATGCCACTCAGCTACAGTAAAAAATCAGTCAGCTACTGTGTTTTTTCAGCAAAAGTCAAAAAACATCGCTATTCCGATCACCCCCTTAATTATGTGCTGCCACAACAAGAAAAATGCATATCTAGCGTAAACCACAAGCTATACGTAAATGTGCAAATCACGCCGGTTCCAGTGTAGAATTGACACTAAAAAACACATTTAATTGCACAGTATCCCCCTCCTTATTTTTTCAAGGCTCCACCTTCGACTAGTCAGGAATGAAAAGGAGTGAAAGGTGTGTACAAGCCTGCTCCGTCCGACGTACTCCCAGAAGCTAGCAAGATTCTTGCAGCCCCATTCATGTTCATATATAATTGGCTCATGCTTACCACCAAAGTTAACTTGTGAAGAGGCGAAGCTAGCCGCAAAGCGTCGGGTGCCCGCACTGCATATACACTACTCCATGTGTGGCCGTAGTGGTTCGGCGAGTAGCTTCAGCTGCTTCTGCAATCTACAGTCATTTTCTCATACGTTGGAATACACCCTTCCGGTTCCAGCACGAACTGACAGGCGTATCGCATCCTATCTGACAGGTACATACAAGTATATGACTCCAAACCAAACTCGAATACGTAGTAGCGTACACGGCTAGCTGCAGGTATGTTGATGCGCCATATTGCGAAGACATGAACCTTTTTGAGACATGAACTTCCACATCGTTCAGAAATTATTTGAGCCGAGGGGTTGAGAGGCGGCTAAAGAGTAGTGGTCGGCTATATGCCTATGGTTGCGCTTCATCACTTATTTACTGTATTACACTGGTATAGCTTGATCTCAAACGATGACGTTTGCGAGATGACAATGCATGTACGTATGTGAAAATTCATTATGTGCCGATTTCCAAGAAGTTGTGATCGATTCCCCCAAAATTTTTGCAACACTATAAATATCATCATCCTTAGCTTGTGCCAAGTGAAAGTATGTATTTTCAAGAATACAGAAAAGGCTTCCTCTCCCTCCTCCCCCTCTCTCTACGCACACACGAGCGCGTGCATGTTAGTTTTCGCGCCGAAAAGTTATTACCGTTTGTTAGTGAAGTTACTATTAAATACATGTAGAGTGAAGTTACTATTAAATACATATATAGTGAAGTTATTATTAAATACATGTAAAGTTACTATCTGTTGTATACTGATAGTAACTCTATATGTGATGTGTTTAACAGTAACTTCATTCACAAACGGTAGTAACTTTTTAGCGTGTATTTTACATCTGCGCACAGATTAATGATTATATATATTACTTTTTACATATATTTTGCAGTAACTTTACGCACAAATGATAGTAACTTTTCAACACGTACTTTACACCTGTGTGTAGATTAGTGATTATATATAAAGAGGGAGAGACATGTCCATTTTAACGTCTGCATACATAAGTTGGTTTGAGCGTACCATGTACGTGTGTGTATACACGCAGACGTGGCGCTGGAGCCATGTGCTCTGGTCTAGTCCATGTGTCGACTAGTATTACGAGGAACCATTAAAACTGTGTTGTAACCAGGTGCTACACAAAATCTCGTAAAGTAGATCTCGCTGGCGCATGGATCAACTCGCCGGCTCCATCCTCCTCCGCGACTCCACACGTCACTTCATCCCGTGCCTGCCCGCTGAGATCACGTTCAAAGATGGCAGGCAGGAGAAAAAAAAAGAAACCCCCAGCTCGCGGCGATTGGGCAGGGCGCGGCACCTTACGGAGGAAGATTCGTTCGTTACCGTCGCTTCGTGTTCTACGATGCCCTTTTCAAAAGCCGCGAAAACAATGTCCAAAAAAGATTTCCAAATGGGAGAAAGAAAGGGAGCGCCTACATGTTCTCCGTCCTGTCTCGATCAGTCAAGACCGCACACGTGAGAATGTGCTTAAATTGTGTGGAGCCTGACGCCAGATGGGTCCGAGGCACACGCCGTTTGTTCAAGTACGGTGCGAAATTTGCGCAGCTTGAAAAGTTCAAACTAGAGAGATTCGCAGACTTGCGCGCGCAAAAAATGAAAGGGTTTGCGTAGGAATGTGTTTGCCCGAAAAGCTTACGAGTTAACTCCGAACGCTAAAATAAAAAAAAATTGTATACAAAGTTTCAACTGGAAGCTTAATTAATGTGTTCTAATTCCGGCAGCAATTAGTCGACGATCAGGAGATGTGTATGCCAGGAAGTTGATTTTTCTCTATTTTTTAAGCTTAGGTGTTTACTTAAAATCTAAGGATTTTATTATTTATCTGCGATACGGAACAGAGTTAGGCCAACTGTTGAAGCTGACATTTAGTACTGTTGTGACGCATGTTACCTGCGAAAGAAGCACAGCACAGGCACAACAAGCTCCCGTTTAGCTCTTCTGTTGTTGACCACAAAAGCAATCTAGCTAGCGCAGGAAGGAACGAATATCGCATTAATTAACTTCTGATAGGTAGTTGCTGTTACCCTGATATGCACTCGCCATTACAAGAATGTCTCCCCTGCGGTTGTCGAGGCCCCATCACCTCGAAACGGAGGATCTAGATTACTATTCAAAATTCGGAAAGAATTGACAATTGAGAACCTTCAAAAAGTCAAACTAGAAGCAGTTGAGAATTGAATGGATGGATACTCCGAGACCAAAAATACATGCACGCCGAACTAAGGTCTCGCCTATTTCTACTTAAATTTTTGATTTCTGAATTATTTTTTATTAATTTTAAATTTCATCTTTATTGATTTTTGATTTTTTTTATTTTTTTTCGTATTTGTTTCTATTGCCCGTGATGGGCTAACCTATTTTTTCTATTTTTAATTTTTAAAAATTAATTACGTTAAATAAGCGACCATCAGCAGTGCAATTTTAGCCAACTATTGTACAATTTTAATCATAAACTAGCTTATTTCAGTCGAACGAGCGGCCCCTAAGTCATAAAAATCAAGAAAAAAGTGACATTTTCAAAAACAAAGAAAAAAGTTTTATATCCACCATATAAAATTTTATTTATATGGCTAGATATATATCTTCTATAGGAAAACCTAAGAAGAAGAAGAAACAAATTAAAGATATCGAGATATGCAAGAAACAACAATTTTTTATTTTCTACTTATTTTTACACAACTAGCAAGGTGGTCTGTGCAAGTATCTGAAACAACCTGAAAACTCAAAAAAAATTGAATTTGTTTGCTGTTAAATTTGATTTGCTCCTTAATCTCCCTTAACCCCTCCCTAATCCTTTCCTAATCCCTCCCCTGATCTTTCCTTTGGCTTCCGCCTCCCCCTCCCGTCGGCGCCTGGCCACTCCCCGCCTTCCTTTTCCCTGCCTTGTCATCTCGTGTCTTGGCCGCACTGTGCGCCTGTGACCTCGGCCGTCCTCCCCTGGCGCCGAAGCTCCCCCCATCATTCCCCCCCTCACGTCAGCATGCCTCGATGGCCCCACTCCCTTGCATCACCATCCCCAATCGCCTCTGCTCCCTCCCATCCAGCGGTCGTTGCGGTGCTCCTCCGCGCAACAACTCCCTTCGACCAGCCGTGCGACACCACCATCCCCCGCGCCACTCCGCCTCACCAACTCCTGCAGACGACGTGCACCTACCCAGCATGGTCGCCTCGCCTCGGAAAGGAGCCCCCTCGCCTCTCCCGTCGGGCACAGTCAACTCCGCACACCCCCCCCCCCCGAGCTCCCTCTGTCTTCCTCGGGCTTAAGAACCCAATTTCTTCCACAGGCGAGCTCCTGTTACCCTCCTCTCCCTCCCTGAGCAACCGATTGCTCTCTCCCCCACCGCAGCTCCCTCCCTCCCCGGCCTCCCCTGGTTCCCGTAGACCCTCAGCCCGATCTCCCTCTTCAACCAATGAAAATGCAATTGACTGCAGCTAGGGCACCACTGAAACTTCGCAAATTCAATGCCCAAGTCAATTTTGCATGAGAACACTCCCTCTGGTCCTGCATCGTGCACCTCCCCACTAGCCACCGCCCTCCTCCGTGGACAGCCTAGCTGGGCTTTCCCCGAGCTAAACCCACGCATTCCCCTCAAACTCCATCCCTCAGTGATGCTCAAATCGAGCCCCTTTTTGCTTGAGCACTTCCCAAGCGACCTCAGCCCGTGAGCTCCACCACTGCTCTCACCCGCGACTTTCCTCTCCATCACTCATATGATTTTGAGCCCCAAAAGGAATTCCCCTCACCTCCCTGCATCTCTTGGTGTCAGTCATAGCCTCACCGACCCACCGCCTTAGCCGAATCAAAGGTTGGGGCGGAGCCCTGTCTTCCCGCCGCCGCACTCAGCTAGAGGAAGAAGAAGACGCGGGCGAGGCGACGTGGCAACATCCCTCACCTCCTCGCGCGATCTAACGGCTCCCGAGCGCGCACACTTAAAGCCCAGGCCGTTTCGGCCGATTCCCCCCCCTCGGTCGGCGACGTGGCTCGGCCCGGGCCGTTGCCGCATGATCCGACGGTCCCCAGGCAAGGGCGCGCGGTCCCCAGGCCACTTCGGTCGCTCGCGCGTGTGAATGGGCCGAAGGCCGACGGCCCACCGCGCCGTTTATTTGAGCCAGCGCTTTCCCGCACGAAGACCGGGTCGGCCCAACACTGTTCCAGTGAACAGTGATCCTTTGTAATTTTTCCAGAGCCAAATGTTGAGTATAATATCTCGTTTGATTCGTTTCGTCGCCCCGAATTCATTTCCACTGCCCATTTCCCTCAAACCCTTCTGCCAAAAATGCAAACCCAAAGCCATCTGAATATTCTCGCATTTATTTCTTTTTCTTTTTCATAGTCTATTTTTTATTTATTTTCTTCTAGCTTGTTTAGTAACAAGCTCAGATTTTGATTTATTTTGTGTTTTCTTTCCATTAGTTCGCGAGGAGTCCAAGACGACGATTTAAGATTCGGAGCAGACTTCTACGTGTTACGAGATTTTCGAAGTTGCAGTTCCGCAAGGCAAGTTACAATTCCTTGACCATGTTGAAATCCCATTTAAACTATGTATTTATGATATTTGCATTATTGTTAGTTGTGAAATGTTTGTTTGCATAAAATAAAATGTTTAGAATGACATGGTATTTAGATATTTCCTACCACCGACAAATGCCCTATTAAATTGATGCCATGCCTTGATAGCCCTAGAGATAATTGTATAATTATAGAAATGATTGGAGACTATATACTTTTTGTGCAAATTCTTTACGCTACTAAGGTTGTGGCCGTGGGCCGGTAGATTTGGAAAACCCAAGCTAGGGTAGGGTGGTATGGGACACCGTACCCTAGAATGGTTGTACTGGCATTTTAGGGTAAGGGTGTGTGGGAAACCACGAGACGGTCTGCACCCACCACTTTACCATAAGTTTGTGCAGAGTAGGGTAAGGGTGTTGTGGGACACCGTGAGGCGGTCTTCGCCCACCGCTTTACCTGAAGTTGGAGGTTGCGGACCTCGAGAAAATGCAAGGACTAGACCCTTATGCCGAGGAAATGACATGGTGACTGCTCGACCACAGGTGTTGATTTGTCAACCCTGGTTCAGTACCTTCTGAACTCAGGCAGAGTGCGACTTGAGAGTCAGTACGGGTTGCGGACCCCGGGCCAAGAGTTAAGCAGCGAAACGACCTGGTTCCTTAACTCAGTCATGATGGTTAAGGTTGCGTGTGGGTAAAGTTGGGCAACTCTGCAGAGTCAATTAAATGGTATTCGAATACGCTATGCTCCCGGTTAATGGAGCTGTGTCATTTGGGTGATTCCAGTTGCGAAGCTTAAGTAGTTTTTACAAGTGTTTTAATCGGACTAGTTGGTTAATTATCCTTTCATGAAAACCCCTTTAAGCTTAAGGAGTAGTTGTCAACTGTTGCATTTCTAAAAATGTTTACAAATAAAACTGCATCCACATAAATTAATAAACCAGTATACTCTAGTTCTTTGGAATTCCATGCATGTAGTAAATTAAGATTTACCATTGTGACTTGCTGAGTACGGTTGATTGTACTCAAACTTGCTATATTACCACCCCCCAGATGCCAGAAGAGGAAAGCAGTTCAAGTGTTCGTGTTAGGGTTGCGACCGCACCCAGTCGTTCCTGTGGGTGTTTCCTTCGGTTCTTCTGATTGTAAGTTATGATTTGGGCTTAGACGCCCATATAACCGATAAAATTGACCGCTAGGTCTTATTTCTGTCAAACTAATCCTTTTTATTTGTCCGTAAGCAGGCTTGATACTCCTTCTGTCCGCAGCAGAACTCTTGGGCTGTTGCGGGACGTATGGCGTCTCTAACCCCAAAAGTGGGGGTGTTACAGTATCATCTTTAAAGCATGTTTAATGACTTAGCAATACATATGTTATTTTGCTTTTTAGAAAATAGATAGTTGCGGAGCTCCATTTTTAATATTTTAATATTATATATTATAAGAGATAAACTGCTCACTCTGTTTTTCAATACTTGTCACCTATGATCAAAACTTTCTTCCTCAAATACTTGTATAGCAAAAGAGTAAACATAGCATAGCATAATGTTTTCCATTTATGTCATTATCACCTCTTTCTTTCATTATTGTAATACTTGTCTATACGGCATACGCATAATGTACATCACATAGTTTATACAAGTATAACCAAATGAACACCAGTTGATGTATCATCCTCTTAATCCCTCCATCCCATGAGGTCCACCAAATAATGGGTAAGAATAGTTTCTTTTTTGTGAGAATTTTTAGTATATTCTCTTTTTTCTTAGCGTCTGTAAACCACTTGTCATCGATTTTTATTATATAATAGATTTTGATTCCACATATATATATATACAAATTAAATTTCTTTCATTATTTTATTTTTCTTGAATTAGCATATTTCCAAAAATTTTAATTTTGAATAAAAATCAAATTTTCTATTTTTCACTTAGTTTGGAATTAAAAAATCACTAATTTCCTTTGATTTTTATTTGAATTTTCATATTTTTGGATTGTACTTCTTGTAGACTTTCTTTTTTCTTTTTAGGTTGAAATGTGCATGTAAATCTAGTTGCTAGTTTTATTTGGAATTTAATCTATTTTTATTATACTTGTCATGAACTCTTTCTTTTCATCTAAATTTTATTTTTATTTAGTTTTAGGTTAGAATTCCTATACAAATCCAACTACTAATTTTTATGAGCAAATTTGACATATGCTACTGTAAAATGATCAAACCTGAGAAATATCGCTACATATTTCATTCTCACAAAAATGCCACTAAAATGACACTCTTGTACATATTTCCTCAAATAAGATTGTATTGCCCTTCGTTTTCTTTCTCTTGTTTATGTACTATCATCCTATTCATCACAGGTGGTGGTCATGTAGTGGAGGTGTGTCCTTCCTAATGACAAAGACTTTGCCATCCTTATCGGTGTGGAAGCAGGGGTTAGGATATATAGAGATTACAGAGAATGGTTTAGGAAAGGGCTTGTGGGAGTTGGGGCTTAGGGACAACGATGTGTTGGAAATAATCTTGACTCAGAGTTTAAATCAAATTTATTACCCAAATTAAAGTATTTGGAGATAGAGTCCAATATGTATTCGAATTAGAGATAGAGTCTAGTATTTGTGTAAACCCTAAGATATATAAATAGGGGGCATGTAATTGATAGTAAAAGAATAGAGATATTTAGAAAACTGGCTACGCAGTTGCGGCCAAGGCAATTCTCCTGTATTCTCTCTGTTTATTTATGTGATGTGTTAGTTTTCTCCTAGAGTAAAGCCAACAATTGGTATTAGAGCACAGGGGATTTGAGAAAAAAAATTCTTCTGATGTGGTTTCTCGTTGAAATTGAGCCAAACTCTATTCCCGCAATCCTTCAGTTTGAGCGATAATAGGCGCATAGATTTTTAGCGATGGCCGAGGCGCAAATCGCAGCAAGGCATGTCGTCTCGAGGTAGCAAAGCATAAATTTTTGTCCTCGGTTTGCTGCATCCAACGGTGAAGCGGCCGCAGCAGGGGCAAGATAATTACAACAGCAGCTATTCAACGCATGCTCGAGGCAACGCACATCAGTTCTTTGTGCCAAGAGAGAGCTGCAACAGGCACTTGTGCCAGAAAAAAAATGCACGCTGGCAAAAAGAGATCAATCGGCGAACTGGCAGCAATGGCGACCAAAAAAGATCACGTTGCATTCTCTAGGAGGTAGTGTCACTGGTGACGAGGCATTATTAGGTATGATGGCGAAGGAGAGTTCCGCCATCTCGCTGCATTATCCGATACTCACAACGAGCAATAATGTAGCCTAGGTAATTAAGATGAAGGTGTACATGAGGGCCCAAAGAGTGTGGGGTGCAGTCGAGAATGGCAACGTCGATGAGTATAGAGATTGGATGGCATTGGTGGCCATCTATCAGGGCATTCTAGAGGAGATGCTCTTCCTAATAGCCAAAAAGGAGACGACTAAAGATGCGTGGGTGTTGTTGAATACGATGCATCTTGACATCGATCGTGTGAAGGAAGCAAATGTGCAAACTCTCAAGACCGAGTTTGAGGTGCTGCATATGTAGGAGATGGAGTCGATTAATGACTTCGCCATCTGGTTGATGACCATCGTCAACAAGATTCAGACCATTAGCGAGAACGTGGAAAATTTGTATGTGGTAAAGAAATTCCTTTGTGCATTTCCCTCGAAGTTCCTTCCAATTGCCTCGATCATAGAGAAATTTGAAGAACTGAAAACTATGATCATGGAGGGGTAATCGGTTATCTTAAGGCGTATGAGGAACGATTGCGCGACAATAGTGGCAATGGCGATGAACAAGTCTTACTGACCCGCGTCAAGTGGTAGGTTTGATCATCGAAACGCGAAGGCGAGAACACCTCCAGCAGTGGTAGTCGAGGCCGTCGAAATTGGAATTTTGATAAGGCAAAAGTGGTGTGTTATAATTGTAATGATTATGGACACTTCGCTTTAGAATACTGCAAGTCGAAGGAGAAAGTGCTTCTTACTAAATCTCTCAGCGATGATGAACCAACACTGCTCTGATTCTAAGATGAGTCCAGGATGTTGAAGAGATGTATTCGCCATCTTGAGTCAAGTAACTAAAGTTGAGTTAGGGGTGTTGAGGAGATGTGTTCATCGTCCTAACTTGAGTACGTAAAGTTGAGTCCGAAATATTAAGGAGATGTGTTCGTCGTTCTATATCAAGTATGAGTTGGGTAAGTCGTAGTTGAGATCGACTGCCTTAACGAGTTAGAGTTTTTACTTACATATGGACTTGTACTAGTTGAGTTGAGTTTCTACATCTAACTAGATTTAGTTTGTATGTAGGTCGCTTCATGTGGAAGCATAGCTGGTAGTTTAGGTAATGGGTTAAGACTAAACTAGGAGTATATCGAGTCAAGAGTAGGAGGGAGAATGTTAAAAACAATCTTGACTAAGAGTTTAAATCGAGTCTGTTGTCTAAGTTAAAGTTGTGTTCAACTTGGAGATAAAGTCCAGTTCGTGTTCGAATTAGAGATGGAGTCCAGTATTTGTGTAAGTCCTAAAATATATAAATAGGAGGCATGTAATCTATTTTGATAGTAAGAGAATAGATATATTAAAAAAACTCGACTATGTAGTTGTGGCTAGAACAATTCTTCTATATTCTCCCTATTTATTTATAGAGTGTGTAAGTTTTCTGGTAGGGCAAAGCCATCACGGTGGTGCCCACGTCACTGGAGAAGGGAGGTGCAGCTGTCTGAGATGATCTTAGGATCTATGTATGTGGGATTTGGAGCTAGAATGGATTGGTGGAAGTAATTCGATCCTCGGCGCCTTGGCTGTTACTGGTGCCTCGGACTACTCAGCGACGGTGACCAGGCTAGTGGCCGTCAAATCGCGATTCCATCGCTGCTAACTCTACCACATCCCGGCGTACTCCGTGGTACTCTGGTGGCGGCTTCATCCACTAATCCACGATACAGCTATAGCTCGGTCTTCCCTGTACATGGCATCGAAGTTTAGGCCCTATTCATTTTGGTTTAAAATCAGTTTCGGTTTTTGGCTTCTGTTTTTTTTTCACTATTCAGTAATTTCGTCTTTTTCTCTTTTTTTGATTTTTTGGGCTTTTTTTTTTGCCTTTTTTCGTATTCTATTGGGCATTGTCCGTGATGCACTAACATGTTTTTTATTTTTAAATTTTTTAAATTTAATTATGCTAAATAAGTTAACTCAGATATAGTAAAAAAAATAAGCTAGCTACAGTAAAAAACCATAAGCTAATGCCATTCCGAACGCCCCCTTACACATATGTTGAAGTGCAAATTAATTAAGAAATCATGGCCACTGGCTGCTTTGATTGCGTGGGTGAACGGATAGAGCAAAAAAATTGATGCTACCGCATCAAAGGTAAAAGGAAGAAGGGTATTGGCATGATAGTACAATACATAAATACATAGAGGGAGTATGTACAGGAGTGGCATTTTTGCGAAAAATGTGAGTTTGCAATAGCATTTTTGTGAGAAAGAACTTTGGGATGTCATTTCTCTGAATCGGTCGGTCCACAGTAGCATATATCAATTTTTTCTAAATTCTATTCCGAATTTCATCTACGTAGGGGTTTTAATTTGGAGTTCGTATGAAAATCAAATGTCTAATATTTATTTATTTTTTATTATAAATTTTTATTATTTTTTATAATTGATATTGACTCTTTCTTTTAATTTAAACTATTATAACTCAGATCCGCTAGATAAACGGTTAGATATTTTTTAAAAAATAATATCATCTAACGGTTACTATAGTTTAATTTAGTTAGAATTCACCATATTAAAGGCTAGATATTTTCTTGAAAAGTTTTTAACTATTTCTCTTTTTTCTTAGCGGCTGGCCGGGTCAACTCAACTTTTTTCAGTTTCAACTTCTAGTTTTATCTTTTTTTCACTATTCATTAATTCATCTTTTTCTGATTTTTTAGATATTTTGGGCTTTTTGTATTTTATTTTTTTCCCTTATTCCTTTGCATTGTCCGTGATGGGCTAACATATTTTTTCTTTTTTTATTTTTTTAAATTTAATTATGCCCAAAAGACAACTCAACTACAGTAAAAAAAAAGCTAGCTACAATAAAATTTTAGCCAGAATCCATCGCTATTCCGAACACGATATATCGTGAGTTTTTAATACATAATAGATGTTAAGTTGTTGTTGTTGCTTTCGTACAGTTGGAGTGTGTTCTTTAATTTACATGCAGTTTGCACGCAGGCGATCGATGTTTCATCAAAGATATATAATATTAACTAACTTGGAATCACAGTTTAATATATAGTATTATAGTTAGAGGTTAAACCTGTTAATTAGATATTCTATTGTGAGGAGTCACATTCATGCTATGTACATATTGCAATCTGGGTACTCGTTATTAGCTACCATTAATTGAGCATAAAAATAATGTACGATAGCTAAAATCTGATTGTCTTGAAAGGTCACATCAAGCTGTACGTGGCCAGAGCTGCTCCACACTTAAACAAACGGCGACAGCATGAAGTTGTATATTACAGCATGCATATAGTTACAGCTCAGTTGACCTAATTAAACTTAAGCACACACAGATGAATAGAGAAGTGTATTGATTGGCCGGGTAGGTCTGAGGCGCCCAACAGCACTGGAAAACCCGTAGCAACTAACTTGCTGGCTTTCTCTGTTGCCAACAAGCAAAAAACCAAGCCCCATTATTTTTTTTTCTAAATCTTTTGAGTAGAAGATTGTACTATACTATTTTAGGCATGCATGCATGATCTAGTGTTCCTGTCTCTTTAAGTATTAATTATAGATCTTTTGCAAGTTCGGTTTTTTAATTATATAGATAATATTGCTTGTTGATTTGTTTAGCTAATGTTCTTGTTAGTGCATGCACTCACAGGGCATTTAGTTTTAATTAATCAATGGAACAGCGAATGCTGGTAATAAACTTCGATGCACAGAATGAACCTACAAACTATTCATGTAACTAGCTAGAATATGTTAAAGTTGATCATAAATAAAAAATATGTTAAGGTTTATGAATAATGGAGTTAGTTTTGCATTATATTTATTAAAATTTTCTCCTATTTCCCAAATATTAACTCCCGTGTTGAAATCGTCGGACACAACATTCTACACACAAATTAAATTCAAGGTGTAGAGATTAGCTAGGGTCGCCCAATGCAGAGCTTATTTTAAGGCTTGTTACTATATAGAATTAGGTGTCGAGGGTACATTTGGGGAGGGAAGAGTACGTGATGGGTTGGTTCTAAGTAGACGTTGTAGGCTTGAAACATCAGAGGGATGTTGAGACCTGAACAACAGAATTCCGCCCACCAAGCAACCCTACAGCGGCATCTTCCCCGTCCTCCCAAACTCTAAAAAACATTAGGTGCACCAAGTGAAGAATTCCCTTGCACACAAAGGTCGAGCTTGTGAAGACAGTAACAAATGATCTTTCTGAAAGGTACATACTGCTCGAATTTAGCTAACTGATCGAGCCACAGCTTCCATTATAATTAAGCACAAGCTAGCGCAGAACGACATTTGTTTGAAATAGTTTTGTTCATCTCTTTATTAGCACTTTACAATCGAATTAATCTTTTGTAACTCCCAAACTAACTGTTACTAATATATGCTAGCTACTGGTTTCTGCAAATGTCGTAGGTAGTTGGCATTGCATCATGCAGAGACTGTGCTTGGTTTCCGTATGTTGTTTGTTGAACAATTGCAACTGGCGAGATAGTTGATCTTGTGGACCTATAGCATGTAACTAACATTTTATATTCTCTTTTGTGAAGCTTAACGTACAAAACCACCCGTCAGCCCACACGTAGCATCAAACTAACTCTGGTGTAACCATCTCCTAACTCACTATCTTCTCCCTCACTAACGATCAACAACGAGAGTTTTAGAGAGAGAGGAAAAAAACTGCCCACCACTATCCCTTAACCCCCCTTCTTTTTATATATCCCCACCCCTTATCTTTCTCTTGCCTCTTCTCACCCTATCGATCTCTGTCTCCTCTCTCTCTTGCATCTTTGTTCATATCTCCAGCGACCCTACAGCACAACGATCTCGATCGATATGTGCTAATTAGTTCTTCCTGCCTGAACTAGTTGATTCTTTTGTTGCTGCTTATTTCCATGGGGCAACCCTAGGAAGCTAACTAAGAGGTAGCTAGTGCAAGATTGCAAGGGATAGAGCGATTGCTGTTGCTCCGTTAATTCGGTGATCGATCGAGGATGTGCACCAGGGGCCACTGGAGGCCGTCGGAGGACGAGAAGCTGAAGGAGCTCGTTGCGCGATACGGGCCGCACAACTGGAACGCCATCGCCGAGAAGCTCCAAGGCCGATCAGGTGACATGCATGATGGTATATACGTATATGCTCAGGAATTTCTCTATCGGATAACTGTATATGTTTGGGTCCTGTCTTCTTGGTGCAATTGCTTTGAGTATGTTTATTTAACTTTGGGATTTTGGCATGTTTAATTCAGGGAATTTTAATTTGTTAGGGTGTCATGTCAAAGATGTGCTTATCTGCAATTCATCAATACATGATGTTCACTTTGATGTGTATATCATATCTCTATCACTTGTAGAGCAATTTTATCTATCTAGCTAGCTAGCTAGTGTGTTAATTTAACTTTTCTTGCTTTCTAATTTATCAGTGCTGTGTTCTTTCTAGCACAAGCCATGGCGTCACAAGCACATAGCGTAAGGAGCTAATCGAAAATGACAAATTGTTTCAGGGAAAAGCTGCAGGCTGAGGTGGTTCAATCAGCTCGACCCAAGGATCAACCGGAGCCCCTTCACGGAGGAAGAGGAGGAGCTGCTCCTCGCCTCTCACCGCTTCCATGGCAACCGGTGGGCAGTCATCGCTAGGCTCTTCCCAGGGCGCACCGACAACGCCGTGAAGAACCACTGGCATGTGATCATGGCGCGCCGGTGCAGGGAGAGGATGAGGCTGTCGAATAGGCGGGACGGCGCTGCCGTCACCACAGTTGGTGCAGTGAAAGATGAAAGCCCTAGGAACGCCGAGAAGCCGAGGTCGGACCCGACTACCATGGCCTCCTTGCTCAACAAGTACCGTAGAGAAATTGCCGGTCCATTTGCAATTAGCCATCACAACAAGGAGGGTTATTGTTCATCTACCAATGAAGGTGAATCTCTTGCATGGTAGTATGCATTTTCCATCATTGATGCATGCACGTAGGGAAGTACTGTTCTTATTTAGCTTATATTCATGCAATTGGAATTTGATTTGCAGATACGAATAAATCGGTGGAGTTCTACGACTTTCTCCAAGTTAACGTGAGCTCGAGTGATACCAAGTTCGGTTGGAGCATCGAGGAGCAAGAGGTGAATCGGGATGATCAAGCTGAAGGGCAGGTGCAGCTCATAGATTTCATGGAGGTTGGGACTTCTCATCAATGATTTTGTCTCTGTATTTAACTAGGGGATGCATCCAAAGCAGCTTGTAAAGCTTTGTGAAAGGGGCATGCTATACATATAGAAATCTAACACCAAAAATACTTATAGAGGAAGCAAAATGCAACGTATATATATGACATGTAATTTATTGATGTACACATATATGCCCAACGACCATTGGATCGTCCATGCAAAATTCTTCGTTATAAATGGAGAATTAATTATTCTCGCATCATTTTGTAAATTTTAATTAATAATATAAGCACTTTCTATTCCCCTTTTAGTACTTAATAATTATCTATTATTGCAATTCACCATTTCATTTCATTTCAGATGGTTCTTCAGACTTTAACCAGTCTAATTATATTTTTCACTGAATTATCCATCATCTGTATATAGAGGTGAAATAGCAAAATTTGGCATGAGTTGAATGTCAAGAAATATGATGTGTAAATGTGTTCTAATTGGACAGGTGATGTTGAATTAGTCCATTAGGTACTCAAACGATGGCGCCATCTCTGATGGCAGCTGTGTACCATCTTTATCGTCTACCCTTTGTTTGTGAACATTCTTCATAAGCATGATACAACACTCGTTTCACATCAATTAATCCCCATGCTTGATTTGTTTTGGACTTCCACTCTAGCATGGCATGTTTGATTTGATCAGAAATGGAAGAAGGGAAAACTAATATGCAGCAGTAGTAGTTGAATTTGTCGCCTTTCGGTGCACAAACTTGATCTATTCACGTTTCTTTGTCGAATCGCCTTTAGTGATATTATCCTAGACAGTGTAACGGTGAAGCCTACTGCTACAACATGCCCGACATGACATTTAACAACCTGAAAGAACTTTTACGACGTTGCTGTGTGCAAAGATAATTAAATGGATGATCAAAATCGTTCATATAGCTATCGCGTATCTTTTTACTGCTTGGTCATATATCGCCGTTCAATCGATCCCTGACCAAGCAGTAAAAAGATGAGCGATAGCTATACACACATACACATTTTACTTTTGGTTGTAATTACTCATATCTCTAATATACCATCTAAATAAATTTAAAATACTTCTTTATCACTTTAGTTATACTCGTATACTAATTATAAGATACTCTAATATAAATCATATGAAAATTTTGTAAGAGGAGTACATATATAGTTTTTAACGTATTTTGTAAATACCTTCATATACACACATAAAAAGGAGTATATCTAAAAATATATATTCTACATCTGAAAAGTTATACATACCACCTAGATGGTTTTAAATACTCATATATTACACGTACATATCCTTCGTTACGCGAGATAATCTCTACGTTATGAGATACAACATAGAAAATAATTGCACCCGGGAGTAGAAGAGAAGCTTCCTATAGCCTTTTTCATACTCTCAGAAGTACATACTTCCACTTCTAATATACCACTAAAATAAATATTTTATACATATTTATCACTTTTGGGATGCTAAAATACGCATTCTAAGATGCTCCAATGCTACTTGGTTTAAAAATTTTTATCGGAACCCTTTATTTTTACTATATACAGTTTTTCATGTATAAAATAAGTATATACATAAATTATGCTATAAAAAGTAGAGTTTGATGAAATTTTTTATAGAACTCACTTTGGAGTA
Source organism: Melocanna baccifera (assembly GCA_036346265.1). Classification (NCBI taxonomy): domain Eukaryota; kingdom Viridiplantae; phylum Streptophyta; class Magnoliopsida; order Poales; family Poaceae; genus Melocanna; species Melocanna baccifera. Next base: position 6,417,486 of record CM070683.1, on the reverse strand, counting down.
TCTTATAATCATTATTAGAGTACGCTCAAATAGATATAGATGTATAATAATACCATTAAAGAGATATATTAGAAGTGGGAGTACGTACTCCTAGGAGTATAAAACCAAAAGCATTTTCGGTACTCTGGGGAGTACATACTTTCACTTTCAATATACCATTTAAAGAAATATTTTATACCTATTTAATCCGAAGTAAATAATTTGAAATTAGATAGTTAAAGCTAACCCTAACGATGTGAATGTCACAGTACAAACCAGAAACCAAGAATTGGTATTAACCTTATGTTTGTGAAAGAAGTACAGTGGAACAACCTAAACATGTGTTGCCCTAGAAGAGAACAAAGTACGCAAATTTATCAGTTCTGCGACAGATCGGCCGGCCCTCATCATTCCACAAGGCTAGCCAGCCATCTTCAACAGTTAGTTGTAGTGTACCTGGCAGAGGCGTCAGCGTCAGCAGGGCAAGCTAAGCTAAGCTAAGCTAGCTAGCAAGTTACTAGCAATGCATGCAACAGGAAACCAAAGCGCTTAATTTGATCCCAAGTAACATACGCGCGCAAGGAAACCAACGCGCCGGCCGCCGCACGCACCATCGATCGAGCTAGGCGTCGCCGCCGCTCGTCGTTTTCCGCGGAACTGCTGCAATGGTCGGTATCACGGCACCCGTCCCCCGCGCGCGCGCGCGTTGGGGTCGATCGCGTGTCGCGTTGCGACGACGCGCCCGCGAAGATTCCCCAACTGCTGCTCCCACTCCGCGCGATCGATCGGCGTTGTTGGTGGCTGATGTGACGTTGCCGCTGCGCAGAGCCCGTGTAGGTGCGCCGGTTTAGTAACCGGCAAGTCGGTCGCTTCCCGTTTCGTTATTTCATGCATTCATCAGGGCGGCCTTTTCGGCTTCAATGGGGATGGCTGGCTGGTCAGGGTCGGCGACGTCGACCGTCTGATCCAACGATGCAGATGCAACGTACGCATCCTGGTTAGTGGGGCCGGTGACGTACGTGTTCGGTCATCGTCCGATAGAGTTGCATGCCAAGTTGGCCGCCACAGCCGAAGCAAAATAAATAAATGTTTTCCAAAAAAAATCGGCCGCCGCAACTTGAGCAAAGTTAAGAAATAATTAGTGACATGTGCGACACAAGGCTCAAAATTAAGTTAGGTTTTAGTTGGCTAAAAGAGTCTTTGTGGCCTCTGTTAATAGATGGGACATTTGGAGCTCACAAATTCCATATGCATTTGGAACAGCACAGTAGAATTTCGGGCCAAATTGGATATTGAGAAGGGAAAGCTTACCTTGGGCGCAGCCCGTACCAAAGGCAGGAGCAAAGTGCTCAACTGCACAGGGCCCCCAAAAGTTAGAGGCCACTAATTTTGATTCAATCTTCAATTACTACTTGTTAACATCTCGAGAAAAATTACTATTACTACCATAGCCAATCTTGATTCTTCAACAGCCTCCCTCAATTTCAACCTATAGGAACTAAGTTGAGATTGCGTCAGAGATCAAAGAAATGATTTGCTACTACTGGTTTAGTAAAAACATCTGCTACTTGGTCCTTTGGATGATACAAATCATATCTCTAAATCATTGTGTGCCACTTTCTCATGAACAAAATGGAAGTCCACTTCTAAATGTTTGGTACACGCAGGAAAAATTGGATTGACTACGTGTATGTGGCTCTCAAATTGTCACACCAAAGACATGGCGGACTGTTCTGAAACACACCAAGTTCTCCAAGTGGTGATTGAATCCAACTAATTTATACTGTTGCATTTGCTAAAGCCTTATACTCTAATTCGGTACTTGATCTTGACACCGTAGCCTACTTCCTAGAGCTCTAGGAAATAAGATTTTCACCGAAGAACACTGCAAAACCACTGGTGGACCTTCTGTCATCCACACATCCAGCTCAGTCAGCATCTAAAAATGCAGTGACCAACACTGATGTAGATTTCTTAATAGCTAGTCCCGTGCTTGATGTGTTCTTCAAGTACCTAAGTATTCTCTTTATAGCTGACCAATGCACATCTATTTGGAGTCTGAAGAAATTGGCGAAGTTGTTGATTACAAAAGCTATATTTGGTCTTGTTAAGCTTAAGTAATGCAGAGCACGTACCATTCCTATAGTTTGATGCATCATCAACACTCATATAATCTTTCCTTGCACCTTGGATAGTCTTTCAGTCACAGCCATAGGACTATTTGTAGGCTTGCAATTATGCATTCTTGCTCGGCCAAGCAGCTCTCTGATATATTCTTGCTGAGTCAATACAATACCTTCCTTGTCATGTGTCATTTCTATACCTAGAAAATAGTGAAGAGCTCCAAGGTCCTTGATTGCAAACTCCTGATGTAGCTGATGGAGTAGTTCATTAATAGCCTTTGGTGAAGAGCTAGTCACTATTATCATCAACATATATGAGTAAAGACATTACAACACCATATTGTTTATGTATAAACAAGGATATATCTGCCTTTGAAGTGACAAATCCTAGCTCATGATTTCCCTAAAATAATCCCGATGGTGGCGATGATTAGATGAACTCCATTTTCATCTATTTATTATTGTGGTATTCTTCATGAACTTGAACACATAATTTATGTTCTTGTCTTATTCTCTTGATTGGGCTCAGGTGCTACGTACACTGCTTGAGTGCTTGGTCGCTGAAGCAGCCCTTTCATGCTACATTGTGCCATGTGGGAGCCGCATGCACAACATCAATTAATTTGTCTAGTCCCATCGCATCCCTAATTCTAAATTCAAAATATTTTTTATCTTAGCAATTGACTTTTTTCTAAACTTTAGTACCTAATTTTAAATTTAGCACATGACCCCCAAATTCTCGAGTACGGCTCTGCTTTCTAACAGAAGGAAAGGATTGTGATTTGGATCTTTCCTTTCTTTCGTTTTCTATTTCAGAATAGGTACGAGAGGAACGGCCTCGTTATTCATCAGCAGTGTAGAAACTAGAAAGCAAGCTTGCCAACGGAGGAGAGCCGGTTCGGCTCCACCTTGTGGGCAAGGATTTTCTTGCTCGGTTGGACAAACTAACCTGGCAAAGCAAGATATGTTAGGGAGGTTACCAAATGCCTAACCTTGCCTGGCAAGGCTAGAATAACTTGCCTAATATCCAAACCAGAGGCAGAGCCAGGTTTTCCCACCAGTGTCGACATAGAACAGAGGGTCCATTTTTTTATTATTACAATCGGTAGCTCCAGTCCATATATAGACTCTCTAGTCCAAACTTAATGCACTTGATTTACTCCTTGAAGCCCAACAAAAAGAACACTAATAACCTAAATTCTCAGTAGTTAGCAGTAATCCACGATGAGTCTTCGTTGTCCCTCTACCCATGAGGCAACCGCAACGGACCGAACCAACCCTTGAGCTAGCCCAAAAAGAAGGACCGTAATAGGCCATGACGTCTATTTAATCGACCCCTAAGCACATCACCTCGTAGCAACCCTCGATGTCCATTCATGTTGCATGGCCAACTAGGAGACACGCACCACGCACCCAGCTAGTCAGCGACCGATCGTTGGAGAACAGAAGAAATTGGAGCCACTAGCTACCCTCGTCTGCCATCTCACCATGGTGTCGCCTAGTCCCTATTGCCTCACGTCCTTGCTAGCCGAAGGAAGCTTAGATCTACCCGATCAGTATGTATTTTGCTCTAAATTTCTCTCGATTCTTCCAATTTGTTTCAAAACTAGAAGCTAAATTTATAGGTTAAGATTTTAATATGATGATTATTGATTGATTTTGTCGAATTGTAGGTTTAAGACTTAGAGTTTCAATTTAAGTTTTTGGAATACCGGCATAACTCGTTGCAAATCAGAGGCAAAATTGTAATATTTAACTACAATATCAAATAAGGAAGCCAATGGACATATTTTCCATTATATTGTTCTTACACTATTGAACATATAAATATCTAATTGGTTTTTTTAATTAATTGGTGATGATTCCATGAATGATAGATTTATTTGCTATATAGAGAAACAAAAATTAAGAAAAATTACCAATATGATATTTTTGTTCCTTGCTTTATGAATGTAAAAGAACGTAAATAATAAATGTAATGTATTTATTATATTTGATCATTCTACTATTTTTTGCTTGAAAATTTGAAGTCCGTAGTTTCACGCCTAGTTGTTTCAGTTTGCTACATACTAAAAAAATATTATTATTGATCTTCTTTATTTTGATAAGATCATTACTTCTTTATCATCATATATTGCCATCAGTGATGTTAAAATATTGATATTCGTATGTTGTAATATTACTTTGAAATTATATATATTTTTATACCTATGAAAAAATAGAGATCCGACGACCGTCCGCAGAACTCGGGTGGAGTGACGACGTGCTCACGTACGTGCCGGCCAACGCGGGCGCAGGACGGGGACTTCGTGCAAAAAGTGCGACCGGCTCTGGAACCCCCTCGTTTCCTACGTTTCGGGCTGCGGTTGGCCCAGCGATCTTCGAGTACGATTTCGATCTGACCGGTGGCAGAGTGGACGACGAGAGCACCATCTCTGGGCGCGGTTGGTTCGTGGCCTATCGGCCGCCTACCTCGCCTCGTCGCCAGGCGCCAGGCGGACTCGAGTGGGACGGCGCCGGGGCGAATTTTGGACATGCGTGTATGATTGTTCTTTGAAATTATAAAAATAATCTCTAAAACATTAAAATTTTAAAAGTAGTCTTCTTTCCGATCGTGCAACCTACCGATGCGACACATGGTCTAGCACCACTTAATGCCGACGTGACATGTGACCTAGTCTCTGACCGCACCACTGGACACATGTCGTCTCTGCGTGATTGTGTAGTCGGGAAGGAGATTAATTTTAAAATTTTTATAATTTTAATACTATTTTTAAAATTTTAAAAATCAATAGCGCTATATCTGTCCAAACTTCGCCGGGGGCCTCGTGAGCGTGGCCTTTTTTGCTGGTGTCCTGGGAGCACTGGACCTTTGCTACTGGTCGGGACAGGGATACCACCCACTCTGGCCTCGGTTCAGCTATCGTCTGGCCTGTGGGACCTTGCCGGCCCTGGGAGTCAATAGGCCAGGGCTCCACAAAAGACTCAGATCGCATGTCTGGACTGGTACGTGCCACGGGGTAGGAAAAGGGCAAGCGAGCGTTAGAATCAGGTCCCTTCAATATACCTTTTGATTTTAGCTTTCGGCCGAAATATCATTCAACATGCGCGGACCTGGAACGACTATGCAGCGTTCAAGCTTGAATTGCACACAGAAGGATCCTTTGGCCTCATTTAGTACAGCTACCCATAAACCTTTGACGCTTCGTCTCTGTCCATCGTGACTGATTAAATCAGTGGTTTTTATCCTTTTTAGATATTTAATTAAAAGGAAATAAATAAAAACACAAAATTATATCTCCACGAAAAATACAAAAAAAACACATTAAAAAGTCAATATATATATTTTATTCAGCTTTTGACTTCTAGAAACTAAGAAGTCATAAGTTAAAAGTTGTTTGGAATAGGGTCAAACTCAAAAATATTACGGATTCAAAGGAAAAAAACTAAGGAAAAAAACAGCGGTCTCGAAGCTCCGGGCAGAGCTTACGTAACACCAACGAATGTTTTCCTTATTAGATGCCAATGTGTGTGTTGATTTTTTAACTCTTCAATGGCGAAAGCATGAAGGGGGTGATCGGAATAGCGATGGCTTTTGGCTTTTAGCTGAAAAAATACTGTAGCTGGCTGAAAAAACATTGTAGTTGAGTTAGTGGATAGTGTAGTGAATAGTGAAAAAAAAGCTGAAGCTAGAAGTTGAAACCGAAAAAAGCCGAAACGATCAGGGCCTTTGAACAAGGTAGGGCGGATCGAGAGGCATTATCCAGGTCCGTACGTCCGCCTGTCTGTCATGTGTCCTTGTCATGACATCGCCGGCTTCCAGAATAGCTGTTCAATTAACTTAACAACAAATTACTCAAGGGATTAAGGGGGTAATCGGAATAACGATGGCTTTTAGTTTTTACTGAAAAAACACTGTAGCTAGCTAAAAAAATACTATAGCTGAGCTGGTTTATTAAGTATAATTAAATGTAAAAAATATAAAAAAACCGAAAACAAAAAAAAGTATAAGTAAATTTAAAAAAAGGGAAAAAACAAAAAAATTTACTGTAGCAGGTACTATAGCTACAGTACCTGCTACAGTGAAAAAACACCCACCGCGCGGTCGCAGAAGCTGTTCTGATCGCTGCCTACAATTGCTAAGACGATTTTGGTGAATTCACGTACAATTTTTAGAAACATTTCAAGTCACGAATCCAAATTCATCTAAAAATTAGTGTTTCAATACAATTCATTTAGAACATGTACAACCGTCATTTCACAATATAATGAACAATTATCAATACGCTAGTAACACGAATTAATCCAGCTATTTGAAATCGCATTCAAATAAAATTAAGAGAGAGAACACATCATTCAGCAAAAAAAAGTGTTGATTTAAGCCTTTAAGGTGTCAGGAGACGCACTATGACATGGCATAGGGTGCACTCAGTTCGGCGACGGAACGCCGCGTTGAGCGGAAAAAAACACTGTTCAGCGATTTGCGTATACTGTGCATGTTTTGTCCTTATTCAAATTTTTTTGTTTTTTAGTATTTTTGTGTTTTGTTTTTTTTTCCCGTATTCCTTTACATCGTCCGCTCTAGATTAGCATGCTATTTTTATTTTTACATTTTTTTAGATTTAATTATGCATCAGCCAGCTACAGAAAAATTTCAGCAAAATTCAAAAGCTATCGCTATTCTGAATGCCCCCATAGTCTCTCGTCGTTAATCACAAGTCACATGGTTTTCACGCGAAAATGCGCGAATACATACACATGTATTTAACCAAAGTCCTTATGCTATCTTATAGCATGTGTCACATATTTCAAGAAATAATAAAGATTTCACCTTATAAATTATCTTCATTTCATTTAGTTATCTAATATAATACTAAATTATATATACTTTAAAAATTATTAAAGGAAATAAGTATAGGACTCATGGGCAATTCCCACACTGTAGAGCATTCCCTCGCCTAGAGTGACGCCACTAAATTGGCCAGACCATCCCAGCCCTATCGTGTTAGCCAACCACACCCGCGTGGCCTTTCTGGCCCACACTGTCGCTGGCGGAGTAGATGTGTGTCGCGAGCCCGCAATGCTGCCGCCACTCGGTCGTCGTTCACTCGCTGCGCTTGATCACGGCTAGGTATGGAAGGTAAGCGTTGCGTGGGCCAACAGCCTACACATGTCAGCACACGGGCCTGAAGAGTAAGTTTGCACGACGCACAGCGAGAGGCCCGTTGCAGCCCTTGTTCACGAGCACACGCTGCTTGCGCGCTCAAATCGGCTTCGTCTAGAACACTTCCACTTTTAAAAACGGCTTGTTTAAACAGTTTCCAAAAGCTGTGGTCGGTCTCCGTATCTTCTCTACGTTCGTGTCTTCTACAAATCAATTTCAAATATTATTTCAAAAATTGCTTCTTTCCACCATCACTATTCTATTTTAATCAAAAACCAAAATCTATAGCAAAAAACTATCAGCTCCAACCAATTAAAAACACCATCTTAATGTCTTGAGCTCTAGCAATAGCTTTTCACACCTTCTTCCCTGGCGATAGGGAGAACTAGGAGACCACGGGGGTTTTCAGTGGCCAATCTAGGATAGTCAACCAACCTTGCCGTAGTGCTAAATTCACTCTTGCCATCCATTGTTGGCTGCACAATAATGATTCTTTCTTTTCAGTTTATAAATTTTTCTAAATAAATAAACAAAATAGCTTTTCTATTGTCTTTTTAAAGTGGTTATTCGGATAACTTTTTTGAATCATCTTATCAGTATTCTATTTGTTCATCTAAACACTGGCTATAATACCCTAGGGTCCGATCCGGCTTAGATCTAACCCTATTATGAATAAATCACGCATATGTAACAAAATGTTTGCACTTTCGTTCTCGCTTCGCACAAAACGGTTAACTGGAGGTTATTATCAATGGTGCCTATGGGTTTATATGTTGGTACTTCTTATACTAAATTAGCAATGTGGGACTAATCCACACCCTTATATGTACACACACATAGGTCATTATGGGTTTAATTTCATATGGGTCAAGGTGTCACATACACCCCCTCAAAGAACCCGACGTCCTCGTCGATCCAACATACCCACATTGAGGCAAATGACTAGGACCTTTCCCTTTTGGCACACGTCTGGGCAAAAGCATTAAGCAACACTTTTGAACATGTAATTCAAGATACCACATTGTCTTGCTTTGAGCAAACTAGATTGTCAAATGAGAACTCCCCTTAAAATGAGAGAATAGGAACTTTCATTTGAGCTGTTACTTGCGTGAGAGGATTTTCATTTGGGATGCAATCGCTACTTGCTTCCCTAAGGATGCAAACCCAAATTGAATGAGTTAGATTCCCACAGGACCCACAGTCCCACACTGATCGGACAGCTAGAATTGGAATTTTTCATTCTCTTATTTTAGGGTGGGTTCTTACTAATATATATAATAGTCAGGCTTAACATGTTTCTGGACATTATAGTCAGGGCGTCAGGCTTGCTGTTACCAGAACGAAAAATTTGGTCAGTTTAGGAAATACTAGTATGTTTGTTGAAATGTAATATATCCAAGTCATGTTTTAAAGCAAAAATGAAAGAAAATGGAAATATCTGTATGTTGAGTAATGCTGCAAAAAAAAATGGATGTTATAACAGGTAAGTTTAAGGTCGTTTCTTTAGATGAAGACGGCAACACTATTCATGTGCAACAATTTGAACATAATATTGTTCGAAAAGCAACTCCCGTTTCAAGGGAATATCATGTTCTCCGATGCATACAAGTATTCGAGCATCTGACTTGTCATCGTTGGATCTGTGGAAGAACCATTCTCTTTTCATAATTGTTGGGATTTTTTTTCCTTGTATTTTCCCAGTCATCTATTTACTGTAATATGAATATGCTTTCTTCAGTACATGGAGGAGATCGAGACTTCTGATCTGGTGCAAACCCTGTTGAACACGAGCACCTTACCAGACTGGTGTACCAGGCATGGTGCTTTGTTAACATTCTCATCCATATTGATGCATCGTCCGTCAAAATTGTGCCATTCGACATCTTTTCCATCTATTGTTGATCTTCTGAAAGACTCTCTAAAAGATGACAAGGTATTGGATGAGCTTGCATGCCTTGGTTACTGTAATTATCATTTTGTGTCCATGTGTAACTTTTTGTCCGTGTTGTGAAGTTCCCTGTTTGTGAAGCCTCTACAAAAACTCTGGGGAGGCTACTCTGTTACCAGTTACAATCTGAAGCCAGCATCTTGCAGCTTATTCAGTTGCTTGTCTTGGTCTTGCGTGATGCTTCAACTGAAGTTAGAAGATCTTTGTCTTGTATCAAAGCTGCTGCATAGGTTTATTTAAAGCATCTATTTCTCAATTAGGACAGGCGCCTTTTTTATTCTAGGTGTTATGCTGGTAAACTAATGGTTCCTACATAAATCATTCAGCTCTTGCTACACATCTCTCGATATCGGGCCCAGGCCAGCAATTGCTGATACTTTAAAGGATAGTAGCACGACTGTACGTCTAGCAGCGGAACGCTGCGCCATTCATGTTTTCCAATGGAACGTCTAGCAGCGACATTTCTTGATCTTTGTTTTCTACTGTTGCATATCATACGATGCCTTAGTTTAATGCTGGTACCTCTTGCAAATAAACTTCATGGTAAACTTTTTGTGGAATTATGATAAACTATACGTTTGCCCGAGCTTGAAACCTGTAGTTGTGTAATAAGAACTGTTCGAAACTAATGTTACTACCGCTGTTTCCAGGGGCAGATAATGTTACAACCGCACAAAAGCACCTGAACATGACAGGCTTGGAAGTAAGGAGACTTGCAAAGCTTCCTGAGGAGTGGTACGAGAAATTAACTAGTCTAGTTCTACTACCTTTACCATCGTGGTCTCGTGGATGCTTGTGGTGGCTTGCCTTATTTTTTTTTTTCATTTGAATCAGTGAAATTGAATAGAACTGGATAAGCAACTTGACAAATTTCTTTCCATGGGGTTCCTCTGCAGTGATGGCAGTGATGATGATAGGAGGGTATACACACTGCTCACAGCAGTCTCCCAGGCAAATTTTTGTGTCTGCTCGTTCATTCATACATGATCTTATAGTTAAATTGTAAGTGGAAAATGTGGTCATTTTTTTCCCTCTTGACCCTTGATGTAAACATCCTTTTTGACAAAATACAGTACCAGAGGAATACAGATCGGCTTGTATTTCTTACTACAAATGAACAATATTCATATTATTATTGAAGTGGTGAAGGAAATCAATCAGCAATTCTGACTACCAATTGATTTCAGTACCTTCCGGAAAATCTCTGTCAAATTTACTCACTTCAATTGGATGACCAAGCCACGAACACCCAACTATTGTTTTACAATCAACATTCCAATTCTGCACAAGTGTCACTGAACAATCGTCTCAGCTTTCCTACAGTAACACTCATCGACGAATGCCAAGCCACACACAATGAAACTCTCAGCTATTGCTAACTTCTTTCATCTCCCTCCCAGTTGTTCTTCTCCTTTGGACCGGTTGGCCCTTCCTCCTTGGACAGCTCGTTCGGCAGCTTGTTCAGTATGTTCTCCGCTGGACCCCTGAGCCGGCGAGGCAGGTGGCTGATCAACCTCTCCATCCTCTTCCTCGACTTGTAGACCACCGTCGGCCCCCACTCCCGCATGAACTGCAGCCACTGTGGCTCGGCGACGGCGTCTTCGCCCAGGTACTCCGCCGCGACGATCCTGTACTTGACGCTGGAGTCCACGGACAGACTGCTCCGGGCGGCGTCGTTCCGTATGCCGATCCCGAGCGCCGCCGAACCCTGCAGGTACACGCCGGGGTACGGGTAGCTCGCGTGGCCGTTCCTGGACGAGTACACCACTGGCCTGTTGCCAGCGGTGTACTCCAGGGCGCACGCGTCCACCCACCTGCCGCCGCTGTGCTGCGAGAAGTAGACGGCCATGAGCTCGCCGGTGAAGTTGCTGACGCGGAACGTGAAGTGCTCCCAGTCGCCGACGTGCTGCCCGATCTTCCCGAGCGGTAGGGTGATCATGCCGAGCTTAAGCCTGGCCGGGCCGTTGAACGGGCAGAACACCCACATGGCGACGTCGGTGCACGTCCCGCCCATCGCCGGCTTGACGTGCGCGTACAGCTCCGCGCTGTCGATGTCACCGCGGATGATGGCTTTACCCCTCTTGCCGTCCGGCAGGCCTATCCAGTACTCCCCGTCGTTGCACCCGCCGCCCGGGAGGTTGGACCCCTCGCCGTCGACCTCCTCGCCGGCGGCGCCTCCTCCTTTCTTGCACAGCGCGGCCCCGTTCTTGAAGAACCAGGAGACGGACGACGGCAGGTAGACCTCTTTCGGGTGGAAGAACAACGTGGGGCCGTAATGCCGGATCACCGCGTGCGCCTGCTCCAGGGTCGGCATCGCCGACAGGTCGAGCTCGACGTTCTTCAAGCACGCGAGGCCCTGCTCGTGCGGGGAGCTCCCGTCCGCGGCGCAGCAGAAGGTCCCGGCAGCGACGCCCTGCCCCCACATCCCCCGGTCCAGCGGCCTCACCCCCCGCACTGCGAGGTCCGCTGGGGAAGGCGATGACGACGGCCGTGCCAGCTGCAGGTGGAGCAGCGAGCCATGCGGCTCGCACTCGTCGGTAAGGTCGGTGCGGACGCAGCCGACCTCCTCGAACGGCGGCTTGTGAGGGTCAGTTGTGACGAGGAACCCGAGCGCGCGGTACCCCTCCGGCGGCACGGGGAGCCAGAAGTAGGCGTCGCTGCGGCCGTAGCCATAGCAAGAACTCTTACCGGCACTGCCACTGGCATGGTAGGCCCAGACGAGCGCGTAGTCCCGCGGTGCGGTGAGAGGGGGCGCTTGCGGCGATCGGGACGGGTCCGCGGCCTTCGCGACGAGGAGGTGGCCGTGGAGCGGATGGCGGTTGGGCTGGCAGTAGTGGCCGAGAAGGGAGAAGCCGGCGGGGACGCCGAGCGGCCTGTAGAAGGTGGCGCTGTTGCCCTGCGACGACGACAAGGTGCAGATTTTCTGGAATGCGGTGGCCGCGGCGAGCTCCAACTCCCCTCCTCCTATCGAGATCCTTCCCTGGGCAAATCCGCCACCTGCAACAATGCCACGTAGAATGAATTAACCAAGATTAACCGATTGCTAATTCGAAACCGACCAATTAACAAACATTAACCACTCAATCCCCCGCACTCCTGGAAGTTATTTAGAGCAAGCGTCAAGCAATCCCACGGATAGGAATAACAGGATAATAGAGAGAGAGAGAGAGAGAGAGAGAGAGAATCCAAATCAAAGAGGGGGACGTGACGAGTCACGGCACCTTGTGGCCATGGCGGGAGGGGCTCGGCGAAGGAGAAGGGCTCCGGCTCCGGCTCCTCCGGCGCGCCGGTGTTGGCGCGGCCCAAGAAGCGGCCGCCCCACCGCTGCAGCATCGCTCGCTCTCGCTGGCTGGCGTCCCAATTCGATTGGGTTTGTACGGTCGTGTTTGGATTGGAAACGGGATGGGTCGGGTTAACCACCTACCAACCTACCGGAGTACGTCTCATCGAGACGACAAAGATCTGGATGGGCTCGGGCCCCGGCTCCGGCCGCGCCGGCTTGGAGTGGGAGGAAGAGGACACCATCACTCATCCCGAGTTTCTGACGCTACGCAGGCACGCTTAGATTTGCCTTGCTCCGGTAGGGGACATGTTGATTCCGCGCGCACGGGCACGGCCCCGCCCTCCCCCGCTCGCGAGGGAAAGAAGATTCCCCCTTCCTTGCCGTGGGTCGGTGGGGTAGCTCGTAGGAGCGCGAATACTGGGAATTGGGATTGACCGCGGCCCGCCGCGCTGCCCATCTGTTTGATGGATCCCAAGTTTCCGCATTGGGGAGGGCGTGCGGACGCCGCCGGGTGCGCGCTGCCGGCGTCCTCGTGGGGCCGCACGCACGTCTGCTTGGATGCGTTTGGCCGTGAGTGCGGTGCACGCCAGCTGGATATTGCCGACAACTTTCTGAGTAGTGACTGGCATGGTCAATATCGGCCCGAACGGCAAGGCTGGCGCTCCGTTCTTTAATAAGTGGCATTTTAGAATCAATGAATAATCTAGATTGAACACATAAAATTGTATCATTAAATTTATCATTAAAAATACTTTTTAATATATAACTTTATTAATATACAATAAAATAAAATTTAAAAATAATAACCAAAATTATATATGGATAACTCTAAAAAAACATTATTTTTAAAAAAGTGAAGAGTACACTCTGACAAGGCGAGCGTGAAGACAGACGGGACAGGCACGAGCGCTCTCAACCGGCGTCTCGTTCTCGCGTTTGGGGTGTTCGGAATAGCAATGATTTTTCGTTTTTGTTAAAATTTTACTATAGCTGACTAATTTTTTTACTGTATAGCTGAATTAGATTATTAGACATAATTAAATTTAAAAAATGTAAAATAAAAACGACACGCTAATCTAGTGCGGACAATGCAAAAGAATACGGGAAAAAAAAATAAAATATAAAAATTCGAAAAAACAAAAAAAAAGACAAAAGACAAAATATGAGCCATTACTACCTAACACGGAACAGTGAAAAAGAAGCCGATCACGGGCGATCAAAAGCTCACTTGAGCGGGCCCTTAATCAATGGCTGGATGCAGGCCGCTGCTGACACCATCGGTCCAGCCGCGCGGAGGCGGGATGGACGAAAGAAGCTGCCCGTGGATTTAGGGGCTGACGAACTTGCACATGCCTAGTCGGCTGGCTCGTGGACAAATAACAAGCAAGCGTTGCACAGTAAACACAAGTAACATGATCAAACTTGTCCATCACAACAGCGCGCGGTATGAAAGAGAGAACTGCATCATTAACACTTCTGAACCAAAACTCGAGTAAGGGTTCCAAACCTGACTGCACAGTTCACTGGCAGACAGCAGGCTACCTTCGTTTTCATTGCTTGGTCTATGGAATAAATAAGTCTACCTTCATGTATGCAGATCATGGATGCAACACAAGACCGACTGGTGAGGTTGCGGAAATGAATCGGATACGTGTATCAGTACAGTGTCTTATAACACTTCTCCCCCAAAGCGACCACGTTATTTTTTCCATCAGAATAACTCTTTCTCAGAGACGAACTCCTGCCTGAGATCAGCGCCATCACAGGTATGTATGAACGCAGCTGCAAAAAAGAACTTCAGTTAGAGAGAAACTTAGAAGATCAGGTGACAAAATATAACAGCGGAACAAACAAAATTTATTTTCATTTTGTAACAGCAGAAACAGGAAAACGTTCAGCTGACAAAAAAAAACTGAGCCAAGGAGGTAATGTAAAGTTGTGATTTGTGAAGTGGCTGTCCTAACTTCTGCTGCTGCAACTGCAACACTTCTGAACTGCTGCTGCAGATGCCAAAATACAGATATCTAAAAGAATGATGCATGCTACTGAACAACTTGAATATACCAAAATACAGATCTCTAAAGGGAAGCAATGCAAGAACTCACTTGTTTAATCAAAGATTAACTTGAGTATACAAAAAAGAAATAGCTAATAGAATAGCTGACTAGCTGGTTCCAGAGAAAATACCATCTTCACTAACTCCCTTTAGTACTGAAATCAAACTAATTATGTCATAGTAAAATCAACAACACTCTCACATAAGCATACTCTCGCATACAGCATACACACCAAAAGAAGATACAAAACCACAAACTAGGATGGAATGCCTGAAAAAGTTGAACAGGAATGCCATGTCCCAGACTCCTAAGGCCCCAAGTCAGTGGGCACCTGGAGATGACTTCTGATAAACAAAACTATGATTCATCGATCATCAGTAATTCAGTATATTTTGTCCATGCAAAGAACATGCTCCACAAAGTCGGGAGGCTCAAACACCCAACCTGAAAAAATTTCAAGTAAGTCTTTCGAGATGTGTCCATGCAAAGAACATGCTCCACAAAGTCGGGAGGCTCAAACACCCAGCCTGAAAAAATTTCAAGTAAGTCTTTCGAGATGTCTGAGAAAATATAACATTACTTGATCAAATATTTCCTCCGTCCTTTTTTTACTTGATATCCTAGAATCAATGCCGTCAAACTACCGATAATAGGTTTAAAACTAGGAAAAATTCATACTATACCACTCCAAAGAGTGGCATAGCTTGGTCACGGCTTCTTCTCTAAAACATTTGGCATCTGTCTTATCTGTCCTAAAAAGTGCTCGATACCACTCCAAAGATTTTCCTCAGTGATATACCACTCCAAACGTATTTAGATTCACACAATACCATTTTCACCATTTTTTTGCATTTTCCTGCTTTTCCTACCATTTGACCTATGGGAAAAGTTTGAGTTAGAACCAGGCGTGAGTGGCTCCCACTCCCTGCTGATGTGCCCACTGCGGCCCTCCATTCCTAAATGCTGTAAGATGTTGCTGGCCAATGTGTAATGGCTCATTAGTTTCATGACTTGAGCGGAATTAGTTATATGAAATTTTGGTTTGAGAAGACTTTAGGAAAAATTTGTCCAATTTTTTTAGCATAATGATGTAAGACAAGGTGTTAACAGACATGCACTCCAGCGCACATAACAACTTAAACAAAGCATGCAAAGTTAACATTCATTACACTCAAGTGCACATCCCTTGCATCAAATCATCATACCAAAATGAACTAGTACAAAGCACCATTCACAAATTTGCAGGGGCCTAGTTCAAACTCATTCCTAGAGGGGCGAAAACGACTTTTCTGATAGGTCAAAAGGTAGGAAAAGTAGAAAATAGCGGAAATGGCATTGTGTGAATTAAAATGTGTTTAGAGTGGTATATCATGGAAGGAAATGTTTGGAGTGGTATCTCAAGCTGTGCCACTCTTTGGAGTGGTATAGTTTAAATTTCCCCTTAAAACTATCTAGATTGGCTATATGAAAATTATATCATTAGATTTGTTCTTACAAATACTTTTATAATATTATAATTTTATTAGTACATCTTAATGTAAAGTTATAAAAAGTAATAGTTAAAGTCACATCTCAGAGACTGTGAAATTTCAAAAAGGTCAAGTAAAAAAGAACAGAGGAAGTATAGTGATCACATGAATAATAAGTCGAGTGGTATACAGTTTATCTATTGAATTTACTCATACAAGTCTCAAGAAGCAACTGTTACTCATACAATGCTATGTTCAGATGAATCACTAGTTAACAACTTAACATACATTGGAGAGGCAGCTTTCCCTGCAAACAAATCTTCTAAAAAATTCCTGCATAGTACACTAATGCATGTCCACGGTATATTAAGCATAGATTCCCTGTTGACTAAATAAATTCATGTCCAAGGTTCGAAATCCCGCTACCGGGGTAAATCCCGGCCGCCGGGCGGTACCGGTAACCGGCTGGTTACCACCCGGTAACCGGTATTCTCGGAAAAAAAACCGGATGAAGGAATTTGCGGGCGGGGCGGGAGGGGACCGGTAACCAGCCGGTTACCGGAAAAACCGGTGAAAAATCGGAAAAACCGGTGGAAGAGAGTTTTTTAAGCCTCAAGCATATAAAATAACTATTTAGCTCTCTTCTCTATCATAACTATTTAGACTTGTATTAGAATAGAGTTTTTGCACTTGATAATCCGATCCCTGATTTAGACTTGTATTTAGATACATATGATGCGTAGGGAAGAGATAAAGCCATCAATCAATAGATATATATATGGATCCCAAAGTTGTTGTTGCTCTCGCTCTGTCCCTTGTATATCATGTAGTCATGATGATATGAGCAGTTCAATTCGATGCATATACGTAGGTAACTAGGCATACATGATTAGTTTTCTGCTCCAATCAAGATTTTTATCACGATTTATCTTAAACTTGAAATTATACAAGGGATATAGAGACATAGGGCTATTTTTAGCTATATTTTGCATCCCGGCCGGTTTAATCCATCCCACGGTGGCGGAAATCCGTAATCGCAGCGATTCACGGCCAGAATCACGGATTCCGATCCCTGTTCATGTCCATCCTAGATTAAAAACAAGTAGTCCTAATGATCTATGTACAGAATGATAAAAATCTTGACAACTGTTAGGAACTCTATAAGTGCATTAAAATTTAAATATATGCCACTGTAGAGTTTCTAGTTTTGAAATATGCCATTACAAAGTTTTGACTTCGATATATGCCACTACTAAGTAGACGAAATTCGATATATGCCATTATGTAAAAATATGGATGACAATACCCCTATCTTCTTCTTCCACCCCTCCCAGCCCCACCTCCTTCACCACTCCCATGGTCACCGTGACCCTCTTTCTCTCCTCCTCCATTCAACTTCTCCAAATCCGGCTGCTAGCACCTCACACTCCGCTGCTCCACTTGCCCCCAGCAGCTACCCTGCTCGCCACCCTTAACATCGCATCCTCGCCACCCACGTCAGAGCCACACGCGCTGCCATCTCCTCTGCCCTCAAATCCATGAAGGACGCGTCAGGCTAGGTTGCTGCCAGTAGTGCTGGCGCGCATGGAGAATTTGGTGTTTGAGAGCAAGGCGATGGTGTTCAGCGTGAGCAGCTACTGCATGTGCCACACCATGAAGCGACTGTTCTGCGGCATGGGCGTGCAACTGATGATCCATGAGCTGGACCTCAACCTGCGTGGGCGTCCTGTACCACGTCCTTGCCCGTCTCGTCAGCTAGTTGCAGAACTTGAGGTTACTTGCTTCTAATGGCTAGTTAGTTGATCAATTACTTGTTGCTAATAGGATAATTAATACAGTCACACGGTGATGATAGATGAGTGGGCGAGCTCCTACCTGCTGGCAGTGACCTAGCCTCACACAAGCTCTGACTAGGCAGTGGTGGCCGTCTGGCCGGCGCAAGCTCCCAAGCGATGGGAGGAGGGAGGAGGAAGGAGGAGGGGCATTATGGTCTTAAAAACTTCATAATGGCATTTTTCCAATTTCCGTATGTTAGCGGTGGCATATCTCGAAAGAGAAACTTTGTAGTGGTATATCTCAAAACTAGGAACTCTATAGTGACATATATCTAAATAACCCAAAACAAACTAGTCCAGATAGAGCTCAGCTCATCCTTATCCAAAGTATCAACACAAAATTCTATACAATAAAAGTTACCAAAGCTAGCCACATTATTTTCCAGAACCTTACAAAAAGTAAAATCCATCAACATTCCAAAATGGTGTTATTACTCTGTATTCCCTAATCCCATGATCCAACACATCATAAAGGCCAACAGCTACTATGCAATTGACAGCAGTAGCAGTGTAGCACGCTGCTGGATCGTGTGGAATCTAGTTCCCTTCTGCACACAGAAACACAAGAAATATGGAGCCTGCTTCTGCCTTCAAACTCACAGAGCAGTCATAGACAGATAAGGGGGAAACTTGCTCAAACTATCGTAATCTTGGCACGTAGTCTAGATATAACTGTTTCAATATACACGCACATACTCGATGGCATCGAAGCACATCTCCGTACTCCAAAGTTGATCAGAGGCAGAGATAATGCTACAGATTAATTAACCGATCCATATGCCTCAATGAAACTTCTAGTCACCCAAATGTGCAGATAATTATCCTAACCAATAATCGCAGTCAGGAATCTATATTCTAGTTTAACCCCCAAAGAACAGAAAGATCAAACACAAGGATGAAAGCTTTCACTTCAGTTTTGGGCCAAACCAATGTGTTCACAATTCAAGTAGGATACTGTCATGATCCCGGGTAAAAGGGAGAGAGAGGGAGGGACTAGAGGAGGGGAGCTATAATATTTCTCTTCATTGATTGATTCCTCAATAGCATGCGGTAGCCTCTTTATATAGATAGCTCCTCCTAACAGATAGATTCTAATCCCAATTATATCTCTAACAAATATAGCAACTCATATTATATCTCTAATAAAAGGAATCTCATCTCTAACTTAAATAGAAACTGGGCCTTGGACCCAAGGCCCACACCCCTAACACTACACCCCCCTCGGACAGGCAGCTCGTCCTCGAGCTGCTAGGCGACGATCTTGACTTCTGACGCCGGTGTAGAAGACGAATGATGGCGAAGTTTTGCAGCGGATGGAGACGGTCGTTCCGATCCAAGCGGAACAGAGTGAAACGATGCCTGCAAAATTATATATATATAGTTTTTTTTTTTTTTTCTTTTTATTTTTGCTCTCTGTCTTTTTTTTCGTTCTTTTGCTTCGGAAGGAAACTACCCTTTCTTAGCTTCTAAATGAAGCTGACCTCCTGAGTCTTGAGGGCACCAAACGGATCGGCCGGCGCGGGTTCGGGGCAGCGGGCGGCGGCAGCGGGCAAAGTGACGGCGGGCGCGGCGGAGCGGCGGTGCGGCGCGGGTCGGCAGGCGGCGGCGGCGGCGTGGCAAATGGCGGCGGCGCGGCGAGCGGCAGGCGGTGCCCGGTGCGGAGCGGCGCGCGCCGACGGAAAGGCCGGCGAAGCAGAGGAGGACGCGCCCGGCGGCGGCGGCCGGCGTCTCCGAAAGGCGGCGCGCGGCGGGCCGGCGAAGGGCGAGGTGGCGGCGGAGGCGGTCGCCGGAGAGAGACGGCCACGCCGGAGGCGATCCAAAGCAGCAGATGAGGCGACGACGCGACGGGTGGTTTCGGCCGGAGGCGGCGACGCGCGGCAGAGGCGGCCCGGCGAGGCGGAGCGGCGGCCGTCGGGCGTCTCCGAGCACGACCGCGCGCTTGAGCGGGCGAGCTGCGTAGCGATCGCACGCGATCGCAGTAAGGCGCCGCGACGAGCCGATCCGGTGAGCGAGGCTGCAGATCCGTCGAGGAAGAGGCGGCTACGGCTGGATATGACGAGGCGCTCTCCGCGCGCGTCAAGAGCGCGGCGGAATCCACGTGATGGGGCGCGGCCGACGAGCTAATCGGGCGCGACGACGGTGTCGGCCGACGGCGGCAGATAGAGGCAAGGCGCGCACGAGCGCCGTCGGCCGGCGGCCGATCGCCGACCTCGAACACGGGCGACGGTGGCGACGCAACGGGCGGATCTGGAGCGGTGGCTTGAGGAGCGTCGGCCGGTGTGGCCGGCGCCGGCTGAAGGGCGTCGGCTTTCTTTTTTTCTTGTCGCTTCTTCATCTGATTCTCAATGGCTCCCATTAATTTATTCATGTTCTTGCTCATGTCGTCCATCAGGGTTACCATGTTCCTCAGGGTTGCCGTCTGATGGTAGATCGCTTGTTTTAGGTCATAAACCATGGTAGCAGAAGTCGTGGGGAGGGATCGACTGCTCTGATACCAAGTTGTCATGATCCTAGGTAAAAGGGAGAGAGAGGGAGGGACTAGAGGAGGGGAGTTATAATATTTCTCTTCATTGATTGATTCCTCAATAGCATGCGGTAGCCTCTTTATATAGATGGCTCCTCCTAACAGATAGATTCTAATCCCAATTATATCTCTAACAAATATAGCAACTCATATTATATCTCTAATTATATCTCTAATAAAAGGAATCACATCTCTAACTTAAATAGAAACTGGGCCTTGGGCCCAAGGCCCACACCTCTAACAGATACTAAAAGCACCTAAATCAAATGAATCCAACACCCACTTATCACCCAGATGCATCCAAAAATCCTATCATAACAAGAACCAAGCTCCTGTTTGTATCAGTAGATCCAGGGTGCAATTCTTACCAGAATCAAGCATCCTCCATCTATTCACCTTTTAAAGACACCAGAGGTGCGAAATTTAGCACAAGCAATTACGCATAGCGGTAGAAAAACTAGAGCAAAGGGTCGATTTGCTACCTCAATTTACTTTCGGATCGGGCATGGGGAAGAGGCCCCCGCCGGCCGCGGCGGCCGCGCGGGGCGGCGCGAAGCCGAGCAGCTTCTGGAGGTTGGTGCGGATGCTGATGGAGCAGAGGAAGTAGAGGAAGACCATGGAGCAGTCGGTGGGGTCGTTCCCGGGGATGCCACGGTGGCTCATGCGCTGGACGAGCGGCACCGGCGCAAAGGGCAGCTTGGCGACGGCGCGGCCCTCGAAGAGCGAGTTGAGCAGGCCGAAGACGACGAAGAGCACGGCGGCCACGACGGCGCCGGACTTGAGCTTGGCCAGCGATAGCTCCCGCGCGGCGTCCTTGAGGCTGGTCTCGACGCGGTCCATCTTCTTGGCCCGTGACGACGAGGACCCCGCGGGCTGGGAGGAGGACGAGTTGTAGGAGGCCCCGGAGCCGGACTTCATGGAGTCGAGCTTGCGGGAGTGGCGCTCGATGGAGGCGCGGAGGGAGTTGTAGGTGGCGGTGCGGTAGATGAGGAGCCAGGAGATGGCCTCGCAGAGCACGGCCGTGGCGCCCGAGATGGCCACCAACGAAAGGCTGTCGCCGTAGCGCAGGGAGGACAACGCCGAGGCCATCTTTTTTTTCTTTGGCTTCGTTGCTGCGCTGCCGCGGCCGGCCGGCGTTGGCACGAGAGAGATCTCGATTTGGCTGCGGGAAGCACGAAGTTTCGGGCTGCCGGGTGGTTGGCGTTGGCTGTTGCGTTGTTGGCCGCGTGCGGTGCGGCCCCGGCCGTGTGGGCTGTGAATTTTGGACGTGCACTGTATAATTATCGTATTACGCACATACAAATTTTGTTTTTGGCACCGTTCTGACCGTATGACTCCAGAGATTTGACATGTAGATAGTCGTGTGGTCTGACACCGTATAATCGAGCTACAGTCGAGTCGTGCGGTCCCGGATCGCACGTCTTTACTGTAGCAGAGGCGGCCGTGCGGTAGAAAAATCATACGCTCGGACACCGGACACTGCACCAACGCGTTGCACAATTGAGTCGTGGGTTCGGGACCGCATGACCTACCTACAGTGCGGTCGTGCAGTGCTGGACCGCACGACCGGATAGGTGTCGCGTCCACGCAATCCCGCGGTCGATCGAAGGGTTAGAAGTGGAATTAGCGTGCGCAGTGAGCTAGAATTGGAATTTATGGTTGCAACAGTGCTACATATGTCTAAGATTCGTGGGCTATGGCCTGTGGGGACTCGGTGGAGAGCGGCGTGGGCGGTACGTTGGTGACTGACATGTGGGGCTCGCTCAGAGCAGGTTCTTTTTAGGATTTTCCCTTCTAAGTCTTCTTTCTTCTAGACTTCAGCTGATATCTTTTAGTTACGTCTAATGATTTTTATTTGTATCTTTTAATATAATAGTGGATGATAAAGATATAAATAACACATACGATTTTAGCCTTAAAAAATTGTTTGAAAAGTTTATTTCAAAAAACTGTTCCGTTTTAACATCAAAAGCTAAAAAGAACATAGAGATGTATTCGATTGTTCCCTGAGTGCACGAGGCAGTTTGGAAGGCAAAAATTTCACACAAAATATCAGTGGAAAATGGTGCAACTGACGAAAAAAAAAAGAGGAAAAATGTACTGCGTTAGCATTGCAAATGCATCCGTCTGTAATTTTATGAGCTTCCTTCTATCATGCAATAAGGGATTGGGCCATTGGGGAAACAAATGTTAAACACCGTTTGCTAGTAAAGATTCCTGTAGAAAATATAGAGGAATTATTTTCTTAAATAGAAATTGCGGCAAACTCCTAATTTCCAAACAAACGCTTTAAATTCTACTACCTCGGTTGTACTGGCTTTTCCTATATATTAGACAGAGTGGTGTACTGCGTTGCATCATGAGAAATAGGGAAACGTAACTTCACATGCAAAATATCTAAAGATGCGTAGTTTGATAACTGGAGTCTATATTGCCTGGACATGGACCCATATGTCCGACACGACACGGCACAGATACGGGTATTCGCCATTTTCTAAAAAAAATACTGACACAGGGACACAGCCATATATGTGTGTGCGCGCGCGCGCGTGTGTTTGTATATATTCATAATTACTATTACATATATATAAATATAATAGTGTAAGGTGTAATAATAGAAAATGTAGCCCAAGGATGATCCATTGATCCTATATTTTAGCACACAGCAACAATTTTGTGCAATAAGTCAAGAAGGAAATAAGGAAATATCGGTTGGCAATAATTAATAAGTAATGTAGAAGTCAAACCTAATAACTAATATCAAATGCCTTATGTTTTCTCTTTTGATTACATGCATTGACCTATCCAAATAGTGTGTATGTAATGTAGAGGGACACAGTTGTCATTCAAAGGAAAAGGATTTTAACGTACTGAAAACAAAAAAAACAGAGAGTATTTTTTTACAAGTAGAGTCAAGCAAAACCTGTCAGAAAGCAATACAAAAATTGATTATCAACATCCTCCAATGCATTAGCTAACAGCCTCCTCTCTGTATCAACCATTGAAATCCTTCCCTATATCACCTGCATTACAAAGGCATTATAGTGTTTTAGTTCTACAAAAACAAACATGTAGTACAAATGAATTCGGGTGGGGAGTGGGTATGGGCACAGGCAAGATGCATGAATTCCTTTGTGTGTTCAATCCACTCCCTTGATGGTCCACCATGCTTCCAACCACTATATATCTACTCGTGTTCTGCAATTGACTAAGTCTATTGTGCCCATTCAGAAAAAAATAGCATTCATGATTTAATACCACATTCACAATGATGCAATTATAGTCACAAAGACATAATTCAGACAACAAGTGACCATCCAAACCATAAAAACGAAATATTGAATTATTGTACATAAAATGCAGTGAAGTCGACTCACCGAAGCAACCATGGTGATGTTTCAAGGTTCAATGAATCTAGCAGCGGTGTTAGGACTTCGCTGGAGAGGCACTTCAAAACAAAGATGCTGCAAAAAAAGGAGATGAAAACATGCCAACAAGATGTAAGTTCTCTTTTCAAACGGAGCTTGTACTTCGAATAATAATAGCATCAAAGAAGCTGATCAAATTCCATATGACGCACTTATATGACTTGAACTAGCTGGCTATACAACAATTCAATTGCATGCTATGCAATTAGAATTCTGCATTCACATGGACTTATAAGAGAATCACAAATAGATAATTCATTTTTTTGACCTATACGCACTAAATCAATTTTCAATTGGTAACCAACAATTTACATGGACTTATAAGAGAATCACAAATAGATCTCTTTTCTTATACCTATATGCACTAAATCAATTCCAATTGTTAACCGACAATCGCAGAAATGCCAAAGTACAAATACCTGCAAATCCCTCCCACCCACACATGTCACTAAGCCTATTGGCCCCCTCTGTCCCTTCGGCCTATTGAGAGGCTCTATCCTGGGCAGGCCGAAACCATGTCACTAAGCCTTTTGGCCCCCTCTGTCCCTTCGGCCTATTGAGAGGCCGGCCCATGGGCCGGGTCGCGGAGACCGCGGTAAAGTCGTTGACCGCTTCGTGCGACTCGTCCGGGCTTGTTGTGGGACACACGTGGACCTGTAGTTGGTGCGTCGTCTGTGGCTTCGCTTGCTCGCGGGTTCCCAAGGTGTAGTCCGAAAGGTCGCGTGGCCTTTAAAATGACAGGATAGATTAGAACAACGCGTCGGCTGCTCTTCTTCCTCTTGGTGTTTTGACAGTGTTGGCGTGATTCTGTGGCCATCGACTGCCTCCCTCATCACGTGAGGCTCACCGTCCATAGCTCAGCGCTATCGGGCATCGTTGGTGTTCTGCCTACGCGCTCCACCAATTGAGCTGCTCCCTCGTCGTTTCCGTCGCTCCACCTGTGCCGCTCCCGCGTTGGTTTTTGGTAGTACGGCGATGGCTCAAGGCAACGATCGCTCCCGGCACTCCACTGGCGACGCTTCATCCAGTCGTGGTGACCCCTCCGGGCACGGGGCCCATTGGCGACGAAGGTGGAGTATGAGCTGGTGGGGCTTGATTCGTTGACAGTTGACAAGCGTTGGAATGCAGTGAAGAAGGTGAACGGCATTTGCACCAACGTGTTGGGGGCAAGTCTGGCGACCGAAGATCTGATTCGGAACCTGGTGCGTGATAGGAAGATCTTCGGTCAGGAGGCCATCCGACTACCTACCGCCGACAAGACAGAGCCCCACCCTGCGGAGTCAGAGATAGTTATATTCGCTGCGTATTTTGATGTGGGCCTTCGGTTCCCTACGTGATGTTCTTGGGCAATGTGCTGAGGCGGTATGGGCTAGAGCTAGCATAGCTGACTCCGAATATGATTGTTCGGTTGGCCATGTACTGCTGGGCGTGTCGGGCGGAGACATCGTGGCCCAGCCCACCCTATTCGCCTTCCTGCACAACGCTCGGTGCCAGCCGAAGAAGGTTACGAAGGGAGAAATATTCCAACTTCAGGAGTGTCAACTCCGTGCTTCGTTTGATGTGCATGAAGCTATTCCGGCAAATGCAACGCGGACGAAGTGGTATTTAAATACATTGTGCTTCCAATACATAAAGTTATGTTTAATGGGCGATTCCAATAGCAAGGTACAAGTAGCTTTCATAATGTTTCAATATGGTAATCAACTTGTTGAAACCCTATTTTCCTTAAGAAGTTAATGCTTTATTGTTTTATGTTCAAAATGTTTACAAACAAAATTGCATCCACAACCATAACAATAAAACCATTATATTCCTAGATCTTGAGAACCCTGGCAAATAGTTAAATAAGGTTCCCCTTATGACTTGCTGGATACGATTGTACTCATTACTTACTAAACAATTAACAAAGAGCCATGGGATGTTAATGAAGAACCCATTGATGATGAACTCAAAGAATCCTACAGTGTACATGATCAGTGGTTTTGAGTCTCATCCTCGCTCAAGCATGCCTGTGGAGTTTCTTTTGCAATGTAATATAACCTTGGGATGGATGCCTTGCTTGCTAAAAACCTGGTTGTTATGTTGTACTTTCGTAACAAAGCTTGGTTCTTATGTTGTAAGCATGTCTTGGTATAATGCACACTCGTGTACAGTACTCCGTAGCTGAACAGTCCTGAGCAGCTGCAGGGATTCCTAATGGCAGAAATGGGCATTACAATGTGTAAGGTGAATGCCACGTGAGCTATACTGCCGTGTATGGATTCCATGTCACTGAAAGTAGGACACGTGGATCCATGTGGATGACAGTGGGCAAAAAACTACCCCAGTTTGGTTCAAGGGGGGAAGTTGACGGTTTCACTATTTCAAGGTTTTGAATCAGACGATTTCGTAGTTTAGGGTTAAAAACAAGTTGAGGCTAGAGTTAAACGTTCAAAAGTGATCTTTTTCCTTTTTATTATAATTTATAAATGCACACGTGCACACATCATCGACTATGGTTGTTGTAACATCCCAAATTTGAGTCAAATTTTTTTCTTGAATTTCATGAATTTTAAAAACTTTTTATTGCATTTCAAGAATTTTCAAAAACTTTGCCCTAAATTTAAAATTTTAAAATAAATTTCCTTAACTCATAAAACGAAATTTGAAAAATTCATTTGTGAGCCTCACAAAATCTCCTAAAATCTTTGCGTGGAAATCCTTTCCAGATTTCAAAATTTAAATTCAAAACCAAATTGAAATCTCAAAATAAAAATTTAAATCTATTTTTTCCTCCTTTGCCTCAGGCCAAAACTCAGCCACAGCCTGGCCTCTTTTCTCCCCCAGTCCACTCTTCCCTTTCCCTCTTTGCTTCCCTATCGCGGCTGAGCCAAGCCGGCCTGCTCATGCGCGCCAAAGCCAAGCTCTCCCCTCTCTTGCGCTTGTTGACAAATGGCCCCACCTGTCAATGTGAGAACACTGTTTATCTTATCTCCATGTCTCCCTCTTGCTCTCTTGTTCTCTTCTTGGCTCATGTACATGCACCGCATTGCACGTGCTATGGCAAAGGGAGACACATGCCACTACCGCCTTGAGCCCTATGCCATCTCTCCCATAGCCAGGATATTGTCACATCACCTTATAAAGCACGCATTGTGCTGTGCTCGCTAGCTCGCACATGCCGCCATAGCTCCCAGTGAGAAAATGCCGAGCTCTGCTACTTTATAAGCTAAGCCAAGCATGCCCTGTTCTTCGCCTGCTCCTTCTCTTCATCCCCTTACTCCCCCTCTCCTCTACTCGGTCGCTGGGAACGCCATCGCGCCGGTTGCTTTCTTTGTGCTCAGCCGAGCGCCGTTGAGCTCTGCTGCATGTTCTGGCAGTCCTAGTGAGTTCCTCCCCAAACCACTCATGTCACTTCGCATTCCACACCTCCAAGAATGTTTCCCCTCAACTAATTTTGGGTTTCTTTCATAACAACTCATGGACGCCGTCATCTTCCTTTACTCTAGACAAAATCGTCACCACCACCGCCACGAGCGAGCTTCCTCTCAATTCCTCCTCCATAGGAGCATCTCCATAGTTCCCTCAAGCCTTCCCCACCAAGTTGGGCACCCCTCTCTCCATTTGTCGTCTCAACGGTGAGCTCGCTGAGCCGCCCTGTGTCACCACTGCTAGTCCACCTTGGCTTTTCTCCACCTTCACCATCCACTCTGATGAGTTCACCACCACCTATAGATGCTTGTGACATGCTTCAATTTCTGAGGTAGTTGCAGTTCGGTCACCATCCTTATTGTCGTGCCATCGTCGTCATCGTTCACAGTTGAGATAGCCTACATCAGACTGTGCCATCGCATCCCTTAGGTTTGCGCTGAGCTCCTCAACCCATTTTTGTGTTCGCTCGTGGCTGCCTCCACCTGTCATAGTTGGCGCCAAGCTCGCCAAGGCAGTCGCCATGGCCTCCTCTGTTTTCCCCTGCTTTGTCCATCCCTCTCTATCTTTCTCTTTGAGCGGAAGAGTAAAAACAATGGCCCATAGGAATTAGTCGAGTGAGAAGGTTAGATAAGTAATTAGATTACAAAATGAGGATTAAATGCACTACTTGAAATTAGTCCGCCCTCTCATCAATAGATTTTATTTGGGTCTAATTAGCTAATGAGTGTTTGTTAAGGTAAATACTGTAGTTCAAAGTCGTCAACCATTAGACCTAGGCCATTAGCAACCAATTTAGTGGAAAGATAAGTAACGATAGTATGACCTATCGCTTCGATTATAAGTTATAGGGCCTGTTCTTTTTGGTCACGGTGATGGCTTTTGGTCATGGTGATGGCTTTTGGTCGGCTAATGGCTTTTGGTACATTCACGAGAGATTGTGGAAAGAGAGATACTCGCTTACGATTTTTGATGGTACAGATATTAGTTTTTTTAACGTGTACTACAATTAACTTGTAGACCCCATCTTAAAAAAATACTCCGTTTAAAAGTTAGTTACTGTAGCAAAAGCCAAAAGCGGTTTTTAGAAACCGCAAAGAACAGGCCCATAGTTTAATAAGAAAATTGGCAACAGTGTTACCTATATGGCCCTTCTTAATAGGATATTGATTAAGCAAATTAGGATAATTAACGATCAATTATAACTAAGGATTGAAATAAAGTTAGGGGGCGTTCGTTTTAGCGATGACTTCTGGATTTTAGCTGAAATTTCACTGTAGTTGGTTTTTTTACTGTAACTGATTTAGCTTTTTGGATATAATTAAATTTTAAAAAATATAAAAATAGAAAAAATATGTTAGCCCATCACGGTCAATGTAAAGGAACATGGGAAAAAAGAAAAATACAAAAAAGCTCAAAAAATCTAAAAAAATTTAGAAAAAGATGAATTATTGAATAGTAAAAAAAACTGAAACTAAAAGCTAAAACTGAAATAAAAAGCTGAAACGATTCCTCAACATACGGGTCCTACCCCATTAAGGTAGGCTTAAAACACATGTGTAGAAACAAATGGGTTATTCAGAGAAAAAAATCGCCATTTCTAGGCCATGCTCAGCAATGAAATGCAGCAAGTGTCATGCGTTAGCCACCGGCTGACCGGCAGCACGGACCCCAGCGGCCAGTGAGACAGCACCGCGCCGCTAAGGGAACCCAGCGACGCATCCCCAAAATTTCACACCGGAACAGTGGAGGAAGGAGAGAAGAAGAGAGGGAGAGCGGAAAGCACTGATAGGGGGTAGGCGCGGTGCACTCGCCTTCACATCTCCGGTTGGTCTCGGCGCCGCGGAAGTGGTAGGAGAGCCAAGCCCCGCCGCGCCATGGAGCCCAAGCCCTCAGCCGTGCTGCAGGGCGACGGGTCGCCGGCCGAGCCCCCCCGCCGCCGCGGCGGCGCCGGCAAGCGCAAGTCGGCCGGGTCGCCGTCGTTCACGCCGTCCAAGCGGCACGCCAAGGAGCGCAACGCCTTCCACATCCCCCCGCACCTGCTGCACAGTGGCCCGCTCACCCGCGCCGCGCGCCAGTCGCCGCACAAACTCGCGGGCGGGCCGCCAGAGGCGGCTCCCGCGGCGGTGGGCGGCGGGAAGGGCGACGGCGACGTGATCCGGCTGGACGGGGAGGAGACTCCCGCTGAGGAGACGCCTCTGGTGGACGAGGCGTTCGAGGCCGTCCGATCTCGCGGCGCCGGTGTCCATGTGGTCCCTACCTTCGCCGGTGAGCCTCCCCACCCCCGCGAGCAGTAGCGCGATCTCTCGGTTGGATGGTGAATCGGGGATACTTGTGACGAGTTTGCGTATTGGTCTTTGGCGTTTGCGTAGAAGCGTTCGGTAAATTACCAGTTCACTGCGAAGACATCTTTTGTTTCTGCTTTTAAATGTTTTGCAAGAATGGACCTTAGCTTCTCGTAATGCAATTCAATGTTTAACGTTGCTGCCGCTATTCAGCTAAGTTGGTGCGCGTACTTTGCATATTGCTGAGTTAAATTGCAGTTCTTTTGGTAGATCTAGCTCAATTTGATGGCATGCTCATGCTGTTGATTTAACTGCTTGACATAAGAATTTATTACAAGCATTGCCTTTATTACTTTCAACATGTAATGGTAAACTGATAATGATGTGTATTTTGTTTATCCTTCTGTTGCTTGTTGCGGAAATGAGGAGGTGAGCACTCACTGTCTTGCTTTCTTCCATGTGGTTGGAGTATGGCTTGTTTATTTTTGAGAGTACATGTAGACAAGCACAACCACTATGGTATTTGCTCATTGTGTGGTGGAAACAATAGAACACCTTGTTTAGAATCTTGAAAAAGTAGGACTCCTTGCTGGCAATACCACATAACAGAGAGCAACCCGTGATAAATCTTGATAATACAGTTCATGTGGCAAGCATAATCACTATGGTATTTGCTCATTGTGTGATGGAAACAACGGAACACCTTGTTTAGTCCAACAGAACACCTTGTTTAGTCTTGAAAAATAGAACACCTTGCTTGCAAAACCACATAACAGAAAGCAAACCATGGTAAATCTTGGTAATACAGTAAACTTCCCTATCTCTGGTGTAATTGCAGTAAGCCAGTAACTATGTCAAACCATGATTAATCCTTGTATAACCCCTTTGGTTCCTGTAATGTATGGCTTTTTTGTTCAAACCATACTAGCAACCATTTTTATAGGATTTATCTTTGTATTGCATAGCTCCTTACTTCCCGGTAATGCATGGTTTTTTTTTTGTCTATTCAAGGCATACTATCAACTGTTTTTATAGAACTAAACTATTTTAAATACTATTCAGCAGGCAAATTATTCTGTTGTTTCGTTTCCCACCCTCCAAGTGTATTAATTATGATGTCCTTTGTCTGTCTGATCTTTTTCATTCATTATCTAGGACAAATTTTCTTTTGAAATTCAGAATACACAAAATAAAACATTTTTCTACAGGATGGTTTTCATGGAAGGAAATCCACCCAGTTGAGAAGCAAACCTTGCCTTCGTTTTTTAATGGCAATTCTGAGAAGTGGACACCTGAGATATACTTGGGTATTAGGAATTTCATCATGATGAAATTTCATGCCAATCCTCAGTTGCAGCTGGACTCCGAAGATTTGGCTGAGCTGTCAATTGGGGAGGTCGATGCTCGACAGGAAGTCTTGGAGTTCTTGGATCACTGGGGCCTGATCAATTTCCACCCTTTTCCACCAGCTGATCAAGAGGAGAGTAAGCCAGAGGAGAGCCAAAACATTTCTCACAATGAGGAGAAAGCTTCTCTGATTGAGCAGCTGTTTAGATTTGAGTTGATTCAATCATATATGGCCCCTTTACACAAGAAAGGGGAGGTGGAAGCTCCAGCCCCTCTGCCTTTCTTGCTGCCTGATCCTGCACTAATTGAAGATGTGGTTGCAGCAGCTGAGCCTTCTGTCGAGTACCACTGCAACTCCTGTTCAGTTGATTGCTCACGGAAGCGCTACCATTGCCGGACTCAGGTTAGCTATTTTTGTTTCAGTGCTGCCAGGCTGGAGTTCCTGCTGAAATTTTGCTACATCACTATATGTTTTATCACCTTGTGTATAGTGTGTATGTTTCTGCAGTTTTGATCAAGTAACTGTGTGATGCAGGTTCTATGGTTGAAAGTATAGTACAGTTAGATACATGTTATGTAATTTGGAGGTAGATTAGAGTTCTTCCGAACACTTTTTTTTTTGTGATTTTCCTTATGTCTGTTTTCTCTCTTATGATCTTATCCTCTTACACACAATGAACATAATTTGAGTATGCAACAGAGGTGTGATTGTTAATATTTGTTAGAGTTATGGCTGCATAATTTTTTAAATCAATTAGCACAGTTTTTTTCTTTAGCTTTTCTTGCTATTAGAATCACATTTTGTTTGTAACCCTTGTTTCAAATTGATAGGTAACAGCTGCATTTTTAGCAGTCATAACTTTGGCCTTATCTATACTGTATAAAATTGACTATTGGAGTAGCAGATATGGGATATTGGCTGCCAACATTTAGCCTTGAAGGAGACTGATTCTTCTCATGAATGTCAGAGATTATAAACATCATACTTATGTACTGTACCTTGTGATTCAAATTACTTCTCTGTAGCCTGTTCTGCTTGTATTGCTCTTCTCTTCCTGAGGTCAAATATTTTGTTATTGCTGGTGCTTTCATCTTGTGTGACCTGCCAAAAGAAAATTTAAAAAAAATCATGTGTTTAATCTGAAGTATGGTAGTATTGATTTTTCTTTTATTTCGACAGGCAGATTTTGACCTGTGTTGTGATTGCTACAATGAAGGAAAGTTCGATACAGGCATGGCCAAAACTGATTTCATCCTCATGGATTCTGCGGAAGTTTCTGGTGCTAGTGGTACTAGTTGGACAGATGAGGAGACATTGCTTCTTTTAGAAGCTTTAGAAATTTTTGGTGGAAAATGGACTGAGATTGCAGAACATGTTGCTACAAAAACAAAAGCACAGTGCATGTTACATTTTCTTCAAATGCAAATTGAGGACCGTTTTCATTATGGTGAAGATATTCATCAAACTATCCAGGAAAGCACAGAGCAAGCCTCGGCAGAAAAAGGCACTGTTGAAGGACATGAGAAAATGGAAGTTGAAGAGAAAGTGGAAGGAAAAGATACTGAGGATGAGAAGCCTCCAGAGAAAGCAGAGGGCAATCGTGCAGAAGCAAAAACAGAAGATGGAAGTGTTGTTGAAAATAAAGATACCAAGAATTCAGGTGGCATAGATTCAGTTACATCTCCAAGCACCAATGAACCAAAAAAATCTTCTGATGCTGACCCCACTGTGAAGGAAAGTTCTGTTGATGTCGATACTTCTGGTGAAAATGTGTCAAATATTGCTATTGATATCCTGAAATCTGCATTCGAGGCTGTTGGTCACTTCCCACATGAAGGTTCATTTGCTGACGCAGGACATCCTGTCATGGCGCTAGTAAGCACTGTCTAATACCCATCAACATCTTTACTTATTATACAGTATTTACTACCCACAGTCTATTAAATGTCTGTGCAGGCCGCATTTTTAGTTGGTCTTGTGAAAGATGGCAATGCTACTGTTTCATGCCGTAGTTCACTAAAAGCTATCTCTGAGGTGTCTCCTGTACTCCAATTAGCAAGTAGGCACTGTTTTATTATCGAGGATCCACCGAGTGATCTGAAAGACATTTTTGTTGGTGTAAGGTAAGCATGCTTGCACCTTTGTAAAATAGAAGTGCTATCACAAGATTTTGCTGATGAGTTAAATGAAATTTGCAGTAATACAAATAAAGATGGTGATCAAACAAAAGATGAGGACATGACCATTAATTCAATTGATACTGAGAAAAAGGATAGCAATAAAAAGGAAGAGAATGCTTTATCTGTGGAAAAGCAAAACAGTCCATCCATTTCACAAAAAAACCACCAAGAATCAGACAATAAGAATGTATCTTGCGATGAAGCCCCCTCAGTGGAGCCTAACTCAAATAATGCTAAGGAATCATGTGATCCAACTCCTCTTGTGGACAAGAGTGTATCCGACAATACGAAAGGTTCATTAAGTTCTATGAAAGATTCAGTTACTCCACCAAATAATGCAAATGGAAGTGGTTTGTTAGCTTCTCAAGAGGTTGTTGCAGGAAATACTATGGGGATGGGCGCAAGTAATCCTGAACTGGTAAGGGACAAACCAAGTTCTGAGGTGGGGACAGCTGATGATTCATCTTCACAAGGCAAGATCGAGCTTAATAAGACTGAAGATGCAGTTTCTACCCCAAGTATCATACAAGAACATGAGCAAAGCAAAACATTGGGAAATGGCAAGATGGAAGGTACTTCATCTATTCTTTTAATCAAAACTATCTGGAAGGTACATCTTTTCTTTTAATCGAAACTATCTGTATGAAACCAGTAAAGGTTAAGCATACAATTTCAACTATTGCACTCTGATTAATTAAAGCTTCTCATTATTTACTAGTCTAGAAGACTTTCTTGCTACAACTGACTTGCATCAATTGCACATGTAAGTAGTTCACAATTTCACATGTTGACTATATTTCTGCTAATGTTGGATATAGTTCACATTATTATATGTCCATCGTACTAACTCTGTCAAAATATTAGTCGCTCTAGGATCCAAGTTGGTCAAACATTTTTAGGTTTTACCATTAATATATAAATAATTACCTAGATTGACAACATGAAATTGATGTCACTAGATCCATTTTGAAATATACTTTCATAATATATATAATTATTTTTATTTGAAGTAATATATTTTCGTAGAAATTACTGATCAAAGTGTCACCTTAAAGACTGTGTCGATGTCCTAAACAACTTATATTTTGACATGTAGGTAGCAATTTGTTCCTGTGCCACCAGATTAAGCTATTCTGAGCAGGAACAGCTAAATCTAGAATTTTAGATCTAACTGACAAATTATTATCTTTAGCGCTTTTCGATGATTGTCTTCCATGACTCTGTGTCATATTGGTTGGTCAAAGTGTCACTTTGAAGTTTGAAGCCTGTGTTGATGTTCTAAACAACTTATATTTTGGCACGGAGGTAGTAATTTGTTACCGTGCCACCAGATTAAGCTATTCTGAGCAGTAGCAGTTAAATCTAGAATTTTAGATAAACCTTTGTGAATAGCTCCAGCCCCCAAAACCACACAAAAAAAAAGGAAATGTGTCGTTTGTTGCTACTGGGCTTTTATGTACCAGCCTAAGCCTAGATATAGTCATCACCCTGGAATTCTAAATGTAGTTGCTTGAACTATTCTATTCTGCATTATCACCAATAGTAGGAGTCAATATGTTTTCAGGTAGTATTTTTCTCTCCTTTTTCTGCCTGGGTTGGGTGATGATTGCAAATATTTTAAAGTTCTTGATTCTCTTCTTGATCCTTCAGTTCCCAGACATAATGTTGTCTGATCTATTTGTATCCTCCCAAATATCGGAAAATATATACTAAGTGTCTCCCACAGAGATAGGCCTGGTGAGGGCTTTGTGATATCAGATCACAGTGAAATAAATGAATTGTAGGAATTAGAGAATAAAGTCATTGAGAAGAGGGTTAGAATGGAGAAAACAGATTTAGCATCATTCATAAGTCATAACTATGACGATCCAGTTCCTCATCATCTTACTTACCCTTCTCTGTGATATCTGTCTTGATCTTTCAGAACCTAACAGTACTGAAAATGTAGCTGCCGATGAAGAGAAGGGCTCAAGAGTGATCACCAACCATAATGATTCCATTACTAGGCTAAAACGAGCAGCAGCTACTGCTGTTTCAGCAGCTGCTGTGAAGGCCAAGTTCCTTGCTGAGCAGGAGGAAGCTCAAATTCGACGGCTAGCTGCACGGATGGTTGAAAAGCTGGTACACTCAACGAATTATGCATGCTTTGCTCACCAAATGATCCATTCTGTGTCTTGTGCAACTAATAATTATATTTCTTTTTTTCCTGCAGTTACAGAAGGTGGAAGTGAAGATGATGTTATTTTCTGAAATTGAGCACGTGGTCCAACGAACAAGAGAATACACTGAAAAGACCAGAAAGAAGCTTCTGATGGAGCGGAATGCGATAATTGCTGCTCGCATGAGCGCATTGCCGTCCAGGCCAAACCAGTATGGTGTTCCTGGCAACAGATTGCCGGTTGGATATGGCGCCCCTGCAGTAAGACCACCAAACGCGATGCCCCGGCCCAGCAGCTGAGCTGATCAGGGAAACCGACACCTCGTGCTGCATCCGTACCACCACCATTCTTTTAGTAGCGTACCTCAAACCAATCAGGCATCAGCTATGTTGTAGCATTCTTTTAGAAGCGTAATGGGCGATGACCTGTATAACGAATTCTTCGCATATATGGTCCTGTAGTAACTTTTTTCACGGTGTCAATTTTTGTAAATTTAGCTCCCTTGCTCGGCAGATGCGCCACGTATCACCTACCGTGATACCACATCTCTGTAGAAGGGTGTTGGGATACGGGTAGGCTATGCTAGCGTAAATAAAAATTTTTTATTGCATAAATCAGGAAGCCATATGAGTAAGAGATCATAGATTGTTAAGCAGTGCAGCGGAAGAAAAGCAGCCGATTCAATAAAAAATATGTCAATGTAGTGGAAGTAGTCGATTGTTTTTTGGCTAATCGTCTTCTTGCGATCGTTCTGATTAGTGTTGCAGTCGTACCAGCGTCTCTATCGAGGTTTACACGTCTAGGATGGAATATCGTGCATTGGTATGTTAGCACCAGCGCACACGGAAGGGATTATGAGAGATGATGGTTAGGATTTCGATGGGTGTGTTTTAGGATATCTCTCTCAGCCTCTGTATCTCTCCTTATATAGTCTCCAATTAGATTCTTATCTGATACTTAGTAGAGATCGTATCCTACTCGGAGACTATCATTCGAATTCTTATTGTTCCAGCCTATTAAGTGTGTGATCCTGTAGATTCATGTATATTTAGCCATGGGACGAAAACTCCTTTTCGATTGCTAAGTTGGTAGCGGTCCTTAGCAGGATATAGCGACTCTCAAACATATATAAAGATCATATCGGACGAACCTATATAGTGCTTTTGTACCGATCCCTTTGCCTCATGATACTATATCGAATTCAAGACGAGAAGCATGCCATCCTATAATAGATCGATCATTCACTCGAACCTATGTTGGATTATTCAATTGTGATTAACTTATCAACCATATTCGGCATGGTCATGCACTTAATCCAACCAAATCGAGGGGCCTAGAGGTACCTCTCCTGTTATATAGGAGAGATAAATTCTATCTTGATCGCTCATATTCATCCACATGTTTCATAGTAAATTTGAAAGTTACTTTTATGACCACACAATCACAGAATAGTGTTTAGTAATTCCTAAGTAAATTATTACAAATGTAGAAAACATGACGATCTCAGATATAAGAATCCTACATACACTATGTATGAGGTAAATTGATGACAGTTAGGAATATAACAATTCCTGCAGTGTCTTATGGTGGGTCAATCCAACATCATGTTATCTAACATATATCCACATTATTGATTTTATATCCTATATGCATGATCTGTGAAACATGATCATCAATCAATACATGTGCTGATTTGTAAATCATAATTATCCCATATAATGATATAAGATCAAGAATAATTTAAAATAACATTAAAACATAAATAAAGAATTTCACGAACAAGTTACATACTTATTGATCAATATTAAAAACATTTATCTAAGGGACAAAATAACATATTATTCAAAAGATCATAAACATAGAAGTGATATAATCATTTTCATGATTGCCTCTAGAGCACATCACAAACAAAGGGGCATCGTGGTAGCACATACTGAGCTCTCATAGCTCGGTAGGATCACCTGCTGAGCAACCAAAGCTCGACAGAAGCACCTGCCGAGCAACTACAGCCTGATAGCCTTGTGTAACGGTTAACAGCATATCATATTGCATGATTAACACTAACTAAACATGTGTTGCAGTTGTCTAGCTCGAAAGTTGTCCTGCTAAGCTCCCCCTAGCTTGGTAGTTACCTGTCAAGCTGTGGTAGCGCGACAGGTAATATGTGTCGTCTACCGCTGCTACCGAGCTTAGGGCGAGATTAGATTTATAAAATCAGATGTTTAAGAGCCAAATTCGAAAAAGTGGCTACAGTGCTACATATGAGAAATACTCATTACAACTTCTATAAAAATTTACATGTCGAGCTCCTTTAGCTTGGCAGTTACGTGCTGATTTGTGGTAGCGTGGTTGGCAACACGTGTTACCTGTCGCTGTTACTGAGCTTAGGGCGAGAGTTAGATTTACAAAAATGAACGTCCGGTAACTAAAATTGAAAAAAATGACTATAGTGCCATATATATGAAGCACTCATGTATAACTGCTTCTACAAAAATTCAGCATTTTCGTATTGAATGTGGCTTCTACAAAAATTCAGCATTTTCGTATTGAATGTGATGTTTCTCCGTGTACTGTGCTTATTAACTGAATGGTGTCGAAATCTTGGGAGTGAAGTGCTGGGCTTGCAGTTTTTGCACCAAGGCAATGGCAGAAGCCGAAGGACTTCGGTTGCGCTCCCATGAGATAGGATGCAAATGAAGGACGAGCATCTCTTGCCGGCAGACAATCTTTTGCATTGTTTATCTTTACTACTTAAAAAGAAGGAGTTGGTGGTTGATGAGTCCTCTCCCATATCTCTTCTCAGCCATTTGATCTGAACAATAAAATCTTGACCGCCCCTCTCCTCTCCCCCCTCTCTCTCTCTCTCTCGCGATCTAACTGCCCCTCCCCCTCCACTGCCGCTTTCAGCGCCTCCTCCCCTCCCTCATCCGCTGCCTCCTCCTCCTCCCCCTTCTCCTCCCCGCTCCTCCACTTCCGCTTTCAACACCTCCTCCCCTCCCTCATCCGCCGCCGCCTCCTCCTCCTCCCCCACTTCTCCTCCCCGCGCACCGCCTCCTCCCCTTCCTCCCACTCCACTCCGCCGCCTCCTCCTCCTCCCCACTCCGCTCCGCCGCCTCCTCCTCCTCCCCACTCCGCACAGCCGCACCGCCTCCTCCCCACCCCGCTCCGCCGCCTCCTCCCCTCCCTCCCACCCCGCACCGCAGCCGCCTCCTCCTCCTCCCCACCCCGCTCCGCCGTCGCCTCCCCTCCTCTTCACCCTGCGCCGCCGCCGCCTCCTCCTCCTCCCCACCCCGCGTCGCCGCCTCCACCCCATCCTCCTCCCCACCCCACCCTGCGTCGCCGCACCGCCTCCTCCTCCCCACCCACCTCCTCCTCCCTACCCCGCTCCGCCGCCGCCGCCCCTCCCTCCCACTCCGCGCCGCTCATTGCGGCGCGCCCGATCTCGGACTCCACGGCCGCGCTCACCATAGAGACCTCCGTGCCCTTCACCTCCCACATCGTCGACCCGCCCTCCCGCGACGTCACCACCACGTCCGCCGAGCTCCTCACTTCCGCGACATGTCCGTGATGTGCCGCATGGAGATCGCCGCCGATTCACTCTACAAGGCCAAGCTCATCCGCGGGTTCTTCCACCTCTACGACAGCCAGGAGGCCGTTGCCATCGGCATGGATGCCGCCATCACCCGCTCCGACTCCATCATCAGCTGGTCCTGCTTGCGGTGTTAGATACACAGAAGTAGTTAATATGTTTAGCTTGTTGATTCTTGCTAGGTGCAAAACAAGAAGATGAGAAGTACAAGCACACAGTGGATCTCCCAAAGACGACTTTTGGCTTGAGAGGAGTGCTGTTATGCGGGGCGAGCTCGAGTTGTGGGAGGAGAACCAGTCTTTGAAGAGGTATCTGAAAGGAACACTGGGGTGAGTTGATTTGTTCAAGTAAAGCTAAGGATGGAAAATAAATGATTTATCTGATTAGTTAGTTTCTTGGCTGTTTGATTAGGCTACATTTATCCTTCATGATGGTCCACCTTATGCTAATGGTGATCTTCATATGGGCCACACACTGAATAAAATCTTGAAAGATATTATAAATCGCTACAAGGTATCAGCTATCCTTGAATTTCATCTGACTGTAAGTCAATGTTTCTTTGCAAACAATTGATGTGTTTTTATTGACTGAAGATAACCAATGATGTACATATTGATTTGGTCACATTTTCTATTTTCTGGCGGGGCAACCTAAATACTGATATATATTTTGATGATTGGAAACATGGATCAAATGTCACCATGCTTTGCCATTCATTCAGTGTCTTGATTCTCTCTTTTGAGCGCAGCTTCTTCAGAATCATAAAGTGTCTTTTATTCCTGGGTGGGATTGCTATGGCCTTCCAATAGAATTAAAAGGCAAGTTCATCCTTAATATGACCTATGGAAATGCTCCCATCTTTATAATTTCAATCTAGGTATGGTCATACATTTGATGGGTGGGTTTGCTTGCAAACACATCTCTGACTGTATAGACTAACCAAGTAACTATTGACTATTTCTTTGCAGTTCAAGTCAATGGATAAGGAAACATTGAATACTCTCACACCTATAAAATTAAGGCAAAAGGCTGCAAATTTACTAAAGCTACAGTTAATACACAGATGAATTCTTTCAAGGTAATCTGTTACCTGCTCCTACTATTTATGGGAACAATAGCATAGCATTACATTGCATCTTATTTATCTATTTGATAGTATGCATTACTATTATTTGGTTTTCTGTTGCAACGCACGGGCACCTTACTAGTACTATCTTATGACTCTATTACATGGTACTTTGTACAGTGCAGTCGCATTCAGCGTCCGTTTTGTAACACATTGGCTTCTGCCCGTTCGGAATGTGAGAATTCGGTAGAATTTCCAAGGGAATAGGGAAGAAAATTCAGTGGAGAGAGTCTTAACCTGAGATCTTGTGTGGATCTTACTGTATCAACAGTGGATGAGAAGAGGCCTTAGCTGATATCCTCTCTAATAGAAAAGCTATTCAGGGAATTGTCCCATCTGCTGTAATTTTTCAACTTATTTTAAGTGATTCGACACATACTTGTCAATACCGTTTCGGAAGTCATATCGATTTGACTTTTAGAATGGTACGTTTCGGTAGTAGTTTATACCAGTGTACCGTTTCGAATTTAATATAATAATATAAGTATATATATTTGTAAGTATATATTTGTTTAATTATATCACACCAAATATCATTTGTAATATTATTTCAAATACATAGTAGTATTATCAAATATAACATATAGTTCTATAAATATTATTATCAATTTCACTGGTACCAGCCAGTATTAACTGGTAATAAAGACGATATGGCTGATATCAAGTCAGTATTGACCGAAATTGACTGGTATTTAGGTCGGTACGAAATGTACAAGTACTTTTACCGATTTAGAGACCGATATGATATATATCAGTCCATACTGATAGAATCAAAATGGTATTGATAACTCTGATCCGACTAGCATGATTTTTGTAGGATCGTACTGATTCTTGCAAATTACTTGACACTCCAAACCAACAGACCTATGTAATTCCTATGAAAATCTGTGCTAGTGCAGTGAGTCCGATTTTTGTTTCTTGTGCTGCAAACCGCACGGTGCGACCACGAGCCGATCTGCCATGGATCCGAACTCTGCACGTCGCGACTCGGTAGTACGGCTGCCCCCGAGCTCCAAACGGTCAAAAAATTTGCCACACATTTATTACTCCGGACGCAGCCATCGAAAACACCAAAAGGAAACGATTTGAGCGACCACCACTCGTCGCCTTCCCTGTTTGCAGCCAGCCCAGCCAATTACGCGCTCTAACGTAACAGTTGCAGCACAAGGCCCGCACCACCCCACGCCTCCCAACCACGTAGACCCGCTCCACTGTGAGCCCACCAAGCATCTAAACCCCGGGCCCACCGTACAGACAGGTGAAGCCCACCGGACGGGGTCTATTCGAAGGAGCGGTCGTACCATCCCCTCTGCGACTGCAGGGATCGAGGCAGGCAGGCAGCCGTGCCTCCCATTTGCGGGCCACCGTCCCGAAGCGAAGCACGCGCTGCCGCCGAAACTGGGTGACCACATGTGGGGTCACGGCATGTGGACCCGGAGTGTCAGTGGTGTACCCAGCTCGGTCTACTGTGCCTGTCTCTCGGCAGGTGCAGAACCCGGCTCGCGCAGTAACGCAGTTTGAAACTTTGAATGGCCCAGAGGCACGGAATGACGGGGATGCCCGCGGTGGTAGTACCGTAAATACGTTCCAACTCCAGGAGCCTTTACGCTTGTCTCTCTCCTCGCATTTTCCCGCCTGAACTGAAACCCTCTCTCTCCTCTCGGGAGCCCTCGTCGCCTTCTAAATTATTAGGGCCACTTCGCCTCTGCTGTTCCTCTTCCCTTCCCCAACATTTTCCCCCTATTTTCTGATCAATTTATACGCTGTTTCCGCGACGAGAACTTGCGAGGTATGATGATTTTCGCAAACTTTTGTTGTTCAAGGATTCACCGGAGAAGAATTGATTGGGGAAGTTTTTTTGGGGGAAATATTTCTATGATTTCCCCCTTATTTTTTCCTTTTGAGGAAAGGTGGGGAATAGACTATATCGTGAGGTAAAAAAACAACTGTGTTTTTCGTTGGAAAATATAATTTGGGCTAGATTTCTTGCAACCAATCATGTTTTGATTTGCTAGATTGCTCGTTTGTGTTTAGGGTTTTAGCCTCTTTGTGTTGTACTGTAGTACTGATCTGTGCAAATGGTGATGAAATGTTGGTTAGGGTTTTAGATGATCGCTAACTTGGGTCGCTGTTTCGCCAGGATTTGATAATCTGGCTGTGACCTGTGGTGGAGGGATGGTGGTCGCCGTGGCGAACGGGGTGAAGATGGAAACCGCCGCCACCGCCGCCGCCGATTCTCCTACATCCGTTCTGGAAGACGAGGTGATTTGTTGTTAATTTTTTTGTTAGATCTCTAGATGGAGTCCCTTTGCTTTTCGACTTATGTATTTTGCCTGTTCGAGTTCTCCAACGATTTCGATTATTTGGCCTGACGACCAGTTCTTGATCTGTTATTTGTGCAAAATTAGAAAATTTCTGAGGCCAAGAATGGGGAAGCAATTAAGCAAGAGGAGGAACGGCTCGAGGAGGAGAGAGCCGATGAATTTGTGGACTCAAGCTCGTTCCTGCCTGTCAAGCTCGAGGCCAACAACGGTGATGCACCCCCCATCGTTAAGGCGGCGAAGGAGGAAGAACAGCTATTGCAGTCCGTCAAGGAGGAGACGGCTAATGATTTTGTGGATGCAAGTTCATCTCTGCCTATTGACCTTGAGGCCAAGAATGGCGATGCATCCCTCATCACAGAGGAGATGAAGAAGGAGGAAGAGCAACTACATGAGGCCCGGGTCAAGGTAGAGGGAGAAGAGGAGGCCAGAAAGAGGGAAGAAGCGGCAAGACTTGCTTTTGATCCTAAGGCACGGTTTAGCAAGTTGGATGAGCTACTGACACAGACACAGCTCTATTCGGAATTCCTACTTGAGAAGATGGATCAGATCACCGATGTAGGAATCTCTCACTTTGTTCTGTCTGTTTTTTCGTATCTTGTATCTTGCTACTAGTTATTTTTTGCTTGTTTGTTGATGATGGTGGTGTCGCTTGTTGGTTTAGCAGGACGGTGTTGAAAATCAAACTAAAGAGGAGCCGGTAGAGGAGAAGAAGAAAGGACGTGGCAAAAAGAGGAAAGCGAAATCTGCGCCACAGTACAATGATGTGAGTTCAGGCTTTATGTACATTCCTGTATTTTTTTTGTAAATATGCCAGTACATATCTGTTTCTCTGTGTTCTGATGGATGGATTATGCAGATGTTGTGTTTGTCATATACCACGTCTAGTATGTATTACTTGCACATATGGACTTCCAACAATAGTAATATTGTGCAAGTATTGAAACATGTGTTGCTGCTGGAAGAATGCTAGGGTGGATGCTGTGTTGTGCTTAATGTCTTGTTTTCGATATTTACTGATGACTTTTCCATCTATAGTATCCTTCTAAGGTGGTTCACTATGATAATTAAAAGGGACATCTGAGATTAGCTGCTGCCTTCCTCTGTAAGAGTTAGGTCATTAGGATAATGTGTTGTGTTTAGTGGATGACTTATCATGATAAGTGATATGAATGTTGAGGAAAAATATGATAATTAATTAATTATTCTTATACATAGAGCAAACTTTATGTTAACCTTTTTAAGTTCTGACAACTAAACAATAAAATGTTGTTCAGAAGAAGGCTAAGACGGCAGTGACAGCCATGCTTACAAGATCCCGTGAAGATCGCACTCCTGATGATTGTACCCTCACAGAAGAAGAAAGGTGGGAAAAAGAGCAAGCCAACCTTGTTCCATTAATGACCGGCGGAAAGTTGAAGTCTTACCAGATAAAGGGTGTGAAGTGGCTAATATCACTGTGGCAGAATGGGCTAAATGGGATACTTGCTGATCAAATGGGCCTTGGGAAAACAATCCAGACTATTGGATTTCTAGCCCATCTCAAAGGAAAGGGTCTGCATGGTCCATACATGATAATTGCTCCTC
Organism: Melocanna baccifera; assembly: GCA_036346265.1. NCBI lineage: Eukaryota > Viridiplantae > Streptophyta > Magnoliopsida > Poales > Poaceae > Melocanna > Melocanna baccifera. Next base: position 6,373,673 of record CM070683.1, on the reverse strand, counting down.
TTTCCACTCTCTCTAACTGGGTGAATGAGATCTCAAGGTAAAGTATCCGAAGTAATTTTTTCACTGTCCATAATTGATGTTCTTATCTGGAGATGTGTGATTTCAGGTTTGTTCCATCTCTAACTGGTGTGATTTATCATGGTGATAAAGTGGCCCGGGCAGAGATAAGGAGAAAATTTATGCCCAAAAATGTTGGACCGGATTTTCCGTTAATAGTCACTTCATATGAGATGGCCATGTCAGATGCAAAATTTCTTGCTCATTATAAGTGGAAGTATGTTGTTGTGGATGAGGTGATGGAAAAACACGTGCTCTAAATCATTGTCCTTGTGGTTTGTTCCCTTGCTTTTGTATTTACATGCCAGTTCCAAACTTCTTTTTCCAGGGGCATAGGTTGAAAAATTCGAAGTGTAAATTATTAAGGGAGTTAAAGCGCCTGCCTATGGATAATAAGCTCCTTTTGACTGGGACACCTCTTCAGAACAACCTAGCAGAGCTGTGGTCGCTACTGAATTTCATTTTGCCTGATATATTCTCATCTCATCAGGAATTTGAGTCATGGTATGATTCACTGAGTTGGCATTAGCACCATCCTTTCCCATATGTAATTTTTTTTATACATGTCATCCTATTTGCAGTTCTCAACTCTCAGGTACTGAGGTGCAAATACCATGTACTGGAAGCACTTCTTGTCTTGTATTGATTCTAATCGAAAGTTACCTGAACCTTCCAATGTAGCATTTGCCTAGATTTTGTAACAGCTTTCTGTGCCATTGGCCTAGATCTTGTATTGATAGCTCGGGTAATTTGTATATGGATCGAGCAGAACATATATGTTAGTTGTTCTAGTCAAGTATCTATCAGCATTTGTAAAGTGATTAGCATCTGGGCCTCGAAAGCTAGCATATTTGTGATTAAACCATTGCAAAAGTATCTGTTAAAATTGCTTTAAGTGCAGTATCAGTTCCATCACCACGAACTATCATGTCTATAAATCAAGTAATTCCGCTATTTTAATCCTACTACTACTCTTGAAACATATATTCTGTTGTTGCTGTATGTATTACGAGGTTCAGAAGCACTGTTCTTCATAAAGCATACTAATACTTACTTTTCTTGTTGTAAAGTTGGTATGCCTATCCCGCCAAGAAGCATTCTTGTTGAAATGAAGAACATGGAGTAGTGAACGTGCATGCTATTTTTTTTTGCTGATTTTTATTGTGTATATGTAATGTCTGCTAAAATGTCTATTGAATAACAGAAATTTATCCTGTGTATTTTTGCTGATTTATATGGTGTACTGATATGTTGTGTATGCTTAAATGTCTACTGATGACTCCAAGTAATATTTACATGTTTCTAACAACTATTTAGATGGGGTTTGGTACCGTAACACGTGAGACATTTTTGTTTCAAAGGCAATAAAGCCACTTGTTGAAAATGCTCCATGCATTGCATTTGATTTGTTTTGCCTCTGTTGGGTTGATAATTGTCTTTGAAGGTTTGATTTTTCTGGGAAAGGAGGTGAAGATCAAGAAGAAGAAACTGAAGAGAAGAGAAGGGTCCATGTTGTTTCAAAGCTTCATGCCATTTTGCGTCCATTCCTTCTAAGGCGGATGAAGGAGGATGTAGAGCAGATGCTTCCACGAAAGAAAGAGATAATCATTTATGCTAACATGACTGAACATCAGAAGCAAATCCAGGATCACTTGGTTGAAAAAACATTTGACAAATACTTGCATGAGAAATCAGATATTGGTATGTATGCTTGCACTCGTGCATATATTCCTAGACTTACAGTCCAGTCTGTGGCTAAATTAATAATTATCTAATTTGACAAATTTGAGCTGTATTGTAGTGCTGCGGAGGCCTGGCATTAAGGCTAAGCTAAATAATCTGTTAATTCAACTGAGGAAGAATTGTAACCATCCTGATCTTTTGGAATCTGCATTTGAATCATCAGGTTTGTTCCACATTGGACATATGTTATCTATTTCTTCATGTGTTTGTTTCCTGACTTTTATTTACATTGTCGTTCACTTGTTTTTTGCAGGTATGTACCCACCTGTTGAGAAGCTTCTGGAACAATGTGGTAAATTTCAGCTGTTGGACAGATTGCTAAATTTCCTACTTGCACGAAAGCACAAGGTACATGGTTTTCTCTTATATTACCTTTGTATCTGGGCTTGTATTCATGCGCATGCTAGCACAGCTTTCATGTTTTTTTTAATCTTAGACCTGAACTATTGTTCAATTGATATATTTGTAGGTTCTAATATTTTCACAGTGGACAAAAGTTTTGGACATTATTGAATATTACTTGGAATCCAAATGCCTTGAGGTTTGCCGAATTGATGGTAGTGTTAAGTTGGAAGAGAGGAGGAGGCAGGTAATGTGGTAGTCATACCCAAGGTTCCAAATACCGGAACCGGAAGAAATCCCGGTCGGCGGCCGGTAACGGTAACCGGGCGGTTACCGGAAAAACCGGTCAAAATTTGGAAATCAAAATTTGAATTTTGAGATGTTTTGAAACCGGTAACCGGAAAAAATTCAAAATTCAAAAATTGATACTGGCCGGTTTTTTGGGTTACCGGTCTCCACCGGTAAAAACGGTAACCGGCGGTTACCGGCCGGTAACCGCCGGGATTTTGAACCCTGGTCATACCTATACCATTTTATTTGGTATAAACTACATTCTGTACAATTGCACTGTGCCTGGGCTCGGCAGTATTATGTATTGGACTTTAGGCACATGCACTTATGCTTTCCTAATTATGTGCATGACTATAGTTTCGCATGTGATTTGACAACATGTGTTGATGCATGCGTGGTGCTGCAGGCATGTGCTAATTGCACATTCTTGAAATACAATAGAAAATATTTGAAAATTATTATTTTTGGGTGCATTGTAATATCCTTCCATGTTACTGTTTTGTGATATCAGTTCTTTCATGACATAATATGGAAAACCAGGTGGTGTACTGTAGCTTGGAAGCACATTACTATTATTATTGTGGAACCAGTGTGTTTAAATCTTAAATGTTGCTTTATGTTTCTTTTGTTGTATGTTCTCTACTGAGGCAAATAGTCTTGCTCCATTAGCTACTTGATGGTTGTCTATACTTGTCATTATCTCACGAGTTATATTTGCTACTATTTCTCTGTGGCAGATAGCAGAATTTAATGACTTGAACAGCAGTATGAATATCTTCATTCTAAGCACACGGGCTGGTGGGCTTGGTATCAATCTTACTTCTGCTGATACCTGTATCCTTTATGATAGTGACTGGGTAATTCTCTATCGAAGAGGAGCTTGTTATAGTGTAATACAGTAGTACTGCTTCGGACAAAATGTTAATGTGATAACAAGTAGTAATTAGAAGATGCGCTCTTTCTGCATGCCATTTGGTTGTGCGTGTAGCTGTACTCCTTTGTACAATACTTATTTTACCCCAAGTCTGTCGTATTTGTGATATGGCGAACTTTTGCTTCATCCTGCAGAATCCGCAGATGGATTTGCAGGCCATGGATCGATGCCACCGGATTGGTCAAACACGCCCGGTGCATGTATATAGGATGGCAACATCACATTCTGTTGAGGTGCGGTTGGACGATCTGTTCTCTTCAGATTTGCTGGGCTATTTCTGTTGGACAGGTGCTAATCTTCTCATTGTTGCAGGGACGGATCATCAAGAAAGCTTTCGGAAAGTTGAAGCTAGAGCATGTGGTGATCGGGAAGGGACAGTTTGAACAAGATAGAGCGAAGCCTAACGCCTTAGATGTAAAAATTGCATTATCTAAAGTATCAATAATGCTTCTTTTAGATAGGGAGCTCCAAAAGAACAAAAAGAACAAAGTGAAGCCACGCTGGGAAATGGTCTCTGATGGTGCTTTTTTCATGGGAACGCAGGAGGCGGAGTTGCTGGCGCTGCTCAGGGACGAGCAGGACGAGGAAGACAGGATGATCCAGACGGACATCAGCGACGAGGACCTCTCGAAGTTGATGGACCGGAGCGACCTTACCGGCGCGCCTGGCGCTGCGGACGCCGCCCCTATTATTCCCTTGAAAGGCCCCGGCTGGGAGGTCGTGGTGCCCAACAAGAGCGGCGGCGGCATGCTCTCATCGCTCACCAGCTGAGCACCAAGTCGCGATGCCGCTCCGGTCTTTTGGCCCTTCTTTTTTCTCTTCGCTACGCGCCTCGGTCTTCTGGCTGACGAGGTGCCTGGTGGCCGCTGATTAGACGGTGTTTTGTGATTTATCCCCCCAAGCAATTATTGACTGGGTGTTGCACGTGCACAAGTACAAGAGGTGATGTTTTGTGATGTACTGATGTAGCTCTTGCAAGCGGCCTTGTAAGCGAAGCTCGTGTGTTCTGAGCTGCTGCATTTCCATTGCCAAGGCTTTGTTGTTCAGCAAGCTATGTCAGGCAGTAGTATGGTAGTTTATCTAGCTCTAATGCCAGACGGAAGGCAATGTTAAAGGAGTTTGGAAACTAGACAATATAATCGTTTTACTGGCTGTTGAAGTCCGATGCGTTGGTCGTGTGCCATAAAAAATCTCCACAGTTTCAGGTTCTATTCGTTTGCCAAGGGCATGTATAGCGGTATATAGTTAGAACTGTAAATGAGCTGAATTCGAGTTAGCTTAACCTTTATAGCTGAAGTTCGGTAGAAACTCGAGTCAAACTCGAGTGAGCCTGAGTTAGGGTTTGAGTCTAGAGCTCAATTTAAGTTAGCGTTCAGCTTGAATAAGTTTGATAATAGTTAAAATAATTTAATATACACTAATTTTTAGTAATAAAAAAGCTTAAGCTTGAGTTCGGTTTGAGTAAGTTTGATAACAGTAAAAAATAATTCAACATACACTGATTTTTAACAATAGAAAAACTCAAACTCGATTCAAGTAAACTTAGTAAAAGTTAGTATGTATGTGAGCTGTAAAAAAACTCGAAGCTTGTAAGCTATTCGAGCTCGGCTTATTTGGAGCTTGAGCTGAGTCCGAATCAAGCCTAGAGTGAGCTGCTCGTGAGCTTCGAGTTTTTTTACAGCCTTGATATCAGTCGTACGTGCAGGAGCGAGAAGCATGATAAAGAAATACGCTTTCTACTATTTAGTAGATGATCCTATAGATGATTTTCTAATATGTACACTATATAGATAATTCATTGCATAGTTATCGCTAGTCAAATGTGCCCAAATGGGTGGCACGTCACGACACGGGCTCATTAGTCACGACCCGTTTAGCCCATCAGCCGGAACGGGCTTTGCTGTGCCGCCCGTGGGCCGAGACGTCAGCCCAGGCATAGCCTAGAGGGGGTTCGTGTCGAGCCGGGATGACACACGGCCCGTTTAGCCCAACGGGCCACGAAGGCATGACACACTCATTTCTCCTAGCTAATTGTTTGGTCCTAAAAAATTAGAAAAAACTTAATAGTAGAAAAAAATGTGTAGAATTTGAAAAAGACATAACAAATTATAGAAATTATACAAAAAGGTATATTTAATTATAGAAATTATCGAGAGAAGACATATTAAATTATAGAAATATAATAATGAGTTTTATTGATGTTAAAATGGTTGCCTTATTAAAAATTTTGTTAAGTAAAAACTCAACTCGAGAAAATCTTGGCAAAGAAAAAAGAGTACAGTCTACAGTTCAGTATTACAAGTAAAAAAATCATAAGTACAATGTATACATGGATGCTCTAAGAATCATCTGTGGTATCATCAGCGTCTTAACTGCCTTTGTCGCCATCTCGATAGATATTGTTGAACGCGTGTTCCGACTCCATATCCATCATGCAGTGCTGAGCTCACGCATCAGCTTGTTCCAAACTTTTCACTGTGACAAATACTTCTACCATCTCACTTGTGAGTCTTGTTCTTCTCTTCTTCAATATTCTACTAGAAATATTGGAAGCAAACTCAGAAGAAATTGTCGAGACAGGAACAGTTAACACATCCCATACTAATATGGATGTCACTAGTCCAAAATGGTGAAGTTCTCTGTACGGCGAGGCATGGGATCGCTGTCTCGAAAGATTTATTGTTCCCCGCGAGTCCTGGTATGGATTGTTGCAACACTTGATGATGTGGAGGTTAATCTTCTGAAGGAAAAGATAGTGTCCTATATATTTGTCTTGTTACTTATGGTGGGTGCTGGTGGAGGTTGTTACAGGTGAACTTCCTGAAATTTATGCTCGTATTTCTGGTACAATTCAAACAATTGTGAATAAACAGATGTAAAATAGTTAGAGTAATATATCCCTACAGAATCACCTATAATCAAAAGAACATGAGTGAATCCTTCAATTTTAGCTCTTACATCTAGAATAAATACAAATACGTGTAAGTACAGAATCTCATTATAATATTTTAAATATTTAGTTTTCATAGCGCACACAGCCTCTTGTAACACTATCTTATTTTCAAAATTTTCAAATGAATGGCAATCGCAAAAATATGCTTTTATAGCAAGTTTTTGTAAAACTTCGGTATTTTGAATTTCAACTTTATGTTCACACTACAAAAGTTTTACGAAATTGATTAAAATTTATTGCAAATGATTCTATGTGTAGGGGAGCTACTTTGTGCAAATTTGGAGGGTTAGGTATACATGTGTGCTCTACATGCTTTTATAGCAAGATTTCGTAAAACTTCGGTATTTGAAATTTCAACTTCGCATTCATACTACAAAAGTTTTACGAAATCGATTAAAATTTATTGCAAATAATTCTACGTGCAGGGGAGCTACTCTGTGCAAATTGGCAGGGCTATGTGTACATGTGGGCCCCCATATGCTTTTATAGCAAGTTTTTGTAAAACTTCGGTATTTAAAATTTCAATATCGCGTTCATACTATAAAAGTTTTACGAAATTGATTGGAATTTATTTTAAATAATTATGTATGTAAGAGATCTACTCTGTGCAAATTGACAGGGCTAGGCATACATGTGGGCCCCACATACTTTTATAGCAAGCTTTCATATTTGGAATGTTAACCTCGTGTTCACACGACAAAATTTTACGAAATCGATTGAAATTTGTTGCAAATGATTCTGCATGTAGAAGAGCTATTCTATGCAAATTGACAGACGCATGTACACAGAAACTTATAACTGAGTATGGTAGTTCAAACCCATGCATAATCCAAGTGCCACCCCATTAGGCCACACCACGGGTTGAACCCGCTCACAACCCGAAATTTGTAAACCTACCCCATCCCAACCCAACCTAGCCTGTTCACTCTTTCAACATGTTTTCACCCATCCAAAAACAACCCAATTAAAGACCCACCCTGTTTAACCCGTTTGAACCCAACCCATTAGCACCCCTAAACTTGTCGGAAGTTCAACCTATGCATAGTGGATATAAGTCACAAAATTGCCAAGCGCCAGAAGAGATGTTTCTTCAGAGCATCTCCACCTTGCCTGTCCTAGATGCTTAGGAGCTACTGCAACAATGCATTGGGTTCTCTACCTGCAACGTCAATGACTGCCCGCACTTGGTCGCGGCATTCAAGACATGTGTAACGACCCCATTTTTGGGAACAGGGTCGTCATACGTCCCGTAACAGTCCAGGAGTTCAGTTGCAAACAAAAGAAGTATCATGCCTGCTTACGAACATTTTAAAAGGGTTAATTTAGTTAAAATAAGACTTAGTGGTCAATATTAACAGCTTTAAGGGCGTCCAAGCCCAAAACTTAACTTACAATAAGAAGAACCAAAGAAAAACTCCCACAGGAATGTTTAAGTGCGGTCGTAACCCTAACACAAAACTTGTAATATTTTTTCTTCTTCTAGTATCTGTTGTAGTAGAAAATAAAGTGAGACTGAGTACAACCAACCGTACTCAACAAGTCAGGTGGAGAAATGCTATATAACTATTTGCTAGGATTTTTAAGAGATGGGGGCACATAGGTTTCATCGCTATATATGGCTGTAGTTTTATTTATAAATATTTTGAACACAAAATAACAAAATATAAACTTCTTAGGGGATTTGGGGTTTCAAAACTTGATTACCAGACCTCAACATTTCCAAATCTACTTATGCTTCGCTGTTGGAATTACCCATTAAACACATCTTCATTTACCAGAAGCACAACATATTCAATATACTAATGTGATTACTCTTAAGAGCTACTCAGCTTTACCCACAAGATTTCTTAACCCCCATGACTGAATTAAGAAAATAAAGTTGTTTCACTGCTCATCTCTTTATATAGGCTCTACCCGGTAGATCTCCAACTCAGACCCAGGTATCTACTGGCCAAGTCAGAACACATCCGCCTGTCCTGAGAGGAATCTACCGTTGTTCAGTATGCTTATACTCCCTCCCATACCAAACTCTCTCTTTACTCTTGTAGAGATTTAATCGATTTGAGCAGCTACTAAACCAGGTTTGACGAATCAAAACTTGTGTTTGAGCGATCACTATGTTCTTTACTCAGCATAAGGTTGTCCTTACTCTCCAAGCTTTGTCCTCACTCTACTCCAAAATATTTTTCATCTTTAAACTCATATCACAATGCTTGACGGCAGCGCTACCCAACCATCTCGTGGTTTCCCATGGTGTTCTCTTTTCCAGATTCACTTTTGCAAGACTACCGGCAAAGTGCTCGCACTTAGTAGTATAAAGCAGTTGAGTTTCCTACACTACCATGATTACTTAGACAATAGTTTTAGTATTACTATGTCTTATCAAGGTGAATATGGCCATTAAATTAAACTGGACTTTTTCAGGTGGTAGGACATAATTAGTATAATGTCATTCTAAATATTTATTGTACAAGAAATAACAGTGCATAAATAACATAATGAAAATACTGATAATTAAATAATTAAAGGAATGTATGATCAATATGATTAAAAATATGTGAATTGCCCCTTATCAATAGGACACTGACTTCTTTAATTGCTCTTGTAGATCTTCTAATGACCAGCTGGTTGGGTCTGTATACTAGCGTGGAAGATGAACACAAATAAGTTCCTATTTTGCAGAATACAACCTGGAAACAAAAGATAAATAAATAACCAAAAAGATAGAACTAAAATAGGTTTGAGTGATTAGGATTTAGGTGGTGTGTGGTTTGACTAATTGGAGTTAGAATTAGGTTAAACGGGTCCAAGACGATTGAAATGGCTATATATATGTGTGTGTGTTTTTGTGTTTTCGGTGAATAGCAGCTTGTCTGGACGGTACTACACATAGGTTTGGAATGACATTTGGGTTGGCTAGGTTTTCATCGAAGTGTATTTGGGTTAAATAGAGTTGAGAATGGACTCTGCGGCTCAAAATGGTTACGATGAACATATGTATAGGTTTCGGCGAATGGTGGAGGTTTGGATCATGTCTAGGGTTTGAAGTAGTGTTTTGCTGGCTTTGAGTTTTATCGATGTCTGATATGGGAAAACAGAGTTGAAAAATGGGTAGACGGGCTCGAAATAGTCAAAATGGACATATATTTGTATTTCTAGTGTTTGGTGAATAGTAATGGGCAAAACATTGTTCATCATGATTTCCACTGTTCATGCCAGGTTTGGTTACTGTTCATACTGATTTTGTTGCTACAGTGTCACATAGTGATCAATAGTGTTTTTTCACTAGCCTGATTTGCTACAGTAGCTGGCCTGTTACTGTAGCAACCCTAAAAAATATTGTTCATCTTCTCCCTTCGCCGGCACTATAGCGGCCAGGGCAGAGGGAAATGGCGACAGCAATAGGTGGCGCTATAGGGGTTTGTGATGGGATTGGGGACCATGGGCGGGTTCCTTGAACTATGGGGAGTCCATTTTTGGGGGTCGGCGGTGGCTGGAAATCAGGCGTTCGTCGACAGCAAGGTTTTTCGTCCTTGGGACTTTTGAATGACACAGATGCTATAGGTGGTCTCTTTGGTCTAATTGGCGGTGATTCATCCATCTAGGGGCAACTAGGAAGGCTTGGGTAGCGTCGGTTTGGGCAGTGGTGGTTTGTGATGAGTTGTCGATGGTGAAGGTGCATGGCCAGGTGGTGGCGATAGGCGCCAGAGAGCTAGGGGACTCATGGGCTTAAGGTAGTGCTTCAGTGGTGTTCCTGGGAGCATAAGTGTGCTACGGACGAATGCAATTGGAACATAATGGACCGAATTAGAAGAATTGAAACAGGCGGCTTACATTGGGTGCTTGGCGACGGCGGCGATGTGGTGGTCGTCGGAGCGAGTGGGGTGGTGGTGACTTACCTTGGCACCAGTGCATCCTATGGAGGGGTTTGGGGCTTTAAATAGGGCAAGAGAGGTGGTTCGACATAGGGCGGCTTCCATTGGGGCTACGACACGTGTCTGACGGGAAGGCACGGTTGACTTCGACATAGCTCGAGAGAGGTCGGTAATGATGAGTGGCATCTCGGACTTGGCATTCCTTGGTTTATGCAAAGCGGCAGTCAATTGGGCAGGGGCTGTCAGGCCGGCGGGCGGGAATGCAGAGGACAGTGAGACAGGGGAGGGTGAGGTGGCTACGATGCTCGGCCAAGTCAAGATTGCGGCAATTTGTGGGTTGTTAGGGTGTGCAAAGCGAGGTGTATGGTCTGTTGACTAAATTGCAGAGGCATGGTAGCAAAAATGTGTCCAGGAGCTTGGAACGTGCAGCGGGGAAGTCGGCCGTGAGACAAAAAATCGGCGGCGGTGGCGATTTAGTCTCGAGCTATCCAGGGGAATGTCAGAGGCATTAATATCCACCAGGGTGTGCCAGATGAGGTACGGAAGGGGACTTGAGCTACGGTTGTCATGGCTGAAGAGTGAGGCGGTAATCCAACGGTGACTGTTTTTTGTCGGACGGTGAATAGTCTGGTGACCGTGCCATGCGCGAATGGATGGAGGGTATGGTTTAGCAAGGTAAACACCACACGAATGGCTGAGAAAGGAGTAGGATTGAGCCAAAGATCAAATGAAACCAAAATTTAAAGAAATTCAACTTTTTTTTTTGAAATTTTTGGTTTATTTCAACGTGGTTCAGGCGTGCTGGCAGGGCTCAACAAGGCGGGGAAAATTGAGAGACGAACTACTGTTGGAGTTATCCAACCAATGCGAGCTTTGTTTCGTTGTGCATCCTCACATGTAATTAACAGTAGGCCTCCCTAAATCCGCTGGATTTAGCCTAGCTCTGCCTTTTGTACATTCTGTTTTATGCGCTAAGCTATCCATAATTACTGTCTAAGGTAAATGGTGTGTACATATTAACTCTTAACTGTCCTTCCGTGTGGTGTTCTTTTCTGTGGAATGTGAATATGACTCAGGAGCATAACTGTTCAGAGCTCTTGCAATCTTGGCCAAATGCAGTAGTGAACTCGGAAGTCTGAACCGTTGAATCTTTTTTCCTTTTTCTGTTCTGAGGACCTTAGAATATGTGCTCATGCTACAAGTCAAATCGTTTCCAGACGCCGTGGCAGATCAGTCGCCTGATTTATGCCACGTTTTTGTTCTTGTTTCCAGTAGAAGATTACTGGACGACATGATTGACTAGAATTCAGAGATCTCTTGTTCCTCCACTCTTTAGGAACCCAGGACTCAAATGTGGGAGAGGTCAACGTACGCAACATCATTCATTTTCAGCATCATGTACTACGATCTTTCTTTCTTCATCTCAATCTTTGCGCACAATTAAATCTCCCTTCGCCACTGCTTCCCATCCCTCTCTCTTTCCTCCCTCTCTCTTCTTTTAACACTGGGGCAAATCCACACCTATCCTCTGACTCCCCTACCCTCTACTTCACCATCAGCGGCCGACAACAACCTCACCATCTAACCACACTACCATCTCTCACTCTCTGTCGCTACCACTTTACCCAACCTCCAACCTAATATTCAGTGTGCTGTCGTCGTCGTGCCTCCCTCCGTCGCCACCCACCGCTGCCCAAAACCCTCCACCGTCACCCACCGTTAGACCACCGTCCTTAGCCTCCCTCTACGTTTGAGAGGCTACGGTAAACTTATCATTGACAGATCTAGAGTTAGAGGTGGAGAAGGAGAGAATGAGGTCTTGAATGAGGAGGTGAAGAGCAGCGTCGGAGTTAAAGAAGGAGGATGACGCCAGCGAATCCTATTGATATTGTCTTAAATAGTATACCGTGCGTAAGATTTTCCCTTAAAATGACATCAAGGGCTTGTGGGCAAGAAGATGCTTTGGCAGCTTTGCTCTTCTTGCATTTGATCCCATGCCTTTCTGCATTATTACATCGTTATTCCACAAGCACCCAGCTTCCAAAGGTTTGACTCAATTACTCAACCCGAAATACAAGCGTCAAAAGCACAGCCAAATTTATCTCGTCTTCCTCCCCATCCACATCACAAGAACATGACAAAGACAAGAGAGAAGAAAAGAAGGAAAATCGGAACGAAGACATGAGTCAGGGACACGTCATGGATTTTTACCAGCTTCTACGTGCTCGAATGCAAAGAAAAACGCAGCGACGAGTCGATCGACGAGAGGCAAAGAACCTAGTAGAACCCCTGCACCGGCCACCGGCGGTCGGGGTCCGGCAGCCACGACGACCGCTTCTTCTTCTTGTCCTTCTTCCCCTCCTTGCCGCCGCCGTCCTCCCCCTCCTCTCCGTCGGAGCTCTTGGAGTCGCCGTCCGACGAGCCGCACCCCCCGGTGGCCCCACCCGACTTGTGCCTGGACCGCACGTACTCGATCAGCCTCCACGCCGCCGGCTTCTGCTGCTGCGGCGGCGGCGGCTGCGACGGGGACGCGCGCTGCTTGGCCGCCTGCATCTGCTGCTCCGGCGGGTTCTTCAAAGCTGGGTCGGGGTCGTCGGAGAGGCGCGCGGACTGGGACAGCCGCTCGTACTCTGGCAGCGGCACGGTCTCCTCCGACGCTCCGTCCCCGTCGCGGCGGCCGCCGACGCAATAATCCATGAGCAGCACGTGCTGGTGGCTGTTGGACCTCCGCTTCAGCCGCCGCGCGCCGAACCTTGAGCCCCTGCCGCTGTTGTACTGGCTCTGCTCCTCCTCATCTTCCGAGTGATCCAGGATGTCCATATTTAACCACAAACCTTGCACCCTCTCTCTCTCTCTCTCTCTCTCTCAAAATCTCGATCGCGATCTCGTGTTGGGAGAATGAATTCTCTGCAAGTGTGACGGCCGACGGGGCAAATAGAAATTGGGAATGCAAATGGACGCAGAAACCAGCAACAGGGGACGGGATATTGCTTGGGGGTGGAAAAGTTTGACAAGTATTGCTTTTGGTTAAATGGCGTCGCGAAAGTTGGGTGCTTGACTTGGAGGGTCGGCCGGTCATATGGCGTGGTGGCGCCGTCCTGGTCGTTGCGTGCACCGCGCGGTTCGCTAGCTTACGTGTCACTTGAGAACGGGGTGAGGGGTCCCACCTGCCAGCAGGACAGGAGTACGGTTTGATGGCTGACGCCGTCCGTGGTTTTTTTTTTTTTTAAATCTTGAGATAGATGCCTGCGGATTTGACGGCGCTCCGACCGGAGGAGCACACCTTGTCTTCTCTGCTCAAATTCGGTCGGACATGTACAACTGTTGTCCATAGTAGAATCTTAGGCTAATATGGCCATTCGTCTCACCGTAATGGTAAAATTAGCTTTTTTTTTCTATTCGAAATATTGTATTTGGCCTCCTTACACGCATTGAAGAGCACGCAAAGGTTGTTGGCATACTCGGGGGCCACACAACCCAGGTGACCCACCAGGCGGCAGCGCCAGCCACCCTCGTGCGCTCTCCCACCGCGCTAGGTGCCAGCATCGATACCAGTAGCGACCTCGTGTGGACACAGTGCATTCAAGCAGATGACGCTAGTGTTCAACCCGTCATCGTCCTCCACCTACGCCATCATGCCGTGCTCCAGGATCCGTGTCCGACACGGATACGGCGCGGACACGTGTCGGCGACGTGTCAGCCGAATTTCGAATAAATTTTAATTGTTGAAATTTTCAACACGTGTCGGACATGGCGAATGGAAGAGTCGGACACGGCCGGCCCAGGCAATATCTGGTCCGCTAGGAGCGCGGTCGGCTTTACCCTAACCCACTCCTGCCGCCGCCCCCATTCCCCAGTCCCCACTCCCCATTGCGAACGCCGCCCCTCTACTCTCGCCGGCGCGCTCCTCCCCATCGCCGGCCCACTCTCCCTCCAGCCGCCGGCGCTCTCCCGCATCTCGCCTCCTCCAGCCGCCGGCGCTCTCCCTCCAGCCGCCGGAGCTCTCCCGCATCTCGCCTCCTCCAGCCGCCGGCGCTCTCTCCCGCATCTCGCCTCCTCCAGCCGCCGGCGCTCTACCGCTCTCCCTCATCTCTGTCGAGTGCCAACTGCTGGGCCTGTTGGCACCGAGGTATGGGCCGCTCCCCCATTAGATGATGATTGGTTGATTGTTATTGACTTGTTGTTATATGTTTGATTGTTTGTTTCATCATTCTAGAAAAATGGAAGCCGCTAATTCTAGTGCTAGAGAGGAGAAAAATACCAGCAGTAGGTTGAAGCTTCCATTGTGGAATCATGTTGATGTTCTAGACAGGGGTGATCAAGGGGGAGGAAATGTGAAATAGAGATGCAAGTATTGCAAATATGTTGGCACTAGTAGCTACTCTAGAGTCAAAGCTTACTTGTTGAAAATTACTAACGGTGGATGCAAGATATGTCTTAAGGTGACAGTACCTATTCTTGCTTAGCTTAAAAGTGAAGTTGCAAAGGCTGAGGATGAACAAGCAAAAACAAGAACAAGAAATGTGCCATTGCCACCATCAACTGTTGGTAGTGCTGCATTTAGTGCTAGTGTTTCTTCATCAAGTTTGGACTCATCTATGTTGGGGAACAAGAAGTGAAGGGGACCTCCTTCGCCATTAGAGAAAGCTTGGGCCAAGGATGTTATCAATTGTTATTCCTCTATTAATCTATTGCTTTGATTGTTCAAGAATCAAATACATGTTATATTTATAGTCTTACTGATATGATCATGTTACTTTTTTCCAGGTTAATGGAATTCTCAATTGTTATTTCTGAAAATAGTATTTACATCAAGTCATCAACAATTATCATCATGATTAACAAAACAATTGATGAGGTACATATTTTGAATACACTTTACAAGTTTATATTATTTCAATTTGACAAGCATAAGAAAACATAGAAAATAATATATATATATATGTAATTTATTTATTATTTAAATATATATAGCCGTGTCGCCGTATCGGTATTTTTAGAAAAACGGCAAATTTTGGTGTCGGTATCATATCGTGTCGTGTCAGACACATGTGTCCGTGTCCGTGCAAGCTAGGCTCCAGCTCCTTCTGTAATGACCTACTCACTTCCACGTGCACGTTGGCGTCCAAGAGCCCGCTCCTCCTCGACTCCCTCGCCAACATCTCGGAGAGCGCGGCTGCCGCGTCCGTGCAGCCAACCCGCTCATCAAGAATCCAAGCCAGTTGTCCTTCTACTATGTGACCCTCAAGGGGCTTACCGTCGGCTCAACGCACATCTCATTGTTGAGCTCAGCGTTCGCCATCCAGGACGACGGCGCGGGGGGCGTCATCATGGACTCAGGCACGTCGATCATGTACCTAATGTAGACTCTAATCTCGTTGCATGCATGTCTCGGAAGTAGACTCGTATACAGAACCAGTCTTGTACACGTATTCGTATACGCTTCGGATCCGTGGCTCGGTTTCCTCACATAGCTCGGTGATATTGTCCGGTTCCTATGCAGCCTTGTAACCTATATAAGCATGCGAGATGTAGCAATGAAATTAAGAAGAAAAGCAGCAGCGCTTGCATCTATTAGAATCAAACAGGCAGTGTCCTATGTAATAAGAAAGGCAGCGCCAATATCTAGTATCTATCTCGCGTGTGTTTTGTGCTCGTCCGTGATTATCTTGTTCGCCGAGATCGCCCAGGACTTCAAGACGGACCTCCGGTTCCAGAGCCACGCGGTGCTGGCTCGCACGAAGCTCCTGATTGTAAAATAATCAGAGGTGCTGGAAGCGATTACCTTCGTCTGGCTCGCGATTGCATTGATATAGATGCCAATAGCCGGCAACCATGGCATGTACAACAGCCTGGGATGGTAACCCAGGTAATCAGGACTCTAAATATAGAAGGATATACAATTGTAGCTAACTATTCCTAATCACCCGGGTTCCTCTAGATACACGTAACAAATACAAAGAGATTAACTTTTCTAACACTCCCCCTCAATCAAAACTTCCCAAGTTGAGATTGAATTTGAAATTCTCGAGTTGTCGAACAGGAAGAGCTTTGGTGAAGCCGTCGGCCACTTGATCTCTTGTAGGAACAAAGTCAACTTCTAGTAATTTTCTTTGCACTCTTTCACGTACAAAGTGGTAATCAACTTCAATGTGCTTTGTCCTAGCATGGAAAACAGGATTAGATGATAAGTATTTAGCACCAAGATTATCACACCATAACTTTGCCACAGGAGGACTTGGAATTTGAAGTTCTGCTAACAGTGTTTGTATCCACATGATTTCGGCTGTGGCATTTGCTAATGCCTTGTACTCCGATTCTGTGCTAGACCTTGACACTGTAGCTTATTTCCTAGCGCTCCAAGACACCAAGTTATCTCCTAGAAATATTGCAAACCCTCCTGTAGACCTCCTGTCATCCATGCTGCCTGCCCAATCAGCATCTGAGTAACCATTGACCTGCATTGATTTTGACCTGCTGATTTTGAGTCCAAGCCGAGTGCATTGCTTGATATATCTAAGTATTCTTTTCACTGCTCCCCAATGTACAGTAGTTGGCGCATGTAGGAACTGACAAACTTTGTTCACTAAGAAGGCTATGTCAGGTCTAGTTAAAGTAAGATATTGCAATCCTCCAACAACACTTCTGTAATTTGATGCATCACTGGGTCCTAGTGGATCACCTTCATGTATAGTCAATTTCTCACTGGTGGACAATGGTGTATTGATTGCTTTACAATCTATCATTCCAACTCTCTTCAACAGATCATTAGCACATTTTTCTTGAGTCAATATAATACCACTAGATGTCTTATTTACCTCAATTCCAAGGAAGTAGTGTAGATCTCCCAGATCCTTAAGTGCAAACTCTTTTTGCAGATCTCTTAATAAAGCTAGTGCTGCTTCCTGTTCTGAACTTACAACAATTATGTCATCCACATAAATAAGAAGAAATATAATCACACTATTTTTGTTGTAGAAGAACAAAGAAGTGTCTGCTTTTGATCCTTTAAAGCCAAGTTGACAAAGCTTCTGACTTAGCCTGGAGTACCATGCCCTAGGAGCTTGTTTCAGTCCATATAAAGCCTTGTCAAGTTTACACACATATTCTGGATGATCAGTGTCTTCAAAACCAGGTGGCTGTTGCATATATACTTCTTCTTCTAGGAAACCATGGAGAAAAGCATTTTGTACATCCAATTGTCGTAGTGTCCAACCTTTAGATATAGCAATAGAAAGCACAACTCTAATTGTAGCTGATTTAACAACAGGGCTAAAAGTATCTTCATAATCTATGTCATATCTTTGTTTGAAACCTTTCGCAACAAGCCTGGCCTTGTATCTATCAAGACTACCATCTTGCTTTCTTTTAATTTTATAGACCCACTTGCAATCTATAATATTTCTACCATGTTGAGGAGGGACCAAATGCCATGTCTTATTTTTCATCAAGGCTAGATATTCTGCATCCATGGCATTTTTCCAATTTTTATCATGCAAAGCCTCAGCTAAATCTCTGGGTTCACCAGTTGAAGCAAGAAAACCATATTTAATAGTGCCATCAGTATAAATTTTCTCTTTTCTAATACCTCTTTGTAGCCGGGTGATCAAGGCCAGGATCGTGTTGATCACGCGAGATCGATTATGGGGCCGGGCGACGCAGACGTTGAGCTTGGCGCGACGCGAAGCCACCCAGCGATGCACTGGATTGGCTCTCCTCTGAAACCGATGGCTGTGCAGGTATTGCTGGGAGCGAATCGTCGCCCAGATTTCCTACGCTGTCGGTTTCTTCAATGCTAGCACCTTCGGTAGCCATGTTGCCAATATCGCCTGTAGCGTTTGAGCTTGTATCTTCGCTAGTGCTGGTAACTACTGCATCAACATTATTAGTAGTTTCTGTGGCATGATTAATCACAAGATCATTAGGTTGAACACCCCCAGAATTAAGAAGATGAGACGGCAACAAGTTTATTTTAGAACGAATCCTTGCACCGGCATTGGGATGTAATTGAGAAAAAGGAAAAATGCTTTCATCAAATACTACATCCCTGGAAATATAGATTCGACCGGTTGAGGCATCCAAGCACTTGAAACCTTTATGCAAAGGACTATATCCCAAAAAGGTGCATCGTTTTGAACGAAATTGCATTTTGTGGGAATTGTAAGGGCGAAGATTAGGCCAACACGCACACCCAAAAACTCTAAGATTGTTATAATCAGGAACTTGATCAAACAAACATTCTAGAGGAGATTTATATTGAAGCAATTTGCTAGGTGTGCGGTTAATCAAATATACGGCAGAAATAAAGGCTTCATCCCAAAATTTGATAGGCAAGGATGCATGAGCAAGGAGGGAGAGACCAACTTCAACTATGTGACGATGTTTTCGCTTGGCCGACCCATTTTGTTGATGTGTGTGGGGAAAAGACACATGATGAGTTATGCCAATCTTGTTAAAGAAGGTGTGAAGCTTTTGATATTCACCTCCCCAATCAGTTTGCACCGTTATGATCTTGCGATTGAACATTCGTTCAACAAGGTTTTGAAACTCTTGGAATTTTTGAAACACCTCAGATTTAAGCTTGAGAAGATAAATCCAAGTAAATTTGCTATAAGCATCAATGAAACTAACATAGTACTTTTTCCTTCCAATAGAAACGGGTGCAGGGCCCCAAACATCTGAGTAGATAAGTTCCAAAGGATGCTTAAACTCACTAAGAGATCTAGCAAAAGGTAGTTGATGACTTTTTGCTTGTTGACAAGCATCACAAACTGTCACCTTATTTGACTCGGCTAAACAGGGTAAACCATGTTTATTGACAACCTTTTCAACTATGACAAAAGAGGGATGACCTAGCCGGTTATGCCATTGCTCAAGGGAGGGCTTCACGGCAACATTGACTTCTTTAGACTGCTTGACTTGAGCGATTGCAGGAGGAAGAGGATAGAGACCACCACGGCATTGGCCTCTAAGAAGTGTCGCCTTCGTGGCCTGATCTTTAACAAAGAAGTGCTTAGGATATAGCTCAAGATAGGCCGAGTTATCAGTTATAAAACGATGTACAGAGACAAGATTTTTGCTAGCTTGAGGAACATATAGCACATTGTTCAAATAAAGATTTCGATATGGGGTATTAACAACCGAATGACCAATGTGACTAATTGCCATACCTGCACCGTTTGCCGTGTGAACTTGATCATCTCCCTTGTATTTGTCACGTACGGTCAGTTTCTCCAACTCTCCTGTCACATGATCAGTCGCCCCCGTGTCCATGTACCAGTTTGAGTCTATCCCGTACGAAGTAACAGTTGCTCCTGCATACTTATCATCGGCTACAAAATTTTCAGTTTCTCCAACTCTCCTATCACATGATCGGTCGCCCCCGTGTCCATGTACCAGTTCGAGTCTATCCCGTACGAAGTAACAGCTGCTCCTACATACTTATCATCGGCTACAAAATTTTCATCAAACCTATGCCAGCAGTCCATTACCGTGTGTCCTTTTTTGTGACAGAGTTGGCACTTCGGCCAATTATCAGTGTTGGCGCCGCCTTGATTATTTCCTAATCGCTGCACCGGGTTGCTGTCGCGACCCCTGCCACAGTTGCCACGGCCACGCTGAAAGCCGCCGCGACCATGACTTGGTGAGAACCTGCGTTCGCGGCCTCAGTTCGCCAAGTTTGCCGACATTTGCGCCCCAGCTTGTCGAAGAACCCAGCGATTCTCAAAGTGAAGCAGCTGGGAGTATGCCTCTCCCACAGTGACTGGTTCCACTCTCGACACGAGAGAGGAAACAATCGGTTCGTAGTCCTCGTCCAATCCAATGAGGATGTACGAGATCAAGTCTTCTTCATCGAGTGGTTTGCCCGACGACACCATCTCATCAGCAAGTGCACGCATCTTGCTAATATACTCAGTGATACTAAGATCACCCTTTTTTGTTGTTGCCAGAGCAATTCTTGTATTGATTGATCTAGCTTTTGACACCGAGAAGAACATACCTTCAACGATGTTTCAGACGGCAGCCGATGTTCTGCACATCGCTACCTGGGCAAGAACATCTCTGCCCATGGTGGAGAGTAGGTAACCGAGCACTTGTTGATCGGTGGCTACCCATTCTTCAAACTCTGGGTTTTTGATCTCCACGTCCTTGTTATCTTTCTTGACGGTGATGATTGCATCTGGCGCTTTTGCAGCACCGGTGAGGTAATCTTCTAATCTTGCTCCTCTGATCGCCGCAAGGACATGTGCCTTCCAGATCGCATGATTCCCTTTGCCTAGCTTCTCTGAGACGGTCACACCGACAAAAGGATTGCCGGTTGAAACCTTGGAAGAGCTAGCCATGGCGCAGACTCTAGATGAGTTTTTGGTGGCTCTGATACCATGTAAAATAATCAGAGGTGCTGGAAGCGATTACCTTCGTCTGGCTCGCGATTGCATTGATATAGATGCCAATAGCCGGCAACCATGGCATGTACAACAGCCTGGGATGGTAACCCGGGTAATCAGGACTCTAAATATAGAAGGAGATACAATTATAGCTAACTATTCCTAATCATCCGGATTCCTCTGGATACACGTAACAAATACAAAGAGATTAACTTTTCTAACACTGATCCGTAAGCTGCTGTTCCAGACGACGTTCCAGCGCCTCGTCCGCAAGATCGGCTCCAACACCTAGAGGTGCAGGGGTACCATGCCCTGAAGAAGGCATTCGTGGCGCAGATGCAGCTGCCGACGGCGGACGAGTCCAGGATTAGGCTGGACCTGTGCTTCCAGGCGCCGCCGACGGGCGTCGACCAGGTAGAGGTGCCGAAGCTGGTGTTCCACTTCGACGGCGTGGACCTGGACCTGCCAGCAGAGAACTACATGGTGTTGGATTCCGGGTCTGGCTCGCTGTGCTTGACGGTGACGGGGTCGCGGGGCCTGTCCATCATCGGCAACTTCTAGCTCGTGTACGACGTCGGCGAAAACACGCCTCCTTCGCGCCCGTGCAGTGCGACAAATTGTGAGCGCGGGTCGTGCTGTGCCGCTCATTCTTAGCCGTAGGGGTTGTACGTTCATGTGCATGAACGGTGGGTTAATATTGGTTTCCTTGGAGCGATTGAGTTAGTGTGGGCCATTCGTTAAGCCAACATGCATGACATCAACTCCCTTCGAGATTAATTAGTATAGTACATGCATGAAGACCAATATGTGCAGCCACCTAGGGCGGTGGGGGCATGCGCAAGGTGGCTGGCGCCGCCGCCCGGCGTGTCGCCTGGGTTGTGCAGACCCTGAGCGCGCCAACAAGCTTCGCGCGCTCCCCGTGCGTGCAAAGGGGGCAAAATACCGCATTCCAGATGAGACGAGGCTAATTTTGCCATTACGGCGACGCGAAGGGTCATATTGACCTAAAATTCTCTATAATATCTCTCTATATTATCTATAGATAATTTCTTTACATTATCTATAAATAATACTAAAGACAACTATCATAATAAATTATTTTTTAATATCTCTATAGATAGCTTCTCTATGATATAATGTGTCTTAATTCTCGTGTTATAGTCAAGGGCAGAACCAGAACATAAATGACCGAGGTTCGCTGTTTCACCTTATGTATAATTACATGTATAATTTTATCTCTGATTTGCAACGAAGTAGGTGTGTATTCCTATTTTCAAAAATCCAAATTGAAACACTAATTTTGAACCCTATAATTTGACAAAAATCAATCAACAATTGTAACTTTCAAATCATAACTCATAAATTCAGTCTATTTGCTTGAAGAAATCGAAAGAATCGAGGGAAATTTAGCAATACCCTATGCCAAATTAGGATTTAATCCATAGCACCAAGTGCTCGGCGAGATGATCGACGGGTGATAATGACCAGAATACACGACGTCTGACGGATTGCAGCCTTGGCCTCTAGGTTTCGGTAACCGGCGACTACGAGATACGACCAAGCGAGAGGGTAGAATTTGCTTTCGTGCGAGGCAGGATAGGGAGGGAGGGAATAATACGGGAGTGACTGAGGCAATGCAATGCACGTGCAATGTGGCCTCTACATGCTATCTTTCCTCTGTAGAGTGGCTTGGGTGGCCGAGTGCCTTGGGTCATGCTTGTCTTAGTTGGACTACATTTGCATATGTTAGGCTGCATGTCCTAGGCCTCAATTAGTGTCATCTTTGGCCTAACGCAAGAGCACCTAAGCAGCAGGAGTTGGGATGTTAAGAGATTCAATCTTTGGGTTGACTAGGTGTCCTTCGATTTGGGTTGAAGGTTTACACCTAAATTTATATGTACTGCACAACACAAAAATAAAATTGGATCTGGTGTCCTATGTGCCCCCATAGATCTCTTTAGATGTTTCTTTGGTTACAGTTAACTACTATATGAGAGATAATCCAATTCTCTGTAGAGAAATGAGAGACGCCCCTTGCACAATCAGGGGGGCGATGCATCATAGATATAGCCAGATTACAGGAGGTTACAGGGATCCTCAATCGGAGGAGCTAAACTAGGAAATAGACAACAGAATCGGTTATACATCTCTAATACCCGCCCGCAGTCGCAGCGGGGGCGGAGTGCACGCAAAGACTGGACCTAAAGTCAGTGAACAGCTACACGGGAAGTCCTTTTATCATGATGTCAGCGAATTGGTGAGCAGAGGGAACATGACGAACGCGGACTTGCTCGAGGGCGACCTTTTCGCGGATGAAGTGGATGTCGATCTCGATGTGCTTGGTGCGACGATGCTGGACGGGGTTGGCAGACATATACACCGCACTGACGTTGTTGCAATAGACAACAGTGGCCGTCGACACAAGATGATGAAGCTCATGAAGAAGTTGGCGCAGCTAGCAACATTCCGCGACGGCGTGGGCAACGGCCCTATATTCGGCTTCTGCACTGGAGTGAGAAACCGTGGTCTGGCGCTTCGAAGACCAAGACACCAGTGTGTCGTCGAGGAAGACACAATAACCCGAGGTAGAGCGCCGAGAGTCAGGACAACCGGCCCAGTCCGCATCGGAGTATGCGGTGAGAGAACTAACAGGAGCAGTGCCGATGTGAAGACCGGATGACAGCATGCCCTGCACGTACCGGAGGATGCGCTTGATCAGCGCAAGATGCGGTTCCCGCGGATCATGCATGAATAGGCATACCTACTGAACCGCGTAAGCCAAGTCCGGACGGGTGAGAGTAAGGTACTGGAGGGCACCGGCAATGCTCCGATATGCCGACGGGTCGGCGACTGGCGTGCCGTCAGACGAAGAGAGCTTGACGTGAGTGTCGACGGGCGTCGATGTCGAGTGACACTCCGCCATGCCCGCCCGCTGTAGAAGCTCCAGAGCGTACTGACGCTGGCAGAGGAACAAACCGTCCTTGGATCGAGTGACGGAGATGCCGAGGAAGTAGTGGAGATCACCGAGGTCGGTCATCGCGAACTCGGCATGAAGGAGCTTGGTGATGCGTTGGAGGAGAGCCAGCGAGGAGGCGGTGAGGACGATGTCGTCGACGTATAGGAGAAGAAAGGCGAGCTGGTCGCCGTCCTTCAAAACGAACAGGGACGTGTCTGAGGCGGATGCAGTGAATCCCAGGCGACAGATGTACGTGGAAAATCGTTGATACGACACACGCGGAGCTTGTTTGAGCCCATATAAGGATTTCTGGAGAAGACAAACATGGTCGGGTGTGGATGGGTCGATGAAACCGGGTGGCTGCTGGCAGTAGACGGTCTCCGCAAGATTGCCATGTAGAAAGGCGTTCTTCACATCAAGCTGGTGAATGGGCCATGAACGGGAGGCGGCGATGCCAAGAACGACACGAATCGTGGTCGGCTTGACCACCGGACTGAAGGTCACGTCGTAGTCGATGCCGTGTTGCTGGGAGTAGCCGCGAACCACCCAACGCGCCTCGTGGCGTGCTAAAGTGCTGTCGGAATGGAACTTGTGTTTGAAGATCCACTTGCCGTTCACCACATTTGTGCCTGGAGGACGCGGAACAAGATGCCATGTGTTGTTTTGAACCAAGGCGGTGTACTCATCATGCATTGCCGCGCGCCAATGAGGGTCGGCTAGGGCACTGCGATAATTAGAAGGGAGCGGTGAGATAGAAGAGTGCGTAGCCGAGAGGTTCATGCGTGTCACTGGTTTGACAATGCCGGTGCGCGCACGGGTTGTCATGGGATGAGGTCCTGGCGCTGGGTGTGGAGACGGTTCCGTCGAGGCAGTGGTGAGACTCCCAGCTAGGCGTGGAGCCAAGGAATTCCGTTGGGTGAGGTCGGCAGCCCCAGCTAGTTGAATAGCCAGAGGTGGTGAAATCGGTGCGACCGGGTGTGCGTCAAGCGACAAACCGGCTGCAGCAGCCGGAGCAGCCGGGGCACTACGGGCGACGGGCTGGGCGCAACAGTTGGTGAAGAGCCCGAAGGTGGGCCGGCAGTAGAGGGCACCGAGAGCGCACCGAAGCGACCAGCGCGCACGTTGGGATGTAGCAGAAGCGGTTGCTCAACGTCCGTGAAGGACGGAGCAGCCACCCGATGACGAGGTGCTGAAGAGGCAGGCGGCACGCGGACGCAGCTCGAGAAACCGACGGAGCGGACACAAGAAAGTCGAGTGTGCCGGCAACGGAAGGAGCAGTACCTGTGGCAAAAGGATAAGCCGTCTCAGCAAAGACAACGTGCTGGGAAATAAATATGCGGTGAGTGGCAATGTCCATGCATCGGTAGCCTTTGTGGGACGAAGGATACCCGAGAAACACAGAAGCGGCGGAGCGAGGTGCAAGCTTGTGGGTGGATGTGGCCGAGAGGTTCGGGTAACACAAGCAACCGAACACGCGGAGGTGGCCGAGCTCTGGAGGTTTGGAAAAGAGCAGGGTATATGGTATGGAGTGTGAGACCAGGAGGAAGGTCGGCGGTTGAGCAAGTACGTGGCAGCGGCAAGGGCCTCAGTCCAGTAGGCCGGCGGCATGGAGGCATGTAAAAGCATGGTGTGGATGCAATTGTTGATTGTGCGTAGCATTCGTTCGGCTTTGCCATTTTGTGGGGATGTATGTGGGCAGGAGAAGCGCATGAGTGTGCCGCGGGAAGCTAAAAAGAACTGAAGTGTGTGATTGACAAATTCGCCACCATTATCTGCTTGGAAACACTTCAGAGGCAAACCGAACTGAGTTTGCACATAATTGGCAAAATCAACAAAATGTTTGGTAACATCAGATTTGAAACGGAGCGGAAAGGTCCAACAATAGTGTGCGAAATCATCCAACAGAACTAAATAGTAGGAAAAACCAGAGATACTCGCAACAGGAGATGTCCAAACATCGCAGTGAATCAACTCAAAGGCATGAGAGGTGCGAGAACTGGAAGCAGTAAATGGCAAGCGTGTATGTTTTCCGAGCTGACATGAGTGGCAAATAGAGCGATCTATCTTATTACATGAAATAATAGAAGAGTTATTGAGGTCGACGAGGGCAGCAGGAGCTGGATGGCCGAGGCGTTGATGCCACAAGGAGGAGGACACGGCGAGGTTGGCGACAGCAAGTGGAGGAGCCGAAGGCAAGGTGTAGAGGTCGCCGTCACTATTGCAGCGAAGAATCACGTGCCGGGTGCGAAGGTCCTTAATGGAAAAACCAAACGGATCAAAATCAATGGAGCAAGAATTGTCGCGAGTAAATTGGCGGACGGAAAGAAGATTGCGCACTATGGAGGGCACAACAAGGACATTGTTTAAGTGAAAGGTAGAGGTTGCTGTTGGAAGGACAGAAGTGCCGCGAGAAACAACGAGAATAGAAGAGCCATTGCCAACGATTATAGTAGGAGGAGAGGGAAGACGTGTAACAAGCATACCATCCGAAGACGACATATGGGAAGTAGCTCCGGTGTCCATGACCCAAGGATTGGGCTGGACGACGACCAGGTCGGACTGGTCCCATGTTGGAACTGGGGGCGACGCTTGCGGTGGAGTGAACGCCGTGTGAGCCTGCGGGTAAGAACCCAGAAGGTCGGCGCCTGGAGAACGCCATCTCGGAGGCGCAGCAGCGGGGTTGAAACAAACCCACGGGCCGGCCGGATACGGCCCAAAGTGACCGGGCGAAGGAGGAGGTCCGCGGTTCCCACGTCCGCGGCCACGACCGCCTCCACCGCGACGGCCGCCGCCACCACGGCCGCCATCACCGCGACCTTGGTAACCTCCACGCCAAGGGGCGCCGTGACCACCAGAGTCGTGCGCTGGGGTAGACGAGCCGGACCGGCAGCCGCCAGTGCACGCGGAGGCGGAGGCGCTGGAAGCAACAAGTGCAGTGTCGGAGGAGACCTTGACCTCGTTGGCCATGCGTAGCTCCTTGAGAATGAGCATGCCACGTGCTCGAGTGAATGACGGGAGAGCCGGCATGTTGGCGATGTCATCGGCAGTGTTGGAGTAGTGAGGGTTGAGGACGAGCTGCGACTCAGAGATAGCATGGCCGACGTCGCGGAGAGAGTCGGCGGCGTTCTTGACGTGTTGACAATACTCGGAGATGGAGAGATCACCTTGGGTCAAGGAGTGAAATTGGTGACTGAGGAAGATGGCGCGCGGTTCCTTGTTGGCCTGGAAGAGATCGTCGATGGCCACCCAAAGTGCCCGAGCATCCTGATCGGGTTCCATGGCGAGATCGAGGACGTCATCGGAGACGGATCCGAAGAGCCAGCTTCAGATGGAGCAATCCGCCTGCTCCCACTGGGCATCGTTAGGGCGCGGTGTAGTGCCGTCGATGTGTGCCATGAGGACGAACTTGCCGCACATGGAGCGGAAGAAGGACGACCACCTGTTGTAGTTGGAGTTCTTCAACTCAAGGATGACAGGAACATGAGCTTTCACAGCGACGGCGGCGTAGGGGTTGATGAAGAGTAGGGCGTGGAGAGTACGGCCCACAGCGCAGTCGATCGAAGAGGAAGCCGACAACGATGCCGAGGAGAGACCTGGAGCCGTCAGGTGTGTTGGGGTGGGTTCACTTGCCATGGCGACGAGATGGGAAGGGGCGACGTCGGGGGAGGAGGAGCACGGGCGCGGCGTGGCGAGGGGCGGCGCCGGGGGAGGAGAGGCGCGAGCGCGGCGGGGAGGAGGAGCGCGGGCGCGGCGTGGCGAGGGGCGGCGCCGGGGGAGGAGAGGCGCGGGGGCGGCGCCGGAGGAGGAGAAGCGAGGGCGCGGTGTGGCCGGGGGAGGAGGAGCGTGGGCGCGGCGGGTGGAAGCAGATGGGCGGAGGTAACGAGGGGAAAAATCAGGACCGTGGTCCCTCTGATACCATGTAGAGAAATGAGAGACGCCCCTTGCACAATCAGAGAGGCGATGCATCATAGATATAGCCAGATTACAGGAGGTTACAGAGATCCTCAATTGGAGGAGCTAAACTAGAAAATAGACAACAGAATCGGTTATACATCTCTAATATTCTCTATACTCTCTTTTTCTCATCCCATCATCTTATTATTCACAGTGATAGTGTGTATTAGAATCAGTCGGACTCAAGGCCACCGTACTTGGTGAAGTTCTGACCTTATCTGCGACTGTAAATCCAATATTCCAATCAAGATACCATTTCGAGATTTGTTTCTATTTTCTTTAGCATCTTTGGATCCGGAACGAGCAAATAATTCTTCTTAGGTTCCCAACCGGATTACACATGGTGACTATGGTCCCTCGAGATGCCTCGCCCTGCTAAACAAATCAGAAATCGTGATGAGCAAGTGGGCGTACTGGTACTTGTTTTGGACAAAGCTGGCTGCACAATCTTTTGAGGCTACTTTTGTGTGGAAGTACGATAATGAGCATACTCTGTAGCCAAGTGGTAACGATCGAGCACGGATTTACGTGGCGAGCCGGCGTGGATACACGCACGCCGTACGCGCACGGCCACCACATCGCTGCTTTTGTACGCAAGGCCCTTGAACTCGGATACGCCTCATCAATAAAGTGAATACTTTTCGTTTTTTAAGTGAAAAAATTTCGGTCGTGGTCCACACGATACGATTGAACGGACCAGTGAGAATATTCCAAACTTGGTACGACCACGTTAGATAGCCGTGACTGTGTCATTCTAAGGTAGGTTCGGAATAGTATACCTTATAATTTATGACTAAAATTTTATTATAGTTTATTAATATTTTACTATAACTGAATTAGTTTATTGAGTATAATTAAATTTAAAAAAAATAAAAATAGAAGCGACATATTAACATATTACAGACAATGTAAAGAAATACGGGAAAAAACAAAACATAAAAATACCAAAAACAAAAAAAAAATGAAAATGATAAAAATGCTACAGTAAAAAAACGCTACCGCTAGAAGCTGTCGCTAGCGTCACTAGAAGTTGAGCGGAGTCTTAGCCCCATTGCGTTTATTTTTTTGACTTCTAACTTCACTTTTTCACTAGTCGATGAATTGTCTTTTCTGATTTTTAGATTTTTTGCATTTTTCTTTTTTTTCTCGTGTTCATTTGCATTGTTCGTGATAGGCTAACATATATTTTTATTTTTTTAAATTTAATTATACCTAAAAAGCCAAATCAGCTACAGTAAAAAAGCCAACTACAGTAAAATTTCAGTCAAAAATCAGAAACTATTGTTAAAACGAACGCCCTTAAGTCGTTGTAGCTCCTGTAAAAGATTAAAATGACAAGTAAAAATAATCAAGCACACATGGTACTCTATAAATAATCAAGAAAATCACTAATCATAGGCACAGAGTTACAGTTGAAAGAGCGAAATCTAGTAGATTTTGTAAAAGCTTGGTACTCTATGCGCTGCCCACTGATATATTCCCTCGTATTTTGGATATTGATACTATCTTTAAAAAATAACTTTGATTATTAATTTTTATTATAATATATTTATAAATCTTAATAAAATTATAATATTATAAAAAATACTTTTCAAAAACAAATCTATAGTTATACTTTTTATATATCCAATTTAAATATTT
This sequence comes from Melocanna baccifera, assembly GCA_036346265.1. Classification (NCBI taxonomy): domain Eukaryota; kingdom Viridiplantae; phylum Streptophyta; class Magnoliopsida; order Poales; family Poaceae; genus Melocanna; species Melocanna baccifera. Next base: position 6,344,539 of record CM070683.1, on the reverse strand, counting down.
TAAAAATATATTGATAGTTAAAATTTTATTTAATTTAAATATTTAAAAAATATTGATAGTTAAAGTTTTAAAATTTTTAATGGCCTGTACTATTATCGTCTCAACGCTGCTCCGCCCCTCTACACGCAACGGCGCCGCTACCGTCGCCTAGGGCCGCACTCGCCTTGTCCCTATGCCGCCGCCTCTTTGCTTTGCCCTCCATTTCCCAGCTCCACCCTCGCTTCCACCAGCAACCGCGACCTCGTCCTCCGAACACCGCGCTCTCCTCTTCCTCCTCACATAGCCCCTGTTTTGACGGGGTGGGCGATCGTGATCGGAGTAGGCGGAGAGTGCGGAGAAGGGACTTGAAGAAGCGAGCCTGGGGCGGAGACTACGGCGATTGCGCGCGGCTGGGACGAAGGCGGAGTGGGCGGAATGGTCGTGGTGATTCCACTCTGGCAGATGCAGCCCGGCTTCCTAGGCATTGTCGTCGCTGGCAGGGGAGCAGCCGCTGCCATCGCCTTTGGTCGCCCAAGGCAGTGATGGCACAAACCTTGTCAGCCAGCACAACCCTCTCTCCACACCATCATGGAGCTCACATGCAAGGTATGCTTCTCTCTCCTTTCGCTTCACACCAAACCTCCCAAACCCTGCTTACCGTTGCTGGCCACTCCTGCCAATAAATTGCCCAAATTTTATTGGCTCTTATATGTTATTCATATCTTAAAATTGTCTGTTTCTTAGTTGTGATATCAATATTGGTGTTTTTGTTAAAAATAGGCCCATATAAGTATCATATTTGCTAAGACACTGTGAAGGAGATCAATTTATAAAGTGGAGTTCTTGTCATTCCTTGAAATATATGACATATAGATAGAGATAACATGGAAAGGGCTTTGGCTAAACACACACGCACGTACACGTGTGTATTCATGTATTTTCAAATGGAAAATCGCGTGCCTGATGATTTGCAACGTGTGATCGTGCCATATCGTGGTTGCGCCACTTGACAGACCAAACCTACCTTATTTTTACTGAACCATGCAAATCTCTCTTTATTTGAATTTGAGGTTTTATTGGGTGTCGATGATAGGTACTTTAACGCGACCGCTCGCTTATCTGCTTCATCTATATTCTGTACTGCATCGAGTCTGCGCTGTTTCCTTTTCTTCAACAAACCCAACTGTAAGTTGCTTGTGTGAACAATTGACTTGTTGAAATTCTATTTTTGCATATATTCTGAAGTACAATAAGTTGGTTGCTGCTAGTATTAATTTATGCATCATTAGTTATTTGCGATATTTCCCTCCTAGTAAAATCTGAAATTAAAATATTGCCTACATTTTCAATAGTTTTTGTGTCTTCTTGCATGTCCATTGTCCTCAAGTGGGAGGAGCTAGCTGCCTAGCGCTTACCAAACAAGATGCAGCAAAAGGGAGCACGAGCTGTCTCAAAAGGCCAGCTCACAGCACAAGACGGAAAGGATGATGTTAGAGCTTGATTGGGACGGTGACGACCTTAATGCCTCCTCAGATAAATGCTGGGTTTTATGCCTACCGTGTGTTTGATGAATTGACTTATTCATGTTCATATGTGTAGAATTCATTGTCTTCATTTAGTAAATGCAATTGACAGTAATGTCTGTGATTATCTACTTTGTATGTCATAGTTTTCTGCAGATAATTCAAGAAATAACATATATGAAATATTCGTGCTTTCTTTTACCTATACCCATTGCTCGAAATTTCATAAGATTACTATTGCCATGATTGACTAACTTCCATTGTTCTTATGAATCTCTTGTTTATTGAAATTCATAGAGTGTGCTACTTCTAATGCTTGAAACAAAGTTATCTATTTGTTCATCAATGAGATATTCATTATTTTTATTTGTCAGTACGGTAATAGTTCAATGCTTGCTATGAGTTGTTGCTTCTATTTTTCTAGCTTCTTTTGCCATGAATGTTTGTTGATAATGTTGAGGCTACAATACAATTGAAATATTTTTTGTTTAAGTGAAATCAACTAGCAAAAAATTATGGTTCTAATAATATTTTTATTCAAAAATATTTCTACCATGACAAAAGACATTTCATATATTTAGATTTGGTTCTACATTCTTTCTAGTGCAATTGACAATAAACTAATGCTTATACCTCTGCTTTTATGGATTTAACTATTTGCGTAGGTTTTCAGTCATATTGTGGTTACTTTCGTGTATATTTGACTGCCTCTCAGGTCCCGAAACATTATTTAAACCCTATTGTTGTGGAGTGGAGCCAATGACAGCGATATACAATCTGAAGGTACTCTATCCATGGAGAGATGCAACAAGCAAACTTGTCTGGGGCTGTTTGAGCCTTTGAGGAGTTTTCACATTCTCACAACGACACAGCCTCAGCCTCAATAGCTTCCTTTGTCATCAGGCTTCTCATTTCATTTCCTCCAAATGAAAGGGCTCTAGTTCATCAAGGTAAATTTCTTCTACTTCTAAGAGATTCTCAACTATCCCTCCCCATAATTTCAATGCACTTTATCCTGTTCAGTAATATGTGCAGATGATTGATTATTAGAAAAAAGTGCTTACAGTTCACATGGCTATGGGTTGAGTATCATGCATCCAACAACACAAAAGTTTAGTTTACTGGACAAAGGAATGATCAGCCATGTTTTGTACTGTTGGCCTTACTTTGATTTCAATTCGAGTTCAGTGCACTAAGCCACTAAATCAGTTAAATTCTTAGAGAATTGGTTATTGCTAAGCATGATTCACTTGCTGGATCTAAGATGGTCGATGCATGAGATAATGCGCACATGTTGTCTTTCTTTTGCTTACATAAATCTTTTATGGTTTCTTCGTAACCAGATTCAATATATTAGCTCTTTTTTATTGCTGGTGACGGATTTTGGATGGGGAAATCCAAGTGATCGTTTTGGCTTTTAAAAGTTTCAGTTTCTAACTTCAACTTTTTTTCACTATTCACTACACTATCCACTAATTCAGCTACAGTAAAAAAAAAGCCAGCTACAGTGAAATTTCAGCCAAAAACCATCGCTAAAACAATCACCCCTACCTCCCTCTCTCTCTAAAAAAAAGATAGAAATGTACTATCTGTTGTCCGTTGGGAGAAATTTAACGACCTCTTGCTGCTAGAAGAAAAGACCAAGAAATTACCAAAGCAAGTTGAAGAGCTTCGTATGGCTGGGGACGTTAATGAGGCTGAGGTGCTTGTGATCAAGGTACTGCACTAAGAGAACCGCCGTATCTATTTATTTTGTGCCAATGTTGCTTGCTTCATATAAAGTAGTCTGTATATTGCTTGCTTGCTCTTACCTGCCCTTTTGTCTTTTTTATTTCCTTTGTAATGTTGGTCGATACAAAAAAACCATGGTTAAAAGATCCATAGTTCGATGTAATTTCTGTGCTTATCATTCGCATTTTATGGTATATCTTTGTGTTATCTCATTGTACGTTTCAGTTTTCAAGGACAGCAAAATGCATCCTGAAGCGTCCGCTGTCGACGTCGTCCGCGTCGGTGGTTCCTGCCTCCCGCACCTCCATCTCCTCGATCATCTCCTTTTCTTCCCCCGTGCAGTTCACAGCTAGGTATGCTTCTCCCAATTACCTAAAACCCTAATCAGAGTTTGTTCTTTTCAGTTTCTCAAAATAATTTTTGGTTTTTACTATAGTATCTAACTTTCAAACGGAGTATTTTTTTTAAGTTAGAGTCTATAAGGTAATTATAGTACACATTAAAAGTCTAACATCTGTACTATCTAAAATCGTAAGCGAGTATTTCTTTTCGTAATCTTTGTTGCAAATAGTTAAAATTAAAAAATTTTAATCAAAAACTATAAATCGTAGTTAAAAAGAACAGACCTGAAGGCTGTTTTGCAAGGGGGGTGTAGGATCGCGGGCGCCGCCGCGCGTGGGAGCAGGTGACGCGCGGTGGCCGCGTCGCGCATGGCGTTTGGTTGCTCGCTTTGCGTGTGGAGGCTTCGGCACTTGGGCTTGTTGGGTTGCGCAGCTCGTGGCTTGGGTGGGGAGTGTGAAACGGAGCTGGGCTGCTTGTTTGGGTGGGCAGGATGGCAGATGCGTGTGGGATTCGGTCCAGGAATTCAGGATAAGTGCCGTAGGTGTGGGGCAGGGGGCGTCAGGACGGTTGGTGGGTTTTGCGTTGGATCCTTTTCTGTGTTTGATTTATAGATTTTTTTTTAAAAAAGGCTTGATTTATGGATTTTACTATCAAAAATGGTATACAAAACCCAGCAAAATTTTTTGAGATGATGGCCGGACGTGTCGGCGGCAGGAGAGGACTAGAAGGAGCGAGCGGAGTACTGATGAGGCAAGCAACGCAACGCAGTACAGTGATGGCGCGAGAACTGGGAGGCTGCGTGAGTCCGACGGCGGCTAGGGTTCTCACCAGGAAAATAAGGTGTTCGGTTTCTTTGAGCATTGGACTACTGGCAACAGGGGCGGATTTGGGCCCCCGGCAAAGTGGGTTTCAGCTCGGGGCGTGAAAAAATATGCAGTGTATAGCTTGGGTATTTTTAACTCAGCCTGAGTAGTATTTTTAGCATTCAATCTAGGTAGCCCACATCCCACCAGGCCTCAGCCCATCACGCGCTCGCTCTCAGGCTCTCGGCCCATCACTTTGCGCGCGTCTTCGCTCGGCCGCCCCCACCCCCACCTCTCGCCAAATCGGCGAGCCGGCCGTCCTCCCGGTCCCAGACCCCTCCGCAGATCAGCGCGCGCCACCCCCGCCCGCCTCCCCTCGCGCTCTCCCCGTTGCCCTCCTCCTCTCCCCGCCGGCCCTCCTGGCCTCCCCGTCCGCGCCCCCTCCTCCCCCCCCCTCCCGGCCTCCCCTCCTCAGTCCTCCCTCCCCGCCGCCCCTGCCCTCCCATCGCGCCCCCGCCGCCTCCTCCTCCTCCTCGTCGGCCTCCGCCTCCTCCCCCCCCCTGCCCCCCTCCTCCCCCCCCCGCCGCCCCCGCCCTCTTCCCTCCTCCCCTCCCCGCCTGCCCCCTCCTCCCCCTCCCCCCGCCCCCGGCCTCCTCCCTCCTCCCCTAATCCTCCCCGTCGGCCGCCGCCCCCCTCGTCCCCAGATCGGCAGACAATGTTGTTGTAATGTTGTGATTGATTGATGTTGCACTGTCGGGTGCGCTTGTGATTGATGTTGTTGTAAATTTGTAATGTTGTTGATATGCACCCTTTTGTGTGTACAGGTCAAGGTGTCATTACATTGGGAAGAACTGAAGAAGTATGTGATTCTCTTCGCTTGAGAAGATAAATACCGAAATTCTTGATGCTTCGATTGATAGTGGTATGTTAGTTTTCATAATTTCATTTGCATTACTGTCATCATGTAGAAATTAACTGTGGAGTGATTCAATGGTTATTTCTTGTTGTATATTGAAATGTGATGATTGATTGATTCTAGTTGTTCTTGTATAGTTGTATTGGTCAATACAAAATGAAGCGGACGAAGAAACAATTATCATATAAGATGAGATCACGTAAGAAACAATTATCTCGTGCTAGTGATAAGTTAGCTTCTTCTAAATGTAAACTTCGTGTTGTTCGTATTTATTCGTACACATGTTTGATTTATTCTCATATGTTGTCTTTACAGGTTCTAGTTTATGTCCAACTATCAATGAAGAAATGACAGCATAGGATAGAGAGCAAATCTTCGTAATTTAGGTATTCAAATTGTATCTCTATTATGTTACATTTTTTATATTTTGTTATCATGCCATGTTTTTCTTATTATGTTTTATGTTTATTTGTTTAGTATTGAACTCAAATTTCATATCAGTAATGTAATTAGCCAATTATGATATACTTTTGTTATATCATGGTATGGGTATAAATTGGCGTTAGTTTTAGGTTGTTAGAGTTCAGCCTGGAGCGTAGCCAAATCTTAGTTCCGCCACTGACTGGCAATATGGTTGCGAGGTTACCCTCGATAAGTGGGACTGTAGTAGGTATATAGCAACGCAAGTTACAAGCCTACGTCCAACAAAGTAGTAGTATAATCGTTCATGATACAGATAACAAAACAATGAAATCTCTTAGTCAAGCCAAACACAACAAGAAAAGACAAAAAAGAAGAAGTTTGCACTAATTTCTCGGGCCATATTTTGAAAGGACATCGATGTGGTCAAATTGGAATCAAGTGTTTGATTTTTTTCAGCTCCAACTACTTTGGCTGGGTTTGGCAGGGCTTCCTGTTTTTGCTATAATAACTAGCTTTCAGATGATGCGTTTTTTCGAGATGGGTCTACAAATTGATTGTAGTAAATTTTGTACCGAGTTTAGCTATACCAGCCAAAATCACATACAACTGTTTTCCTCTTCATATTATCTCCCACGAATAGGCATAATTCAAAAATCATAAGGCACAGTCCAAAAGAACCCACCCTTTATTGTTCAACCGTAAGTCGTCGATACGTAGGTGATGCTGTTAGTTTCAGCCGTCTATATTTTTTTCTGGGATATTTGACACATATATTTGCAAGCTTCATAGTTCTATTCTCTATGCTCAGAAATGTTTTTGGAGTTTTGCAATTTAATCTGACTAACAAAAATTTCATTGAGTAATTTAAACACGCAACGGAATACTAGGTATTAAAACTCGCGAGTAGAATTCATTTGTGCACGCGTTTTGCTCTATCCTCACTAATCTCTCTCTCTTCCTCCACCTACTGTTCACCTATTGTTCGATCAAATAGCTAGAGCCACTTAGGGGGGGTGTTTGGTTCGCGGTACCAAGTTGGATGGAATCACCCCGTCTAGGACAGTATGATTCGCTCGATTTTGTCGAACAACGTGATGCAGCATTTGGGCGGAATATTCCTCACCAAATCAACTAAATAGTACCATCTCGTTCGAAATGAAATCATTCCATCCCGTAAACCAAACAAGGGGACAACGACTCTTCCGGGATAGAATGGTTCCATCCCGCGAACCAAACGCCCCCTTACTGGCTCCTCCCTCCTCTTCATCTCTTCTCTCCGACCCTATCCCTTTCTTACTTTTCCATTTCCTTTATCTTGGCCGAATGCTTCCATGGTTTCCTCCTCACTCTCCTCTCTTTCTTCATCACCTCTCTCTTCATTTCCCCATGCTTCCTCTCTTTTCTTCTTGCCTTTGTCGAACATGCTTCCTTCTTTTCTTCTTGCCTTGGCCAAATAGGATTTCCCTTCCTCCATTTCTTCTTGCCTTGGCCCCATTTCTAGCTCCCACCAATGCCATTAGCTCCTTGGCTCCGGCCTTCATGCGCCACCCTTCGGCTTGGCCCCAGGCCACCGCCCCTCTAACCTGGCTAGCCCAGCTCCGGTTTCCCTAACTCACCCCAACCTCCAGCACCTCCCTAGCTCCTCCATGTGCCGGCCTCCATGCTGCGTCTCCGGCCTCCTGGCGCCGGCCGACAACCCCCAACTCACCTCCAACCTCCCCTCTAGCTTCCCCTATTTAGCCCCTAGCAAATCCATGGCTGGCCCGCCTGGACCTTTGGGCCCAGCCCCGGCCGGATTGGCCTCCCGACATCGCATCCTACCCTTGCTGGCCTATGGCCTCTAGTGCCTTTTCCCCTATCCCTTTACTAATTTATTTCCTTATGCTCTTTGTATGCTTTTAGTTATTTTCGATTTGTGGATTTGATTTGTTGCTTTCATGGTGATTGGAAGGATAGTGGTGGTGGTGTGCAACAAGGTTTGCTATAACAGGGCTTGAGGCCTTCCTGTGTGCCAGGGAGTATGGGACGGTTGTCGGGTGCGCGTGCTTATCGTGACGGCACGCCGTAACCACTGAGGTCTCATCTAGGTATACTCCTTCCCCTCTACTCCTTTCTTCCCTTCTCCTTATTGCTCTGTGATGCTACTGCTATGGTTGGATGCTCCGCGAACATGGTGATGCATGTGGTGTGGTTCGAAAAAGCGACGGTAAAGGTTTGGAATGGATTGGGGCTACCTGGTTGTTTGTCAACTCGGTGTGGGAAGGAATTGGGACTTGACATCGTCGGTCGTTTTTTTGGCTTGATTGTGCTGGTCATGCTTCCTCCTAAAGCTTGTGGCCTCCTTGTCATGTTGTCCCTCCTCCACGTAATGATTTCTTGCTCATCTTGTGTTTATGGCTTGTCTCCTAACCTTGCTCCTCTTGCGTGGCCAAATGGTTTGGCAACGGGGAATGGATTTTGGGAAAGAGGAGAGATGGGGGAATGGTATGCTCTTGCTGCTGGTCATGTGGCCGATTGCAATGTTGTCTCTCTCCTCTCCGGCTTGGGTTTGACCTTATCATCTTCCTGTGCGTGGCAATGCCTTTACGGTGACTACTGTGCTAAGGGAATGTACTAAGATATTTGTTTGGATGGGTTGGAAAATGGACTTCTCGAATAAACTCAGGTTTGGTTTTAACGCTGAATGATGATCTTATGACTGCGAGAGGTGTCGACTGGCTCTCACACGGTCTGGTATCTCGATGAGTAGAATACCCAGCTCAAAATTAAACTCTAGGGTTTTGACGGCAATTCTTTCATTTAATTCTTTTTTATTTGGTCTTTTTTGGTGTCTTTAAATTCATTCTTCTCGCAATTGAAACCACGGCTATTTTGAAAATCAGGTGATTAATAAATGTTGTATGAAATGATATCCATGTAATTTATATTCTCCATAGTTTTCGAGTAGTTGTAAATGTATGAGTTGCTCCTAATATAATTTTATTTTTATACTTGATGTAAAAACTACAACAGACTGTACAATTATTGATTGCAGTGTATGTCACAACTTATATTCATTCGCTTTATTGGATGTTATTCAGTGGAAGCTTCTATGCAAGGGTTTGAGCTTGAGTTAATTAATTCATGACGTAAATTTTGATTGTTGATTACTATTGCTAATCCGTAATTCACCGATTACATTAGTTCTGAAAACGCGGGGCGTTACAATCATGATGTTAACACTCTTGTACTAACCATACACCGTAACAGGCTCCGGCCCTTTAAAATAGTGCTCAGAAGCGCGGCCGGCGTTCGCATTGGGCGTTTGATCAACTTCTGATGCACTGTTTATTTTTTATTTTTTTATGTTTTTTAGATTTTTTCGTATTTCTTTACATTGTCTGTGATAAGTTAACATATCATTTTTATTTTTATATTTTTTTAATTTAATTAAGCCTAATAAACTAACTCAGCTACAGTAAAAAATAAGCCAGCTACAATAAAATTTCAGTCAGAAGCCATCGCTATTTCGAACACCCTCTAAATCATCTACTACAACTGATATATCATTGTGCTCCTCACAAAAAAGAAAAACAAAATGGTGATATTAGCTCTTCTATTGACTATCTGAGCCGGTTTCAGTACATCAAATTAACTACTTAGTCGAATCCATTGACTTCACATTGGCAAACTGATCGTAGAAGTTCCATCTGGTTGAAAAGGATGTATAATTCATGGCTAATATTTTTCGCTTTTAAACTCTGTAATTCTTATTTGCAAATTAGCATGAACCTTTTGTTATATGAGTATTGGTGAGCCTACGGAATAGTATTCCCGAATAGACATGAGACTCCGGCGGCATGGCCATAAAACAGAGCTGTTTCCCCTTTCAAAAAATAAAACAGAGCTGTTTCCCTATAATCGTGCTTACTTAAACTTGAGTTCGAGTCTAAATTTAGTCTTAAATCCTAACTTAAACTCGCTCAAATTTAATTTGAGTTTCTATTAAGCTTAATCTTAAAAAGTCATACTCGCTCAAATATGACTCATTTACAGTCCAGGTCAGACACGCTCAAATACGACTCATTTACAGCCCTATTCGCATCTCCATGCCCTACTGACGGGCACACTGTTGCTGTCCACGCTTGGCGCGTTTCACCCGGCACCCGCCCCAACTCCGGAAAATCCTGATCCTGGCATCCCAGCCGTCGGTTTCACCGCGGCGGAGGCATAATCCAAGGCGCGTCACAACACCAGAGGACACAGGTCAGCGATCCCGTCTCGATGCCGGCATTGAACCATAAATTAAGACCCGTCGTCCATAGAAATCTAGACTTGATGCTTACCCATAAATTAAGTCCGTAGAAATCTAGACTTGATGCTTAACCATCTAATGGCGTCCTCCTAATCCGTCGCCAGCGCGGGCGCGTGATTTCCTCCAGGCTTCCACTGCGCGGTGTTGCCTACTTGTCATTCTTGCGCCCCCGAGAGGACCTCAGAGGCACGGGAGGGACAGATGGAGGAAAGTCCGGCCCAGCTCGTACCATTATTTTCTCTCGTCTCCTAACGCCACAAAAGCCAGTTCTTGCCGCCGTGGGCGACTCGCTGCTGCTTCCTGGTCCCGAGGCGCTGGGCGTGTTCGTCTCTCTGGGGGCCTTTCGCGTGTCCTGCAGGTATGGTTGCGTTCTTGATTTCTTTTCATTTCTTCTCGTTGTTGTATGTCTGGATCGCTAGCCGCTGTGGGGATTTCTTGCCCATTCATATTCTGATGATACAAAGCTGTATATCTTATATGCCCTAGGTTCTTGGTAAATCTTGGGCTTGTTTCCTTGTAGACTGTAATCGTCCACCTAAAGTCCATCATACTCTGTTAAAATCTTCTTTCCTGATCTTTTTTATTCGAAACAAAACTTTTGGATTTTCTTTGTTTGTACTGTAAGCAGGGAAAGTTCATCTTTTGAGGGGAAAGATGTGTAGGTTCACCGTACGACTTGTAAGAATTCCGATATCTTGACGCCTATTTGCGGAAGTGCTATGAACTCAGCATGTTCTTCTTTTTCCATCATGTTTTCTTGGCAGATCTATGATTTCTTCCCATATGAGTTAGCGAGATGATAAAAGTAACAAGTCTAAAACCTTTATCTTCCATAAGTTAACTCAAAAGTACTACCAACTAGTAACAAGTCAACATTCCATATGGGCTGCTAAGTCCGTCTCAACATTCAATAGGGGCTGCTGTTAAGTCCGTCCTATCATTAATTAATAAAAAAAGTCCACCCTTTATCTGTGCATGTACGTTCCTTTCAGCAAACAGAAGGGTTGAGCTTCTCTGAATTCTGGTTTATTTTTTATTTTTTATAATTTTTGTTTTTAGTATTTTTTGAGTTTTTTTACTAGTTTTTTTCGTATTCGTTTATATTATATGTGATAGGCTAACCTATTTTTCCTATTTTTAGATTTTTTAAAATTAATTACGTCAAATAAACTACTATAAGTTACAGTATAATTTTAGTTAGTTGCAGTACAATTTCAACCATAAACCACTAAATTTTAGCCCAACCGAGCGGTCTAGAGGACACAGCAGATCTGTGTAGGTGCTGTACTTGTTCATTGCCTTCCTTACCCCATTTGAATGCTGGGTTCAGTGAATTACTTGTGTTTTGCATGTTTTACTCTAGTGTAATTGATTAGGAAAAGTAACCTGTCCTTCTTTCCGGATAGAAACAACAAAAAATGTCAATGCATTTATTTGCATGTGCACAAATGGGGTCCAAATCCTTGTGGTGGTATATAATTTATTCAGACTAGTATGTGGCTATGTGCATAGTATGGTAATCTTTGCATCTGTATATGCGCATATGTATACTTTGAAGTATGAATATTGGCGCACAAAAGAGCTGATTGATGTTATTTATACTACTATATTGTAAAGTAAAATCTAGAAATCTTATTTTATTATGGTCACTTTCTGTCCAATATTATTTGCCATTTTTGCAAGTTTCATGGGTAAACTGTAATAAGAAAACAAATAATATCAATCATCTCACAACATGAGCTCGAACACGCAACAATTGGTGGGATTCCAAACCAACTTTTGCCAATGGAAGTTGTTGAGAGTATCCAAGCAATTTTGATATTATTCATCCAGTCTAGCTTTTTGTTTCTTTTAAAATTCACTGTAAGCTTATTTAGGAGTTGGCCAATTGGGTCAAACAAGCATGCATAGTTCTTGACTACTCGGCAGTGTGAAGGTATTTGTAGTGTGTATGCATGTTATATTTAATTGTTTACTCAATCTAACATGGATATCATACTTTACATCCATGTAGTATTCAACATTTTGTTGTACTCGAAGTGGGTTTGGACAACAGTTAAACATTGTCAGCGGTTTACATTCATCTATCCATTGTGCACAGTAGTTCAGAGATGTGGTTAATTGCTAATTATATGGCTACCAGATTAGGACCAGTATTTGTTTCATTGAAGATCAGACTAACTTCCACAATGCTCCTCTGCATTATGCATTAGAGTAATCCTTTGGGGTACTAACGTTGATCTGTCATTACACTGTGATAAGCATTGTGTTTCTGCCCTTTTCGAATAACTTTGAAGCTGAACCTAGTTTAGACAACTCGTATCTGGAAAGATGCTAATCATGTACTCTTATCTGGAAGGATGCTAAGCAAAGTATCATTAGATGTATGAATCAACAATATATAAATATTCTGTTATTCCTAATATGTACATATGAACAACTGAATTTCCTTTTTTAAGACAGGAAACAACTAATTTTGATTTAGACGTTGTGCACATTTTGATAACTACTGTGGAATAATATGCTTGACTCCCTTTTTATTGATGTTTTATGGTTTATGTGATGCCTTGGATAATGAATTTGGTGCATTGTTTCCTAGTTGTGTCCCAATTTTTTAACTATGAATCATCTATTTCAGGGTTGAGCAGCACTGAAAGTGTGAGAAATCATGTTTAGGAGAAAGCATGCCTCTCATTTCAATTCGAATGATGCTGAACAGCGAGAAGCAAAGGTAGTTTTTAAAATTGTCATGTTATGATAAGTTTGTGGAACTATTCGTACACAAAGTACAAGGCTTCTAGCCACTAATTATAATGCTGATGCATTCATTAGCTTTAGTTTTTCAAAGGAACTGCAATGACAGCTGCACCACTAATACTCTTACTACAACACAGCTGCTGTCTGTCTTCTCAGGCTGACACCTTAAACACATGAAAATTGGCACAGTTGTAATCCGGAATATAGCAGAGGTAGTAGCCATCCTAAAAGGCTGTGGTGTAGTAAATCAACAACAAAGGGAGATATATGTCAATTTATCTTCTATATATTATATATTTATTCCGTGAGCCAAACCGTTTATTCCCAGTTTCTGTGTCATTCACACTTGGCTGCATTCCCACCTTCATCTGTTACGGAAGTATTGTTTTAGCATGATGAAGAGACTCAGTAAAAATGGACTCCCCGGCTACATAGTTATGTGCACCTCCGAATAGTAATGTTATGCTCAAAGGAATTTATATTGCATTAACCAGCTGTATAATCTACTTCACATGCTTCGATGCAAAGGATGGTTGGCATCATACCTTTCGATGAGAATGATAAGAAATATGTTGTGGTTACAAAATGTCTCTTAGTTTGCATAGTCTTATGTTGACAATTTAGGTTTTACATGAGCCTACTAGTTGAAAGTTTGTTTTACACAAAAGCACATAATGCAGCACTTTAGGACTATGAAGTGTATGATCACACAAGCTTTCATCTACCTGTGCTTTGATACACTTGTTTGTTGCAACTGAAACAGCATAGTAGCCTTGCGCACCAGAGCCTGCATGAGCTCTCTTATGGATCCCTTTTGATGTTTCCAGTTGACTTGAAGCCCAAATATCAATACATACTAGTTCTCGTAGCAGAGAACTCTGCACTTTGGCCTAGCTTTATCTGTATAAAGCATACAAACATGACAAATAACAAATGCCAAACATATCTACTATTTTCTTGTCAATTTCCCATGCAACCATCTCCTGTGAGCAGATCAATGATCTGAGAGCTGCACTTGGGCCAATGTCTTCCCGTAATGAGAAGTACTGTAGTGAAGCATGCTTGGGAAGATATCTAGAAGCCCGCAACTGGAATGTTGATAAGTCTAGAAAAATGTTAGAAGAAAGTCTCAAGTGGAGGGCAGCTTACAGGCCAGAGGATATTCGCTGGGTAAATATGATCTTCCCTTTTATTTCCCTTGCGTGTATTGCTCAAGTGTTTTTTTTTTTTGAAACCTTGACAAGTGACTAAACGTCCTATTAATTGTTTTCCTCTTTATTTCAGCCTGATGTTTCTGTTGAAGCAGAAACAGGTAAAATGTACAGGGCAAGTTTTCAAGACAGAGAGGGGAGAACTGTTGTCGTTATGAAACCTGCAAAGGAGGCAAGAACTCAACTCTTTAAAGAGCCATCCTTGAGCTTTTTCCCTTTTTTTGAAAACCATCAGTCTCTCTAGCTTAGCTCAGAATACACCTGTATACATTTCTTTCACATTTCAGAATACATCATCCCATGAAGGGCAGTTGCGGTTTCTTGTATATGCCTTGGAGAATGCAGTACTCAGCCAGCCTGAAGGTCAAGACAAAATGGTGTGGTTGATAGACTTCACAGGATGGACACTGGCCAATGCAACCCCCATAAAGACTGCCAGAGAAAGTGCAAATATCCTGCAAAATCATTACCCTGAGAGGCTGGCCATTGCATTTCTGTTTAATCCCCCCAAAGTATTTGAGGCTTTTTTTAAGGTGTAGGCTTTGAGAACCTTTCCCTTTCATAAATATAGTAGTGTATGTGCCTAATTTTATCCATAAAGATTAAAAAAAATGAGTTGCAGTGTCGATACAGAAGTTTCGTGGTTCTTATTTTCTAACATAGATGTTTCAAATGCTTTCAGGTTGTAAAACATTTCCTTGACCCGAAATCAATTCAGAGGTTGAACTTTGTGTACCTAAAGAACGAGGACAGCCTGAAGATCATGTACAAGTACATTGATCCAGAAGTCCTTCCGGTAGAGTTTGGAGGGAAGAACAATGTGGTGTACAACCACGAGGATTACTCCAAGTTGATGATGGAAGATGACATCAAAACAACAAGCTTTTGGGCAGTAGATGAAAAAACTGACCATGTTAACAACGTAATAAACGGGCACTCGGTTCCCGAGGTTACGCCGCAGCCATCACTACTTGCTGCTAAAGCAAGTTGAGCACATCAATCAGTCATGATGGGGGTGCGTGGTTAGCTCTGAAAGACAACGTAGATAAGTTGAGGACGAATATTATGTTCAGAGAAATAAATGAAACAGCAGAATATCTCACTTGTAATGTCACAGCACCAGATATTACTTGTCCATCCTCAAATAAGTGATTACAGATAAGTGATTTCATAACGATTATCGCGTGGACAAGGAAATATCACACAGTAATTTTCCCTTTGGTATTAGTTGTCTTCTCTCTCTCTCTCTTTTGTTTTTTTATATTTGAATGGTACTCTAGGTATTTTAATCTCTTTCAATTCTTTGTCCTAATAACTCCATTTATGAAACTGGGATGGGTAGACTTCAGGAAAAGAAAACAAATGTTTATTACATCTTGACGTTGCAGAACATCAGTTCTCTTTTCTAATGAACAACATTTGTTGTTACTCAAACAAGGCCTGTACCTTGTCAAGGTGTCGTTACTGTGTGCTGTTTATTGTCCAAAAACGTAGCAGAGACCCACTCCAACTCGATGTCATGTTGTCAAATACTCACCCCTATTGTTTTTGTCACTGCTGCACTTCAGAAAAAAAAATTAAGCTTGATTTCTGTGTTAAGCAATCTGCTTGTAAGTTCTAGACGTGCTTGTTTCCATGAAGCTATCTCAGCGTGTGTATACACACGCGCACGCACACATATACATACATACATATATATACGTATACACACACATATATATATACATACACATATATATATACACACATATAACATATATATACACATACACATACACATATATACATATATATGTATACATACGTATACGCACACAGACACATACATACATACATACATACATACATACATACATACATACATACATACATACACGAAAATAGTTCTATACTGCTGAGAGTACGTATTCACACTTCTAATATACCCTTTAATGGTATTGTTACACCTCTTTACCTATTTCAAAATGAGTTTCATGAAAAATTTTATCAAAGTTCACTTTTTATATCATAATTTATATATGTACTTCTTTTATACATGAAAAAGTATATATAACAAAAATAAAAAGCTCCGATGAAAAATTTTCAAGCAAGTTATATCAGAGTATCTTACAATTAGCATTTAAGTATACCAAAAGTGATAAAAATACATAAAATATTTATTTAAATGGTATATTAGAAGTGAGAGTATGTACTCTAGGAGTACGGAAAAGACTTCATATATGTATATATATATACACACACACACATACATACACAAACTATTCTATGCGCAGGTGTAAAATGCGCGTCAGAAAGTTATTGCATGTATGAGTGAAGTTACTTCCAAATACATATAGAGTTACTGCCAGTTATAAACTACATAGATGATTTTAATTTAGAACCATATGTGAAAATTTAACATCACAAACGGTTTTAATTTAGAATTGTTTGTGAAGATTTAACATCACAGACAGTTTTACTTGAAAACTGTCTGTGATGTTCGTTATTACAGACGGTGTTTTATTACGAATTGTCTGTGATGTTCCTATCACACAACCTCATATACATATATAAAAGCAAAATCACATACATATGAGTCGTTCTCATATACATAGATGTAAATTCACATATATATTACACATTCTCATATACATAAATGCAAATTCATATATATATATATATATATATATATATATATATATATATATATATATATATATATATATCACACATTCTCATATACATATATAAATGTAAATACAGAACATATGACACATAAATATTTCATTCATCATTCAGTTTGCTTATTTTCTTTAAAAATTAGCCCTTCGTGATGATCGATACGTATATAGCTAGTTTCGTCACGTTGTTCTTTCTTGACTCTTATATTGTTTTTGAAAGAAGACAACTCATCAAATTGATTGTATTCTTTCTCGTTCACTACATTCTCAACTCCGACATCCTCCTTTTTCCATAAAGAACTGTGTGGCGCTTTTTATTTGCCTGATCAATTATATAGAAAACTTGAACAACTTGGTTAGCAAGTACGAGTGGCTCGTCTTTGTATCTGAAACGTTTGAGGTCCATAGTAGTGACACCGTACTTGTCGACCTTTACCTGTGGGAGATGAACCCAATGGCACCAAAACATGGGGATCTTGAAAAGCACGTAGTTGAGTTTCTAAATATCCTCTATGAATCCATAGTAGGAGCTCCTCAACCCATCGGTACTGAATGCATTTATGTAGATACTGTTGCTCTGGTTAGTGCTATTTACATCTTGAGCCTGTGTATAGAATGTGTACCAATTTATGTTGCATCCTAGCCATGTCATAACTGTAAATATTGGCCTTTTTGCCAACCATGTCAACATATCACTTGACGAGCTCCTAGCAACTTACTACTTCAACCATTGGTTGAACTGACTGTTGTGTTGTCTCGTGATCCAAACATCCGACCGCTCTAGATTCTGTTGCCGAAGTACGTCCTTGTGCTAGTCGATATACAGGGACACTTCAATCATGTGTTGCAAGATCATGAAATGAGTTTGAGTGCACGCGTCCATATCTCGAGTGATTGTTTTCTTTCCGATGGTCCTGATACCCTCGAGCCTCCCCCTCATGGCGAGATCGAGACACATCTATCGGTTCAATCTGAGCAATGTAATCAATACAGAACTCAATGACTTCTTCGATTGCATAATCTTCGATGACGCTGTCCTCCGGTCAAGATCAATTCTATACATAGGACTTGAGAATTCCGATGAACCTTTCCAACAAATACATGCTACATAGGAACACTAGCCCACACATCTTTATCTCTCACATAATATGAACAATGAGATGGGCCATGATATTGAAAAACGACAGAGGGAAATACAGCTCACGATAACATAGAGTCGTCACCACCTCATCCTGTAGAGCATTTAGTCCTTCAGGATCGATGATTTTCTGAGCAATTATGTTAAAGAAATAACATAGCCTCATGATTGTCTCTCGGATCTTGATCGGTAAAATAGTTCTAATTGCAATAGAGAGTATCTGTGTCATCAGCACATAACAATTATGAGACTTCATACCAATTAACTTCAAATCTTCCATCGAAACAAGTTTCTTCATATTGGCGGAGTAACTAGATGGAACTTTCACACCATACAAACACTAGCATAGTTCTGTTCTCTCAGTCTTGGATAGAGTGTAAGAAGGGGAAGGTACGTTCGTACTTTATCAGTCTTTATCGGTGTTAACTCAGGTCTGATGTACATATCAACCAAGTCGTGCGTTGACTCCATTCTTTATTTTGTCATGAATGTTCAGTAAGAGACCAATGAAGCTGTTACATATATTCTTCTTTACGTGCATGATATCAATGCAGTGGCGAACTTCTAGGTGCTCCCAATAAGGTAAGTCTTAAAATATTGATCTCTTTTTTAAGATGTTCTTCTTATGGGTCCTTAATTTATGTCTCTTTTTGATAATAACATATAAATCTTTAACCATATCATAGACATCATTTTCGCTTAAATACCTTGGAATTGAAATGTCCTCCTTCTCCCTGTTAAATTATTTCTTCATCTTGCGGTATGAGTGAGTCCTCTGAAGGAATATATGGTGACGTATATATACGATTTTACATGAGTGTTTCAGCCACACACTCTCGGTATCATCTGAGCAGTAAGTACATGTTTTTTCCCCTTTTGTACTCCAGCATGTCAGGTTAGTAAGGGCAGGATAATCATTTATAGTGCAGAACAATAAAAAGCGTAAAGTGAAGTTCTCTCGTTTGTACGTATCCCATACTTATACCCCTTCGGTCATAGTATTTTTAAATCTTCTACCAACGATGCTAGGTATACATCAATATCATTTTCAGGTTGTTTCGGCCCTTGGATAAGTATCGACAGCAAAATATAGTTTCGCTTCATATACAACCAAGGAGAAATGTTGTAGATACAGAGAGTCATGGGCCAAGTGTTATGTCGCCTGCTCCACCTTCGCCTCCTCCGCCCCGCTGCCGGTGCCAAAAATCCACAACCTGGTAGTTCCCTCGCTGGTAAGCCTTGGCCTTCGCCTTCCAATCCATAGTTTGTGGCTTTGTGTTATGAGCAAGTGAAGGTATATGCGAGATTGGGGGTTCCATGCATCTTGCTCTTATGTGTGATGAGTTTGGAGGGATTATTTGCCAAAATACATGTTAGTAGGAAAGAACCAGCGACATTGGAAGTGGAATTGTGGAAACATTATATAGAAAGCATTGACTTATTTGCTTACAAGTAATTTCAGTTTTGTCCATTAGTCCGTAGTCCCCTCAATTTATTTTCAAGGCGGTGTGGACAGAGACGTCTACACCATTGGAATTAGTTTTATGAGTTTTACTGCAACCACTAAATGAACTATTTGGACAATTACATGCTGTCATGTGGTCAATCTTGAGGTAAAAAATGTCTTATTTAGTTATATTCCTTGTACTTTATTAGAAAGTCTAATAGAGACATTCTATAAATGTATGTATTCTTTGAATAGATCATCGCTTTCTCTAGATAATATAGAAGGACATTAATTTATTTCAAAAGGTTGCCTATAGGATATAACTAAATGCAAACTTCCAAGTATTTGAACAAAATGATCCAACATTGAACATGTAGCACTCTAAATTGATTCAATTGTAACTTCTTGGTTCTATTTAGTATATTGACATGACTTGGCTCATTTTTATATACCTTTAGTTAAACTATGATCTTGAGCAACTTGACATGCTAAAAATCTATTTAAAATTAGATTATTACTCATTTGACTTTAGTTCTGTTATATATGATTTGCCATGATCTAAACTAGCTACTTCCCTTAATATGACTTGGTGTAATACTTGTAGAGTCACTTTTGATAATTTTTATGACTCCTAATACTACAAGTGAATAAAATATTGTCACTTTATTTTATTAATACTTTATTTTATTAATGTTCTATCTTCTTCCACCCATCTTAATAATTCCATTGTTAAAGGGGAGAAAATTTTGTAAAAATACATATCTAGAGACTAGAGCATAATTTGCAGTTTTGGTGCACAATCTTGCAAGATTTGAAGTTTTGGTACAAAATCTTGCTAAGTTGAAGTTTTAATGTATTGATGTGATTCTCTTGATTTTCCAATCTCTTCTTACTATGACTAAGGTCAAATAGAATAATTATTTTTTATATAGACCCAAAGTGAGATTTCCTAATGTATTTTGTGAATTTGAAGATTTTGTGGAAAACATGCTACTTTCAGTAGTTTTACACTATTTCTACCTTATATGGTCATTTTTAGTCTTTGTATTCCTCTTGTGACCATTTTGAGCATCTCTTTGCAAAATTGTCTTTCTATGTCTAAAACTACCTCCTAGTTGCATTTTTAAAGAATTGCCAATAGATAAATTGAAAGACCACATGAGAAGGTCCAAGATAATATTGTGATGAACCATTGCAAGCTTTATGGAGTATTTGATTTTGCAAAGATTGCATTTTATCTGGATCATTTTTTGAGTTTTTATGGAAAAACAGCAGTACCGCTGCGTGGTGTCGGTCATACCGTTGATCGGTAATTCCATTTTTACTCAACGGTAGTTATTTTGGAGTTTTACTGTCGGCCTATATGATAGGCGGTAGCATCGGCCAAGGTAGAAATTCGGGAATTTTGGGACATTGAGTTCGGTTGACCTAGATCAATACATTAATATTGCATAAAGCATATTTTAATTAACGTGGGTTAACTTATGAAGAATTTGTGCTCAGAAATGATTTCTTTGTCTTTGGATATGCAAGATCGCTTCAAGTCAACCATGGTCAATGGCGAGAATCGAAATTACGCTCATAGAGCAACCGAAGCCTAGAATGATCAAAGTTGTCGTGTGAGATGATGAGCTCAAGAATGACATAAAAATGGCGGGAAATACTGAAGAAAAGTTCTAACGGTAGGTTTACACTATGTGGCTTAGTCAGTCCAAATGAGGTGTGATTCAGTGGAACCAGAATATAAGATACTTGCCGATGTATGATAAGCCAGTGATACACCTACACGTGGCAAGCATAGTGATTGCTTACAATAAAAGATGAAGACCAGCTCGACAAAGGATATTTTGGTAGTTTGGCTAAAATACGAAAAACTATATTGGATCAAAATTGCGGTACTTGAGCAGCACTTATGATAATGATTTTGGTCAAGGAGAAGTTGGTTTAATCAAGATGGATCAAGACTGAGGACTTAGCGAATTTAGGCTTATATGCTTTGAAAAGTGTATATAAGTGAACATGTGTGACTAAAACCCATGTGTAGGAGTTATCGAGTTTTCCTCCATTGTGCTAAGTAGATAGTATCTACTAAGAATTAGATGTGGCTGGCTAGCCTATCTATTTAAAGAATTAAAATAGAGACTTGTGGTTATCCATCCAATCTATCTTTCTTCTGCTCTTTTGTTTTTAGGTTAGGATTTAAGAGTTGAGAGCTTGATATACTTTATGTTCTTCAAGCTGGAGTGGTTGTAAAATTTTTCTCCTTAAGTAGTAATAAAATCAATTTTGGATCATCTTCATAGTTATCTCTTGTGATTGATTGATCTGCTCTTGTTTCGATTGGTTTTTGAATCTTGTCTCTTCCTTTTTCTTGATCTAACTGTGTCAAGAACATATAAGAGATGGAGATATCCTTTGTAAATCTATCTTCACCCGTCTAGCACTTTGATAGCAAATTTATTAAAAATCCCGATTTTTGCATATTTTTTTATCTTTCAAGTGATTTTTGTGATTTGAATGTTTTTCGTTTGATTTCTTTAGTATTTTTGTTTGTTATGACATATGAGAACATATCTAAAGCTACCTTGGTCATCTTTTCTCATGAGCAAGTCATATTCACTTATTTAGGTTTTTGCCCTTTTTGGTACACTTCTCCTACAAATGCAAAAAGGTTGAAACTTTGGCAACGATTCTCTTGATCATTGATTGAGATGGATTTCTGACATCGTAGAGAAGGTGCAAAGTTTTAAGTGATTTAGCTCTACGGACCACAAGTTCCATCAATTTTAGTTTTTGAAATCACACTGATTTTACTATCCTGTGTTGATTTCACTGTAGTAGCAGTACTATTGATATTGTAGCAGTAATACCGATTTTACTGTAGCAAACAGTACTACTGAAATTTCTGTTTGTTCCTTGTATTTTTCAGCTTCTTGATTTGCTAGGTTGTGTGTTGACTTTCCATCATAATATTCTTATCTTTGTTGTTATTGGAGTGAAGAATTTGTGAATACTTAAGAAAAAAATTTGAGGCACCATTCACCCTCTATTGCCATCTTCACTCCTACAGATGGCAAACAAGTCTTTGGAAGACGAGCTTTGTCATGGGTGTTAGGTTATTGGTGTTCAAGACGAAAGGCAAAACTGCATTAAGATTTGTATAGATATGTGTCTCTTCCAGGGATAGGGTGCCATATATTGTAGTGTAGCACTGGTGCGAGAGAATTCTTTTCCATTCACATATGGATCTTCTCATCTATAAAAATAGTTATCGGGTGACGTGCAAGTTGCCCACCCTCGTACTCATAGTTGATCATGAGTGTTAGGCCTCGCTTGTTTTGGTTTCTGACTTCTAATTGTTTATTTTTATCCTTTTTTGTTTTTTCGCTTTTTTATATTTTCTTTTTTTATATTCCTTTATATTGTCCGTGATAGGCTAATATGTTTTTCTTATTTTTAATTTTTAAATTTAATTACACCAAAAAAACCACCAACAATTACATTACAAAATAAGCCATAAGTCACAAAAAAAAGCCCAAATTCAAATCAGTTTTCAGGCACTGTCACTCTTTTCGCTATTTAAATGTCATTTCAATCTTGGCAATTGTTACTCTTTCAATACTTTTTTTGTAATAATTCAATGTATGAAACGAGAATGTGGAGAGAGAAAAAAAAACGATTCTTATTTTATCTTGAGATTGTAGAGCTTCAGTTTTGCCACTGTTGTCTCCTATATTGTGCAAAAACATTTGGTGAGTTTGTCTATTTCAAGTTACCGAGACAAAACAAGTGTGAGTTTTAAAATCCAGGGACCGAGTTTTGAAGTATAAAGTTATAGATGTAAAAAACATTGACACTGAGATTTGTCCTTTTTTTCAAATAAATAAAATTTTAAAAATTCCAACTTGCGCCAGGAAGGGGTCGAACCTTCGACTTTTTGTTTAGGAAACAAACGCTCTATCCACTGAGCTACAGGCGCTCTCTAGTTATAGTTTTCCCGCCAGTTGTTATTGGGCCTCAGTTGCTATTGGGCCTGGCCAGCATACTGCAAACGACATTTGAACTATTGGCCTTTTCTGGAAGGCAGCCATCTCAACTTCGGCCAACTCGCCTAGAATGGCACTCTCTCCTGACACTGACAGCATGCCACTAACTTAACTGACAATCCGTGAATTAAAAAAAAAACAAAAACAAAAGAGAGAGACAATCCGTCAAACTTACTCGCAATCAAAAATACACAAAAGGGGATAAATACTGTGCAAGGAAGCAACACAAAAACCAGAAACGACCAGGCATGAATGGAACGAACATTTCTGCTATGATCAACAATGAACCAATCAATTACAGTAGGAAGAAAAAGAATCAGCTCGCCATTCTTTCTTTAATCAAGAGGGAAAAGGGAAAAGAAAGAGCAGTGGAGAGAAACCAGAGCGACTCCGCGCCATTGTCCAGACGGTGCACCGGGCAAGGTGCACCAACCTCCATACGATCACCTCCCGCTGTTTCCCCAAAAAATGGTACCTTCGCGGCAGTATGCTTCTTGTGAAGTCATTGGCAACAAGCAAACTCAACTCGGACTTGTCAGCTGAAAGAAGAAAATCACATGCTGGTCGCTAAGTTTCAGCGGAGCCCTTCATGGACATTTCTTTTATCCCAAAGAATCGCAAAAAGAAAGAAAGCTCTTTAATCCTCAGTGTCACGAGCGCCAGATGGCTCGGGGAAGATCTCCTTAGATTGCCTCCTGCGGGAGGAAGAATGATCACCATTGCTCCCTCCAGATGATTTGATTGTCTCTGAGCATTTCAACATGTTGTCATCCCTTGATGGGCCTATATCAGACGAGCTATGCCGCCAGCTCCCGAAGAATGCAGCATTCCATGAGCCCCGCGATGATGTAGCTCTCAACCTGGCTGAACTAGAGCTGTTATCTTCCCTCACCACCTTCAAGGGATTTTCTAGTGCTTTTAGGATATATTTCATCGGTGGTCGTTTAGAAGACCTAGGGTTCAAGCAGGACTTCGCAACAATTGCCATTGCCCAAACTTCCTCCAAATGGTCCTCATCGATGATAAGTAACGGATCAATGATCTTGCTCATGAGCTCCTTCTCATAAATGTTGATGTAGCGCAGAGTGTTATCAAGCCATTCATTCGTTGCAGCATCATTTGATGCGCTGATACCAAGTCTCCCTGTCACCAGCTCCAGCAAAACTTTTCCAAAGCAACAGACATCATATGAACAAGATGGAGATGGAGAACCTGTTTACATTAGAGAGATTGGTCAATGCACTTGCATCCATAAACTACGATGTTAAGAGTCCTCAGTTTCATTAATTCTCAAGAATAAAAATGCTTGAAAGCAATGAAAGCACATGTGCATGCACTTACCAGAAGAACCTTGATCTGTCGTCCTGCATTCCCACAAAACAACATGACATTAGAAGATGACAGGAATTTAATTTAATATAACGAAATGAAATTACTTAAAAGAAACCACCAATCATGTAATTATCAAACAAAACATGACTAGTATTAGCATCTGAAAGTAGCAGTTTTTTTTAAAAGAAAATCTTTCATTTACTTTTGCTACCATGGGCCTACAGGCAGTAGATTTGTCCTGGATTTATTGAAATCATTTGGATTTTGCATAGCTAGATGACTAGATCTGGTCACATTCTCAAATTTCAGTAAGTGAAAAAGAATAGACCAAGCATTTTTTTATAAAAAAGGGACATTTATTAATTGACTGGAATAGTTTGGACAGCACAATTATTAAGTCAACCACATGCTTTCAGAATGCACTTTATCCAAAATCATTGAAGCTAAGTTGCGCCCATACAGTAGGTGCTTTTTAATAGGTTGATAGAGATATTAGCAAACAAATAGGTGATCAATGAACACAATGCAATAATACATTCTATGGAGATTTTGAGTCTCAACGCATGGAAGACAAATGAGACAAGCATGCAGTGATAGAAGTTAAAACTCACGATGAAAATCTCAACAGCTTTGTGATAACATTTTGGTGACCTTCCCCTTCTTGAGGGCACACCTCACTCAAACTCCCAAGGCGAACTTCAAATTTATCATCAAGAAGGATACTGCTGGCTTGCACATCCCTGTGGCAGAGCATTGATCATATTAGCTCCCAATATTTCTCTCATGATCTGCAGCATGGCTCATGTTGATGCCAAAACATAATTTTCCTAGTGAAATGAGGACAGCAAAGAACTCCCTATCCTTTTTGCATGAGGATATTGGTGGGTATTTAAACACATCTTGAACAATTTGCAAAATCAGAAACTTTTCGATAACAATTGATAGTACAATACTACAATGTATGATCTCACCGATGGGTCACAAAAATACTGAAACAAAAAATGACGAAATTATAGACCAACTGAGGTGGTGATGAACCATATGGAGATTAATAGTTTGTCAGTAGATCACACAAGTCCAAATGTAACTTGATACTTAATCATAGAATGACATGACAATAGAGAAGTATGCCTGAACGACATGGCAATAGAGAAGTATGCCTGATTTTTTATATAAAAGGGAAACAGCAGGGGAGGAACCCACAAGTATGCCTGAATTTAAAGATATCTACTTATGAAAACTGAAATATTCTAAATAATAAAATGATGCTACAGACCAGAAAAAAAATCTCGAACAAGGTAGACAAACAAATAACACAGTTCACACACGATTTTTGGTATTCAGGTATGGTACAGACTACAGAATATATTATATATAGTGCTGAATGCTGACTCAGCAATATCAATCCATTAAGTACGTGACCAGTGTATCCCTAGTTGTCACCAATTCTGTTGGGACATATGATGGTGGCCATTGCTCAAAACCCCCCAGTACCAAAAAGAGAAAAATCAATTGTCTGAGAACCCACAATGAAATGCAAAATGTGGAGGATGTTGGGCAAGCGCACAAACACATTATATGATCATCACAATGAAGTACAGAACTATGAGCATAAGATAAAAGATCAAATTTGCATGAGAAATCCGTAAATTTACCTATTGTAATGTGCACGTGACTAGTAAAAGATCAAATTTGCATGAGAAATTCGTAAATTTACCTATTGTGCACGTGACTAGTTACTAAGAAACACCCAACAGAAACAAATTTAGCATCCATAAAATTACACGGAAGATTATACCTGTGAACCATCGGTGGAGTACACTCATGATGAAGATAGCACAGAGCCTCAGCCACCCCTGTTGCAATCTTCAACCTCTTTATCCAATCCAAAGATTGCATTCCCTCCTCTTCCTCCCCTGACTTTCTGTGCAGTGCACTTGACAAGTCGCCGTTCCGGACATACCTATACACAAGAACCTTCTCTTCCTGTTTATCAAGACAATGCCCCACGAATGGCACCAGCCTTTCATGTAATCCCTTGGCAAATAAACCTAATTCTGCCAGATATGCATCTTTCCTAGCCACAGAGTAAGTAATCCTCTTCACAACCACAGAGGTCCCATCTTGGAGCACACCATGGTATAGATCGCCTGAGCGACCATGCTTGATAAGCCTCTCTTCCCCAAACCCCGAGGTGGCATTGACGAGCTGGTCGTAAGCAAATGAATCACCAACCTTCGCCAAGTTTGCGGACGATGCAGATGGCTGCATGCCACCAGTAGCTGCAGCCCTGCCAGTCCCTGATACCCCCGACGGTAAACTTGGTACCCCACTTTCCCTCTGATCAACCCTGCCCGTACTCGTCCTCCCAGAACACACAAAGCAAAACACAACGGCTGCGACCGCAGCTACCAGCAGGACGCCCCCACCGATGGCCCCAATCAAGATGTACTTCAAATTCTTGCACCGCCTCTTCCTCGCCGGTGCAGCTGGCAGCGGATGCTGTGGTGTGGGTGCAGCAACCGGCCCATCATATGGCAAACCACGCCCAGCATAGAACTGCTGGCAATCGGCCTGACTACGCTGTCCCACAACGTCGAGGAAGCAATCCAATGCAAACAACACATTCCGACCACCACCATTGGATACACCTAGCTTGCCGTCAAAGTAATTCCCAGAGATATTGACCAGCACCACCCGGCTGAACAGTTGGCGGAAGGAGTCCGGCACGACGCCATAGAAGAGGTTCCCGGACAGATCCACCACCTGCGCGTTGGATGGCAATGCAGGCTTTGCCTCGGGCAATTTGCCGGTGAGGTTGGTCCGAGACAAGTCGAGAACGCTCAGCTCCGGGAGCGACCAGACGGCGTCCGGTAGCACGCCCGAGAAGGCATTGCCCGAGAGGTTGAGAGTCCTGAGCCGCCCGAGCGCCGCGAGCGCCGCGGCCGGGAGCTGCCCCGAGAGTACATTTCCGGCGAGGTTGAGGGTGATGAGGTTGCTGAGGCCGGCGATGGCAGAGGCGGGGATCTCCCCCGTGACGGCGCAGGCGGAGATGTCGAGGGTCTGGAAGGTAGGCGCGAGCCCAGCGCCGAGCCACGCCGGGATGGACCCGGGCAGCCCGAACCCTGCGGCGCTGAAGGCCTCGAGCCGCGTGAGGTTGCGCAGCCCGTCGACGGCGAAGCGCGGGGCGAGGCGCCCCAGACGCGTGCGCCGCAGCCCGACGAGGCTGACTGACACGACACGGCCGCCGCGGCAGACCACCCCCGCCCACGAGGAGCACGGGTCCGCCCGGCGCGGCCAGTCCCGCGCCCGCAGCCCGAGCGAGCCCCGCAGCGCGTACAGCCCCGCAAGATCCGCCCGCGACGTCAGGTTCCCCTGCCCCACCACCGCCCCGGGCACCGCGGCCGCCACCAGCACCACGAGCAGCAGCAGCGCCCAGAGCCCGCCGCCACGCGCGCGCATCATCACCTCCTCCTCGCGCCGCCGCCGCCACTCCCCATTCCTGCCGCTGCCGCTGCCCGCCCGCGATGCGACCGCGCCTACTACTGCCACTCTGCGCGTGCGCGTCGTCCGCGTTAAAAGTATAGATGGAATTGGGGAGAAGCAGGCAGGAAGCGGAGGAGCTGATGGAATTGGGAGGGAAATTAAAAGCAATAAAGGAGGAGGAGGGGGGAGAGCTACGCAGGTACAGGCACCACCACCCTTGGGGGCTCACCTCCCCTCACTGCTCCGCCATCAATGCCCAAAGTTACACTCCCCCAGCTGCCTCCCAATTATTACCCCTCCTCCCCACCGATTCGAACCCAAATTTTACGCCACTCCACTCCCTTTCCCCTGTTGCTGCTGCCGCCCCAGCTCGCGACGGCGCCGGCGGTCGCGCCAACGAGTGCAGAGCAAGCGGCGGTGGCGCGGTCGCCGGAGCCGGGGAAGAGAGAGGGAGAGACGAGGAGAGAGATGGGGGGTTTTGGTTGTTTAAGAAAGCTGTTTAACGTTTTTGAAATTTTCGGGCCTAAATGGAAGGTGTTCTCCTGTGCCGCGCTGTCCATGTGTATGTTGCCACGTTTGGTCCGCGGGGGATGGGTGGGCTCGATCGGCTCGCGTGGTTTTCGTGGGTTTTGACGGCGCTGCCCCTGGGGTCCGGGCTGAATCTCCGCGATGCCACTGGTGCGGTGCGGCGTGGGTTGTGTCGGGTGGGTGCGGGCGTTTAGCGGCGGTTTCCGCGGGCTTCGGTTTGGTTGGGTTTTCTTAGTGACGGGACGGGGTGAGTCAACGAGGCGTAGTGGTTTTGGGTTTTTAGGTGGTTTTTTTATTCGGTTTATGATTTTTGAATTATTTATGTGACAGAGTATGAAGTTGTAGAATTTTTTTGTGTAATTTTGGCTGATATAAATGAAATCTTTATAGTGTATTTTATAATTAACTTGTAAATACTGTTTTAAAAAGATATTTTTTTAAAAAACTAATTATTATAAAAAAATCAAAAAATAACTTTTAAAAGTTAAAAAGAAGAGACCCTCCAAACAGTTGCGTTTGGCCGATGGGCGGATTCTGACGCTTTTTTCTTTCTCAGCGTTCTTCCTAAGGTGATAAAAACTCCGTGTATGTATGTACTTGCAAATATGGAGCAATATTTATCTATAGGGTGCAATATAAAGGCCGTATTGTGATATTCTACTTATGTCTAAGTGTCACCATTTCTTTCTATATTAGCACAATCACATATGTCTAAGGCCCCACTCAGTGATGGGCTTCTGCTGTCAATGCTAACGTTCAACTTCTGTTTTCACTATTCATTTTTTATCGTTTTCTGTTTTTTCTATTTTTTTTCTTTTTTCCCCATATTCTCTTGTATTATCTGTAATGGTCTAACATATTTTTCTATTTTTAATTTTTTTTTAAATTTAATTATATTAAATAAGCTAACTTAGCTACAGTAAAAAATAAACCAATTACGATAAAAAAAAGATATAAACCACCAGCATTCTGAACGTCCTCTAAGTATTAGGGGGCGTTCATTTTAGCGATAGCTTCTGACTTTTGGCTGAAATTTTATAGTAGCTGTCTTTTTTTACTGTAACTGATTTGGCTTTTTGGACATAATTAAATTTTAAAAAATATAAAAATAAAAAAATATGTTAGCCCATCACAGACAATGCAAAGGAACACGGGAAAAAATAAAATACAAAAAAACCTAAAAAATCTTTTAAAAAATTCAGAAAAAGATGAATTACTAAATAGTGAAAAAAAATTGAAACTAGAAGCTGAAACTGAAATGAGCGAGACCTTAGCCGGCTCGATCTAAGCATTTGTCTAAATACATTACGTGTTGTGATATGTAATTCTATTTTTTCGTGCATATGTTCCTATCACGTTGGCTCATAAGAATTAAGCTTAGCCTTTCTATTCGGAGACATCGACATTAGCTAGGTTCGAAAATATGCTCAACTGGACGTGGCTCAAAGCGAACCCCGCAGAGATTTTTCTAGGGCCAGTCAGCCAGTTTGAATTTTTGGCCACACGTCAAGGGGCTATCCACTATCGGTTAGCTTTTTTAGGGAAAAAAAGAAAAAATAAGAAAAAAACCGTTCTATCGTTGTGGGCAATGCAAAGGAATACAGAGAAAAAAAACAAAATAAACCAATATTAGAAGTCGCTATGTTCCAAATAGCTTCTAAATTAAATAAGCTAAAAGCTAAAAAAATCAGAAACCGGAGCCTCTTTGAGCAGGATGCATAAGGAATGAAATGAAACCTGGAAAGCCAAATCTTCCTACATGGAGCCATCCTACGCCCTCATGATGGGTGGTAGGGCTGTAAACGAGCCGAGCTCGAGCGAGCTTACCCTGACTCGGCTCGGGCTCGGTAGAAACTCGAGCCGAGCTCGAGCAGACTTGAAATTGCCGTCGAGCTTCAAGCTCGGCTCGGACAAGCTCGCGAGGCTCGTGTAGGCTCGGGAGGGGGAGAGGAGGGGGGACGGACCCCGGGGGAGTACCTGCTGGCGGAGCGCACGGGGGAGCCGTGGCCGAGCCGAATCCGGTCGAGGAGCGCGCGGCGGCTGGGTCGAGTCGAGGCGCGCGGCGGCGGGAGAGGAGGCGCGGGGAGGAGGAGGGGGCGGGCGGCGGCGGGGAGAGAAGGGACGGGGAGAGGGGCGGGGTGGGGCCACAGGGCGGGCGCGGCCGGGCGAGGGGCGGCGCCGGGGAGAGGAGAGGGACAGGGGCCGCGGTCGAGGAGGGGCGCGGGAGGGTCGGGTCGAGGAGCGCCGCGGCGTGGGAGAGGGCGCGCGGCGGCGAGAGGAGGCCGCGGGGGGTGGGGGCGGGGTGGAGGGCGCGCGGGCGGGAGGGGGACGGGGTGGAGGGGCGGCGGGGGGCCCGAGCCGCCGACAAGGGGGACGGGGTGAATAATTCGCGAGCTTCGAGCTTTTTTTACAGCCCTAATGGGTGAAGCTCAGGTCAGACACGTACAAAGCATAGGAGTGAGATGGGTTCCACCACCTCGCGCATAGGGGCGACTGGGCCGTTACAGCATGTATTTCTATACGATAAAACTACAATTTTATAAAAATTATCTAAGCAAAATTTTATATTGACTTCAACGAATCACTCGAAAATCATAGCATTGTATGAAACCATACAAGAATATGTTTGGTTTCGACGGATGATTCACCACATTTAGTAGTTATGTAGATTGAATATTATGTAATCTCCCACTATTATTTATAAAAATAATATAGCTTGTGTTGTATAAGTACAAACGAGTTACGTGAAGAGCCATCCTACAAAGCATCTCAACCCCAAATTCTTCTATGTTCATGAATTGCAAAAGATATACTAAATTAAGATACTGCATACAAAGTAATGTAAAAATTTTACAAATTTATTCACTAAGTTTTTTTTAACATCTTAATTTTAAAAGATGTGTATGTGAAATTGAAATAATGAGACTTAGAGAAGTGCAGAACTCAGAAAGAGATTCTTCTCGAATTCACTATTAAAACTTGATCACGAAGATTGAGTATCCAAAGAATAAATTATGTAGATTAAATAAAATTGGATGGATTGTACTCTTTTTCTCTTGATGAGTTTTTTGGAAGTTTTTTGGTCAAGATTTTTAATGAAGTAATGCATGCAACACAACATAATATGTATTATGTACGTTTTCTCTAATTTTTTTACTGGATTTTTATGGAGTTTTGATGAGACGTGAACGTGTCGGATGAGTATCCCAAGGGAAGTGTTAGGAAAACTGAGTTTAGGCCTACAACCTAGCCTATAGTGGACATCCCACCACTTAGTCTATAAATAGAGGATCTTAATCATTTTAACTGATATTTGGAAAGAGAAAGTGATAAAGAAAAGAGTTTCACTTTTATCTCTCTATATTTATTTTATTATTCTATGTTATCTATATTTAATCTATCATTTTTACATAGAAAAAATCAATCAACTACACTCACCGATAACGGTTTCTCAATAAAAACCATACGCTGAATCGCTGCTACCCACGCACGCACGCACGCACGACGCAGAGCAAACCCATCTCTGCGCGCGGCTGCGACGGCGGAAACGTCTGCGCGTCCCTGTACGCTTCGCAAGCAGCCCACGGGCGCCGGACGCGTGGGGGAATGTTTTGTCACCCTTTCGCCGTTGCCCCTTGGGTTTTTGCCGCGCGCGCGTATGTCCTTTCTTCCTTTTTGACTGCTCCGCCGCCTGTGCGCCACGACGTGGGTCGTGGGGTGTCTTCCTTGGATGTATGACATGTATCTCGTGGTTTGCAATTTTGCGTCGTGGAATTGATGAGGATGTGTTCGAGATTTGTGTTTGAGTCCTTTCGGTGTTGCGACTGTAACTCGCCTGAAACGACAAATATGGGGAAGGTTTTATGGGTTCGCTTCTTTGCTGTCTATCATTTTATTGATTACTGCTCCCTCGTCTAATTTTATATGATATAATTTTTTAATTATCTTATCCATAAATATAGTTCATATTTTCTCTGTCCACAAATATAGATCACCGAAAATTCCGTGTGATTAAGCTTTTCAAGTTTTAACTATTAATATATGTTAAAGTATATAAATTAACTACATGAAAATAATACCATTAGATTTATCTTACAAAATTCTTTTATAATATATATTTTTATTATTTTTGGTAGTATATTATAATAATAAATTATAGTCAAAGTCTTGCATTGCAGACCGTAGAAAGTCAAAAACGACCCACATTTATGGACGGAAGGAGTATTTTATATTTTAATGTAAAATTAATACGATATTTTCCTTCATACCTATAATAAATACACATCTTTACTTGCTATTCTTTACATACATATATTGAATATAATACTTAGATATAATAATTAGGGATAGTCTAGTTATTTTCACTGTCTTATTGATCTACATAGTAAGAAAAAATACGTCTTATAAAATTTGGACAGGTTAGTACAATTTTACTCAAAATTAGTTATTTGCTATTAGGTCATTGCTGGTAATTCGTCACAACTAACAACCACTACTATTGTACTCATCAGCAGGTAGATCGATTTGATTCTTCCACTATGCAACTGGGATCTGCATGGGCCCATGAAAGCCGCTAGCTACAAGGCCTCGTGTTAGTTAAAAGTTCCCTGGAAATACATGTGCTCAAGGAGGATGCAACACTATTTCTAGCCTTAAACAACCTATCCCAGTTGTACAGTGAGCAGCCTTTTAATAGGTCCAAAATTTTAGGTGCTCCGTCGAGCGAGCAGCCCATCTATCTCTGCTCTACCTGTACACTCCCTACCAACCTACGATTCCATACAACAGGTATACCCAGCTGATTCTGATATGGAGATGCATGCACTCACATGGTCGATGCATTATTAACAACGTAGTTAGCCTAAGCTTAAAATAATACTGCTACTACAAAGGTGCAAGCTCCCTTGACACGAGGACGTATAATTTGTGCCTTAAAAAGACTAGATGGCATTGGTATATACTAAGCTCTTCGGAGAGGAGTAAGAGCAACCACTAGTGATCGAGGAGCTAAGACTTAATTCGTGAAGCCGGTTCAAGAGTGTTTAGGCTATTCTCAATGTAGATTAGTGAAGACCGGCAAGTCTTCGATACCACGGGAAAAATATCGCGCATCCATTTGTGGTTATTTCTTATCCCTTTTAGTGATTGCATTTATATCTTGGCAATTGTCATATATTATTGTGCTTGTAGTTAATTGCCTTCTTTATTTGGAGTAGTGCCTTAGGATCACTAAATTAAATAGATTTGGTTCATCTAGTATACTTACCTAGTGATTTATTGTTATTAGTTTTTAAAAAGGTAAGAATTTTTATAACTTCCTATTCACCCCCCTCTAGTCGGTCATTCTTGATCCTACACGCGGCGCAAAGCCGGAGGCAGTTTGGCATGTGATGCCAGGGGCGATATGAAGCCGGAGGCAGTTCAGGGCACATAACAAAGCCGGATGGGGTCCAGAGTGAGCAGTTCTGGATGGGGTCTAGAGAAAGGAGCGGTCCTGAACGGGGTTCGGAGGCGGTCCAGGGACCGAGGTCGACGACAGTGCAGAGCGAGCAAGGCCGGGCATGGTGCAAACCCGGAGGGGGCGCATAGCCGAACAAGGTCCAGAGCGAGTGGTTCTGGACAGGGTCCGAGGCCGAGAGCGGTCCCAGACAAAGTTCATAGGTGGTCTGGGGACTGAGGTCGATGATGATCTGGAGCAAGCCCGGCCAGGCGACGTGCAAAGCCGGAGGTGGTCCAAGGCACGACACTGTTGATGGTCTAGAGCAAGCAAGGCTAGACGTGGTGTGAAGCCAAAGGTAGTGCGGGGCGCGATGCTGGGCATAGTGCGAAGCTTGAGGTGGTCTGAGGCACAGAGCTGGACGGGGTCCAGAGCGAGCGGTTCCAAATAGGGTATGAAGTTGGGAGTGGTCTCGGATGGGGTATGGGGACCATGGTCGACAGTGGTCTAGAGCGAACGAGGCCAGCCACTAAGCTAAGTGGAGGCGGTCTAGGACACGACACCAATGATGGTCTGGAGTGAGCGAGTCTAGGCATAGCGTGAAGTCGGAGATGATCTGGGGACCAGAGTCAGAGGTGGTCCGAGGCACAAGGTTGGACGGGGCCCTGAGTTGAAGGTGGTCTGATGATCCACAGTCGAGGGCAGTCCAAAGATCAAAGTAAGAGGCAATTAGACAATCTAGAGCTAGCATGGGCTGCCAGTACTTCATTGCTTTCAGTGTACCCATGTACGAGGCCACGACCAGTCGACCAAAGCCCAGCGATGGTGGCACTAGGAACAAGTAGGCTAGGAGTGAGTGGAAGAGAAAGAGAGGGGAGGGAAGGGGTGGCCGAGCGCATGAGATGATGGAAGGATACAGAGAGAGAGGGATAGAGAGAAGGTGGAGAGCAAACCGGCAATGGGCTAAAGTTAATGGACCGGGTAGGCATTAGGCTAAGGGGAAATTGGTTGGTAGGAATACACTGTAACAACCATACACCTAGATATATTTAGAGAGATATATAAATGCATGCACACCTACATAAGAGCAAATAGGTATATATACATATAAATGGATATATATATATATATATATATATATATATATATATATCAAAGGCACCATGGTGCGTAGACTCCATGATCGCCTTTTTATCCAGGATTAATTCGGTATGCCAAATCAATGACTTACTTTCCAAATCGATGCATTTTTTGAATTAATGAATGCTAATGTGTTTGCCTGATATATTATATACCATTGAACTTACACGTATCTAAAAGCAATTCAAAGCCAAGGAGGCCTGGTGCTTCATTTCAGTGTCCTACACGCACACGGCTGTGCTAATGAGCGCATGCTACGTGCGGGTCACTGGTCGCACGCGTGACCTGCCTTCTTGGTGCGGTTCATGTGTAACTCGGTTGGTGCGTAACTTCATGAATTATATATGGTAACTTTTGTGTATGGGATAGTAACTTTGTAAATATAAGTAACTTGATGAATTATATAGATGATAACTTTATATTTAGAAGATGGTAACTTTTCATAATTAACAACCCCACTAAATTCAGAAAAATGGCACGTGGTACCACATGTGAAGGAGGGATGGGGTGCAGGTCTAATGTGTGTAAGAATTGTAAGTAACTCCATAAATTACAGATGATAACTTGATATGCATATGATAGTAATTTTACCATATTTAACAAACGCTAGTAACCGTTCGTGGGGTGGGATGATAGGGCTATTGGCTGATTGGGTCAGTTAGGGGCGTGCACTTATTTTACGAGTAGCCACTGAATAGTACTTGTATATATACACGTGTATCTAGTCATTCGCACTTGAGCAGTAATTTACCAACAAACAACAAAATGTCCAATACATCCCTTAGATTAGCCCACACACTCTAACGCTAGTAAAATAACAACAAAAGATGGATATAAGATAGAATGTAATTATAAATACCGCAATCAGTTTAATTGATCAAAGCATCGCCATAGAAACACATCGGCATGATGCATTTTCTTGTGTTCTCGTAAATTAAGACATAGCTACATGTTAATTATAGGTAACTATCCGAGCCAAGAGAAAAGACTCCATCTGAGTGTGTTTGAACTTGAGAACCACTACCAAATCCTAGGCAAGCATGCCTTTGATCATTTTATTAGAGTAATTTTGCATAAAAGTTATTTTATGGTAGATTAACATCATTCTGTGCATAAAATGAACTTCGGAAGAAATCATATATGTCTTATGATAATAATGATGAAAATGGAATGGTAAGTAGTCGAAAGAGCCACTGTCCTACATGTAAATAATATATGGGTGGGGGTGCCCAGGAAAGAAAAGATAGTGACAGGTGTGGGGCTCTCTATGTATGGATATGATATAAAGATAAACCAACTCTCACTTGTGTAACAAGTTGTATTTATCATATCGATCATGGAACCATCGAAGATGGGTAGAGCACAATTACCTTATTAAATTACTGCACACTACACATAGGTAAGGAGTATATGATTGTAAGGGTGGGTAAGGCTAGAAAGGGCAAAACCTAGACGTCTATAAGTAGAGCGGTGGAGTGCAAGTGAAGGCAAAACCAGCCTAGCATAATGGCTAGGGAATAAAGAAAAGTTGTCATAACATACCAAACACGAGTCAAATTAAGTTGGGGAATAAAAAAAATACTCCAATACATTCCTTAATAATTTTGAAGATATCCTTTTTATTCCTTTTCCTGGAAAAATGAAGTACTTCTTCTTTCAAGTACAAGGAGAGTTGGTGAAAGTTCACGAATCCTCATCGATCATTGATACATCTAAATAACCTAGTAGTATATTAACAATTGAACTACCAAAGATTGGCTGATGTCCAGCAAAAGTCAGCACCTAATACTAACTTCCTAAAGACCCTCGCTTTTCAACAAATTAAAAAAGCACTTGGCCATTTGATCAGGTTCAAATGGTGGAGCTCAATGCATGATGCTAGCTACAAGCAAGCCCCGAACGCGACAAGAGGTTGCCGGTCTAAACAAGCCTCGATCACATGAGGTTTATATTATCAGGTTAATTAAATGCCGTCATTTGGATAAAGCACTGTCATTAAAGAAGAGGAGTAGTCAAGGGCTCAACACACTATGGCCCTGTTCTTTGCGGCTTCTAAAAGCCGCTTTTAGTTTTTACTACAGTAATTAACTTTTAAACGGAGTATTTTTTTAAGATGAAGTCTACAAGTTAATTGTAGTACACGTTAAAAAACTAATATCTGTATCATCAAAAATTGCAAGTGAGTATCTCTCTTTTCGCAATCTCTGTCGTAAATAGCCAAAAAGCCATCGACCGCAGCCAAAAGCCATCAACCGCAGCCAAAAAAATAGACCCTATATATGTCCACTCGCCGTACTAATTTACACGTCGATCGATCACAGTACGAGGCAGGAGAGGAGGTTTGCTTTCGTGATACTCGTAGGCCCAAGCTAGATGGATCGAGTCGGTCGAGCACGGCTTTCTTCTTTTTAGCTTATTAGCGATTTTTTTACTGTTTTTTAAAAAATATTATTTATTAAACTAATAAATTAAAATCAAAAGTTATAGACGTAACACAAAAACAGGCCCTCTCCATGAAACACTACTACCTCTCCATTCCGCTCGTTTCAGTTTTTTTTCAGTTTCAGCTTCTAACTTTAGCTTTTTTTCACTATTCAGTAATTCGTCTTTTTCTGAAGTTTTTTAGATTTTTTAGGTTTTTGTATTTTTCTTTTTTTCTGTATTCTTTTACATTGTCTATCATGGGCTAGCATATTTTTTATTTTTATATTTTTTTAAATTTAATTATACTTAAAAAATCAAATTAGTTACAATAAAATTATAATTACAAATCAGAAGTTATCATTAAAACAACGCCCCTACTAACAGTAGTTCTCATCTGATCATGCATTGGCCTTTCCTTATCACCAAGATCGATGTACGTACTAGCAATTCGCTGTCACACGTATAGGTGTAAAATTAATTTTGCTGTCATGCCATCTTGTCGTGCTTCCTTCAAACCGTAGAAACGAAATGGAGTACAGCAGGAAGCTTTGTCACATGCGTGTATTTACACCCGGACACGTTTGGCCTGGGGCTAGCAAACACTTGAAGGAAACGTTTGACCTGTAGCTGGCAAGTTCCGAACGACTTTTGTAGGACCAGTGCCATAACACAGGGTGAATGATATTTATAAATTTTTTTAAGTATTCATTAATTATTTACTTTAATAGCTATAGAGCTATAAAGATTAGAATTAAAAATAAAAAAAAACAACACACTCAAAAACCTAGGAAAAACTCTCATTTCCTCACCAGTCTGACCACCGCTGAGAGTGCGATCCGATCGATGGGTAGTCTGACCGGCAAAGCACCGATAGTCTGACTGGCTTGAAACCAGCAGTTTAACCGATGCCCGATTGGACTAGGCCTAGGACAGTCTGACCGCTCTCATGTTCATAGAATAGAAAATCAGCCTAAAGCAAAAATAAAAAAAAGATACAATTCCCAAGATCCTTAATCAAATGAGATGAAACCTTACATGTGTCTTGCTGATGGTCTCAGAAACCTATTCCATCCAAGAATCTTGGTCAAAGTTTCAACATTTCCCAAAGACAAGCAAAAGTGAACTAAAACTAAGCAACCTTCAAAATTTTCATATATGACTTACTCGTGGGTAAAGGATGACCTAGAAAACTTTAGATAATTTTTCACATGTTACAGCAAGTTATTTTTCTCGAAGACTCAAAGCAAAGATCTTGGGTTCAAGAAATCTCGAGATGAAATCAAATCCAAGTAAAACCGAGTAATTTTGAGAACTTACAAGATCATATGTCTAGATAGATGAAAATGGATTTACATGAATCATCTCCATCACTTACATATTTTTGACACACAACAAGATAAAGAAGAGAAGAAAAGAGATCAAAACCAATAAGATCAAGAGCAAATCAACCAAATTAAGACGACACTATGATTGATAAACAAAGTTTGATCTATTACTACTTGAGAATGAAAATTTTACAATTACTCTACCTAGAGGATAAGAAAGCACACCACTTATCTCACTCTTCTAACCCTAATCTTAGAATACAAGGTTGAAATGAGAGATGATTGGATGGTTAATTTGCAAGTACCCATTCCAACCCGTTAAATAGATGAAGTAACCAGATCACATCTAACTCTAATGAATACTATCAACTAGCATATTTGGGATAAACTAGTTAACTCCACATAATATGGATGTTACTCACACACTTAACTCAAGCACGCTTTTCACAACATATAAGGCTAAATCTAGTAAGTTTTAGCCTTTGATCCACTTCAGAAGTTTTAACTTTTGATCCACTTGATCTTCTCGGCATCTGCTTGACCTAAATTGCTTTCCTAGACACCACTTAATTGTTGTGGCTTTGATCTATATGGTTTTCGATATTTGGCAAGCTTACAAAATACATTTTCTTGACCCAGTTTTAATCTTCCCTTATAAGTAATCATCATGCATACCACGTGTAGGTGTACCACTGATTTGCCATGTATTGGCAAGTCTCTCCCATTCCAGTTCCATCGAATCATGCCTCACTTGAACCATCAAGTCATTTGATACAACCCGTCGTTTGAACCTTCTCTTTAACATCATTCTGGGTCTTAGCTCCTCCCGAGTGTAACCACGATTCTTGCTGCTGATCATAGTTGACTCCAAGCCTCTCTACACATCTAAAAATAAAAAAAATATTTCTAAATATAAGTTCTTCACAAATTAACCAACGTTAGTCAAAACATATTTCATACAATATAAATATAATGACCTATATCCAAACAAATCAAACCATAATCAAATTCCCAAAAATCATAAAACTAGACGAATTACACAACCTTATTGGTTATACCGTTTACAACTATCAGTCAGACCGCTGAGCTTAGTTGATCTGACCGGCTTCTTGATAGAACACTCTCTAAAAAATGTGCAAATTGAGCGAAATTTAAATTTCTATTCTACATACTTAGTAATGATTCATCACACAAAATATTAAATCTTCTGACATGGTCTCTCACCTATCTGCAGTCTATCCTTAAGTAGTAGCTGACTAGCTGCGGCGGCAATCATTCCGCCGTCCCAAGTTGTTTGGCGAGATGCGGGATGACCGATTAATGGCTGCGTGGGGCGAGCTTTTGCGTGTAGTGAAGACACTGTGATCGATCGCGATCCAAACGAGAGTTTGAAATTTGGAAACCTGTTCCAACGCAGGTACGTATTCCGTTGAAAAGGAATACGAGTTTGAAAGGATGGTTGAAGGGTTCTTACTTTCTAAAATGGAGTTTTAGGTATTTGCCACATCAAAGAACGCACTTTCATAATTTGCCACCGTACAACATATATAATTTGTTGCTTGCCACTCTGAACATTGTAAAAAAAAACCACATTTTGCTCTATTTTTTTTAACGAATTAAAGCACTTTCCATCAGTTTAATTCTCGAATTTAGCAAAATTCTAAACTAAACACTACAGAATGAATTCCCGTATCTCAAACGCTCAAACAGTGCTTAAACTAAACAGTCCAGGACAATATGTACATGCATGTATTTGTGATGTGTGTGTGCGGCAAGTCATCTCCGAAGATTACGACTTACGAGTGCACAAGCGTGCGCGCAACACGTCAACACCACACTAGCTGGTAGACAAACCGAGGTCGCGGCTTCTCGCCAAAAGCGTTGCATGCCATGCGACGCGACCGCCTGCCCGCGATGGCATCACCGCGCTACCCAACGATGAGAAAGCTACTTGTCTACTTATTGCATGTTTTTTTTAGTTTTTTAAAATGATTTTTAGTTTTTGCTATAGTACTAACTTTCAAATTGAGTATTTTTTAAAATAGAATCTACAAGTTAATTATAGTACACGTTAAAAGCTCAACATCTGTACCATCCAAAATCACAAGCGATTATCTCTCTCCGTAATTTCTGTCGTAAACAGCTAAAATTCAAAACTTTCAGCCAAAAACCAAAAGCCGCAGCTTAGAGTCAGGTGAAATGAGAGTAAATACTACTTTGTACCAAGTAGTTTATCTCTTATTTTAATTTATATTAGAGTTAATTTATATTTTTCACTTTGCATAAGGTAGGTCAAATAAAATTTTATTCTGCACTAGCCAATCAATTCCAGTCCCAATCAAAACAATCAAATTGAAGAAATAGAGTAATCAAAATTGTGTATACTGACTTGTCTTTATATAAAGCTTGTTTGAGCCAAATAAGGTTAGGCTAGTGTAAAGTAAAATTTTATATGGTCCATCATGGTACAAAGTAAAAGTATGGATTAATCTTTATGCAAAGTAAAACAAGTGACAAGTTACACGGTACAAAATACAATTTACTAAAAATCAAAAGGAAGACCTTAAACCGCTCATAGGTGGATTCCACGTTAGTGGTACTAATGCGGTTCAACGAGGGCTTATAGCTTTTGGCTGAAATTTTTGAATTTTAACTGTTTACGATAGAGATTACGGAGAGAGAGATACTCATTTGCGATTTTAGATGGTACAGATGTTGGGCTTTTAACGTGTACTATAATTAACTTGTAGACCCCATCTTAAAAATATACTCTGTTTGAAAGTTATGTACTGTATCAAAATCCAAAAACCGTTTTGAGAAGCTGAAAAGAACATACCTATTGCGACACCTCGGCTCTCTTACTAACAACCAGAGTTTTATTTCCAATAATTAACGGTGGATCAGGTGAGTTATCTGTGTAAGATTTTTATAAAATTTTGTAGCATTTAAACCTCACAACATTTGTGAGCCTTGAGATGACTAGAATACTCAATTTTCCTCGGTCTAAAAAGAGAGAAAAGGTTTATAACATGAAGGTGTGATAAATAACAAAAGGAAGACTAGAATACTCAATTGAGCCTTGACATGAAGGTGTGGTTTTATAACAAATCTAGTAATTTCATTTTGACACGACAAATCCAAATATTTCACGCATATTAGAGGTCAAAGTTTTAAATTTTTGGCCGTACACGTTCTAAAACGATATCTACGACAGAACAGATGAGCACCATATTTTCAGATGTCACACGATGAATTAACATGCTACTAGCTCCTGAAGATAGATTCTCAATAGATGTTTGCTTTTGGGCTCATGTAGGTGTTTGATGAAACAAACATAATGGTTGGTATGCGAACCAAAAGGAGCGATATGATCTGGTAATTGACGAGTAATAGTAATAGAAGCTTCATGTCGGAGAAAAGAGAGAGAGAAGGGAGTGCTATTAGCAGCCTCTCTATCAGGAGTTCTGGACTGGAATTAACAGTTCAGGTTCGTGCCAGCTCAACTTTAATGGAGGTCCATTTCCTGTCCTGGACCAGTGTAGCTCAGCCGAGGCCAGGTGACACAATAAATCGATATTTATTTGTGCATGAACACTACGGAGCATTTTTGGATTTGGTAGGTTTTGACCAACAAATCCTTTGGAAGGTATGTCTCATGAGAATGTGATTCTAATTAATCCTCTCATTTCAAGCTAAATACAAACTAGGCATACTAGTTTCTATTAGTTCCGAATTCTCCAGATCTATTGTACAGTGACCCAAGTGTCATTAGTGATTATGGTTTCTTGACCGAAAGGAGAAAAAAGAAGTCCAAATTTCTCTGCTTTTAGAATCTAGCTAGCTAGTGGGCGACGCATCTATTACTGGGACCTTTGCTTCATGCAAACCTACAAATGCAGCTCAATAATTAAAGCAACTCTTCGTTCTCCTCACCTCTCTCTCCTCCTCCTCTGACCTGGTCTCAAACAACTTCAGAATTATAGATTTTAAAAGTTGACTTTCAAAAAGAGTAACTTTTTAAGGTGTTTTCTATAAGCTATTTATAAGAGTAACTACAGAAGTCGCTTTGAACGAAGTGACTTCTCAACGCGAGTGTTCTTTACTCCTTAAATCTTTCTCATAATCAGTCAAAAGTTACAGCACAAAAAAAAGAAGCAAAGACGCCAATACTTTTGAACAGGGCCTCTGTCTGACGTTGATGATGCCCCTGCAGCCAGGAACCTTAGCACACAAAGTACACTCTCATATAACCAATCCCCAGATATGAATATGTGATAAAAACTAAGATCCTGATCGTTTCGATTTTTTTCGGTTTCAGCTTCTAGTTTCAGTTTTTTTTCACTATTCACTACACTATCTACGAACTCAGTTACAGTGTTTTTTCAGCCAGCTACAGTGTTTTTTCAGCTAAAAACCAAAAGCCATCGTTATTCCGATCACCCTCTAACTAATCCCAAATGACCATAACATATTTAATAATCGAGTTGCATTTCCTTAACCTGAAGATTAAGTTACAAGTACAGCAATTATTAGTTAACAGCTAAGCACAGATACCTACCGTACAATCATGATCAAGTTAATAGTATGTGCCAACCATTAAGGCATGTTTGGAGGCATCTCAAAAGAAATAGTACAATTCATATAAGAATTTAGAAAAACTTACACATTCCAAACGACTCTGGTTATTTAGCTGTAGTGGTGTTACTGGTTTGCCGTCTAAATTCCGAGTTGACGATCAGAGTTTGGTTCTCACCGAATTGCATATTAGGTGCGTAATACATGCGGATTTTCTAAGATTAATGTCTCAGGCATCTTGCTGCTAAATCTTAAGATGATTCTGTTACCCAAATCCTTCAAGTTAATACTATCTCTCTATGATTCTGTTCCGTATCAAGTCGATGGTGCAGTGCACTGTACAAAAGCTGGTGTGGTGGCATGGTGCGACTGTGCGTGGTTATTGCACATGCCATGCACGTGCCGGACACCATGTAAAGTACGGATCCAGCTGCGAGCCCTGCAAGGAGGACGTACGGTGAAAAATACAGATACAAGCGGACGTTCGTATTGGGTTTTGATTGTAAATAAATAGTAATAGGTGATATAATTGCAGGGACGGATCCACAGGGTATACCGGGTGGGCCACGGCATACCCTGGGGCCGCGGGTCATTTACATACCCTCATTTCCGCAGACCCTAAATCTCGCCCGGGCTCCAACCCCACACCCCGCCCCACGCGCGGCCTCCCCCGCCCCACTCCCCAACCCCCAGCCCCAGCCCCGGCCTCCCCCATCGCCAGTCCTCCCCCTTCCTCCCTCGCCGCCCCTCCTCCCCCGGTGGCCCGGTCCCCCGCCGCCTCCCCCCTTGGGCCCCCTCCCCAGTCCCCCTTCCTCCCCGGCTCCCCCGCCGCCCCCTCCTTCCCCCTCTGGCCTCCTCCCCTTCCTCCCCCCCCCCTCCGGTCCTCCTCCGTCGCTCCCCGCCGCCTCCTCCCGGCCGGTCCCCACCTCCACCGCTCCCGCCGCCTCCCCCCCCCTCCTCCCCGCCGCCCCTCCTCCCCTTCTCCCCCCCTGCCCCCCTCCCCTCCTCCCCGACCCCGGTCCCCACCTCCACCGCTCTCCGCCACCTCCCCTCCTCCCCCTTCCTCCGGTGCCACACAGCCACAGTAAGTGTGCCGTGAGATACTGGCATTTTGTGATTCTTATTATGCAGTTAATGTTGCGGTGGATGCAGTCTCCGCTACCATCTTCTACACCCCGACTACTTGTTCTATCGAATTAGAGAGCTGCAGGAGAATTTCAAGCTCCGTATCATCTTGTGCCATGTTGATGTTGTAAGTTTCAATAACTTGACAAACATATTTTGCTTTTCCCAGGACATGCAGTTAGAGACATCTCAGAAAGTAAATTAGTAACCTCCATTTTATGTGCTTACTGCTTAGGAAGATGTAGCAAAGCCTTTACATGAAGTTACAAGGACCACGCT
Organism: Melocanna baccifera; assembly: GCA_036346265.1. NCBI lineage: Eukaryota > Viridiplantae > Streptophyta > Magnoliopsida > Poales > Poaceae > Melocanna > Melocanna baccifera. Next base: position 6,299,618 of record CM070683.1, on the reverse strand, counting down.
GCTACATGACTGCGCCCTCCTGTGTGGTTGGAGGTATTATTCTGTAACATTCTATGATTCTAATATGTTGGGATTATGTAACATTCATGTTCTATTTCTGTTCTCTTTGTTCAATACATGTTCCTAATCCTGTACTGTTAATAGTGTTATATGAGTTCTCTATAACCACAAATGTAATTATGAGATCTTGTTTTGGCTCTTTTGCCTCTGAAATAGAACTCGGACTGTGTATTGCTGAATGAGAGTCCCATTAGCTAATACTTGTTGGGTATTTTGTGTGCAAAAATTTAAATTCAGCAATGAATGCACGTATGTGTGACATGCTAATGGTTTTCCATTCTGCAAAGTGGAGAATTCTATAGTAACAACATGATGATGTACTGGTATGATTTAAAAGGTTTGTGAATTTGTTCTCTAACCAAACTGTTTTCTCTTGTAGCCTGGAGGAATGTGGTCGGTACTTGGAAACTATTAAAGTTTATGAAAACAAGTCAGCTGACAGCATTCGCGAGCACATGGATAATGACTATTTATCACGGGTATGCTTGCTTCCTAGACACCCTTGCAGGTACTACGTAGTTTGATCTATCTAATTGGCTGGTCTAGGCAAAATTGATAACTACATTTGAGTAATTATGGTTTACGAGAAAATTTAGTGCTTATATACCGAATTACGGTGTAAAATTTAACAATTATTTACCGAATTGGCAAATGGTTTTACCGAATTGCATATGAAAATTTTGGTGCGGCATACCCTTTGGTAAAATCCTGAGTCCGCCACTGTATAATTGGATTTTAGAAGGATAGGCAAACAGTTGAAAAAGTAAGGAAGAGATGTGTGCGTGAAACAGAAATAAGAGGAGTGGGATGTATGATGCACCCGTGACCTTCTGGCTTATCCCTCGAACGAGAAGATAGCGAAAAGAGTGAAAACGTCGTTTTGAGATGACGAATGCTTATATTAACTTTTTGCTTTTTTTAAGCAGAAGATAGTACGAATAGAGCCTAAAGCGAATGCAAAAAAAAAAGAGTTCGAAAAACTGCAAAAAAATTTCTTTGGCAGGCATGGCATGCAACGACCACTTAATAATGCACGGATACGGTACCTCTGTACGTATAACCACAGTAGCCACACGACGTACACCGGTACAGCATGCAGTGCGTACGTACGATAACATACTGTATGCTCTGCCGTAGTACACACGGCGCACACGCTTATGCTACGCGCATTGCAAGACGGCGACGGCGACGATCGAGTTCGCTCCAGTAGTTGAACGTGCAGACGGAAATAGTTTAGGTAGGTGCAAAGTATATAGAGATAAATTCAGTCCCATCGCAGCAAGCAGCTTGCAGCGTGTTGTAATTACACCAGACCTCCATTAAAGTATGAGGCGGCTGCACTTTGCAATCACATCCTCCTTGTTCAAACCATCTATTATGCATGAAACGATTTGTTTTTTTAGACCATATGACCCTGCCTTTTATCATGAAATGAGTTGTAGATAGTGTTATATGAGTATTACTGTATTAGTGAAAGATCCTGTACATATTCGATAAAAATCCAACTTGCCAACCATGCAGCCAGTACAAGTCACAAAAACAGTGCGAAATTCGTTTGTCAAATTTGGCTGTTGGGAGATGTAGACGTCATCCATATTATTACCATCCTTTTGACGTGAATTAGAGTAGATCCTTATTCTTTCTTTGCTCGAGTTCGATTGGGTTGACTGAAGACTAGGTTTTCAGTTTGTGCTACATGGCTGTTTTCAAACGTACGTGGACGTGATCCATACTACTACCAGCCTTTTGACATGTGAATTATAGTAGACCACATTATTCGTTCTTTCCTTGCTTTCTTTATGTTACCGATTGAGTTGACTGAACACTAGGTTTTCAGTTTGTACTGTATAGAATAGTGGTTATCCTGCTCAAATCTGATGAAAGAGGGAAACTGATACTAGTCTGAAAGTGAGAACCATGGGTTTATTTCCTTGTTTTAATCATGCTAGTAAGGTAGGCATATTCATATTGACTTCTGCTTTTGATTTTTACTGCTTTTTTGGCTTTTTTTGCTTCAACTTCTAGCTTCTGTTTTTTTTCACTATTCAGTATTTCGTCTTTTTCTGAATTTTTTTTAGATATTTTAGGCTTTTTTATATTTTCTTTTTTTTCCCGTGTTCCTTTGTATTGTCCCTAATAGGTTAACATATTTTTTCTATTTTTACATTTTTTTAAATTAATTATGCTCAAAAAGGCAAATCAGTTACAGTAAAAAAAAGCTAGCTACAGTGAAATTTCAACCAAAAGTCAGAAGTCATTGCTAAAACGAGCGCCCCTAGAAAAACTAAAAACCAATATGAACATCTAATTTCTGGAAGTGGTTTCTCCACTCCTCTAGCTTCGGGATAAAGCAGAGAGTCACGGGTACATTACTCACCCTATTTATCTCACTCCAATTACACATATTCATCTTTCACTCACTTTTTACACTACTCGTCCCTTCCTAAAAGCCACTTTTTTCAGTTACTACTATTTATTTCTAGTCAAAAGTCATCAGTAAAAACCAATACGACCATCCAGTATTATCATATGTTCAAAGTTCAATTTGCAAAAAAAAAAAGATCATTTCTTGGTACGATGAATTGATTGCAGATCAAGTTCCTGCACTACATGTGACGCATCTCAAGGCACATATACTCCGCATAAATTGCCCTCATCAACTGGCGAAGTGGTGAGTATTGTTTGACCGTCCATCTAGATGTGGTCCTGTTTCCTGACAGCCACTCCCCCTTGAATCTTTTTTATCAAATGCCGCAGCATTATTTACTCCCGATGGAGTACGAAGCAGTGGCGCCTCCTTATATAATTGACTAGTCCATCAAAAGCCTTTTTATTAGTTAGTTACATTAAGATCACGTCTGTTTCAGCCGAGTTCTATAGCAAGTCCGCCATTGCACGCGTTTCCTTCGAAGTACCTGGACGATTCAATTGCCGCAATTAGATGCAAACTTCCTGTACAAACACACAGTGACAGATGGAAAACGAGAGAGAGAGAGAGAGGCAAGCAAGATCACGTCACCAGGGCACCAACCCCTTGAAGCCGAAAGCCCCCGCTGAAATCTGAATGAAACGCTCGAAACGAGAAGAAATCTTTGTACGTCGCGACGAGCCGGTGTCCGTAGTAGCTTCTATTTGAAAATTATAAACATCTAGTTTTTTAAAATGATTTCTTTACTTTTTTTTTTACTTTCGTCTCGCTTAGGTTCAAGCCAGAGAGAGAGAGAGAGAGATCACACGTTGGATGTTCCTGTCATCGTGACGAACAGATTAGGCGTGAGATGCACGAAATTGGGCCCATCAGTAGCACCAGCACTGTTCTTGGGCCGAATTCCAGTTCCATCTCAGAAACTAATCTTTTGACTTTGGACCCTGACAAAGCAGAAAATAAGAGGGGTGTGATAAGACCAGCAGAATTCAGCATAAACTTGCCGATGTTTGTTTCAGTCTCAGGTTGTACTACTATTGTACAAGGCCTGCTTACTAGAAGACGCTCAATTAAGCTTAATAAGTTATAGATTATGACCTATTTTTACTGTAGCTAACTTATTTTATATTATAGATGATAGTGACTTATTTGATATAATTAAATTTAAAAATTTTAAAAATAAAAAATAAATTAGTTTATCACGTACAATACAAACGAATACAGAAAAAAGAACTGACAAAAAAAATCAAAAGCCGAAAAGTTAAAAAAAGACAAAAATTTAAAAATAATAAAAAATAAATCAGAAATCAGAAGAGCGGACTTTCATAGTACAGAGAACGTCGCAAAAAGAAAACACTAGACTCCTGGTACAATTGCTACTACTGATAGTTAAGCCTTGCAGACGCCAGAAGCCGACAGGTTGCCACCGCCAATGCATTCTACTGCGAAACACTGGTCTGAAGAGGCAAAGCACTTTCGACTTCAGCTTCCTTCACTTCTGCGGAGCGCTCTGCGACGACCTTTGACATCCCAAACATCTGCACAGTAGATGGAAAAGCATAAAACACATGAAAAATGCAGGATGAGGAAAGAGGCAAGTTTCAGTGTGTTAGCGCAGCTGACCTTCTGAATGCTCTTCTTGAAGCAGGTCTTGTGTTCATCCATGGAGGCATGTATGAACTCGTCGATGTGCTCTTTCAGATCTTCGATGAAGGTGACGTCGTCAGTTTTTTTCTTGCGGCATGAAGCCATGGCAGGGTTTTTCGGAATAGATGGTGGCGAACCTTCAGATTGGGTATTGCTGGAATCCATCTTAACGCTAAAACAAACCACAATTAAAAAGTTGGTATACAAATTCCGAAAAAGAGATCAAGATAGCATGGATCTGGAAGCAAACTTGTGCATATCTGCAGCCAGTTTACACACTTTTATCAGGGAAGGTATTTAAATGAGGAATATAAATGTTCATACGATAAAGAACATATGCAACTTGACACATTTGAGTTGATTACCACAACCATTAATCGAGAGGTAAGTAATTTACTTGAACAAAAGCCATAAAGAAGACAACTCTGGAAAGCCTTAAAAATTGAGAAAGTGCAACATAGAAGTTATGAGACAGCAGTAATCTACTTGTGAGGGGCTTCGGAAGGAAGGCAAATATGTGATGCAAAACTGATAGACAAAAAAAGATGGAAGAGAGCAACCATTAATTTGAAATCCTTTCACTTAGAATGCACCATAGAAAGATTGTAGGAAAAAAAGTGGCACAAAATGATTGACATAACATTAACATACCACCTTAATCGTCCATATGGCATGCATGAGGTTACAGAGATTAAAAAAAGTAATATAACTAACGACAGCACCATCGTGAAATTTTGCTCTATCTAAAACACTGTTTGCATCCAAGATGCTTCAGACATTCCCCAATAGGAGGATGCAAGACAGAGATAGCATGACACGTACATAAGTTCCAAACATTATCACCTAGTACAGGCACACAAGAAGCATTGAACATTCAACATATAGTAACTGCAAGACATCAATCCTTGTGTGATATAACAAGCTTAATGTTGAATTCTAGATTCGATGAATTATATGTTCTGATATATATCTCAGGCCTAGCAAACTAATCCATGCAAAAAATAAAGATCCCAGCATATTCTTGACATAGCAAAAAGAGCGTCCATAGCAGATCATCCAATGTCTTTTCCTTCAGAAATGGTCCTAACATAGTGTCTCTTAAAATAACAAGGATGACCAACACAGGCAGCATCAGTTTAAGCACCGCAAAGCTTATGCTAAATTATTTAAGACTAGTAAACCACACATTAAGCGCAGTGCTCGATTAAATGGATCGAACTACAGTACTGCGCCATGTAGAATTTACTGGTGCAGAAATTTCGTTAGTATGCTTCAGTAAACTGTAAGGTAATACCCCCATGGCATGCTACCAGCTGCTGTTACCATAACACCACCGACGCAATAATAGTTTTTACGTTTCAACCACTCTAATCCGGACACACAAGTAAATTCGCAAATTAAATGTTCCAGTCCCACAGGAATTTCGACGAACAACTCGCGAGCATCCTGAAAACAAGCAATCGCGCACGTTTACCATAAAAAAACGCTGAGCCTGCTGCGCCCGCCGCAGATCCTACTACTGTAGAAAAAAGAAAACGACCCGCCGACTTCACCCTGCAGGCTCACACGCCCTATTCGACATGATCTACGCACTAGCCGCAACAGCATCACAAGGAAAGGAGTAGATAGGCTTGGTAGGGTTGGTCAGATTCTCCTTACCTTGGGGAAGCAGCGGGGATCGGTCCGGAAGAAGCGAGGGCGCCTTCGTCAGGAGGTTGGTGAGGAGAGAGGGGATGGCGAGTTGGCGAGCCGAGGAAGAGGCGTTGTTTTCTTGGAGGAAAGGGAGCTTCCCTGGTTTTCTTTCTTGCAGGATGGGAAACAACGGGAGAGCAGAGCACACGGGAAGGGAAGCCCAGAAGTTTCCAGATGGTCGTGGGCCTTTGGGTCCATGAACACGAGCTGGTCTGGCCCGGAATTGAGCCCAGTAGTACCATCATGTCCAGTATCTGTCCCTCTGCCATCCGGTATATATACACAGAAACATGCGCACATGTCGTATTGTATCCCTCAAAATACCGTACATGGTCTCCAGCAGTGGGCAGTAGGCACAAGACCAGCAGCAACGATTGTTCCGTGCTGGATCTGCTCCGTTCGTTGGGTTGGTCGACCCGTGGCCAAGTCCCAAAATGCTTCAACGCGAGACCTCGGCCAACGGGCGCGTCATTTCCACGAGCACCTCCACCCGCCCGCCTCTCCGCGGCGTGGCGCGTGGGCGTCGCACCAAGCTATCAGCGGCCGCGCGACATTTCCTCGGGAAGAGTTGCCGTGCCGTCGCGAGCCGCAGGAGCACACCCTCTACGCACGTACGCTCCGCCATTTCCACAAGAGAAAAACTAGCCAAGGGAACGGTATACCTTCACTAGCCCTCTCTCTTACTTGCCTCTCCCCCCCCCCCTCAATCACTCACCGATGAGCATCATGAGGCGACACCTACTAGCGAAGGAGGGTTGACAAGAGTGTCATCGCTGCCGCCGCCGATGGTTCACCACGTCCCTTGGGTTTGTAGAGGGAGGCTGAAGAGACGATGGCCCGACAGTGAACCCGGTAGTGGAGCGTGTTGGGCAGCATGGAGAGAGGCACGACGAGGTGACGACGCACTAAATATTAGGTTAGACATGTGAAGGCAGCGAGGAGAGGGAGACGGCGAGGTCCCCATCGGTGTGGGAGGAGGGGCGGGTATAAGCGGAGGAAGAGCGTAAAGATAACGTGGAGAAAAGAGAGGACAAAGAGAAAAGCGACGCTGGTCAGAGGCTATACCATTATGATGATGAAGTAGCACTCTTTCTACAAACGCCCATGCCCATCTCACGTTTGCTGCCAGTGGTTGCTTGAGTTTTGCAACAAGCTGCACGCATCTATGATCTATCTACCACTGATTAGCAACGAGGTGGGTGCAAAGGTGCTTCCCATGTGGAGGAACAACACCACGTTAGGCGCTGAAACAGAACATCTGCGGCGAATGCTTCTGAAATTTGCAGCAGCTGGACGAGCGAAGCATGCAAGATCAATGTGTTCCCAACCTTTTTCACCGAATTACCACCAGTTCGCGGCATCTTAGACTAAATAAGTTGGTTAGTTCATGGACCACGGAACCAATCAACCAAAAGCACCAGTGGTGGACTCAAGATCAAAATTTAGGGGGCTAGTAGGACCTCATGTTTGACCTTATCGCTTCTTCTGATGCCGTTCAACTCCAGCAAGCCTTTGCGTTTAGTTATGTTTGATCTTTAGATTTATCTTGAAGAAGATTGAATCGCATAGCAGGAGTCCTTACTTTGGGTCAGTCAAATTTGAGGGGGGGTTGAACCGTTGAACTATTTATATGTTTAAACTAAGGTAACACAAATTTAGTCTTTAACTCGCATGAAATTTGAAACGCACATAGAAATTACACAATTGGATACAGACAAACAATGAAAAACAAAGAAATACAAAGTAGATACCTCGATAATAGAAATCGCATATCCAAAAATATATAATCATTCTGCCTTGAGTGCGGAGTAGCAATATGTCACCTATATATGAAACACATCAAAATTAGTGATATAATAGAAAATTATGAAAGGCAATAAAAATGTAGATCATATGAAATATACCAAAATTAAGTTAATTTGAATCACGAAACAAATTTGAATCACAGGGTAAATGCATTCTACACGACTTCATACCTTAAAAATTACATGATAAAGACTAAACTATCTATATACATCTATAATGAATTACAAATCTATAATGAATTAATTATAAAGACTAAACTATCTATGTACATTGAATCTAAAAATCTAAACTCTAAACTATAAAATACTAAATTGATAACAAGATAAAAAAGTAAATTGCTTACTATGCTATTACTCAAAGAAAAAAATACTCGCTCGGCCCTTCAGAGTTCAGACCTTCGACCTATTTCACCGGCCACCTCCCCCCTATCTCTGCAACTCTGCCCGACTGCCCCCGCCTCCCCCTATTTCTCTGCTCGACTGCCCCCGCCTATTTCTCTCCTCGCCTCCCCCCTCCGGCGCTCCACCTTGCCCCCCCGCTCCGCCCTCCCCCCTCGGCGCTCCGCCCTCGCCCTCGCCCTCCCCCTTCCGCTCCCGCCTCCCGGCTCCCCGCCTCCCCCCTCCGCTCCGGCGCTCGGCGCTCCGCCCTCCCCCTCCGCTCCCGGCTCCCCGCCTCCCTCTCCACTCCGGCGCTCTGCTCCCCGCCTCAGACCTCCCCTCTCCGCTCCGCTCCCCACCTCCGGCCTCTCCCTTCCGCTCTGCTTCGCTCCCTCGCCGGTGTCGCCGCCAGGCACCAGATCCGGCCCGGTCCAGATCCCCCTGCCCCCGGATCGGCCCCCCTCGCAGGTGTCGTCGCCAGATCCGGCCCTTCTGCATGCTTTGCTGTTCGGCACGCTCCAGGTCGCCCTCAGCCCCCCTTGTCTGTTGCTGTGTGAACTAAGATCCAAAGATTGCTATTTGCTAGGTTTGTGACTTGTGAGTTGGCTGTTGTGTCTTGGTGGGCTTTGTTGGGCTTGGAACATGGACACATCTGGGAAACACATCTCTAGGCCGTCAGTTTGGAGAGGGGGGTTCTACCCGGGGGCCTTGGCTTCACCCCTGCCCAATGGTGATACTCCTTGCCTGTATGGGGGGCCAGGGGGAGCGGCCGGCGTAGGGGGGGCGTCAGCCCCACCTGACCCCCCGGTGGGTCCGCCGCTGAAAGGCACTGAACTCAATCTCCCTTACAAAAGTACGTAGTAAAACTATAAAGATTTCACCATGTGTTCACCAACTAGGTTAGATCATACTATTCCATAAACCTACTAGAGCAGAGCAAACTCGACAGAAAGAAGCACCAACATGAACCAGACCAGATCACAGGGCACAACACAGAGTGCTAACTCATCTCATCTGCCACTCAACAATGATCTAAAGGGGCCTAAGGACAATATCATCTCCAAGACTCCAACCAGAAGACAGAACACAAACACCAACACAAATGTAGATCAAACCACACCGCATCCTGATAAAACTTTCGCAAGACATCACAAGCATAACAGACAAGGCTTGCATTGCATGCCAAGATCCATTCACAAGGAGGGGAAAAAAAAGGGAAAAGAAACGCTACATCACCATCCAACACCTCATAAGCCATAACCACACGCGACGAATTAAACGGATACGAACTAAACACAGGACAGAATCCACACGAATACTACCTTATAGTTGTTTTTTCTCAGCGCAAAATTCACAACCAAGCAAGCAGTAGCACGTATTAGTGTACAGCAGTACCAAAACATCAAGAAACTTGGAACCAAGAACCAAAGTAAGCAAAAGCGTGCACATCAACGAACAGGGGGGGGGGGTTGCAACCCGGGCCATTGTTGCTGGTAGTGACAACCCGGGCCCAGCGTCCAGAAGTCGCGACCAGGTGTGCTGAACTTTGCCCGGTTACGTACGGACGTACATCGGTACACGGCATGAACCGGGTTTTAGACCGTCAAGATGTGGACCCAGCAAAGAGGCTTCGGTCATGCCAGGTGCACACGCTAGCAATTAGAGCCGGTCAATTCAAGGCTTGGGATGCTTGGGGTGCAAGGAAGCAGCAGCACCATTTAGTAGTAATCAATTCAAGGCTTGGGATGCTTGGGGACTTGGGGTGCAAGGAAGCAGCAGCACAATTTAACAGCCTCTGAGGCCTGACTCGTGAGCCTCCATAGTCCAGACTTCAGTCATCAACTACTCTGCAAGAATTAGGCATGGCTTCCACCTCCAAGAACTCGTCATCTTTCAAGGTGCGTCTCTCTTATCATTCTACGATCCCTCTGATCGGCATATATATATCAGCGTCGATATCAGCTGCTCACTCTCCTCTAAGCCTCTTCTGGCTTCTTGCAGCTCTCGAAGATCATACTCGGATCATCGTCGCCGGCGCGCCGCGAAATCTTGTCTGATATGGGATACGAGTTTACTGTCATGGTAGAGTACAACTAATGAGCTTCCAAATTTCCTCCTGCTGTTGTCTCTGTATCTCATCATTTAATCTGTTGTCCCTGATGAATGAAGTGGTTTGATCTCTGTCTGTGCTGTCAGAGTGCCGACATCGACGAGAAGGCTATCAGGAGGGAGAAGCCAGAGGAGCTGGTCAAGGCCTTGGCCGAAGCCAAGGTACCAGCCACCGCTTAGAACTTAGAACGATGCTACATCAAGAATGTGTTTTGCTGCTATAAACTTGTGATACAACCTGAGGTCTTTCCTGAACTGTAGGGCGATGCCGTTAAACTTAAGTTCCATGACGAGTGCGCTCGAGACAGAGACCAGCCTACACTTCTGATCACCTCTGACCAAGTATGGGCATTCAGATTCAGGCATAGTGACTCGAGCTTGGTGTTTGTATGGAAGTTTAGCACTGTAATTACTTGAACAATGTTGTTGTGCATTGATAAAGGTCATGGTGAGCAAAGGGATGACAAGGGAAAGGCCAAGAAGCACGGAAGAAGCCAGGGAATTTATCAAGGGTCTGAGGTTTACCTCTCCTTATGATTGTCAGATATGTTATATATACTGCTAAAAAGTAAGTTTATTTTGGTATTATTGACAGGGTATTCGGGTGATCGAGCATTTGCAGTGAACTATGTTCTTGTGACCAACCTGAGCACTGGGGATAGAAAAGGGGGATGGGATATACCTGAGGTAGTTGCATTCCCAACTGAACTTCGCTACCCCTTCCATAAGAAAAAGTTTGGTACTACTCCCGAAGCTACAATGATTTCGTTATGCACCTAGCTATGATCTTGCAACGGTGGAAGTTAACCTCTTTTTTTGTTCTCTAGTTTCCACGGCGCATTTGTTTTCAGAAAAGCTATGCTCGCCATTGCAAATCCGAACTCGCTCAACCCTTTTTCATGGATCAAATGTTTACTTTTTGACTTTTGAGAAATGAAATTTTCACCTCGGAAATTTTGATTGTCAGGAAACAATGATATGTTCATTCACATTTCGTGAGCTATCTTCTTGAAAAGATCTTTTTTGACTGAACTGAACTGTAACAAATCAACTTCGCGTTGTTCTTTTGTCTCTGCAGATCTATTTTCACCACATACCAGACGAGTTCATCGAGAACGTGGTAATTAATCTTCTTTTCCAACAAAAATTAGGAGATGATTGCTCTTTTGCCCCCTCCATATAACGTTTTACGCTGCTCCTAGTATTGAAACCTTATGCACTACTTCCTATACCAAAAAAGAGTTTGGGAAATGATAAATAAAATTGCATCTGGCACATGTTCTAGGTGAAGGAAGGAGACATGACCTGCGTGGCTGGGGGCCTTAAGCTGACACATCCATCAGTATTGCCATTCATCAAAGAACTAGTAAGCAACTCCTCCACATAATCCTTGCTCTTACTCTCTCTCTCTCTCTCTTTTAAAAAAAAGATTATACGTGCTCAATAATGCCCTTTGCAAATGTAGAGCGATAGTAAAATTCAGTTCGATGCTCTAATACCATGAATAATCTCTGCGTTGCCCAGGTCGGTACAGCGGATTCCGTTCGAGGACTTCCAAGGGAGCTTACCGAGAGGCTAATTCAAGAATCAGTAGAAGCAAAGTAGTTCGATTTGCAACCGAGAGTCGTCGAATCTCGTGTCATAACAAAGATGCATATTCTGCTGTCCTTAAGGCCACTGAGAGGAATTCTTTCGCTGATCCGCATTGCATATGCAATTCAAAGAAAGATTGAGCTGTATTTTGTTTTCTCTTTTGTGGAGTAAAACTGGTTGATGGTACCGGCAAAGCTGGTTCAAGAGGGCACGGCAGCAATTATTCAACTCAATTGAATCCTAATAGATTCCTAATGCATGATTACTTCGTACTTACAACCAAGGGGCGGAATTGGGCCCCTAGTAAGGTGGGCTCTAGCCCGGGGCGTAAAAAAATATGCAGTGTATAGCCTAGATATTTTTAGCTCAGTCTGGAGTAGTATTGTTAACATTCAACCCAGGTAGCCCAGTAGCTCATAACTTATTTTAAATCCCCGTCGGACCGTCAGCCATAATTGTCTCCGCAAGGCCCATCACGCGCTCAGCGCTCGCTCGGCCTATCACTTCATGCAGATCCTCCCCCCTTCGGCCTCCACAGATCCGCTCCCCCCGCCACCCTTCTCCCCCTCGCTCTCCCCCCGCCGCCCCTCTCCCCCTCCTGGCCTCCCCTCCTCCCCCTCCCCCCGCCGCCGGCCTCCCCCTCCCCCGCCGTCCCCCGCCTCGCCCTCCCCCAACCACCGGCCCCCGCCCTCCTTCCTCTTCCCCTTCCCCCCCGCCGTCCCCTACTCCTCCGTCCTCCCCAGGCCAGATCCGCCGTCGGGCCCGCCTCCCTCCTCCCCAGATCCCTCGCCGCTCCCTCCTCCCCCGCCTCTCTCCTTGTCGTCGTCCGCCGCATGGCCGCGCAGTCCGGGAAGATCGTCGATCGCTTGCCCTCGCCTCAGATCCCCCGCCGCTCCCTCCTCCCCCTACCTCCCTCGTCGTCGTCGTCCATCGCGCGGCCGCGCCGTCCGGGAAGATCATCGACCTCTCGCCCTCGCCTCAGACCGATCGCCGACGCCGCACTAGCTCGTCTCGCCAACTCGCCGATCCAGCGCCGCCCCATCTCGGATCTCCGCAGGACGACTTGCCGCTGGTGGGGAACAAGGCGCAGCCCCATCTCGCTTGTGATTGATGTTGTTGTTGAATGTTGATGATGCGCCCTTTTGTGCCCACAAGTCAAGCTGTCTGATTACATTGGGAAGAAGTATGTGATTCTCTTGATAAATACCAAAATTCTTGGTGCTTCGATTGATAGTGGTATGTTAGTTTTCATTTACATTACTGTCATCATGTAGAAAATGCATGATTACTTCGTGCTTACAACCAAGGGAAGGAATTGGGCCCCTGGCAAGATGGGCACTAGCCCGGTGCGTGAAAAAAATATACAGTGTATAGCCTAGATATTTTTAGCTCAGCCTGGAGTAATATTGTTAACATTCAGCCCAGGTAGCCCAGTAGCTTATAACTTATTTTAAATCCCTGTCGGACCGTCAGCCCATAACTGTCTTCGCAAGGCCCATCACGCACTCGGCGCTTGCTCGGCCCATCACTTCATGCAGATCCTCCCCCCTCCGGCCTCCGCAGATCCGCTCCCCCCGCCGCCCTCCTCCCCCTCGCTCTCCCCCCGCCGCCCCCTCCCCCTCCCGGCCTCCCCTCCTCCCCCTCCCCCCGTCGCCGCCCTCCCCCTCCCCCCGTCGTCCCCCTCCTCACCCTCCCCCCGCCACCAGCCCCCGCCCTCCTCCCTCTTCCCCTTCCCCCCGCCGTCCCCTACTCCTCTGTCCTCCCCAGGCCAGATCCGCCGCCGGGCCCGCCTCCCTCCTCCCGGATCCTCGCGCTCCTCCTCCCCGCCTCCCTCCTCGCCGTCGTCGCGCGCGCCGCGCGCCGTTCGGGAAGATCGTCGATCGCTCGCCCTCGCCTCAGATCCCCCGCCGCTCCCTCCTCCCCCCCACCTCCCTCCTTGTCGTCGTCCGTCGCGCGGCCGTCCGGGAAGATCATCGACCGCTCGCCCTCGCCTCAGACCGATCGCCGACGCCGCACTAGCTCGTCTCACCAACTTGCCGATCCAGCGCCGCCCCATCTCGGATCTCCGCAGGACGACTTGCCGCTGGTGGGGAACATGGCGCCGCCCCATCTCGCTTGTGATTGATGTTGTTGTTGAATGTTGATGATGCATCCTTTTGTGCCTACAAGTCAAGCTGTCTGATTACATTGGGAAGAAGTATGTGATTCTCTTGATAAATACAAAAATTCTTGGTGCTTCGATTGATTGTGGTATGTTAGTTTTCATTTGCATTACCGTCATCATGTAGAAATTACCTGTGGAGTGATTCAAGGGTTATTTCTTGTTGTATATTGAAATGCGATGATTGATTGATCATAGTTGTTCTTATATTCTAGCTCTTGAAAAAAATATTAGTGTTTTATGCCTTAAAAAAATATCTGAATTTACAGGTTCTGGTTCATGTCCAACTATCAATGAAGAAATGACATGATAGGATAGAGAGCAAATCTTCGTAATTTAGGTACTCAAACTGTATCTCTATTATGTTATATTTTTTATATTTTTGTTATCATGCCATATTTTTTTATTATGTTTTATGTTTATTTGTTTAGTAATTAGTATTGAACTCAAGTTTCATATTAGTAATGCAATTAGCCAATTATGATATACTTTTGTTATATCGTAGCATGGGTATAAATTAGCGTTAGTTTTAGATTGTTAGAATTCAGCTCGGGGTGTAACCAAATCCTGGTTCCGCCACTCTTATGGACGCCACCAACAGCCAACCCAATTTTTGGAACTAAAAACTGTAACCAAATCACTCCTAAGTCCCAACACCTGAGTTGAGAAAGTAAATTAGGAGGTGATTACAATTGCAAACACACATGTTCTTTTGATCTCTGAGAAGAAATGTGTGCGTATATTTTAGAGGGAAAAAGTGTGTATTTTCTCTTTCTTTTGGGGAAAGAAATGCGTGCATCTTTCTTTCTTTCTTTTTTTTTGAGAAAAGAAGTGTGTGAAAAAAGAACCAAAGACAGAAAGTGAGACACTCATGTGGCCTGTCTCTTGCCGGGCCATGTACACGAGGCCGAGAAGAGGAGATCGGCCGACGCAACGACGCACTGCGGCACCAAGGCTCGGCCCATCACGGATTCGCGGTGCGAAGAGGAGAACGTAGAAACCCTACGAGGCTACGACACCGAGAAAACCTCCTCCCGTCCAATAATACGCTTTGCAAATGTAGAGCGGTAGTAAAATTCAGTTCGATGCTCTAATTCCATGAATAATCTCTGCGTTGCCCAGGTCGGTACAGCGGATTCCGTTCGTGGACTTCCAAGGGAGCTTACCGAGAGGCTAATTCAAGAATCAGTAGAAGCAAAGTAGTTCGATTTGCAACCGAGAGTCGTCGAATCTCGTGTCATAACAAAGATGCATATTCTGCAGTCCTTAAGGCCACTGAGAGGAATTCTTTCGCTGATCCGCATTGCACATGCAATTCAAAGCCGTGAAGCAAACCAACTCACGGACTCGGGGGGGATGGAGAAGAAAGGGAAAGGAACGCGCGGAGACCTTAGATTCCGGAGCGGGAGGAGCCGACGCCGCTCGCGTCCGTGGAGGCGGTCAGCCGGCCGACGGGTTCCTTTCCCTTTCTTCTCCATCCCCCCCAGTCCGTGAGTTGGTTTGCTTCACGGCTTTGAAAAATGCGTGATGCAATGTCGTATTCTGCTGCCGGTATGATCTGTTGTTTTTTAGAGAGTACAAGACGGACACACACCACCCACGCACACACGCGTGCGCGTCTCAGGCTTGAAATTTACCGGAGGCACCAAAGGCCTCAGTGAGCGTGGGCACGGGCTTTCTCACTCGTGCGCACGCTCGTGTGTACGGTATGATCTGTTGTTTGAGATCGGTATTTGTAGCCTAAGATGGTCTCTGAAATGACGTCGTGAACAACTGTTGAATTAGTGTGTTGAGTCAGGTGTAAGGTTAGTTATTTATGATCTCTGTGTCATTGATAATTATTCTTACCAAGCTATGTTACGGTGATGATGTTTCTGGGGGAATAGGAAGAATGTAAAGTTTTTTTCAGTCCAAAACCAAAAGGTGGATTCAGCATCTCTGTGACGGCCTCTAAACTGCAGTTGCTGAATGATTCTAGTTTAGTACTCTTCTGAAAACACTGTATAACTGTATCCGCGCATGTCCAGTGTGGTCGTGTCTATGTGCGAGTTGGCGATTTCACCGCCATGGCAGCCCCCATCCCTAAATTCCTGCGCAAGTGACTCTTGTCTTCTACTTTGCGCCTTTGGTCATAAGGGATAAGAAGAATCGATTGGTGTTTAGAAGATTTAGGATGGCGTATCGCGACTTGGTGTCTAAACTGGAATGATCTACTATTCCCCGTTTGAGGTAGGATAGTTATGCTGTTGTGAACTATGCTTGCCCTCATCTTCGATATTTCAGGAATTGAGTAGTGCTTCAGAGTTGCTCTTCACATTCTTTAGTTATTTCAGTACAGATTATAGAATTGGTCATCCTATGTGAGATGAGATTATGGGAGATCTCATCTATATGCTATTTAATATTTTGCAGTGTTCTGCAGAGAATTGATTCAAGCACACTCTTGTATATACATCAATTTCTCATGACTGGTGGCATGCTTGTAATACTGTTTGTTTACATGAATGTTCACTTTTCTGATGAACCTTCAGTCCTCCTTTTGTTGAGGTAGCTAGGAAGCAAATATTTCACCGCTGGACAAACATCTCCTGTTTGCAATGGAAGCCAAGTTTTTCCGGTTTCTGAAGCTTGTTGGAGTCGGATTCAAAGCAAGGACAGAGCGTGAAGGCCGTGAGTTGTTTCTGAAACTAGGTTACAGCCATGAGGTGCAGTTCACTGCTCCACCCGCCGTTCGTGTCTTCTTCTTCAAACCCAACATAATATGCTGTACTGGCATCGACAAGCAGCCCCGTTCAATATGGAGTTTTTTTCATTGTTTGACGTCAAAAATACTGTAGCAGCGACGGAAACACTGTAGTACTTTTGTCACGTAGTGAATTTTTTTTTGTTTTTTGGTTTTTTTGCGTTCCGTTTTTTTCCTCATATTCCTTTGCATTGTCCGCACTAGACTAGCGAGCCGTTTTTATTTTTACATTTTTTAAAATTTAATTATACCTAATATGCCACTCAGCTACAGTAAAAAATCAGCCAGCTACAGTGTTTTTTTAGTAAAAACCAAAAACCATCGCTATTCCGATCACCCCCATAGAGTACACCACTTTGCTGGCGCTGTTCGAAGCTGTAAGCCTCCAGAAGTGTACAAGGGGAAGGGCATATTATACATTGATGAAGTTGTAAAGCTCAAGCCAGGGAAGAAGCAAAAGAAGTGACACATGGATGAACCTCTCTTTTCGACTTCTACTCTGTTAAGATGATGTAGCCTGTAACACATTTGTCGCGGCGCAGATGCTCTTGCGGTTTTCTTGTACTGGATCATTGTTGCCCCAGTGCCTAATAATACGCCGTATGCAATGTGTGTGAATCATCTCATGAGCCTGTACTTTGTCTGTATGACATGCAGATCATAGATTGAAATCACCACATTCAGTTTTTTTTGGGGGGTTTAAACTTGTTAGATGTTTACCTAAAGTGTGTGTGTTGTTGCTACTACTAAGTTCATCTTTTTCTAAACAACGCCAGCTCAGTATCGGGTTATGATCTTTGTACTGAGCTAAATCTGTGGTTCTAGATGTATGATTTTGTGGTAGCGATGTTGCTAAGGCTCTGCAGGCGGTTACAAATTATTGGGCTGTGAGCTGAGCAGAGCTTGCATCCGAGGGAGAGAACCGATTGCTGTGCCAAACCTGCCAACATAAGCTGACGTTGATGTAATTGTGAAGAGAAACCTGCTGGTTACAGATGGATGGTGCTCCGAACGGATACGCGGCCATGGAGTGCGGGATCAAGCTGCATTTTTTATTGAGCTTTTGCGTTACATTACTGACCTAACTCCCTCCGACCCCTCTCCCGTCGATAGCTGCATACTTTTGGTAACGTTGAGCGTGCGCTCAAAGGCATCTCTAATAATACTATTTTAACTATTTCTTAATTATATTAAATAAATAAAATTCTATATAAAAAAGAGATTAGGAGTGATAATATATTTGTCTCTTATATAAGAGACGACTTGAGCAGTAAACTAGTACAAATAGTTTGAGGGTGTGAGATAGAAAGTTATAGTAAAAATAGTATAAAATAGTTGAAGAAATTGTTTGCTCTTGAAAAAATTGTCTCTAGTTCTGTCTTTAGACACAGTAAAAATTGTTGAGCCAACTTTAAAAAAATACGCTATTGTACATACACTAATTGAGATAAGCAGCGGCATGACACAACAAAGCCCACCCACCTTCTTTTAGTTAAAGGAACAGTTAAATTCCTAAAATCCTAACATACGTCAATAGGGTTAACGTCTAAATGGTCTACTACTATAATAAAATCCCTAAATTCCAAACGTACGTCAATAGGGTTAACATGTAAACAGTCTACGGCCATAATTAAGATGTAAAAAACTATATTAAATATGGAAACACACCACAAACGGCTGGCATGTTTATCAAACGTTTCTGCGTTCCAAACATACTTAACAGGTTAACAGGGTACCAACACAATGATTCCATAGCGTAATTGTTCGTGAACCAATGCGACATGAGTAGAATTTTGAACTAAGGGGGTGATCGTTTCGGCTTTTGTCGGTTTCAGCTTCTAGCTTCAGCTTTTTTTTCACTATTCACTACACTATCCACTAACTCATTCTGATGTTTTTTCACCAATTCTGATGTTTTTTCAAAAAAGCCAAAGCCATCGCTATTCCGATCACCCCCTAAACCCGTGTACGGTCTCGGAGAAAGCCGACTGTGCTTGGATAAATAAAAGCTGAAAACTACTTTGAGCTGTGCTATATGAATTTTAGCTGTTTGTAAAATAAAGTACGAAGAAAGATAACTATAAATGATTTTGATTGATATATATATATATAAATTTAGTATAATATCTACTATAATTAACTTATAAATCTTTATTTTAAGAAGATATATCGTTAATATAGTGTAAACCAAAAAGTCATTTGCATAAAACTCAAAAGAGACCCGACGTAGATTACTGAGCTATGTTCGTAATTCCAGAATATCTCGCCGTTAAAGTCCAGAAAAAACCCCCAAAGCCGAGAGGCCTTCTAATCGGCAGCTCCAAAACAACTACGCAACCCGTCCTCCCCCCCGCCTCTCGCCGCCGCCTTCAACACTCGCCTACCGCCATCTCGCCATGGCCATGGAGGACGATGACGAGTTCGGCGACCTCTACACCGATATCCTCATCCCCGGCTCCGCACCCTCCATGCCGCCGCCGGCCGAAACACTAGCCCACGCAGCCCCAGCGACAAACCCTAACCTTACGCCCACCCCCATCTCAACCACAGCGGCCACTGTCGACGACGACGACGACTGGCTTCTAGGAGGGAACGACCCGGTAGCCGGGGTCGACCCGACCGCCGACTGGGCAGACGAGGACGACGATGGCGGCGCCCCCCCTGCGAAGCGCGAGGTTGTTGCGAAGCCGCCCCCCGGCGCGGAGGAGCCCGATCCGCTCATGGGGGGCGGCGTAGGCGACATCGGGGCAGCTATACCGGGGCTCTCGTCGACAGCGGTAGCTGGTGCGGCGGGGAGCGAGGATTGGGATAGCGACAGCGAGGACGACATCCAGATCGTGCTCAACGAGGCTGACGACCGCCGGCTGCTCGGGGAGGACGAGGGAGATGACGAGGATGGCGAGGACCTCGTCATCGTCGCTGATGGCCCCCACATCCCCGGTATGGAGGAGCAGGATTGGGGGGACGACGCGGCAGCGGCTGGACCGGAGGGGGAGAGGAACGAGGGTGGTGAGCCTGGGAAGGCTGCGGCGGCGCCCGGCGGGAGGATTGGGTACAGTGGCGGCGGCCAGGGGTTCCATCCGCACCATTCCATGTTCAAGGTCAGTTATTTGGGCCAAGAAGCCGTGCGATGCGCTTGGGCCACCCCACAGAGGGAGACGGCGTAAACCCAGTTGCAACTCGCTATGCTTTACGTTGTACTGTGTAAACTTCTTACCAAGTTTAGTTTCTTTTTTATATTCTTTTGCATTCTTGCTTACATTCCGACAATGTAAACTGTAAATGCATTTATTAACATACAAAGGAAGAAAAGAAAGGAAATACAATGATTTTGCACTTGCTATTCCATGCTTCCATATAGCAAGTTTGAAGGTTTGAGCCTTCTTTATGTGTGATCTTTGTGCTGGAGTTACAATTCTTCGTGTTGTCGGCAAAGTTGTTATTCGTGTAGTCGGCAAAGTTGTTATCAAGATTGTAGCGTTGATGCTGATTGGTTCCTAGGCTTCAAGTCAGTGACTTCATTTCATATGCAGATGTGATATGGGTGAAGCCAATCATTTTGAAGAATGATGTCATCATTTCACGCTAGGAGATAGTGAGAAAGTGCAGCTGGTCCAATTTACCAATATCATTGTTGCCTAGAAAGAGACAGGGGCACAAATTAGTTGATATAATCTAGCTCAAAGAGCAGTCACTATGTGGTTCCTAAGCTTGCCCTGTGAGCCAAAGCTTCAGGATGTATCCTAAAAATTCTATCGCTAAGGCTGTACATACTCAAGTCACAGTACCCCTTGGCCATGCGTACTCAAATCAATCTTCCTTGCTTTCGGGCCAGATAGTCCTAGTTGGTTTTGTTTGTGTTAAACTCGACAGCAGAAGTCTCAGGCAAATTGGCAATCAATTGCTGGTGGGCGTGTTTTCCTTCCTTGCTACCAACAAAAATATGCACCCTACTTCTGGTGGGACATACTGAGCCTATTAGAACTATTGGTCATTTGAGAGAGGTTAGACCCTATATGATCATAGACATGTAAGCAAGACTTTGATGATTCAACCCCCGATGTAACTATTGTGTGTGTTGCTAATGTAACAGCACATTTTACCACTGGGGAATTTTGTTCTATGGATCTCGGCCTGAATATTACTGTTCATTTGAGCTCTAACATAGCAAAATCAATGTTACACAATATAATCATGTTCTAATGACTTGGGGCATTTTTGGATCAAATCCTATTTTGTTGTCTTGAGTTGTTTAGGAAACAATTTGCATTAACTTCTTTGCTTTTTAAAAGGAAACTTGAGTTTCTACAGTGTGTGTGTGATATTAGATAATACACATGTGCTGTTTATCTTGAACATATAAGTTGCTTATCAATCAACTGCTTATGTGGGATAAAAAATTGCACACCACACTTGTGTAAATCATTTCAGAATCCTACAGCAAGGGACAGCATGGAAGTCTCAATTGAGTATTTATAACAATTGTAGTTCAAGTTTATTTCGTGAACTGTGTGGCCTTTTGTATTCTGCGTATATGATTAGATTTTATCATGTCTTCCCGTGTCTTGCTTGTTGGTAAATGGATTAAGTACTTGGAAAGTTGTCTGTTAAGCCATGAACCGTTCAACCTTGTTTGGTTTCTATTTTTTACTTGTTAAGCCCTCTTCTTATGTTTATGTTGTTGATTCTTGCCTTAGTATTTGCAGTATGTACGCCCTGGCGCTACACCTGGGGCTCCAGTAGGTGGTGCTCCTGGTCAGTTCCGACCTCCTGGACCTCCGGGCTCTTTCTCTGGCCGAGGAAGAGGTGACTGGAGACCTGGTTCTGGTAGGGGCATGAATAAAGGTTTCCATTCAGGCTACGGAATGAATCCATGGGGTGGTTCAGGTCGTGGTTTTGGTGGTGGACTAGATTTCACACTTCCTCCCCACAAGTAAGCTAACTGGTTGACATGCTAATAACAGTAGTTATATTTGTGGAATAATTTTTGCTCCCTTACTGGAAATTCTGTTGCAGTTGTGAACACCCATCTATGTTATTAGTTGACCGATCTTTTAGTATAAATTCTGCTGTAGTTGCGAAAAAACTCTGCTGTAGGGCTTAAGTCCATAACAGGCTACTTATAACACTAATCTTGAAACACGCTGTCTTGAGAGTTGGGCATCCAGCTGCACAGTTGATCTCATGAAGTGCACTGGAACCAAGTCTTGTATTAATTGCATTATGCAAGCAGCTAAGCACCGCTCATGCTGACTAGCGTAATGTTTTGGCACTTGGGCAGAGAGTAAGAACTAAGAACAAATTTGCACTTTATGCTATAAGGTACCTGGAGTTGGATTGGTGCTTCACATTATTTATATGATAGTAGTTCTATCTTTTAGTTCAAAGAGTTCAAAATCAGTAATTAAAATAGTAGATCGTAGGTGGAGGCTAGAATTTTTTTTGTGCGAGTTCTGGCATTAAGATTTGTGAACTGGGATGAATTTATCCACAAAAATTTGTTGCAATATATTAAGGCCTAAGTCGCAGGCAATAATCTCCATGGTGAGAAAAATGGCAGAAATAATAACTTGCAGGGTAAAAAAATACTGCAGAGCCTTTTACCAGTCTTAGACCACCTTGTAATCAACTAACTAGTAAGAAACTACATTTATGATTTCATATTTCATATTACAAAATAGTGTGACAAAAGAATTCACATGAAGCGGAGAAATAGCATTTCATACTAGAAAATAATGTGGTGTATGTAGAATGAAATTCAGGGCATGCAATATAAGCTAGGCTGCATCCCAGGATTAATTTGGATGTATTACTATTTACTCGGAAGGTGGCATGCTTCGTGTATCAAATATCAACCTTGGGTCACTGAGAGAGAGAGAGAGAGATATCAACCTTGGGTCACTGAGAGAGAGAGAGAGAGGGAGGGAGGGAGGGAGGGAGGGAGGGAGAGGGAGGGAGGGTTATATTCTTAGTTTACTGCACACTTATGTTCTTAGTTTGTTTAGAAACATGTTCAATTGAAATATTATGTATTTATGCAATCATGTACTATTGAAATATATTCGCCAAATTAGTAGATGTCCTTCTATTGATTCATTGCACACGAGCAGTCTTAAAAGGCAAGAATTAAACATTTGGGTATTATTTTAAAATTCTCTGGTAACTGGTACACTTAGGGAAACTCAACTTGGTGCTGAGGATACGCTTTCTCAACCCTCAAGCATGCATAGTCAATATAATAATAGACTAGAATAGATCACTAGAATCATAGGGTGGAATTCTAGGATGGAATCAAGGAATCCTTCGTATGCCTTCCGTTGTTATTTTTAGTTACATTTGGAGAACAATTCTATTTTATGCTCATTTATTATTTTCTATTTTATGCTCATTTATTATTTTTCTCCTCCTAAAGATAATTTATTTGGCCCAGGACAATTTTTGATATTGACACTGATACCACATTTGAGGAGAAGCCATGGAAATACCCTGGTGCTGATATTTCAGACTTTTTTAACTTTGGACTTGATGAAGAGAAGTGGAAAGACTATTGCAAGCAGCTGGTGAGTCCATTTTTAACATCTGGTAGTGTATGTAGCTGTTCTTTCTTTTAGTTTTCCTTTGTAAACTATTAGTATATTTTGTTACCAGGATCAACTACGATTGGAGTCCACAATGCAATCTAGAATACGGGTATACGAAAGTGGGCGCTCAGAACAGGTTCTCTATAATCCCATTTTGCAAAACATCCTTTCTATGCTGTCTGTAGACTCATGTGGTGAACAATCTTTTATTGATTTGCATTCAGAACTACGATCCAGATTTGCCACCAGAGCTAGCCGCTGCTACTGGTCGTCATGATATTTCTGCTGAGAATCGTAATAAAGCAGACAATGGACATACAGATTTCAGTACCCAGGGAAGAGTTCCTACAAACATGCGGCCTGCAGTGGTATAATGCTCCCTCTCCCTCTGGTATTTATGTAATCTTTCGCACCATGGATAATTCTCCCATGCTTCCTCAAGCTATGTTTTTACAAATTTTATAGATGGTTACTTCTGTGCACCCACACATTCCTGTTGTACACTTGTACATGAGCCACAAATCAATGTTGACACAGTCGGCCAAGTGCTTCTTTTCAATAATTGTGTGAATTTGACGGCTATCCGTTCTATATTTTTAGTTTTTCTTTTCTTTTTAGCAACTACTTGGAGTGATGGTTTGATCATGCAAAACCATCACAAATTCTGTAGGGCTGTTTTATTATTGTGTGTGTGTGTGGATGTTACTGTGCACTCTTCATACAAATATTACTGTCATCCACCAATTTTTAGTACTTCCCAATTATAATGAAATAAGGCTGTATTCTGAGCCATGCTACTTCATGCATGCATAGTGTTAAATTGTTAATTTCCCCTCATTTTTCCATTCCAATCTGTTTAAATTATGTAGTGATGTGAATTCTCTCCAGATGACAGGGAGACCTATACAAGTTGAAACTGGTTATGGAGAACGTTTTCCATCTATTGATACACGTGTACCACGAATACGTGAATCAGATTCTGTTATAGAGGTAAACTGTCATCATGATCTGGCATATGTTATATTTCTTCTCACTTGGAGCAACTTGTACTGTTCTGCATGTCAATTGATCAGTATCTTATGCTCTTCAATGGGGTACTAAACATTGTCTCGCTTTTCAGATTGTGTGCCACGGTCCATTGGATGATCCAATAGCTGATGATAGTTCATTGGACCAAACTGAGAAGGATTCTCAAGGAGGTAATGAAAGAACCCATGGTGTTGAGGAGGGCAGGCCATATGCATCAGAGAAGATGAATAATTCTCCTCTTAATTCCACTTTGGGAAAGGCAGAACATACAAGACGGTTGCCTATTTCATCTGAAGGTGATATGTTAGCCACGGATGTCCATGGCTGCTCCCCTCCCAGCTACAAAACAAGGGGTTCTCCTTCTCGTGGAGTAAGGTATGACATATCTGCAAACTCATAAGCGGGCTAGTTAACTTGTTAATGTTAACTAAATTATTTAGTCAGTGTTCCCATGATCCGATCAATGTTTCTTCCATGATGAGATCACCACATGTCCATTGTTCAGCATACTTGACCGGACTATGGCCAAGATGTTCTCACCTACAGGGCCAAGTAGCCAACAATTCATGCTGAAAGCAAATGAGAATGTGTAGAAAATGTAGATTGATTAATTGAGAGACCTGGTGTACAAATATATAGGGGTGAGGAGATTTTGTGGTTTATAGAAATAGCACCAACCAGATCTCCTCATATCTCTCTAACCAAAAATACACCTCCTCATATCTCTCTAACCATAAATACACAAGATGCCATATATGGCTGTCTAACACGCCCCCGCAGTCGAATCGTTGGTGGAATGAACGTTTAGACTGGACCGGAACTCCGTGAAGACTGATGAAGGTAGCCCCTTGGTGAAGATGTCGGCGAACTGAGATGTCGTAGGGACATGGAGGACACGAACATCACCAAGTGCAACGCGCTCCCGAACGAAGTGTAGATCAATCTTCACATGTTTGGTGCGCTGGTGCTTGAACGGGTTCAAGACATGTAGATCGTCGCGATGTTGTCGCAATACACCAAGGTTGTCTTGCGCAAGGGAGTGTGCAGCTCAGACAAGAGTTGGCGTAACCAGATTGTCACCAGCCTGGAGGAGAGCTCGGTACTCAGCCTCGGCACCAGACAAGAGAACGGCGTTGGCAACAGCTCGGTACTCAGCCTCGGCACTGGAGCGAGAGACGGTGTTCTGACGTTTGGACGACCAAGAGACCAGATTGTCACCAAGGAACACTGCATAGCCGGAGGTGGACTTGCGCGTATCAGGACAACCGGCTAAATCAGCATCAGAGTAGAGCACTAGTTCGGATTGAGGGGAGGAGCGCAGGAACAGACCCATGTGCAAGGTGCCACGGACGTAGCGCAGAATGCGCTTCAGGGCGGCAAGGTGTGGCTCGCGTGGATCATGCATGTGAAGACAGACTTCTTTGAACCGCATAAGAGATATCCGGCACCGTGAAAGTCGACATCAAGAGCACTGCAAGGTGCGAAATCCGTAGGATCGAATCTGAGTCACCATCTGCTGAGAGCTTCGGATTCACATCAACAGGCGTCGAGCATGGCTTGCAGTCAGCCATACCAGCACGCTCAAGGATCTCAATCATATATTGCCGTTGAGAGAGGAAGAGACCCGAGCTCGTGTCTTGAACATGCATACCAGAAGTTATGAAGGACGCCGAGATCCTTCATAGGGAACTCTGGCGCCAAGAGCGCCAATGGTACGCCGAGTAAAGCGGTGGAGGAGGTCATTATCACAATGTCATCAACATAGAGTAGGAGGTAAATAGTGTCCGTTCCATGATGATGGACAAGCAGAGACGTGTTTGATTTGGCCTCAACAAAACCGAAATGCGAGAAGGTGGGAAGCAAACTCTTTGTACCATGCGCGAGTGCTGCTAAGTCCATAAAGAGAACGATTAAGCGGCACACATAATCGGGATGAGCGGCATCTTCAAATCCGGAGGGTGGCGCGATGGCGTCTCGACAAAGTACCATGTAGGAAGGCATTGTTGACATCAAGCTGATGAATGGGCCAGGAGCGTGAGAGAGCCAAAGAGAGAACAGTCCGTACAGTAGCAGGCTTGACGACCGGACTGAATGTCTCAGCAAAATCAACACCGGGACGTTGTGTGAATCCACGAAGAACCCAACGCGCCTTGTATCGCTCAAAGGACCCATCAGCTTTGAATTTATGTTTGAACACCCATTTGCCTGTCACCACATTGGACCGAGACGGTCGAGGAAGAAGGTCCCACGTGTGATTGGACAGAAGAGCTGAGTGTTCAGCTTCCATAGCGGCTCGCCAATTTGGATCAGCGAGGGCAGCACGGTAAGTCCTGGGAACTGGAGATACAGCGCGCGGCTGGAGCGATCTTGGTTGTCGAAGCCGTGCTTCCGCGTGTGACCATGGCATCTTGATTAAATCACGAGAATACCGTATAGCACCAGCAGGAAGAGGTGCAGTTGTTGGGGCGGGCGTCGGGGCTGGCACGGTCATGCGCGCAATGGATGCGGGCGCGGAGGTCGACGCCATGGGTGTAGTCACCTGGACCGGTATGGTGGGAGGGCGCCGGGTGTAGACGACACCAAATCGCGGAGAGGCCGGCGGGATCCGCTGCCTGGAGGAGACGGTGCCAAGCCGTCGGGAGAGCGCGCGGGAGGCCGACGGCGCCGGGCTGCGCAACGCAGCAGGCGGTGTGGTTGAAGTGACCGGCAGGGGCGCCAGGGGCGGGACGTGGTGCCTGGGGGAGTCCGGGGCACCTGGTGCCGCACGTGGCTGTGCGGTGGAAGATGTACTTGCAGGCAATAAACAAGGTGACGGTGCAAAGGGAACCGAGACAGGGTTAGGAAAATCCTCCAAGAAATCAAAGGCCGCGCGAGTGGGAGGAGAAGAATCCTCGGAAAAGGGAAAAGAGGACTCGTCAAAGATCACATGGTGGGAGATGATAATACGGTTTGTGTGACGGTCAAGGCAAAGATAGCCCTTGTGGTGGAGGGAGTAGCCAAGAAATACACACAAGGCGGAGCGAGGAGCAAGTTTGTGGCGCGATGGCGGAAAGGTTGGGATAACACTTGCAACCAAAAGCGCGTGAGGTGCTCATACGATGGTGAGTCCCAAAGAGGAAAGATGTGGCGTAGAAATTAAGCGTTTTGGTGGGAAGAATATTAAGAAGATAGGTTGCGGTGCTAAGAGCGCGACCCAAAAGTGGGGGTATGCTAGCACGGAGCAGGAGGAGCGAACAATATTATTTGTGGTGCGGATAATGCGTTCAGCTTTACCGTTCTGAGGCGAGGTGTAGGGGCAGGACATGCGCAGGTGGATGCCATGGGAGAGGAACACGTGGGCGCTGGAATTATCGAATTCGCGGCCGTTGTCGCAGTGGATCCCCTTTATAGTGACACCGAACTGGGTGCGAACATAAGCAAAAAAAATTAGAAAGAGTGGAGAAAGTGTCAGACTTAAGTCGTAGCGGAAACGTCCAAAGATAGTGCGAGCAGTCATCAAGAATAACCAAATAATATTTATGGCCGGAGACACTAGTAATGGGTGAGGTCCAAAGATCACAATGTATTAACTGAAAATTATGAGTGGCTCGTGAGGATGACGCATGAAAGGGAAGACGTGTATGGCGCAGAGAGTGACACGCATGACAAAGGTGGCACTAGCACTTTTATTACAAGGAAGACCAAAAGAGTGTGCTAGGCGAGACGGACTTCATGACCAGGATGTCCGAGACGCTGATGCCAAAGTGAAGAGGAGGTGGTGGCATGGAAGGCGGAGGCCGCAAGCTGCAATGGGTAGAGTGGACCGGAGCTGTTAGCAGATGGTGACTCTGTATCTGATCCTACGGATTTCCGTAGCCTTGCGAGTGCTCTTGATGTCGACTTTCACGGGCGGATCGTCTGCTGCAAGGAGAACTTGCCGACGGTGAGAAGGAAGGACTCGCGCCATCTCGCGTAGAAGGCCGAGTTCGGTCGAGGAGGCACGCGGCGCGGATATTCGCGCGGCAACGGCTGCGCGCGTGCAGATTGAGGAGCGCAGCAGCCTCGTGGTGGAGAAGGGCCTCAAGAAGAGGGTCGTGGCGGGAGTGGGGCGTCGCGCGCGGCGCCATCGCCGTGTCGCGTCTGAGGGTTTGCGGCGCGCGCGCGCGGCGCGCGTTGAGCGGCGCGGATGCGCTCGTCGACCGCATCGCGCTCCTTACGGCGAGGCGCCTCGCGCTCGGCGCGTGCCTGAGCGAGCGGCGTTGCGGGCGATCTGGGCCGCGTGCTCGCGGGCCGCTTGGTCGGCACGGGCATCCGCCGCACGTTGGAGGTCAGCAGCAGCGGCATTGGCGGCAGCTTCGCTGGCGGGCTTGATGATTGGGCCAGCGGGAGGAGCGCCGGTGGGGGAGGCCATGGAGCAGCAGCGCCAAAGAGGAGGCGCGCGCTGGGGTGCGGAAGGAGAATCAGGTGATACCTAGACTCGTGATACCATGAAAGCAAATGAGAATGTGTAGAAAATGTAGATTGATTAGTTGAGAGACCTGGTGTACAAATATATAGGGGTGAGGAGATCTTGTGGTTTATAGAAATAGCACCAACCAGATCTCATATCTCTCTAACCAAAAATACACCTCCTCATATCTCTCTAACCATAAATACACAAGATGCCATATATGGCTGTCTAACACATGCCACTATGATACCCCTTGAACCACTATTCGCATGCACGATTACATCTAACTCGTCGATTGTCATACTATGATGCGATGGTCTATATTGCATTTTGATACACAAATACTACAGTATTGCATTAGTTTCTTGCTCAAGATGCTCAGGATCTGGATTCTGGATATCTTGAAATGATATAGCTGTTCCTTTTTGTCTGCCTATGCACTGTATTTCTTGTATCTTTTCTCATTGTTTCATTTACTTTATTTTGCACTTCGGTTCTCTCTCTTAAAATAGCTTTCCACATTGCTTCGTTCAACCATATTTTTGTTAAAATTATATTTTAATGCTTACCTCCCAAATTGTTCTTTAAAGGTCATTGAAAGGAAGCTCACTGGGTGTGAACTCTAGCCATGAAATTGAAAGCTCCAACGAAGTATTACCTCGCCAAGCAACATCCTCCAAGAGACACCATGATTCTCAGAGAGAGAACAACTCTGCTGAGGGCTCAGAAACTAAGGATGTCTCAGTAGGGTTGCCTGCTGCTGCTGATGAAGCAGCAGATAAGCAGAGCACAGAAGATCAGTTTGATGATAATGATGATAGGCTTGCTTTGGTTGATAGTGCTGAAATGGATGGTGATGATGCTATCTCAGATCCTAACACAGTTAGTGAGACAAATGAGGGTGATAACTTGGTTCATTCTGGTGAAAAGCGGAAACTGATTTCTAGGGTTGAGCAGCCCACTGGGCACAATAGTAGTGACCAGGACGAATTGAGGACACTGAATAGTGACAATAGTAGAGGGAGGTCTGTTAGCAGCAAAGATCATCAGAAACGCCTTGAATCTGGTGAAGAAGTTCTGCAAGATAGGTGGTCCAGGCGAGTAAATGATGTAAGAAGGCATCATGATGGAGAAGAACACAATTCCCGTCGAAAGGATGAGTACCTTCGAGACGTCAAACCAGACGTAGAAAGGTCACATTTGGCCTCCAGAGGTAGGGAAGATATCCATCCCCCTTATGTGAACAGAGATAGGGACATACGTAGTAGAAGTTATGATAGAGTAAGAGACACTGAAATTTGGAAGAGGAGAGAAGACAGTGTTCACAACAGAAGAGCTAAAGAGGAAGATTTGAGGCTCGAGCACAATGCTGAAGTTGGCACAAGGCATAGAAATAAGGTGAGGCCCATTGATAGGAATGACAGGGATGAAGTTCCTCATGCAAGGAAACGGTTGGATGATGGTGACTGGAGGGCTTCTAGACAAAGAGAGCGTGGTGATATGGTTTTGAATCATCGTGAAAGCATAGATGATTCTTATATCAAGAGAAAGAAGGATGAGGAGAACATGAAGAGAATGAAACCTGAGAATGAAGATATAATGCATGGTTATAGAGCAAGGGATGATCCGAACAGAAGGAAGAGAGAGCGGGATGATGGAATTGATCCAAAAAGAAGAGATGATAGTGTTAGGATGCGGGAGAAGACTGATGATCGTTATTATGCCAAGCACAAAGAGGACAACTGGCGACAGAGAGAAAGAGAGGACAGGCAGAGGCCTAAGCATGATAACACACTGACCCTTCAGAGAGAAGAAGGAAGAGGAACTGGTCGTGGTGGAAGGGTTACAGATGATAAGTTAGCCAGTAGTGGTAGGAAGAAGGATGAATCAAGATCTGCAGTATTAAACAAAGAAACCCAAGAGCGCACCAGGCAAAAAGAGCCTGTGAGGAGAGATCAGGGTGCAGAAGAAAACAGCTTGCAGAATAAAGGGTGTTCTGATGTACATCCACGTGATGACAATTCAAATAACAGTGAAAGGAACTGCAGGCAAGAAAAACTAAATAATACTCATGACAACAATCGTCTATCTAGCAGTTCTGATGTTCGCCAGGCGGGTAGGGATAGGTACAGGGAAAACAAAAGAAAGGGCAGAAGTTCTGAGCCTAGTGAACAAGATCTTCACAGATCGAGCAAGAGGAGGCGTGAAGACCATGAAAGCCATCGCAGTGGGAAGGTATGAAGTTCTTGTTGAAAGTAACTTTTGATAGGCACAGGCAATAGAAATTCTGTCAATTGGATACCTAGTCACCAGAAAGATGGTAATGAAAGTATGACACAGCTAACTTTGAAACAGAATAGTGTCCTTTTCAGTTTGAAGCTCTGCAGATTTTATACCTGCTGTTGTTACAAAAGATCTAGGGCAAAATATTATGTGCTTATGGGGATGTGTACTTGATTCCTTCGGGCTTTTACTTTAATACTGATTGTGGTTGTTGTTTCAAGAGAAATTGTGTTACATCTTTGGTGACAAGTTGGTATTTCCTGTAGTCATCTGGGCCAGTCAGTAAATTTGTTTGCATAACTCTTTTGCTGAGTGTTTTTATTTTTCTGCCAAAGATGTTAGATATCCTAATATCCAAGTACCATATTACTTTGTAGTGCATTTGTTAAGTTGAATATGGTTAGATTTGTTGGTGTACTTATTTTACTGGTCGAGTGCCCATGCAATGCATTGCAATGGATCCCAAATAAACCATACCATATTTTCTTAAAACAAAATAAAGTAACATTTTTGTAAGTATATTGCCTATGATTTGCTATGTGGAACTTGATGTGGTAATGTAGTGCATCCGATAACAAAGACATCCAAAATGATCAGATAGCATGGCTACACACCGAAGTGAAGTGGAAGGATTGGTCTGACCAAAAATTAAAACATATGATGTTTACCATAGTGAAGAACAACACATAGTTGGCCAGCATGCTTGCAGCTTGCTGAGGTTGAGCTAGTGATCTCACAGCGGCGTTGAGTGGCCCTGCAGTTGAAGAGTGGTCAACATGAGGGTTTATTAGTGTTTAGTAATACCACATAGATCAGCAAAACAACAAATAAAGAACTAGTCAGATACTTACAAGATAGATTTTCCTCTTTGGGACATCAAGGCGGGGTGTCAACGACAGATTTGACAAGCAAAAACACAATACAAGAAAAGAGCGACTATAATACGTGTAGTTGTATTTTATGCTATACAGGTTGGAGAGGCAGATGATTTTTCAAATAATGATATTTTTAGTAGCAGAGATCACAAGTTTTTTTATGGGAACGCTAGAGGAGAGGGAGAGCCCTACTGAAAAAGTGTCATTAACAAAAATATGAAGTACAAAAATACAAGCAGGATCACCAGGATCCAGAAAACCTCTAGCATTTGTTTTCTACAAAACAAGATTACATGATAAACTGAAGAAAGAAGATCAACATTAGCACTACTGTGCAAGAACCCAATCAGTTGTTGCCAATCCACTTCTCCAAAGCATCTGCCATCCTGCAGTAGGTTCTGATTTTCAGCATTTTCAAATCCAATAACAGCAATCTTTTCCACCTATTCTTGTTAGGGGGATTTTTTTTTTCAAAAAATGCATTTATTTCCTTGAACCCAAATGTTCCAGCAGCCTAGAGCTATCAGCTCCTTAAAGAAAACTCACGCAATACCAGCTAGGGACTTTGCAAGAGACAGCATACCAATGATCTCTAGAGAATTATTCTGGTGAATTTTCATATTGTTTACAGAAGTTCAGTGAACAATATGAAAATATCAGTTGCTGAGCCAGAATCTAGGGTCTATGGCTCTATGCATTACAATTTTGCTAAAATTTTGCTTCTCTCCTTTTTATGTACTAGGCAATTTAAAAAACCTGTTGTCTGGTCCTTGCTCCATCCGCCACTGCAAAAGATGTACACCCCTTAATTTCTCGTGAGTCGTTATGCATTTAAATCTTTGTTGCGTGGGCAGCAAATTGAGACATGCATTTATTGCTTGAGACAATCGATCACTAGAAACTTCACTTAAAATTAAACAGTACCTATGTTTTCAATGACTGTTGTGCCGACTACGCACTTCGTGATTTGTGTGGATAATTATCACATGTGCTAAGATTACTTGCTTATGCAAATTGTAATTTTCTAGAGAACATTCATATGAAGGAACATGAATAGCTCTGGTTTCTGAATGCAAATTGCTCTGGTTTTTAATGCATTTAGTCCCATGGTTAAGAATGCTTGTAGTCTGGTAGAGTTGATCCATGTGGACACTCGTTTGGATTGTATTTGTCATCAGCAGCATTCTGATCTTTGTGACATGAAAACTATAAAAGCGTGGCACTGGTAAAATTAAAGAGCATAGCATTTTTAGAAAGACTTTACTGGTACATGATAGCTGTAAAAGCATGACACTTGTAAAATTAATTAGCATAGCACTTTTTAGAAAGAACATTTACTGTTTGGTGGGCTTATGTTTAGAGATATTTCTACAACTCTTTGGATTATTCAACCCCCTCAACACAAATGGAAATAAAACTTTGTATAGGTTGAGATGAAAGGAGTGAGCGAGCAAGAAAATAGTAGGGATCATGCCGTGTCATCCAAAAAGAGCCAGAATCCTCAACCACATGATTCATTTGTGAAACAAGGGGAAGAAGATGCCATCTCAGATGATGAAAACCATGAGGATTCAAGAAGAGGTCGCTCTAAGTTGGAGCGTTGGACGAGCCACAAAGAGATAGATTATAGTAATATTGATCATGAAACTACACAGACAATTTCTTCCATCAGAGCTGATGTTCAAGCTCCCAGTGCTGATGAGTTGGGTGAATCTGAAGTTTCTGCTACAGTTGGTAATTCAGACCTCAAGAGCAGTGGAAATAATGGACAAACATCTGACAAGACGACGGAGGAGTGTGACCGACATCTAGACACTGTCGAGAGGCTCAAGAGACGAAGTGAGCGTTTCAAACTTCCCATGCCTGGTGAGGAGGCACCACAAAGCAAAAAGGTGGATACTGAAGTGCAGCCTCCCCAGAATGAATCTTCTGCTGCTGATATGGAGGTGAGGCCAGAGCGGCCGGCTCGCAAGAGGAAGTGGACTGGGAGTTGATTGGAACTTGGAAGCACATCTTCATCTGAAGATGTTACTGCAGATCTCATGGCAGATGGTCGCACTTCACACCCATGCATTTTGTGTTACAGTTGGAAGTTGAATTGATGTATGATTTTACTGTTTAGCTTATACCTGTACGTGTAACCATAGACATGTTGATTTGTGGCTGGGAACTGGATACTGTATCCCCCCCCCCATTCCTTTCCTCCTTATGATACAGGTGGCCTAAAATGTGTGACACTGGTGCCACCGAACTCATGGAAGCAATCGCACTGGAGTTTCCCAGTTCAGTCGACCGCTGCTTTGACAACAAATTTCTGGGTTTTCCAGGAGCTACATTTCGAACAAGCTGGAGCGGCAGTGCTGCAAGTTGCTTTCTTATGAACTGCCGCTGGCCTGGAAGCACTGGATTCTGTATCATTCTTTTATTCATGTTACTTTAAAGCTGTGGTGGGTGGATGCATGCTATCTGATGTTGGCTGCGAAAGCAAACCGATTTCAGCATCTTGTTCATGGATACTAGGAGCTAGGATCTTAGAACTGATATGACTACTAATTTGTATGCATAATATTATGGTAGACATGTACATTCTGATAAACGTTTTACTGGCGTGCATAAGATGCAGCAAGAGAGCTTGTACTGTAGAGCTGCTGCTTGCTGTACTGAATATTTTGGACGGAGCAATAATGTACCTGTAGGAAGTACTAGGTAAAGGGAAATGATTTTTTACGTCTTGTAGATTAGCGATGTATGTTATTACCTTTTGCAATTTAGCTTATTATACCGACTATATGATGGCATAATCTATGACCTGATTGAGTTTTATCACTACAAGTTTATGGCTGGTATATATATTAGTTTTGCTGGGAAGTGGCACACGTCTTATTAGTTCTTATGATGTGAGAAAAGGCCGCACATTGCAACTTTGCCTCCCTTCGCTGGTAGTGCCCTTAGTAAGAGGGGAGAAAGTAATATAAAGTGTTATGATTTTTGAGTGATTTGTTGAAATTGATATAAAATTTTACTTAGATGATTTTTATGAAATTATAGTTCCACCACACAGAAACACATAATCTGTTTATGATCTAGCGGTATGCGGGTCTAATAGGTATTCGGTATCTGCATAGTTAGATATATTTAGGTCTTGATTCTTTCTATAGAATAGTTCAAAATCTTTGCTTCTTTGGAGGTATCGGAAGATGTTCTTTATTTCCTGCCAATGACTCTTGGTAGGTTTTACGCTATACCTTGCTAATAGGTTTATGACAAATGTAATATCCGATCTGGTGTAGTTTGCTAAATACATAAGTGCTTCTATTGCACTTAAGTACGGGAATTCTGGTCTCAGGACTTCCTTCCCCTCTTTTGTAGATCTGTATGGATCCTTTTGTTGCTATAAAGATCTTTCGACCATTGGTACTTTTGAAAGGTATGTCTTTTCAGAGTCAAATCTTTCCAACATCTTCTGAGTGTAGGCCGACCGATGTATTAATATTTCTTTTGGGACATGCTTGAACTGCAAGTCTAAACAATATTTGATTTTACTCAAATCTTTCATTTCTAATTCTGATTCTAGGTAAGAACTTGCTTCTTTTATATCTTTCAATGTTCCGATGATATTCAGATCATCTACATACACTGAGATTATACAAAACCCAGTCTAGAATCATTGTATAAACACATAGGGATAATCCTCATTGTTCGTGTAGCCTTTCTTACATAGAAAATCGCTTAAGTGATTATACCATATCCTGCTTGATTGTTTATGTCCGTAGAGCAATTTCCTGAGTTTTACACTATACAGGTTTCTATTTGCTCTGTCTTAATTCTAGATAAGGATACCTTTAGGTACCTTCACATAAATATCTGATTATAAGTTTTCATAAAGATATGTCATTACCACATCCATCAATTTTATTTCTAAATTCAGATTTACTGCTATCTGGATTAAATATCTAAAGGTAATACCACCCATGACCGGAGAAAAGGTTTCTTCATAATCAACTTCTGGACATTGAGTGAAATCTTGTACAACAAGTCTTACTTTATATCTTACAATTTTATTTTTCTTTCGAACAAATACCCACTTATACCCTACGGGAAGCACATGGGGAGATGTGCAACTTACATGCCAAAACACATATCTTTTATTCACAGATAATAATTCAGTTTCTATTGTCTTTTTTCAATCTCCCAATCTGATCTTTTCTTACATTCAGCGAGCGATGCAGGTTTTGGATCAAGTTCAATGATTGTGGTAATTTTCTTTGCAAAATAAACATTAGCCATTATTCTATTCATATATTCTCCCGTGTGCATATAGTTTATAGCTATTTTATCATAGGATGATCCTTTTTGTTCTTTTGCTTGCTCACCACTCCTTCGAGTTACGGGGGTAAGTCTCTTTAGTTTGTCAGCTCTGATGTGTGCGCACACATTTATGTTGGTTTCTCTCTCTATAGGAATGTTCAGATCTGGTATGCCCTTTTCAGAAGGTGCTATACTAGTGCTAGGTCTCAACTGGCTCCCCTGCAAGTTCTGGGAACTTCGGTGATTGGCTGTGTCAAGTCCTCCTTATCTTTTTTCACTACGCGTCCCCGATTACTTGGAAATCAAGGGGCCAAAGTTCTTGTCCTTTTATTCTAAGGCCTCTGGATCGGATTAGGAATACCTTCTAGTTTTTTCAGTATTTCAACCCTCTCCGGTGCATTGCGTGCAGGCACATGTGACTTGATTGCGCTTTTTAAATCACTAAAATGGTCAGTCAATTAATTTTCTAATACCTGCAAATCAATGATTTTCTAGATTTCTCTATTTCCTTCACTTGTGCGTGGGTCATGTGCATGGATTTCCGTGGTTTGTCATGTAATTTCTCGGTATTTTTTTATCAAGGGATTGATTTCTTCCTCCTAATGTCCGAAAATTGTCCTCATCAAACGTACTATCAGCAAAACGGGTGGTATGCAAATCTCCTATCGTCGGGTCTAAATACCTAATTATGGATGCCGTCTCATAACCAACGTATATCCCAGGCTTTCGGAGAAAGCACATTGCTGTACGCTGTGGTGGGGGTATAGGTACATAAATTTTGCACCCAAACCTACGGAGTTGAGAGATTTTTTGTGATGACTCTTGCGCTAGCTGCATAGGTGAATGGATATTACATACAAATGGTCTAAAGTTGATGAGAGTCGCTGCATGTAGGATTATGTGTCCCCAACATATAGTCGGTAAATTACAATTCTATAAAAGCGGTTGGGCAATAAATTTAATCCTCTTAATTAATGTCTTTGGTAGTCCATTCTGAGTGTGGACATGGGGAACGGAGTACTCAACTTTAATTCCTATTACCATGCAATAATCATCAAATGCATTCGAAGTAAATTCTCCGGTGTTGTCCATTCTGATGGATTTTATATGATGATAAGGGAGATTATTTTTTAATTTGAATAATCTGCGAAATCAGTTTTACAAAAGCATGATTTCTCATAGATAATAAACATACTTGTGGCCATTTCGAGGAAGTATCGATGAGCATCATAAAATATTTAAATAGCCCCAACAGAGGTTGTATAGGACCCCAAATATCTTTTTGGATGCATTCCAGAAATGTAGGGACTTCATCTTTCACTTTCAGAGCAGAAGGTCTAGTAATTAATTTTTCGGTGGCACATGCGGGGCACACAAAATCTTCCTAATTTGGAAAATTTTTTATATCGATATTATGTCTCTGCGAATTGTTAATTATATTTCTCATCATCCTAAGACCTAGGTTGTCTAATCTATCATGTCAGAGATAGAAAAGATCAGAGCTTCTAAATATAGTTTTCAAGACAGTATAGGCTGCGAGTGCCTTAATATTAGTGTAATATAGCCCAGATTCAAATGAAGAAAGTCTTTTGAATACCTTTTTTCACTTGCTTCACGCTTTGTAATAAGTAGGTATTTCTTACCGTACTCTTCTTCATTCTCAACGTAAAAACCGTTAGCGCGAATATCTTTGAAATTTAGGAGAGTTTTAGTCAATTCTGGGTACAATAAGATTTCTTTAATTACCGAATTTATACCCATCGAGAGTATAATTGTGGCTCTTTCTGAATCTATTATACAAGCATCGCTACCGGTGATGGTTGTAAGGCTACCATTATTTTGCTAATCGACTGAAAGAATTTTATCTCTCTCAAGATGATATTCGTTGTACTGCTGTCAGCTAAGCACACTGCCTCCATGGGTGCCACACGCGTTCTAATATAAAGTACTTTATTAATATGTATTACGAGACAATCAACACATAAAATAAAATACTTCAAATATCAGAACATATCATACTATTTTTGATTGAATGAATAAATAAATTAATATCATTCAACTATCACAAAAATAAATTATTTGAGTATCATTATAGCAAGTCTAACTTATTCCTTTCAACATGAAATGCATGACAATTAAAGTCTAAATGCATTATATGCATTAGACTGAATCTGCTAAGAAATCTAAAACTTCGGCTGTTATCTTCTTAGGGATGAGATGCTTTTCTTGAGAAATTATAGTAGCGGCAGCTGCAATGTCAAGATGGGGTGCGACTGCAGGAGTAGAGTCCATCTCCATTGGTGCGGGCTGCTACTCAAAATTCTCCCTCTCGACGAAGGCAAAGTAGGTTTCATGCTGCCCTTTGCCACCCTTCTTTTTGTCCTAGAAGCCATCGATGACGTGTTATGGCTCTTTGCAGATCCGCGACCATTGCCCCCACTTGCCACACTTGTAGCAGGTTTGGTCTTATTGACCATAGGGCTTGTTGTCGCGCTTTGGTTTGCCAGTCTTGTTCTCAGGTGGAGCATTTGACTTGCCTTTCTAGGTTACGATTTTGCCCTTCTTTCCTCTTTTCTTTATTATAGGCTTCCACACCTTGTAACTCCTAATGTTGGCTTCACTTCCTCAGGTGGAGAGAGTCTTCTCAATCTTCTGCTCATCTGTGATTTACCTGCCACAAAGTTAAAGATTGGTATAAATTCTGTGCAGAGCAAAGTTGTACTCCCTAACCGCCTTGAAATCAATAAATTTGAGTCAGATCCATTCCTGCTCTGCCTGAGAAAGAATTATGTATTTAGCTTCCTGAACCGCTTCTTGAGTACAATCTATAATACTAGTGCACTCTTCTCTACCATGTACTCATTCTTGAGAGTAAGACAGAGGTGGTGTCTAAAAAAGTGAAGTGTCTGATCATTTTTCTCAGGTGTAGGTTTGGCATTCTGTGGTGCACCAATCCTAATGCCAGCGTAGAGCTTCTTGGCTCCAAGCATGATCTCGACATCGGAAGCCCAAGTCAAGTAGTTTTGGTCATGTTGGGCCAGCCCATCGAACTCCCGGTTCATGATGCATGTTATTTATATGTGCATAAAGAAAATATATAAATTCACTGTAGATAATATATGCATGAAATAAATTGGATAATGATACAAAATATTCTCGTGATATTTCAGAATTTTCTCCATATTTTCTATAATTTTACTGTTAATTTTAGTTATTAAAGGTAATTTGAATAATTATAATTAATTAAAAAGTAAATAAATATAGAAAACACACAAAAGTAACAATAGTGCTAAAGAAGCATCAGATGTGAAAAACAACTCAAAATTTCAATTTTTGATGCCATTTTATGCTAGAATATGTGTTTTTAGTGAATTCTGTAATTTTTGAGGGGCTTCTCTACTAATTTTTAATTCTAAGAACATTTTTGCATATTTTGTTTTGATATTTTGAGGGTCCTTTTGCAAAATCTGGACACCCCCTCCCCCCGACTGATCAGATGGTCTAAACATCCCTCGACCGATCGAACGATCGAACTTCCTTCAACCGATCTGACTGATCCGAACGTCCTATGGCTGATCGGACGGTCCATACTTCGTATGGTCGATCGTACTGGTCTGAACATCCTATGACCGATCAAATGGTCCATAGTCGGTCGAACGGTCTAAATTCCTTTTGACTGATCGGACTGGTCTGAACTTCCCATGGCCGATCAAATGGTCGAAATTCCTTTTGACCGATTGGACTAGTCTTAACTTCCTATGGCCGATCGGATGATCCAATTTCCTTTTGACTGATTGTATTGAGCAGAACTTCCCATGGCTGATCGGACGATCCAAATTTCCTATGGCCGATTGGATTGGTCCAAACGCCCCATGGTCGATCAGACGGTCCAAATTTACCATGGCCGATTCAAGAAGGATGGTCCTGTTTACCACATAGCGGCGCATGCAGCAAAAAGGGCCAATGGCACAGTGCGGCTTTGAGCTGGTGACTTGGGCGGCGTGGTGCTGCGCGGACGTCGTACGGGGCGGCGCTGGCGGGCAGACCATGCAGGGGCAGCGTAGCGCGGCTTCGGGCCGGCGACGGCACATAGGGGTGGAGCGGCAACGCGTATCGCAGCGATGGCCCGTGCGGGGGCCGGCGGCGGCGGTGCTTCCTCGGCTGGCGACGGCATGCTACGCGGTGACGGCCCGTGCCCCATACAGGAGGCGAGCGGCGGTGGTGCTACACCGTGCAGGGCGTGAGACAAATGCAGCGGACGCGTGGGGCCGGCGGCTTTGGTGACACTGCTGTCGTGTTTGGGCGATGTGCACGGGCGGCATGGCGACCGGCAGCGCGTTCAGACATATGCGAATTTTTCTCTTCTTTTTTCTCAATTTACAGTGCAATCAATATCTACTCTTCCATGTAATTTACCGATCGACATTGTACTGGCGACTTCATGTTTGCTAGAGGTAGATTAGAGCGGATTTAAACCGTAGAAAATAATTTAGAAAGCAAAATTTACGGATTTTAGAGCGATCTAGATATTTAATCTACGAATGACAACCTTGCGATCTACTGAAGCAATTCGTGTTAATAACGTGTTGGGGAACCCTCGCTGGCAAGTCTAATCCAAACGATTCCTCCTATGCAAGAGAGATGTATCAAATATAGAATAGTTCAAACAATAAATTGAACACAGAGATATAAAAGGAGAGCTTCTTTCTTTATTGCTTTCTTTGATTACATGCGCTTTACAATGATTGGGACCTCTATTTATAAATTAAATGAAGAGTGCCCACCAATGGATCAAGCTTGCAAGCCTAAGCCTAGGTTTCTTAACATCAACAAGTACAAAATGTTAAATTTCCTTTCTGAAACTGTTCTCTACCACCAACAAAAAAAGCTCACAAAAAGCAGACCGAATGGCAATTGTACCAAGCCACCACAACATTTCGGGCCATTCTTTTGGGCTTCTGATATATGGTGTATCTATATTAACTAACTTTTAAATGGAGTGTCTTTTTAAGATGAGGTATACAAGTTGATTGTAATAGATACTATACTGACTTTAGTTATATCGGTCAAAATCATACGTGAGCGTTTCTCTCGTAAACAGCAAGAATTCAAAAATTTCGACTATAAACTATAAGTCACAACTCAAAAGAACAGCCCTTCTACTTATTTTTATCAAGAACGGCTAGGCCCACCCAAATGGTAATAAACAATAGGAAATACTGTCAGCTCATCACCGCACCCAAAATAAGTTAATTAACATTTTCCATTCCCAACACTCACTTGTTCATAATCTGCAGTGCTAACACATTACAAGTCCACAACCAAAATAGACCATTTCGTCCTAACTACATTTTAGTCCCTACTAATATTACATCAAACTCGGTTCAGTATATGCAGCAAAAAGGATTTACTGACACACTCAACATTCCTACTCTATCCGCCGTTTCTTCCCAGACGATTGATTATACATCTCGACGGATACAACGATCAACAAATTATTATCTATCTATAAATAATAATTATTATATTATTATACTCCTTAAGTATATCCCTTATCTATAAATGAGAGAATTCACAGGGTAGTCGTAGTCTCTTCTATGATCACTTTTTAGTCGTAAGCTCTTCTACGACCACCTCATAGCCGTAAGTTCCTCTATGACCACTTCATGATTATAAGTTCCTCTATGACCACTTCATGGTCGTAGATTCTCCTACGGACATGATGTAGTCGTAAGTTATCCTGCGACCACCCT
The DNA here is from genome assembly GCA_036346265.1 of Melocanna baccifera. Taxonomy (NCBI): domain Eukaryota; kingdom Viridiplantae; phylum Streptophyta; class Magnoliopsida; order Poales; family Poaceae; genus Melocanna; species Melocanna baccifera. The sequence goes on along the minus strand of CM070683.1, from coordinate 6,257,747 downwards.
ATAGTCGTAGACTTTCTTATGGCTAGCTTAGCTCTGATTGGCTTGTCTATGACAACTTACTACATCGTGGGTCTGTCTGACAAGGTGGTTAGCACGCGTACTTATTCTCTAGAATAACTACGCATAATCTCTCTCTAACAGTAAACCGCTGCACAATGAATGAGATAACATGTCTCTCTGATAACTTCCGTCAAATAGTTGTCACCCGAAGCATTAAGGTGTCTCTTAGCTTGGAACAACTGCCACTGCTTTGTAAGCTATATAAAGGTTGACATTAGAGAAAAGAAGGATGAACGAGAGAGATCTAGGAAAGACCCAATAGAGTGTAAGGTATTTCGCATTACTTTTCCAGTTATAGTCAGTTCCTTAGAGTAGGGTTATTACTCTTTAAAGAAGGCCCGAATTTATATAAAAATATACGTCTTTTCTCTATGTGATCGTAACCAGATCTTCAAAAGTTTCTCCAAATCTAATAAATCATACGTAAGATCGGTACCACCGACATCTACACAAAATTTAGCAGCATTAGAATAGCAGAGCCGATGCAATACATTATGCTTGGGCAAGATTCTCACCGCGTCACTCCAACTTGACACATAAGATCATGCCCCGCTGGCCGCGCGAAAGATAGCTCGTCCAGTCCTGGCCACGCTGCTATTTCTTCCACGCTCATTTCAGTTCCTCCGCCATTTGAGGCACTTATCCACACAAAACACGGGCCCAAATGTGAAAGAACCTCTAGAATTTCTAGAACTGCAGGTGAGTCGTGTTGATGACCATCTTCCTTGGGTCGACAGCACTGGTGACCACGACGGTGCGGTCCGCGATGGCCAGCGGCACGGGCGCGCACGTCCAGTCACCCTCGCGGACGAACCTCGTGGCCGGATCGAACCGTGGCAGCTCGCCGGCATCGTAGCGCCCGCTAGGCCTCCCGCCAGTGCTCCATGGCGTAACGGATTTTATGTGATTGTTTCGTTTATAATTTTACTCTTCTAAAGATTTTACTGCTAGTAATATAGATGGTAGTATAACTAAATCTTAATTAATCTAAATTATTAGATCGCAATTAAATGACTTGAATTTATTTTTAAAGTACCATAAAAGAGCTCTATTTCTACTTAGTTCTCACATAAAAATGTGCACTTCGATTTATAAGCTAATTCTGATGTACTATTACATTACAGAGTTTCAACATCACAACCACGCATAATAAGACTTAACAGATATGACAAACACGCATAGGTGCACATTTTAGAGCACGTCTACCATCAAACATGCACGCGTGCCTTCAGGTGCACACTATTGCAAGAGGTTTGAGACAAGTGTTTGAGAGAGAAAACTATTGATTGATCCTTGATGCTGAAGTTTGTACACTTATTTATACATGATGAAAAGGTGGCATGAAAAGGTGTCTGTTTGGACAGACACCTGTACATTGCGCAAAACTGCTTTTCAGTTCGTAACACTCCCCCTTGACCAATGTATCTTCATATGATCACCTTGATTCATCATCTTGAAAAAACTCCTCTAAAATCCTGTAGGAAAATATGAGGAGAATCTGAATAGTAGATATGCCATGAAAAACTCCTTTAACAACCCAGTGGAAAAATTTTAAGGAGAAAAATGATATGGCATATATTTGATTATCTCTTAAAAAACCCCTGTGGGAAAAATAGAGATATAATATATGTATGATTACGTTGTCATATTATCTCATTAAAAACTTTGATGAGAAACCTTAGAGGAAAACTCATAAAGGGAAAAGAGTACAATATATTTGAACGGGTTAAGTCTTAGGAGATTTCTCCCCCTGACGCCTGCAAATCACGTAGTCTTCGCATACCAATTCCGTGAACACATTTCTGGAATGTGGAAGTTGGTAATGACTTAGTGAATAAGTCTACGAGATTATCACAAGACTTAGTTTGCAGAATAGTTATTTCCCCACTCTCTTGCAATTCATGTGGGTAAAATAGTTTAGGTGCAATATGTTTTGTGATATTGCTCTTTATGCAACCCGTTTGCATTTGAACAATGCAAGCAGCATTATCTTCGTAGATAATGGTGGGTGATGCAATAGCACCTATACCATATGATTGTTGTATGTAGTTAATCATTCTGCGAAGTCATACACATTCTCGTGATACTTCATATAATGCAATTATTTCAGAATGATTAGTGGATGTAGCCACTAGAGTCTGTTTCGAAGACTTACAAGAGATGGCTGTTCCATCATGTAAAAACACAAAGTCTGTTCGAGATCTAGCATTATGGCGATCTGATAAATATCCAGCATCTGTATATCCTATTAAATCCATACGTTTATTCTTCTGGAAGAATAGACCGAGATCTTTAGTGCCTTGAAGATATCTAAAGATATTCTTCACTCCTATCCAATGTCTTTTGGTTGGAGCAGCGCTATATCTAGCAAGTAGATTTACTGCAAATGCAATATCCGGCCGGGTGCAATTTGCAAGATACATAAGCACTCCGATGGCACTGAGATATGGAACCTCGGGTCCCAATAGCTCTTCATTGTCATCTCGGGGTCTAAATGGATCTTTGTTCCTGTCTAGAGATCGAACAACCATGGGGGTTTTCGATGGATATGCTTTGTCCATATTGAATTTCTCCAATATTTTATGGATATAGGCTGATTGATGCACTAGTATGCCTGTATGAAGGTGCTCAAGTTGTATACCTAAGCAAAATTTGGTTTTAACCAAATCCTTCATTTCAAATTCCGTCGTCAGATGATTACGTGCTTCATCTATATCTTGTGTATTACCAATAATATTGAGATCATCAACATACACAGATATAATGCAAAATCCTGTTGAAGATCTTTTGATGAACACACATGGGCAATCAACATTGTTGGAGTATCCATTTTTGGTTAGGAACTCACTTAGTCGGTTGTACCACATTCTACCCGACTGTTTCAAGCCGTATAAAGACTTGTTCAATTTTACACAATACATATTACGATTTGCGCTTGGATTCAGAATTGAAATTCCATCAGGAACTTTCATGTATATGTCCGAATCAAGTGACCCATAAAGATATGCAGTCACTGCATCCATCAACTGCAAAGATAGATGATTTTGTACTGCCAATGATATTAAATATCGGAAAGTTATTCCACTCATTACTGGAGAATGAGTTTCATTGAAATCAATGCCGGGTCTCTGCGTTAACCCTTGTGCTACAAGCTTTGCTTTGTATCTCACCACCTCATTGTTTTCATTTCGTTTGCGGATGAAAACCCATTTGAATCCGACAGGGAATACATTGAGAGGTGTATGTATCACATTGGTGAATACATTTCTTTTCTTGAGCGAGGTTATCTCCGCTTGAATTGCATCTTTCCATTGAATCCAATCCGAGCGCTGTTTGCACTCTGCCATAGTCTTGGGATCTGGATCATTTTGAAGATTGTTTGCAATTGTTGTGGAGAAATAAATGTCGACAATTGTAGTCTTACGATCATATGATTCTCCAGAATCAGTATAGTTAGTGGAAATTTCTTGGACCCCTGGTGACTCAATGTTATTTCCCAAAATATTTGAGTCGGGGTATTCTGATGTCCCAGGATCAGAATTTGAGTGCACTGTTGATCTGGGTTCAAAGATCCTTTGGTGTCTATCAACATGAGGTTGATCTGCATTTACATTTTTTTGATTCCTTTGTCGCTTGTTAGAAGCTGTATCCGCCACTTGTGCCGTACTTCTCCCCCTCTTATTTTGAACTAGGAGTTGAGTGGTATTTTGCGGTACCTCCACTCTTTCAGGCACATTTCTGACAGGATTATAGAATTTTGTGACACCCTTATAATCGATGAAATGCATCGCGATTATTTGCAATGTTTTGCAAATGAATGAGTTTCTGAACTTGAAGTTCAGTTTCTCTGGTACGTGGATCTGAGGCAGGAATTCCTTGAACATTCCAATCAATTTCCTGGTATTTAGTTTGGTACTTGTTGTCTCCCCCTAATGCCGAAAAATGTTCCTCATTGAATATGCAATCAGCGAACCGGGCCGTAAACAGATCCCCTGTTAGGGGCTCGAGGTATTTTAAAATCGACGGAGATTTGTACCCAACATAGATCCCAAGTTTCCTGTGCGGTCCCATTGAGGTACGCTGCGGTGGTGAGATCGGTACGTATGTAGCGTAACCGAACTTTCGCAGATGGGAAATATTTGGTGGATTTTCACGTACTAATTGTAGCGGGGAAGTGCTATGATAGTTGGACGCAATTGAATTAAGTCAGCAGCGTGTAAAACTGCATGACCCCAACATGATGTTGGTAAGTTGCAATTCTGTAACAATGGTCTTGCGATGAGCTTTATTCTCTTGATGAGAGATTCTGCTAAACCATTTTGCGTATGAACATATGGAACAGAGTGTTGAACTTGTATCCCAAGGGCCGTACAATAATCATTAAATGCATGGAATGAAAATTCAGCAGTATTGTCCATTCGAATTGATTGAATTCGATATTCAGGGTAATGTGCTCGTAATTGGATAATTTGACCAATTAACTTAGCAAATGCATAGTTTCGTGTGGATAAAAGACACACATGTGACCATCTAGTAGATGCGTCAATGAGAACTATGAAATATCTGAATGGCCTACACAATAGTTATATAGAACCACATATATCTCCTTGAATACGTTCAAGGAATTTAAGTGGTTCAGCTCTGATTTTAAGATAAGAGGGTCTTAAAATCAATTTTCCGGTGGCACACGAAGTGCACAAAAAATCTGAGGATTCCAGAAATTTTGTTTTGAGGTATGTATGACCAATGGAATTGCTAATAATTTAGCTCATCATTACAATGCCTGAATGGCCAAGGCGATCATGCAATGTTTGGAATGTGTTAGTGTTTTGGAAAATTACTTTGTTCCCAATATGTTGAATCGGTTTGATGTATGTATAGTACAATCCGGACGTTAAAGATGGAATTTTTTTAGTACTTGTTTGCTATATCCGTTGTTTTTGGTGAGGATGAGATATTCCTCTTTGTTGTCATTTTGGGTTTCAACATGGAAACCATTTTGACGGATATCTCTATAACTAAGTAGGGTACGTGTTGAATCGGGATACAAGAGTGCATCCACAATTTCTAACTGTGTACCCATAGGGAGAGTGATAGAGGCACGACCAGAGCTTACTATTATTGCATCGCGTCCAGCGATGGTTAAAATATTTCTTTTTCTTCTAGTAAGAGTTAGAAAATATTTTGTGTCTCTAAGTATAGAGTTTGTGTTACCACTATCCACAAGGCATAATTCCTCCTCCATTTGATTGTCTCCAAAAATCTATATACACAAAAGAAGAATTTTAATGAAAATCTTCTTGTGGTATATAAAATACATACAAACTTAGTTACAATATCGAATATGTTCGATATATGATTGTAGCATGCAAGCATACAATATAGATGACAACATTATTCATATTACAACATTATAGTACATAGAAGCTATGGCAATGGGAGTCTAAACAAGATCTCCAAACATATCTTGAGAAGTAAATTCTTCAAGTGTGTTTTTGGTGCTCATGAGATCATCCTTCTTTGAAGGAGTACATGTGTCATTGAGTTCTTGAATGAACTGTTGAGAGCATCCAGTTTCATTGTTGTTGCATGGGAGATTGAAGTGTGCTTCAAATATCTTTTCTTGAGCATGCTTGCCTTGAGCCCGAGACTGGAGGTAGAGGTTCACAAGGTGCTTCGGGGTGCGGCATTTCTTGGTAGGATGGTTGTAGCAACCACATTTTAGACAAACTTCAGTTTTGTCAACTTGCTTACCAAAATTGCATTTACCCTTTTTGAATCCACCACGCTTTTGCTTCATGTTGCGTTTATTTTTACCTTTAAAATTCTTTGAGTGGTCTTTGGAACCACGGAACTTAATGTTATTCTGATTGGCATGAACTTCAGGAAGTGGAGCAGCCCCAATGGGACGTTGTTGATTGTTCTTTAAAAGAAGTTCAGCGTGCTTCTCAGCCTGAAGTATAGTATGCATAAGGTCAGAATAAGTTTGGTAATTTGCAGCACGCCATTGCTGCTGTAGGACCCTGTCAGATGGGAGTATAGTAGAAATAGTCTTTTCTATTTTATCCGCATCTGTTGGTTCCTTTTCACAAAACCGCAACTTGGAGCAAATAGCATGAAGGGCATGGTTATAGTCTCCAACTGTTTTGAAGTTTTGGAGTCTAAGATGTGCCCATTCATGATTAGTCTTAGGTAAAATAACAGCTTTCAACTGTTCATATCTATTTTTGAGGGCTAACCATAAGGTGAGTGGATTCTCCTCATATAGATATTCAGCCTTCAAATCCGGATGTATATGATTCCGTATTATGCTTAAAACGGAATATTTTACAATATCCGGTGGGATTTGATCAGCTGGAGGATTGAATATCACCATCTGTAACCCACGTGTGGTGAGGTTGATTTTTAGGTCCATAGCCCATGTAGGATAGTTGCTACCATCAAGAGCGAGGGGCTCAAATTCTTTGGTAACCATTTAGAGCCTACATGAAAAGTATACCATAAAATGATTAATTTACATGAGGTAAATTAATATGTATGGTAATGTTGTAATAAATGCAAAATATGAGAAAAACAATATGAGTATTGTAATCCGAATGAATATTTATACCTAAATTAAATATAACATGTGGTTATATTGAAAATACCATGTAATCACAATATTGGTGGTGAATACCAATTTATTGTATGGCAGAGCGTACAAATAAAGTAGCAAAGTGCCATAAATTGTGATCACATACATTAATAATATTTTGCAAAAATTTCCTCTTTTTTTAATTAATTAAGTACAATGGTACTTAAAAAAATAGGAATTTTGCGATATGAAAAAAATGGTCACAATTCATATTGTAGGTGAATTGCAATAAATTAGTAATCCTACATATGTAAAAAATTATATAAATGTGGTTACACATTTATGAAAATGTTTACATATTTTTCAGGTCCCGTGGGACTGAAATGCTTATTTATAACAGTACAAATTGACAAGTACAATTAAAAATAAGCATAAGGACTATGCTGCAAATACTACAATATAAATTATTAAAACAACTGTATTTTCTATGAAATCTAGGGGGTAAAATGCAAAGTTAAGAAAACTTGGGCTAATGCCCGTTCGGCCTGTTGGCCCATGTGGGGGAGGTGGGGGATAATGGGCCAAAAGCCTATTAGGGGCAGCCACTATAAAAGCAAGGGGGTTAGGGTTAGGGTTTCCCTAACCCCCAAACCCTAGCCGCCATTTGCATGGGCCGCCGCCGCCGGCCGGGCCTCGCCGCCCCCCACGCGCCATGCGCGGACGCCGCCGTGCGCGCCGCTAAGTCGTGTCTTGACGCGCCGCCGTGCCGCTGCCGCGCCGCCGCGAGGGCCGCGCTTGCTCGCCGCGCGCGCCGGCCACGTGCAAAGCGCCGCGCCGGCCGTGCCGGCGCGGAGCGCGCGCGGGTCGAGCCGCCGTGGAGCGCCACGCCGGGCCGCGCCGGCGGAGCGCCACGCCGGCCTGCACCGCGCCGCCGCAGCGGGGTCCGCGCCGCCAACTCCACGCGCGCCGCGCCGAGCTGCGCCGTCTTTGCAGCGGGGCCGCGCGACGTAGCCGCCGCGCTGGAGGCCGCTGTGTCGGGGGTCTGCTCGCCTGGAGGCTGCCGCGTCGGGGAGGCCGCGCCAGGGGCCGGGGGGCCGCGCCGTGTCAAGGCGACGGCTAGGGGCGCGACGAGCCACGCCGGGCCTGGGGGTAGGGATGGCAATGGGTACCCGATACCCGAATACCCGACGGGTTTTACCCGATAAAGAGACGGGTATGAAAAATTTTATGTACCCGTGGGTACGTTATTGGGTGAAATCCTCTACCCGTCGGGTAGGCGAGTACGGGTGCGGGTATATACTACCCATACCCGCCTACCCGCGGGTAATGAATACCCGCATTAGACAACTAGACATCCCACTCAAATGTTAATTTTATTATCTACTTGTTGTTGATTGTTTATTTGTTTGTCATATGTTGATATGGTCATGTCAAGTATGTTTATGTAACGTACTAATTTTGATCATTAGACGCTTTTGTGCTTGGCATGTATGATTAATGAATGTCTAAATTGATGATATTCTTATGTGTTGAATCGGGTATGCTTGCGGGTACGGGTTACCCGTTGGGTAGTAATACCCGCGCGGGTACGGGTATGGGTAAATTTTCCTACCCGCGTGCGGATACGGGTAACCCGACGGGTAAATTTACACCTAGCGGGTACGGGTATGGAATGGCAATACCCGATGGGTATTTACCCGTTGCCATCTTGACCTGGGGGCGCGACGGGCCACGCCATTGGAAGCTGCTGCCTTCGGCCTGTGCCCCCAACCCCCCTTTTTTTATGTAGAAATGCCTTTCTATGATTCGCGCATAGTACCAATTACCTTGTCGTTTTTGTGTGCTGATAACGTATTGCAAGAGATTTGAGACAAGTGTTTGAGAGAGAAAACTATTGATTGATCCTTAGAGCACAACCACGCATAATAAGACTTAACAGATACGACAAACACGCATAGGTGCACATTTTAGAGCACGTCTACCATCAAACATGCACGCGTGCCTTCAGGTGCACACATTACTGTAGTATGTTTTGCCACATTGCATTACAACATACACACCCCTGCCCTACTTTCATGTAATATCTAGTTCTCGACTTCTTCCAATACATGAGGACACTTGTTCCTCCTGTGCCCCATGCCCCGTCAACCCACAATTGCTGCATGCTGCTGCTTTCCTAACTATCTTCTTTTGCTCTTGTCATGTTTCGGACACTTCTCAAATCTATGGCCCTTTTCTTTGCATACACTGCAGAACCTGGACCTTCTGTCTTTGATCTCATAGTTAGGCTTGTCTCTAGCATTCGTTGGCTAACCAACCGAACAAGCACGTTCAGGAGCTCTCAGTTCAGCTTCTGGCTGGCCACTCTCAGTTCAACTTCTGGCTAGCCACACGGCCGTAAACGAACAAGGACCTTCTACACAAACTACTTCACGTTGTTCACCTGGGTTTCGAAGTGGCTCCGAAGACTGCATGATCTCAGCATTGATCATTGCTTTCTCATTAGCTCCCATACCATCCACCTCTCTAGCTTTATCTGCAAGTTTTAACTTAGCCTCACCTATAAACTGCATCGCTATCTCAAAACACTCGACATTATAGTCCCCTAATTTACCTAGCTCAAGAGCAGCAGTATACAGGGCACCGTGTCTGAAGGTCCTTGATCGCAATAGCACCTGTATCCTCCTGGCACTGCCAGCATTTTGTTAAATTGCTTCACAAAAAGGTGCATTGCTAATCCTGGTGGCACACAGCCTTTCAACACATGGTTGGCGCTCTCGCTCTGTTGTGTACTTGTCTGCTTAGCACAGAACACACCACTAAAGTATGCCTTCGCCCATCTGTGACGTGTCTCATAAACCTGTGTCAGGAAAGGATGACTCTATAGATTGTACTTCTCCATCAGCCGTTGCCACGATGACTTGACGTTGAATCGCATAGTAACAGAAGCGGTGAACAGTATCAACTAAAATTTTCTCCTAAAATTCTTGATTCTATTCGCACACAACTATAGAGTTACAGAAAATATAATTTTCATCTAGAAGTTTAAGACAAATAGTTCAAAAACACAAAAACCTTGAAGCAACCACTTCCCGGCGGTCTAACCGGCCTAGAAATAGAGGTCTGACCGGTCTCAACGGTCTAACCACTCCTTTACAGGCGGTCTAATCGTTGCTATATTAAAATCAGGCAAATAAATAGTATTCTTTGCACGATTTTAAAAAGTAAAATTGAGAGAACTTTTGATATGTATCCAAATGACATAAAAGTTTGCAGGAATTTACTCTAGGATATCAAGAACCTACTTCAACAAATAATCATAAAAATCATAGTCAAAGTTGAGATCTTTTTCAATTTGAGGGAAATGTACACGGAACCGAGCTAAAATCAAAATCGGTGAATACAATTTGCTTATAGGTGGAAGATGCACGAGATAACTTTAGATGTATTCCCATATATTACAACAACCTAAAACACCAAAAAATACGACTTAAAAACTCTTGAAACAAGAAATCACTCAAAGAGGGTAAAGTCAAGCAAAATCGGGTTTATTTATGAACTTACTATCAAAATGTCTAGATAATAGGAGATTGATTTTTAGAGGTTACCTTTATCTCAATCACATCCTTAGCATAGTAAGATCAAAAAGAGAGAAGAGTAGAGATCAATACCAACCGAAATAAGTGCAAATCAATCGAAACAAGAAATAGATATGAAGATCATCAAAAATTGATATATTACCACTTGAAGAGGTAGGTTTTACAGTCACTCCACCTTGAAAAATAAAGAGCATATAAGGCACTTAACTCTCAAACCCTAACCCTATACATGAAAGCACAAGATAGATGAGTTAGATGGTTAACCATATGTCTCTTTTTCAACCTTTTAAATAGGTGGGTAATTAGCCACACTTAGTCCTTAATGAATTATATTCAGTATTACAATAAAAAAACCTGATAATCCCACACATACAGGTTTTAACTCACACATATCACTTGTGCACACTTTTTAAAGTGCATAAGGCTGTATCTGCTAAATCTTTAGCCTTGATCTGTCTTGGTCAAACCAGTTTCATCTTGACCTAAACCATTCTCTAACGCGTTCACGTGCCGCGGTTTTGATCTAAAATGATTTCCAGTATTTTAGTCAAACTATCAAAATACTCTTCATTGATCCAATTATCACCATCTATTATAAATAATCACCATACTTGCCGTGTGTAGATGCACCACTAACTTATCATATATTGCTAAGTCTCTTCCGTCCTGATTCCACGAACCACGGCTCACTTGGACCGTCTAAACCTTATGATGTCATCCTGCCGTTCGAATTCGCTTTTAACATTCCCTGTTTTTCTAATACCATACTTAACTCACCATCTCACCTAGTATCCTTGATCGTTCTGAGTCTCAATTCCTCCATAAATCTAACTTTGACCATCACCGTTGATCACGATTAATACTAAGCGACCCTGCATATCTACACGGCAGAAGTATATAGATTTCAAAGAATGCGTACACAAAATATGTTCGCACAGATTTTTGTGCCAGTTAGAATTGTTACACTCCCACCACGACAACAGACTGGAAATGGTTGTTGACACCGACGAATAGACCATATGGCATTCGATAAATATTTGTTCGATATGTCGTGTCCAATCTGACCACATCACCAAAGAATGCATAATGGATTCTGCTTTTACCTTCGTCCATATCAACGTGCGAATTCTACACTCATCATCAACCACCACATTGTAAACAAAGTTAGGATCATCGGGTCTCATTTGCTTAAAGGACCATATTTGTATGCGCAGTTATATGGATAGATATTATGATATAATTATTTTTAATATATAACTCTATTTTTATAATTAAAATATAATTATATTTATTATATAACTTTAATATCTATATATAATTAATTTGCATTGTTATAATTGGCTCTATCAAAATGAGTGATGGAGATCTTTTTCCTTTTCTTTTGATTAATGTGAGAATTTCTAAAATTATTTTATGTGAGAATTTCTAAAATTATTTTAAGATTATTGTAAAAAAAATTTCTCTTAAAATAAAGAAGATGTATTAAAAATCATCGGTTATTTTTATTTATATAGATATTTCTATTGTCTTCTTCACATCGTCATCTGCCTGCTGCTGTGCTATTTGTCCACAAAGCGTCTTTAGAGATCTTTTAGTGAACGGAACATCCTCGGTAGAACCGAAAAGCCCGGTGATTATGCAGTACACCTTGGTCAAGCTAAAATTATTTTCTCGCAGCACTCGCACAAATATCTGGTGTATGTATCGACCTGCCTACGGGATGGCCAGTGCCTCTTGTCGCCACAATTTTCAGACAAAGGATGGTTATGCTCTGCCCGAAACCTCTGTATCTACCGGGAGTTAAAACCTACAGGTAGCACACCCCATTTATCATTGCACTTACATGACTCGGCACACAGGTGGCACAGACCAAACGATCAAAATACGTACGATTCCACAAACCTCTTCCGGCGTGGTTGCCCACATGAGTCTGAGCTACTTCTTCCTCACTTTTCTCCTGTACCCCCTTGTGATGTTGAGCTTGGACTGGACCGCACCTCTTCCCCTGATCGCCAGCCGCGGATTGGACCCATAGCCTCACAGCTCGACCCTTGGATACCTTCCCTCACCCTAACCAATTCGCACCATGGGAGCTCAGGCTGTGCAGAACAGTGGCGTTCCGGGAGGAGACAGATGGCGAGAAGAATGGACGGGGAGAGTGGTAGAATGTTTCTCTCTCTCTCTCTTATGTGGAATACTGGCGCAAGTGGAGTGGTAATCATTAATTACATTAAAAATGTAGCATCCTATTCTAAACGGCTTTAGCTCTAGTTTTAAAGTAGAAGTCACTTAAAAACACGTCGACTTTTTAATTTTATTATTTTTGGTTTTTGGTCTTTTTTCATTTTATTCGTTTGTAATATCTTAGAATATATAGCGGTGGTTTTCAATGTTTCTTTTTTTTTCTTATTTTTTAATCATTTTTTGACTTAAAAAAACTAACAGCCGCTACAATATAATTACAGCAAAAAAACCTAAAGTAAAAGCCAAATAACATGATTTTTTAAGCCGTTTGGAGCATTATAGTCTCCTGACACCAACTTTAAAATGCTTTGGCCAAGACCACCATTAGATATGTAAGCACTAATCACTGCTACAGACAGGCCTATCACAGACGGTTCGAATCGTCATCACGATTTTCCGAACCGCTGCTTTTATGTGTCGTTGATAATAGGTGGTTATCGCAGACGGCTCGAGCCGCTCGTGATAACTCACATTACGATTTACACACAACAAATGCTCGTGATAGACGACTTTCACGACGATTACACACAACAACCGCTCGTGATAGACACTATATCACGCTGCGGTTCTGTTTCGCACTGCGTGCGTGATACAGAAATATCACTGCATCGCATTAACACGAACCGCTCGTGATGTCCTCGCTATCACGAGCGCATTCAGATAACAAACCGTCGTGAACTATCACGCATTTGTTATTAACACGAACCGCCTTTGATGTATCTATTATCACGCACGGGTTGTATTAATAACCGTCGTGATAGTATCACACCGGTGGCGCGATGAGCCGCTCGTGATAGTTAGGCACAGACGATTCCGTATGAACCGTCTGTGATTTACCCATCCAGTATAGCCTGTTTTGTAGTAGTAAATGTGTGATTCTTCCCGAACCACCGCGAACCTAGTCGTCCGGTCATGGCGAAAGCCTATAAAACTCCTGTGCTTTTGCATGCCTTCTGTCCCCTTTATATTGGAAGAAAATTCTCTAGGAAGTATCTTGAACCCCTTCTCTTAAGGCCTCTTTCTGATTTTTGCCACGTATAGTCATAATCACGGATCTGAAAAGCACTCGTTCTTTCCTCTTCTCCAATGACTCTCTCTCCACACTCCGTGGTGACATGAAGAAAATTCTATAGGGGAATGTCTTTGAACCCCTACTCTTAAGATCCTTCTCTGATTTTCACCACATGTAGTCAATCACGAATATGGTTCTCTCTTCTCCAACACCTCTCTCCATACTCCATGACTGATGCGTCCCCAAATCTGGAGGCAGACGATGCTGCACGTGCTTGCTGGCTCACGCAATCACCGCCATTGGCGCGTGCTTGCCGGACGCCGCCCCATTGTTGGACGAGGTGAGAGAGGAAGGAACTGGCGGTAGGGCATGGCCGTGGGACGAGCACCCGCTCGAATGCCTCGCGGAGGTCGGCACTAGACGGGGCGAGGAGGCGCTCGTAGGGATTAGCGTACCGTATATCGTAGGAGGCCACCATCATGACACGCTCGTCAACCGTGGGGAACCGCGCATGATGTCGAACGCCGCCGCTCCTTGCACTCGCCCGATGCACTTGCTCTTTTCGGGCGTCACTGTGTGGTTGCTATGTCCTTGCCTCGCTGGGCGTAGCCAAAAAGGAAAAGCAGAGAAAAGGGAGGTGTGAGAGGAGGTCGGGAGAATTTTTTAAGGTTCTGTTTATTTGGATTTTTTTATAGTTTATAGTTTATTTTTATTGTTTAGTTATGTATCTGATTTATTTTATACTGTAACTGATGATGATTTTTAATATAATTAAATTTAAAGATTGAAAATAGAAAAAACATTTAGTCCATTACGGATAATAGAATACGAAAAAAAAGAAAAATCAAAAAGTCAAAAAAGTTAAAATAGAAACAATTAGAAATTAAAAAACAAAAGTCCAACAGAAACCGAAATGTGCAGGGCAATATCTTTCTTTGATATTAGTGACAGAAACAACAGGCGAAGATAGATCCTAAAGGTATTCGTAGTGTATATATCATAAGGGCATCTCTAATGTATAAGACTCAGGTTGGTCTTAAGGTATGGTGACATGGCTTATTGCAATCTACTACAATGTATAAGGTCTTTGTGGGTACTAAGATGGGGCTCATATCCTAATAAAAAAACTGGCATTTGCCTTATGGTGGGGGAAGAGAGAACACAAGATTCAATAAAAAATTGTGTTTTAATGCTTATGGTCAGGTCTTTAGTTCGAAGGCTGGTCTTAAGCCTTTTTTGCTTATAGCCTTTTTAAGATCAACTCTATAATATATAAGATTGACTTTAAGGTGGCTTAAGATCTTCTTTTTTATACACTACAGATGTCCTAATGAGTCTTACCTGGCATAATTTTCTTCCCTTTATATTTCCGAACTCACGCAGTCGTTCACGCAGTCGCACTGCACACTCCAAGGGGGAGGAATTCCTATTCCATATTTGAAAACCCCAAAAACCTTTCCGGTCGGCGGCAATGGCGGCGCCGGCGGCCGACGAAACCCCGGCCTCTCCGGGCTACGCCCTCCGCGCGACGCTCACCGGCCACCGCCGCGCCGTCTCCGCCGTCAAGTTCTCCCCGGACGGCCGCCTCCTCGCCTCTGCCTCCGCCGACAAGCTCCTCCGCGTCTGGTCCTCCTCCGACCTCTCCCCCGTTGCCGAGCTCGCCGGCCACTCCGAGGGCGTCTCCGACCTATCCTTCTCCCCCGACGGCAGCCTCCTCGCCTCCGCGTCCGACGACCGCACCGTCCGCATCTGGGACCTCGGCTCCGGCGGCGGGCCCCGCCTCGTCAAGACGCTCTCCGGCCACACCAACTACGCCTTCTGCGTCGCCTTCAGCCCCCACGGCAACGTGCTCGCCTCGGGCTCCTTCGACGAGACGGTGCGCGTGTGGGAGGTCAGGTCGGGCCGCTGCCTCCGCGTACTGCCGGCCCACTCCGAGCCCGTCACCGCCGTTGACTTCGACCGCGACGGCGCCATGATCGTGTCGGGGAGCTACGACGGGCTCTGCCGCGTCTGGGACTCCACCACTGGCCACTGCGTCAAGACCCTCATCGACGACGAGAGCCCGCCCGTGTCCTTCGCCAAATTCTCGCCCAACGGCAAGTTCGTGCTTGCCGCTACCCTTGATAGCACCCTGGTGAGTTGTTCAAGATTGCCCCCTTTCTTTTCTCCCATTGTAGTGTTATTGTGTAGAAAACTTTCCAGTTCGCAGCATGTGTGATATTGCAATTTTTCTGTTACGTGAATGTTTGATTGTTCGACACTTAGTTAGATTGTTAAACTTGAATACTATTAGTTGTCGTAGGAATGGAATGCTAGAGCAGTAAATTTTTGTGGTTCCCAAAGGAACGGAGGGCCCTGAGGTGACAAAGGGGAGGTAACAGGTAAGAGCTTCGAGATTTGACAGCGGCATGGCTGGCGTGGACAAGTATTACTTGGACATCCGTGACCCAAAATTTTTTGCCGAATCAGACTCCCAAATCCGAGTCGGATTCTGACACCTGTGTCCATTTCAAAGTAACATTTCCCGTGTCCAAAAAAAAAAAATACCGAATCGGACAGCCCGAATCTGATTCGGATTCCCAAGCCTGTGTCCGTGTCCAAAGAGCATGCTGCGAATGGAAGCTTTGGGGGTGTATTTATATAGATCCATGTCGGCTGGTTACATTGGGTACCCCTGTTGGTGCTGATTGATGGGGGTAAAGATGTGTTGTGCAAGGAGTACGCTGCAAATGGAAGCTTTGGGATGTATTTATAGGGATCCATGTCGGCTAGTTACGTTGGGTACCCCTGTCAGTGCTGTTCCTCCATCGTCAGTTAACGTCAACCATAGCCTGATAACTCTGGTTTAAAATTTTCACTGTTACGTTAAGTCTAGCTTCAGGGATCTATTTGCTGCTTCAGGAACCCCTGTTGGTGCTACCGAAGCTATCCGATCTGGAGGTTATGGGATAGTGTGTTGCCTCAATGAACCCGGTGGCAAACCCGAGGTCATATCTAATTGTAAAAAGTTGGTTATACGGACATCAAACCTTTGTATAAGTAATCCAACAATGCCATCTTTGGGGGAGAATGTAGCAGACCCACAGCAGTAGTATTTTACATCCATGACATGTTCTTGAGCTTGCAGTAATATGTGATCTTGCAATCGTATAGATGTGAGTGATTTGTTTTTTTTTTTTTTGCTCTATGGTAAGTAGAGTTGGCAATTTTATATTGTGTTTGAATTAGTGCTACTATGATTGCTATATTATAGTATGTGGCAAAAAAAGCATGGCTTTTTAGTAGTTTAAAACCGCATCGTTGTATAGTGTTGTGTTCAATCTTGAGATAATGGCTGGGTTCAAGATGACTTTGCTTGGGCTTTGGCTTGTACGTGCTACAGTACCTAGCTTTTAAACGATGTGTTTTTTTAAAGCGGGGTTAACAGGAAGATTGTAATAAAAAATGTAATGAGTTTAGCTGTACCGGCCAAAATCGTATGCGACTATTTTCCTCTGCGTACTGCCTCTCGCGAACAGCCAGAATTAAAAATTTTAAGCCAAGTCATAAGCCACAGTCCAAAAGAAATCACCCAATGTAGATGAGAGTATCTTATCTTTTTGTGTTTTTCTGCACTAGGCCTAGTTGGAAAATGTCAATTGTTCTATATATGTAGGTAATATCGAAGTTCAACTTGCTGTCTAGTATGAATAAGAACAATTACGGAAGTGTTAGATGAATTTGTTTTGGCGATTTAGTTTTGCTAGTTGTGTTACAGTATAATGAGGTGACATAATTGGGTTGTCAATCAGTAGTTCATTTCTTTTGGCTATATGCTTCCTGTCTGTATGATTTTTCCAACGGCAAAACTGGCATTGTCATATGATTCTTCAAAAGTAATTAAATGTGTACAATTGCACATAGTCAAGCGAGTTACTTCTTAGCATTAGCAACAGTTGCTAATCCTCTTTGTGTGGCTTCAACTTTCAAGATAGATAGGTTGGTTAGTCCTTCTTGTGATAAATATTTTTTTGGTTCTTCCAAAAGCTTTTCTCCACATAAAATGTGGTGCTAACAATTTCTGTTATTGTTTGTTAAAATATATGTAATGTGATCCCATTAATCCTGAACATGGACGGGTTATGAATGTGCTAAACATGATGGTGCCAACTGTAGCAAGTAAACATATGTTTGAAACAAGTAATTAATAAGAGGCCAGATCAAAATCTTTAGTTCTTTGAGAGAGAATAAAAACCAGGGGATCTCCTGTACTGTGTTAATACCTATTTGAAGTAGGAACTTAATAAACTTACCATAGAACGTGAGGCAATCATCATTGATTACAATCTCCTTGAGGTAGGAGTTATAGATACGTGCAATGATTGTGCCACAGTGGTGTGCATAGATATCTGCAAGGATTGTGACATGGCAGTGCACAGTGACTAACTGCAACTGCAATGTGGGTTTCCTCGTGATGTAATTGAGCCACAGCTGAGCATGGAGGGTCAGGACACCAATCAGGTGCTGCAGCTTTCCTGTGGTTTTGGGAGGCAAGGCATTGAAGCCCATGAGGGTATTCTATTTTGGGAATAGATAAACTCTTGTCATGATCCTAGGATGGGCTAGAATTGAATTTTTAGGCAAATAGGGGTATGGGTATGTAAGTAACGATGCCTAATGGAGTTGGTATGTAATAGACAAATAATAGAGCAATACTTGGACATTATTCTATCTAATTAATATCACTTGTTTTTTAGTTAGGTGCTAAATGCAAATACAATCTAAATGCATGCTTGCTAATTGCTGTTGATCTTAAATTCACACATTTATCTAGGTACTTTTACTAACCAATTAATTCTAATTTCTAATTGCTATCCATATTGCCATTTTATTGTTACTGTGAATCAGAAACTATTGTTATTTTTACCTACCATTTTTCTCTACCGAAGTTATTTTCTAACATTGATGTTCAATATTTTCCTGTATCACGGCAAGATGTTTTGGGGGTGTGAGGGTGGTCCCTGCAGAAGTTCATTCCACGTATGCCCAAGTTGTATTATTTGTCTTAAATCCCCCATTTGTGTCTGAGTTTTGATAAATGACTTACACTACATTAGGCCTTGAAACCTGACTTGACCAATCAGCGGGGACGTGCACTGCACGGAGATCCGAAACCATGTTTTTCTCCAAATGGATGGAAAGAAAGGAAAGAAACTAAAATATGCTTTTACCTGTTAACATTCTTATAAGATGCTTTAAGTGTGATGTCATTTTTCACAGCACTTCACTCTAGATCCATTATGCACTGTTTAAATTAGCAGAGTCTGTCTTATGAATCAGATGCAGTAGAGAGTGCCTTGACCGGTTGACCCCATGCCACCATCCCCAGCCTCATCAAACCATTCTCTATTCAATCGATTAGATTTCATAAGCATTATGATCATCGTTTTCCTATTTTCAGTAGTTCAGCTTGCTTAGAGCATTACAATACTTCAGCTGTTTAGCATTACATGGTGGAGGTCTTTTAACCTAGGCATTATGTTTCTGTTCCTCGGACAATTTTGCCATGCTCCACCATTCATTCTTTTATACTATTCTGTGCATATTGAGAATCATTTCGGATATTTTAGATTTTTAATTCACACATTGCCAAATCATAGTTTTGATGTATTTTTGGGTGCCAAATGATGATATTGACATACTGATACTGTAAGTATGCTTGTGAGCTGTGAACATGTTGCAACCACAATTATGTTTGGAGTTGCATCTATCTCAAAAAAAGAAAAGATCGATCATTCTTGTTTTGACAAGTATCTAGCAACCTACCTTGATGAACTTGTTATCACAAGATGACTGCTCACGTATTGTTTATTTATGCAGAGGCTCTGGAATTTCTCAGCTGGAAAGTTTCTAAAGGCCTACACTGGCCATGTGAACACAAAATACTGCATTCCAGCAGCATTTTCAATCACCAATGGCAAGTATATTGTCAGTGGCTCGGAAGACAAGTGTGTCTACCTGTGGGATCTTCAGTCAAGAAAAATTTTGCAGAAACTGGAAGGACATACCGACACAGTCATTGCAGTGTCGTGCCACCCCAAGGAGAACATGATTGCATCGGGAGCACTTGACAGCGACAAGACGGTGAAAGTCTGGGTCCAGAAGGAAGGAGATCAACAAGATGCGTGAGCGATGAGTTCTTACTGTCTTGGCTGTCATGTAACCTGACTGATTATGGTAGGTGAGCTACTTAGCTTCCCGAGTAATGATAGATTGGTGCGGTGGATAATGTGACGCTCCTGGGCTGTGTAATTGAATGTTGTGTTGCCTGCTTCACTTCTAGGCTATGAGTCGAGTAAACTTAAACTGTTCTGGAGAACTGTTAATGGGATGGTTGTAAGAAAGCCTGAACAGAAATAATGCTTAAACTTCATTTGTTGCCTGCTTCATTTGTTGTCTTGAGATGTGAAGTTATTTTGTCAGTTCATCCTATTGCAGGTAGTTTATGCTGTGCATAGCTGCACATGTACACTTTTTCTCCTCGTTCCTATGGAAGTGCCTTGCTGGCACAGAGTCCTGCCTCATTGGTTTTATTCGAAACTTAAAAAGCCGTATTGAGGTGGTGCATTCATAAGTTGGAGCTGCATCGGACATTGCCAAAACTCACAGATGCAAAGTTGCTTTATGATTCTGCTGGGTGAATCGAACTTCGCCTGTGGAGTCGCGGCATCTATTGTTGAGGCAGATTTGGTTGTGCTGAAGTATTACATACTTCGATTGCTTCAGAGAGCGTGCTCTGTTGGTATTACACTGATGAAGGTTGGACATTTCGTTTAAAGATGTTGCTGTAGTTTACTGTGATCGTGTCACCACGACCACGAGGGAAGGTATGCGGTATGCCCGTCTTAACAGCAGGGGCGGATCCAGTGTATAAGGATTGAGGTCACGAGACCGCAATGAAATTTTCTAAATTCTATAGAAAATTATTATTTATTACTGTTCATCAGTAAAGATGACCTCATAGTGTAATATAAGTGATACCAATGATTTTCTCGTCTGGATCCGCCCCTGCTTAACAGTCCGGTTTCTGTCTGTGACACATTGACATGTTCGCAGGATGAACTTCGTTATGTCCGTAGCAGTGCTTCGGCCCATCGTGACCTGCCCATCTAAGGCTTGTACTAATTTGGTGCAAGAATATCTATGAGATTTGGGCTTTGACGCTTTGTAAATCTCATCCTCATCTCGGCCTACACAGAAGTTGGCTCTAGGCTGTCACTTTTTTCCTCCATGGGCCTTGCAGTTGGTTGAGCACATTATTTTGAACTTGCATTGGTTGGTTAGTAGTATACTAGTAGTATCAACTTGCAGCCCAACATCATGCCTGTGTACTGTTCTTGCAGCCATGACTCGAAAAAAAGAGGCAATATTTCATATTTTCTTCCACTTTATGATTTGCAAAGGAACGACAATACAAAGCGCTAAGCCAAGCTACCTTGCTAAGTAGTCAGTCCACTGTACTGCTGTTCCCAGATAATGGAGATGTTCTTGCAACTGTCTTTGCGGTCTCATCTCTCATGCATGACTGCTCCTAAACAACTACTACAATGTTCTTCGATAAGCGAGTGGCTACATTCTATTGGACACCTAAGATTACTTCCTCTCTTTTTATTTTCGAGACACTGAAGTGAAGCATGAATTACTGCTAGCCTTCTGTACTTTGACAGAAACAAGTAGATGGTCCACAGACAGGATCGAAGAGCATGGGCCATTTCAGATAACTAGATCAGGTTGTTGTTTGTCCATTTCCTTTCAGCAAAGCTGTCCTTTGTGCTGCAACTTTGGGCCCTTCACATTTTGTAGCCTTGCAGCTACGAACCGGCACACACACACACACACACAAAGTCACAAACGCACTCTACAAAGCTATCGGTCACCTTCGAATCACTTTCTTCTTGCATTCCTTTGCCTTGTCATGTAGCCTGCCTTTGGTCCCTCGTGACATTATTCTCTCACTTTCCTCTGTGCCCTACATGTGTGCCTGCGTTGGTTCCCGGGACGCGAAATAAGAACGTGAATGAAAACGTTGTCGCGTATGGTGACATAAACAGCTAGCCTTCAGAAAGTTTAGAGATTGTTGTTCGATCTGGATTTCATTTTCTTTCTGGCCAATTTGAAAGGTAGGAATTTTACGGAAAACAGTTCAGTTCTTGTAGTAGTAGAGAAAAATTCTCGCGTTCTAAACGGGACAGAGTGCAAGAGACGCATGATCTAAGGGGAACGCAATATGGCGACATAAATAGCTAGCCTTCAGAGAGTTGAGATTGTTGTTTGCTCTCGATTTCATCTCTCTCGGGCCAATACATAAGAGTACACACAATATATGGGACTAATTACCGTCAAACTAAAACTTTTATTACCCTCAACATCTAGTAACTTGTTAGGTTAATCATTGCTAATACTTTCTGTTATTTTCGTCACGTTGTTTCTCTGGAACTTGTGTGCTTATGCTGCTGCTTAATTAGTTGTTAATTGTTGTCTATTTCACAGGGATGACGTGTCATTCTTTTCCGAGAAGGAATCCATCTAGATGTCGTGGAGACATTCCTGGTTTTGTCGTGATGCTTGGTGGCGCTAATTGCTTTCAATTTTTAAGCATGCCTTTTAATCCTCGGAAGCAACTAGGCCAGGCAAAAAAAAAAACTCATTAAGATTCGGATCAAAATTATATCGATTACAGTAGTTAATGGGTTCAAAATTAAAACGAGTCCATTTTGAATGAAAAAAAGGTTAATGAGGCTCGACTCGATAGTGACCCGTTAGCTCAAATTTAAAATAACTATTTAAACAATAAATAAAATAATTTTATATCGAACTATGTTAATTTCAAAAAAACTCGATAATAACTCGTTAAACTCGGTAACCAACCCTATAAGCAACGTTGATTGGCATTGCTTAGCTAACCATACATGTGCTTCATACAAAAGTAATAATCAACACCAATCCGGAGTTACTTAAAGAGCTGCTCACTATTTATTTTTGTCGCCATGTGCCATAATGAAATGAACTCGTGGACATTTATTCAATGGATTATATGTTTGTTTAAGTCGCTCAATTTGTCATTTTTGCTTCGACATATGTTTGATCCATCACCTCTTGGGGAATGTATTGTATGCAGTCTAGTTTGTGGGTGCAATCATAATGTAATCCAATTAAACATCATCATAAAAAATTCTGAAAACAATTCTAGATGTACTCTGCATATGTATAAAATTTTGTGTTCAAATTCATTCTAAGTTAAGAGCAACAAAAAAGAGAAAATTTTGACAAATTTGAACTCTTAATATTTGTCAAATTTTTCTGTTTTTGGTACTTTTAACATTCAATGAATTTGAGTTTGAAATTTTATCATATGTAGAGTAAGTTTAGAAGTACATCTATAGTTTTTTTTTGAATTTTTCATCACGATGTTTAGTTGGATTGAACCTGATTGTATCCCTAAGCTAGATTGCATACGATACGTTTCCCACATCTTGCAAGTCTTCTAAAGCATCTAGCTCAAATCTTTAAGCGACTGGACACTTAGTATAAGTATTTTAGCAAATCCTCCAAAAATAGGTATTTAATGGAACTAGAATACTCCTAAATAGTTTTTGGATTGAACTCTAAATGTGCCAGTTGGACTGCAACAGGCAGGCAGACTTCTTAGAACAGCTATTTCCCTAAATTGTGCTTTCTAATGTGGGCTTATATACAAACAATTGTGATTGTTTAGTCTCCATTTGGAATAAAATATTCCTAGAAAATCTATGTAGAATTCTTGTATTCTGAATAGACTTTTACCCACATGGATTGGCATCTGGCGGTATATATTTGAATGAACCCAAAGAAGACAAGAACAGTGCAAAAGTTTCTTAATATTTCTGGCGCTTTTCTGCTAGCTTGCAAGTTGGGTTCATGCTTTTAGGGCATATTCATGAGATATGCCATTGAGCCATTACCTCTGGAGAAGCACAAACAGTCTCATGTGTGGTTGCTCGGGAAGCAAGGAACACAGGGCTCACACATGTTTTTATGAACTGTATACTTGTACAGTATATAGTTGGACTTTTCATTTCTGGGATCGATCTGTACAGCTCTCCGTTGTTAATTTTCTGTTTCAGAACAGTTGGTGTGCTAGCAAGTAGCAATCCCTGAGCTCCAGATGAGCTGATGCTTGGGACTCAGGTTAATTATGATCCACTGTGCACAGCATCAGCAGCATTATAATATGCTCTAGTGGTGAGCTATCAGATGCAAAGTGAACTGTTTTCTGCCTTTCGCTGCATGAGACCTGTTGCCGTCATCCAACCGGACCGGCCATATCTATTTCAATTTTCAATATTACTTCTGTATTAGTGATGCTGATGTCACTCAACTAGTGCAACTTGCCATGTTCACGACATTACGATCGAGAGATGAGTACGGTTTAATTTTAACCCAAAACTTCCGGTAAGAGCGAGAGTGGTTTTCTTTTTACCTTTCCTCCAAAATTCCTACAGGATATGTACGTTCCAAGTAGGACCTTACAGCGTGTGATGGAACAAGACATTGCATTTAACCAATGATCGGCCACTTATTTGCTCCATTTGTCACATCGCTTGCTGCCCATGAAGGAGATGCCAACGGTGACAGACTGACAGCACCATCGATCCATCCTCAGGTGTCCTGTTTTTGGGTCTGATGAGCAGAGCAGTCGGAAGGAGACAGTGAAGATAAGGTTACACGGTGTCGATCTCTGGCTAGTCCCATTGCATGTTTGGGCGCGCTTCACCCTTACACCTAATCGGCAGCTGTCAAATGGAGCATTTAGTACCTCACGATTTCTATCCTTCTAAATCCAGTCCTATTATTACGGATGGCCATCTCTGGCTAAAGCTACCATCTTTTCATTCTCCCCGACTCTTCCAAACGGAGAGTGTGAGTTTCGGGGAAGAAGGAGGCGTCCTTCAGATTTTAAGGTCTGTCTTCGACGATGCTCGAACAGAGGATGGGGACGGAGCACACGCATATCACACCTTTGCGTGTGTCCCACCAAACAGGGGCGGATCCAGGATTTCATATCAATGGTGTCACCATAGACTTGTCAACTAACGATCACGGCTTCTAGTAAATGAATAATACGCTAGAAAATGTACATAATTTAATAGCATTACATTATAACGGTAAATTAAAGTAACAAAGTTATAGAAACGAACCAATTTGGATGAACTCCCATATTAATCAAAAACAACCAAACAATTAAACAATGTAGACATAAACATAAACTGATATTTACCTCTCATAGAAGCATTTTGCGGTTACGATTTTCCATCTTTTGAAAGCGATCTATTACAACATTGTCTGGGATTGTTGCTAGAAAGGCTGACTCAACAAAGCAAATGATACAGTCATTCATAAACTTGTTGCCAATTCGGTTGCGTAATATCGTCTTCACAATTTTCATTGCCGAGAAGCACCTCTCCACAGATGCGGTGGCAACAGGCAAAACAAGTACTAGCTTTAGAAGCCGATAGACCAAAGGAAAAGCATGATGCTTCTTTGTATCCACCATCAATTTGGCAAGTTCAGTAATGGTGTTCAATCTAGAAAATCTTTCATCAGCTTGAATATTGTCAATGTAAATAGGAAGCTCATGAGCAAGATCCTTCAATTGAACTGAACTAAAATCATCAGGATACAGCTTAGCTAATTCTATTAAGCTCTCCAATTTGAAATCACCAAAAGAATCTTTGGGACTAAAAGCAGCCATGCAAGTAAGCAAATTAGAATTTGTTTCACCAAATCGATCATTGAACTCTATAAGTAGCAAGTCAACAACTGAGTTCAAGCAGTCCCATCTATAGTGCTGGTAATTGGTTCGGTTTGTCTTTTTCCTTGGTTTATGGCGATCAACATACTCTTCTTCCATGTCCAACTTAGAAATGTCATGCTCTTCACAAAAGGAATATATTCTCTCCAATAAAGATTCCCAACCATCATCTCTAATTTGCTGAAATTTTTGCTTGGTTGACTTTACCTCTAACATGGCCTCCAATATATCTTGATCTTTCCTTTGCAAACAAAGTGATAAAGAATTTGCATATCCTAAGACCATCAACATCAAGTGTAAATGAAACACGAAATCAAAATCCTTGAGATAATCTAGGAGCCCACGAGCTTGACGTTTCTTCTTATCATTTGGGCCATCTTTTTCCACATATTGAAGAACTTCAATAACAGAAGGGAACAACCTGTTAAGACTCTTAAGGGTCTTATAATGAGAGCACCACCTAGTGTCTCCAGGTCTTTGAAGAGATTGTTCCTGGTTCAATCCTGTTCCACTACAAATATGTCCACTGCCTATTGCTTTCTTTACTCTCTCTTGTTGACTTTGCCGTATCATGTCTTTTCTCTTGCAAGAAGCTCCAGCGACATTAAGAAGAAGAGATATCATGTCAAAAAAATCACTAATGTCGTCATTCTTTTTAGCTACTGCCACTATGACTAACTGAAGTTGGTGGGCGAAGCAATGGACATAATATGCCGACCTATTCTCTCTCATAATCAAAGCTCTCAGTCCATTGAACTCACCTCTCATGTTGCTTGCTCCATCATAACCTTGACCTCTGACTTGTTTCCAACTCAATTTATACTTGGTAAACAAATTATCAATATTAGACTTGAGACATGAAGATGTCGTCTCGGTGACATGAACAACACCAATAAATCTTTCTTTGAGTACTCCACATTTGTCAACATACCGCAAAACCACAGCCATTTGTTCCTTATCAGAAACATCAGCTGATTCATCAACCAACAAGCAAAATACATCACCACCAATTTCTTCAATGATAGAATTCACTATGACCTGCACATAATATATTATAGATCATTTTAAAAATGTGTTGGGTTGATACATCATTTGTAAAAAAAGAAAATGGAACCACTATTACCTCTGCAAAGCAATTAGCAATGTCCTTCTGAATTTCAGGAGCCACCATCTGATGATTGGCAGGAGCATTTCTTAGCACAACCCTCTTTATCTTTTCATTTTGCTCTGCCAAAAGCTTTACCAACTCCAGAAAATTCCCCCTATTATCAGACTCTTCTGATTCGTCATGACCACGAAAAGCTAACCCTTGATGCAACAAGTACCTAATAGCATTTATCGAAGTACTTAGTCGAATAAAATACTCCTCTTTCGCAACATCGTGCTGCTTGTTGAGAGCAAAAACAATGGATTGGCTTGGCTTCAGCAAATTGTTACATCTTTTCACTGCTGTGTTATGATAGCTAGTTATCCCGCCCACATGAGTGTCTAGCCTTTTTTTGTTATTCCATCCAGACCATCCCTTTATTACAAATGCATCATTTCCAACCTGTCCTTCAATACAATCTCTAAACAGGTAGCAGTATAGGCAAAAAGCTCTATCCACCTTCTGACTATACTCTAGCCAATCATATTCTTCAAACCATTCATGGTTAAACCGTCGCGGCTTATCTGCTATGATTGTTTGCGGATACTTGAAACCAGGTTGTGGTATATGAGGACCTCTAATCAGATATCTTCTCCTTATCTCTTCTTGTAGCTTAAGGCCAGGATATTCTATTATTCTCTTTCTATCAGCCGGATCATAAGGAAGTTCGTCTAAATTAACATCTTTTGGTGATAGTATCAAAGAAGGACGAGTTGTAACATTGATGTTTGATGCACCTCGGTCTCTACGTGAAGTCCCTTCATCATCAAGCTCATGGTGGTAATTTTCTTTTCAAGAACCGCTCCATCAAATTCATACTACTCGAACTGCATAATTAGTTAAATTAAATTACAAATCAGTAAACTAATTTCACTACTTGAACCTGTACGGATCACTGGTTGCATATTTGCAAAGAATGAAAATTTTCCTAAATCCTAATTCTCTATCTGACATTAGTGGCAGTAAACAACTAAACATCAAGTCTGCATGTTTACCAAAATCCTAATCCTAATGTCGTGAGATGTCAAAGAAATCACAAGAAAATAAATTAGTAAACAACTAAACATCAAGTC
Organism: Melocanna baccifera; assembly: GCA_036346265.1. Classification (NCBI taxonomy): domain Eukaryota; kingdom Viridiplantae; phylum Streptophyta; class Magnoliopsida; order Poales; family Poaceae; genus Melocanna; species Melocanna baccifera. The sequence goes on along the minus strand of CM070683.1, from coordinate 6,230,208 downwards.
TGCAACTCTGCATGTTTACGAATTTCACTACCTAACCGCCGAACCGGGTGCTGGCAGTTGGCGTAGACGCGTAGTGGCGTGCTGCTGCTGCCTGCTGGTCACTGGAGCGGCAGCGGCAAGCGACGCGATGCCGCAATTCGCGAAGGCCGAAGGCGTGAAGCCGATCGCCGTCTAGCGCGGCCGCCGCTACCGTCTTTGTCTTTGAATCGCTGATTTCTTTTATGCCAATACGCTTTGGTCGTGTCGAAAGTGAGCGCCAAGCTTCGTGGAGAAGGAAGCGCAAGAGTCATGAGTAGCGGGCCGAGCATAGAATAAAAGACTGTGGAGACATGGGCTGTCGGCCCATTGAGGTCACATGGTATATTGCACTGTTGTCACCAACACAAAATGAGAGATGGGTACACAGGCTCAGTTCAAAGTCATTGCTGTCACAGGACAGCACAGGTTGCAGGTGGATCCGCCCCTGCCACCAAAGAGTCCTCCACTCTAGCGATGTCCCCGGTGCATATGTGCCCTCGTGAACACCCCATCAGGGACTTCGCTGTTTTAGCAAGGTCTGGCTCCACGTGCGTGAGGGGAACGGCTATCCGGCCTTCCTGCCTCCACGTGCGTGAGCGCCCTTCTTGGCCCACGCTGCTCACCCTCCATGGACGCTGTTTTTGAAGGTAGAGGAACGACGGTCCGGCCGCCCTACCTTCACGTGCATGAGTGCCCTTCTCGGGCCACACTGCTTGCCCTCCATGAACGTTGTTTTAAAACATAGGGGAATGACGGTCCGACATCCCCAGCCTCCGCGTATGTTAGCAACCTCCTCGGGTCATGCCGCTTGCTCTCCATGGGCAATATTTTTGAAGGTAGGGGAACAATGTTCTAGCATCCCTACCTCCACGTGCATTAGCGCCTTCCTTGGGCCACACCGCTTGCCTTCTGTGGGCCCTGTTTTTAAAGGTAGGGCAATGACGGTCTGACGGATAGCATTGCTATCACACACCTTGTTTCACACATGGTAGCAAACATCCCTTTGCATCATCGTAGGGTGCTTTTGCCTCTAGCAAGCACACCACTACAGTGGAAAGGGGTAATGTTACTAGGCCATAAAAAACGGTAGCAACAAGGCGAATCTTACACAACGTTGGGCCACTGGTAAGGGCACAGAGCATTGCCTGTCTCAGAGCCATAGCCTCAACGGGGTGGTCACGACTTCGCCGCCTGCCTGATAGGCATCGTCTCGGCAGGACAGCTTCGCTTCTATGCGTTGCCCATCTTAGAGGCATGGCCTCAACGAGATAGCCACCCGTCTTAGAGGCACGACCTCGACATGGTGGCCAAGACTTCGTAGCCTGCCTGGTAGGCATCACCTCAGCAAGGCTGGTCCACTTCTATGCGCTACTCGTCTCGGAGGCATGGCCTCAACGTGGTAGCCACTACTTCACTGCCTACCTGGTAGGCATCGCTTCGGTAGGGCGGCTCTGCTTCTATAAGCTGCCCGTCTTGGAGGCACGACCTTGATAGGATGGCCACTACTTAGCCGCTTGCCTGATAGGCATCGCCTCGACTGGGTGGCTCTGCTTCTACGTGTCGCCTGTCTAAGAGGCACAGACTTGCGGGGCAGCCACGACTTTGCCGCCTGCTTGGTAGGCATCACCTCGACAGGATGGTTCCGCTTCTATGCATCGCCCGTCTCGGAGGCATAGCCTCAATGGGGCGGCCATGACTTCATCGCCTACCTAATAGGCATCACCTCAGTAGGGCAGCTCCACTTCTACGTGTTGCCCTTCTCAGAGGCTGGTAGGCATCACCTTAGTAGGGCAGCTCCGCTTCTAGAATTCTTTATGTATTCAGCCCTCTGTGCCTATTTTTGCACATCTAGCCTCTTTGTCCATTTTTTGTGATTTTGGCCCCCTCCGAACTGCGAGAGAACCCGCACGTGGTGCGTGGCACATCCCATGGCCCCGGAGTGCGGAAGCAAGGAACCATAGCCCAGAAGCATGGGAGCAAGAACCACACCCCTGTTTGACGGGACCATGCATTGCTAATCACCATGCAACGAATAATTGCACATGCTGCATGTGACTAATCATGCAACGGCTAATTGCACATGCAATTGGCTGATCAATCACCATGCAACACGTGAATGTATGCTCCCGCCATCCGAGGCAGCAGCTCTGTGCTTTCGCGCTCCGGGGCCACGAGATGTGCCACGTGTTGCATGTGGGTTCTTCCGTGGTCCGGAGGGAGCCAAAATCGCAAAAGAAAAGGATAAGAAGGCTAGATGTGTGAAAAAAAAGTGGGCACAAGGAGCCAAATACATAGATAATTCCCGCTTCTACACATCGCCCATCTCAGAGGCACAGGCTCGACAGGGCGGCCACGACTTCGCCACCTACCTGGTAGACATTGTCTCGGTAGGGCAGCTCTGCTTCTACGCACCGCCGTCTCGGAGGCACAGCCTCGACGAGGTAGCCACGACTTCGCTGTATGCCTAGTAGGCATCGCCTAGGCAAGATGGCCCTACCTCGATGGCTCCGCTTCTACACACCGCCTGTCTCGGAGGCCCGGCCTCGCCGAGCTTCCATGACTTCGTCGCTTGCCTGGTAGACATCGCCTTGGCAAGATGGCCCTGCCTTGATGGCTCAGCCTCTACACGTCGTGGGCTTCGGAGTCGGGGCAACTACAACTTTGCCAATTGTACCTGGAGGCTTGGGGGCATCTAGGCCTTCGAGGGGCTTGGCCAAATGGTTGCATCAGCTCACCTCTCGAACCTTGGAGATTGCTGTCAAGGGAGTACTGTTGTGGGGGACCCAACCCCTCAGGCCGGTAAGATTAGCTAGTAGGCTTTGGAGTAGGCCCAACAGCATAGTATTGTATGTTTAAAGGAATGTACCATTATACTCTTACCCTCTGCAGTTATTGAGATGCAGGATAGGAAATTTCCATTCTGCCCAATTCATATATATAAAACCCCCAAGAGGTATGAGGCGAGGACATTCACTCCTTTTTACTTACCAACTCTCTCTCTCTCTCCGCACTATTGGCAGTCTCCAACTCTCCCTCTCATTTACAGGGTAGCAACTACTCACTGCTGTGGCTAGTGCCACCACACTCGTAGAAACTGAATAAACCGCTTTGTAAGAATATCAGCTTATAAGGAATTTGGGGGTAGATAGAGTTTTTCTTTTAAAAGACTCATATATGTGGTCAGTGACTAACCTAGGAATTTTAGGATGGGTATTCAAAGTTACAAAAATATTGTTCAATAGAAAACATAAAAGGTCTATAATAGTGAAAATTAAAGTATAATTGTTTATACTAGAGATAATATCTCAAATAATATAAAGAAATTATAAATAATAAATAATAAAAAATTAACGCAACGATGCTTATTCTTCACATAATTCTTAGCTTATTCTTTACACAATTCATTGAAGAAACAATCTCTCAACATTAGCAATTGCTACGAAAAGAATTAGTACCAATTTGAAAAGCTTGTAAACAATTGCATAACACCATTTTACTAGAATAATCTAATTATTCACATCTACCAATATAACACCGCTAGATCATCCTATGCATAATTAAGACCTAATAGAGACTTATACCGGTTCTAGGCTATCAAACACATTTTACACCAAACATGCATTAAAAACAATACAATGATAAATGATGTTAATGCAACATGCATAGCAAAATACCATAAACACAACAATGTGATTAATATTAAGATTTTACTGAGGGCACTAAGTGTGCCAATTAACATCGGATGCGATCTACATAGCCACTCGTGCGCAGTTGTCGATGTCGCTACCAGATCTGCATCTCTCTCGGCCACTCGTGCACAGTTATTGACGTTGTCACAATTCCGTGACTCCACCCTTTATTATTTTTATTTCTTTGTTTCTTTCTTTTCTTTTTTCCTCCTTTCTTTTCTTCTTTCTTTCTTTTCTCCTCTTTTTCCAACCGATAGCCACCTGGACTCTCTCTCCTCTTCCCTTTTTGTTTTCTCCACTGACAGCTTCTTAATTTTTTCCTTCCTTCTTCCTCTTCTTTCACCTTTTCTTTCTCACTCCATTATTTTCTCTCCCCTATTGACTACTTCCTTTCTTCTCCCCCATTTCTTCCTCTTCCTTTTCTTATTCTACCACTAAATGGCTTGTTGCTGCTACATCATTTCTTCTTCTTCTTCTTTCTTTTCTTTTGCTCTTTCCACGGTTGGTCACTGCTTCCTCATTTCTTCTTCATGCCGACACAAACTGCTCTTCTAGCTCCCGGCCATGCCTTGGCCTCTTCCAACACCAGCTCAACTCCCAGGCGTGGGTCGAGCCCTGTCTCGGCCTCGGCCCGTGCCTGGCTACTGCCGTGCCACATGCATGTTGCCTCCTCCGGCTGCACCGGCTACTCCTCCAAGCAGCGCCAAGGTTCCCAGCCTCGCTGTTGCTCGATGCTGCAGTTACTAGTATACATATGTATTGTATCTTCTATATAGTAAATTTTTTGCTATAATTTTTAGATATTCAATTGAATACCTATGAATTGTTGGAGTTAACCATAATCGCACCTAGGTCAGTCGTCACATTTATTCATCGTACTGAGTTAGCACGTGTGTTCATAAAATCCATGAATAGCTCGGACGTGGGATGGCACGCCATACAGAGCAGGACGTGGTGAGTAAGTCGGGTCAGTTACTTTAATTTTTTAGTATAAATATCAAAGAAGAAAATGTTGCAGGGAGAGTGAAGGAGCAGCACCAAAACATATGAGTTTGTTTTTTCAGTGGATTCACGAGTGTTTCTAGAGATTCCTAAGTGCTTCGACCTTAGTAGTCAACTACGTTCCTTCATAATTGTAGCTCACTCCGAGCACATTCCTTCGTGGTTATAGCTCACTCTGAGTATGTTTCTTTGTGGTTGTAACTCGTTTCGAGTATGAGTGTCTTCCTGGTCAGAAGAAGCTATGATTTCCTTATTAGGAGAAGCTACGACTTCTTAGTCAAAAGTCTGCAAGTCTGTGTGCTCATGCTTCGACTTGTCGCAACAAGTGGTATTAGAGCCTAAGTTGTGTTTGAACCTGACACAATGTCAGAGCAAGAGCATGAACCGAGATCTCCACCAAGGACTGGAGTCTGAGAAGAAGGCAATGGCAGTGGCAATGGAGGCTGCCAGACGGTGGTGCAACGCGTTGTGAAGGAGATGGGAGGCACGGTGGTCTACCCCATGCTGACGCGCATGAACTACGATGATTGGTCCATCTTAATGAGAGTTGATTTGCAGGCACAAGGGCTCTGGGAGGTAATTGAACATGGAGACATCGTTGACTACTGTGACGATCGGCTAGTGTTGTCAGCAATTTTGTGTACGGCATCAAAGATACGGCAAAACAGGCCTGGGATGCCGTGAGGATGATGCGGATGGGCACCAAGCACGTACGTGAAGTCAAAGCGCAAACGTTGCGCTCAGAGTTTGAATCTTTGAAGTTCAAAGATGGAGTGACTGTCGACGATTTTGTGATATGACTCGCTGGGCTCATCAACAACCTTAACCTGCTCGATGACAAGATCGATGATGAAAGGGTGGTAAGGAAATTCCTTCATGTCGTTCCTTCACGGTACTCGCAGGTCGCAATTTCCATTGAGATGCTTGTTGACCTCAAGAAAATCTCCATCGAAGAGCTAACAGGAAGGCTAAAGGCCGTGGAGGAATGCTACGACCAAGATGGTGAGGCCGACGTCAAGCCGTCTACTCCTCAAGGAGGAGGAATGGTTCACACGCCAGAAAAAAAGGAGCACGACGAAGGCTCTTCAAGAGGCGACAAGAATAGAGGCAGCAGCGGTGATCGGCACCGAGGCAAACAACGTGGTTGTGGGCATGGTAGCAGTAGCCAAGACAGCAAAGAATTTATGCCATCTGCTGGCAGCTGTGACATGATGAAGGTCAAATGTTACAATTGTAACAACTACAGGCACTTCTCGAAGGACTACTGCAAGCCACATCGCGAGCGTAAGAAAATGGTGAACCTGGCACAGGTGCAGGACGACGCACCGGTGCTGCTGATGGCTGAGCATTGTGAGCTTGCTCAGGTGGCCATCGACACAATGGAAGCTGTGTACCTCAATGAAGAGAAGGTTGTGTTGGTTGTGCAAGCGACAACGAGTAGTATTTCGACATGGGTGCGAGTAACCACATGACCAGTGACAAGAATATGTTCACCTCGCTGGATGATCACATGGAAGGCAAGATGAAATTTGATGATGGCTCAACAGTGGACATCTGCGGAAAGGGCTCCATGTTGTTTTTGTGCAAAACCCAGGAGCATCGAGTACTCGCGGAGGTATACTACATTCCTTGACTATGGTCTAATATCATTTGTCTTGGCCAACTCGAGGAAGGTGGATGCAAGATTGTACTCGAAGACAGTGAGCTCAACAACTTCGACCAGCAGCGAGCATTGCTGGCACAAGTGCAACGGTCACGGAATAGGCTCTACACGATTAGCCTAAATCTGCCGCACCTGTGTGCCTAAAGGCACAGGCAAGCGAGGCGGGATGGCACTGGCATGTGGCTACAGCCATCTCAGCTTTCGCGCCTTACACGATCTGGGCGCCAAAAGGATGGTGGAGGGTGTACCCATCATCGATCATGTGCAGCAGTTTTGCGATGGCTGTGTTCTCAGAAAACAACATCGAGTACCATTTTCGCACACCTCATCATTTCGTACAAAGCATGGTCTTGAGCTGGTTCACAGTGATATGTGTGGTTCGAGCACACTGATCACACCAGGCGATGGGCGCTACTTCTTACTGATCGTGGATGATCATAGCCGTTTCATGTGGTTGGAGGTGATCAAGTCGAAGACTGAGGCATTCAAGTCTTTCAAAAAAAAGTCATGGCCATCACCGAAAATGAGATCGGCTCCAAGCTAATGGTGTTTTGAACCAATCGTGGAGGGGAGTTCAACTCCATCAACTTCAACGACTACTGCGATGAGATGGGCATCAAGCGGTATATGACTGCGCTATACTCGCCGCAATAGAATGGCGTCGTGGAGCGCCGAAACCAAACAGTTGTGGAGATGGCTCGTAGCATGATGAAGAGCATGGCGATGCCCGCCATGTTTTGGGGCGAAGTAGTGAAGACTGCAGTGCACATCCTTAATCATGCACCAACCCGAAGTCTAGACGGTATAACGCTATATGAAGCATGGTATAAGAGAAGGCCAAATGTTCACTATTTCTATACATTTGGGTGTGTGGAACATGTCATGAAGATTGACCCAGGTGTCACCAAGCTTTCCGACTGCTCTATACCGATGGTGTTCATCGAGTACAAAGAGGGCTCAAAGGCCTATCGAGTTTTCAATCCGGTCGAAAAGAAGCTCCATGTGACACGAGATGTCATATTTGAAGAATGGAAGTGGGACTGGACAATGTCATCGACTGGTGCAAATAGACTCGATACATTCATCAACGAGTACACCAATAAGATGAAAGTCACTCTGGTGGATATCGACCGCACCACGACTTCACCAACGATGGATACGCCTATGATGTCACAGGCAGCAACATCGTCTGGAGCTACAACACAGTGGGCAATACCACCGACTAGCGCATCGCATGATTCTGATGGTGTGCCACAGAGGTATCACTCGATATTAAATATCTACAGCATTACTGAAGCAATACAGATTGACGACACTGAGCCTGCTGTTCAAGAAGTTGAGTACGATGACCTCTGTCTCTTTGGTGCTGAGGAGCCCTAAGCGTACAGGAGGCACTCTGGAATACGACATGGAAGCAGGCCATGGATGCTGAGTTGAAGTCCATCTACGACAACAATACTTGGAAGTTCACTGCACTCCCTACTAGTCATCGAGCAATCGGCCTCAAATGGGTATTCAAAGTAAAAAAAGATCCACAAGGTAACATTATTAAGCATAAAGCTTGCTTGGTTGCAAAAAGATATGCACAGTGACAGGAGGTGGATTTCGACGTGGTATTTGCACCAGTGGCTCGCATTGAGACGGTGCGGGTGCTGATCGCACTAGCAGCACACAGTTGTTGGCAGATACATCATATGGACATTAAGTCCGCATTCTTGAATGGTGATATGGTCGAGGAGGTGTTTGTTCAACATCCTCCAGGGTATGTCAATGACAAGCACAAAAACAAAGTACTGAGGCTACGCAAGGCCTTATACGGGCTGCGGTAGGCGCCGCGAGCCTGGAACTCGAAGCTGGACGCCACTTTGGTGTCGCTCGGGTTCAGGAGAAGTTCACTCGAGCATGCAGTGTACCGGCGGAAAAAAGGTAATACGTTCTTGATTGTGAGAGTGTACGTCGACGACCTCATCATCACCGGCTCAAAAGTTGACCACATCATCAAGTCCAAAGCCTAGATGAAGGAACTATTTAGCATGACTGATCTTAGTTTGCTAAGTTACTTTTTGGGCATCGAGGTCAAGTAAGAAGACGAGAAGATCACGCTGTCACAGAGTAGTTATGCGTGCAAGATATTAGAAGCAGCGGGAATGGCGTGGTGTAATTCTTGCTCAACGCTGATGGAGAATCGGCTGAAGTTGAGCAAGAAAGATGGCAGTGTTGCCGTCAACACTACTGAGTACCGCAGCATTGTCGGAAGTCTTCGCTACCTTGTGAACACGAGATCAGACATTGCTTTTGCCATGGGCGTTGTGAGTAGATACATGGAGGCACCAACGTCACAATATTTGCCTGCAGTGAAGCATATTCTTCGCTATGTGAGCAGCACAACTGGATTCAGGTGCTGTTACATGAGGACAAGCACGTCGGGTCCAAAACTTGTCGGATATAGCGACAGTGATTTGTTGAACGACACAGACGATCGCAAGAGCACCACGGGCACAACATTTTTTTGGTGCAAGTTTGATCACTTGGGTGTCGCAGAAGCAGAAGATTGTGGCACTATCCTCGTGTGAAGCAGAGTATGTTGCGGCAGCAACAGCAGCATGCCAGACAATCTGGTTAACTCGACTCATTGGAGACTTGATAGGTGTGGAGCCGAAGAAGGCAAAGCTACTTGTAGACAACAAGTCGGCAATTGCGTTATGCAAGAATCCAGTGCTCCATAATCGCAGCAAATACATTGATACGAGGTATCATTTCATTCGTTACTGCATTGAAGATGGTAAGGTAAATGTGGAACATGTCGACACAAATGAGCAGCTAGCTGACATTCTCACGAAGGCCCTCAGTCATGTCAAGTTCATTGAACAAAGGTAGAAGATCGGAGTGGTCGAGGTAAAGTTAATGCGACATGGTTAGGAGGTGATTTGTTGGAGTTAACCATAATCGCACCTGGGTCATTCGTCACATTTATTCGTAATTGTACTGAGTTAGTGTGTGCATTAAAAGGATGAATGTGTGCATTAAGAGACATATGAGTGCGTTAAGAGAGTTAGTACGTGCGTTCATAAAATGTATGAATAGCTCGAACGTGGGATGACACGTCGTAAATAACAAGACGTGGCGTGTAAGTCAGGTCAATTACTTTGTTTTTTTAGTATAAATATCAATAAAGAAAATGCTACAAGGAGGTGAAGGAGCAAGCAGCACCAAAACATACAAGTTTATTGTCTTAGTGGATTCATGAGTGTTTCCAGAGATTCCCAAGTGCTTCGACCTTAGTAGTAGGCTACGTTCCTTCATAGTCGTAGCTCACTCTGAGCACTTTCTTTCATGGTCATAGCTCACTCCAAGTATGTTTCTTCATAGTCGTATTTCACTCGGAGTACGTTCCTTCGTGGTTGTAACTCGTTTCGAGTACGAGTGCCTTCTTGATCTGAAAAAGCTACAACTACCTGATCGGAAGAAGCTACGACTTTCTGATCGAAAGTCTGTAAATCGGTGTGTTCATGCTTTCATTTGTCGTAACATGAATCACGATAAATCCACCCCTGTATGTGGTAAAGAGCAGGGTACATGGGGCGGGGGCACGGTGTGACCCCCGGATACATAACTGTTGTTCTTTGGCCACTAGATGAAGAGGTACGTAACCTAACCTGCAGCTGCATTATTGTGAAAGTTTATTGCATTTCTCATATCTTTTGCGGAAAGGATCTTGACAGATAAAACAACCAACAAACGATCCTTCTAGCAAATTAACGCACGCGTCGTCTTGCGTGTTGTAGAAGCGCACACACGTGATTGAGGCAAAATCTCAGTCAAATCTTAAAAAAAAAAAGACCAAATTTTTTACTGAATTGGGTTTTTCTCGGATGATAACGGAAATTCGGTGAATTTCACAAAAAAATTATACGAAATTGTTTTCTTGCTGCTAGCTAGTGGCCGCGTCTGCATTTTGCTTTTACTTCTTTTTTTTACTGTTTCCTTTTTTATAGTTTTTTTGTATTCCTTTACATTGTTCGTGATAGGTTTACATATTTTTTATTTTTTAAATTTAATTATGCTAAATAAGGCAACTCAGCTACAGTAAAAAAATAAGTCAAATATAGTAAAAAAAATCATAAGTCACCGTCATTCTAAACACCCCTTAGCCCGACTTCCACTACTACAGAAATCATCATCATAGACGGTTCAAAAACGTCATCACAGACGATTTTTTGAACCGTCTGAATTTATGGATCATTGATAATCGAAGGTTATCACAGACGGTTTGTGAACCGTCTGTGATAAATACAATACAGACAGTTTATAATTAGAACCGTCTATGAAAAACACTATCACAAACGGTTCTATATATAGAACCGTCGACGGTTCTACATATAGAGCCATCTATGATATTCTATTTTTGAATTAGTCTCAGGAAATATTAGTTATGCCATTTGAAAATAAGTAAATACGAAAGCAAACATAGTAGAGAATATTCTATTTATATTACAATCCACCATTATAATATCATAAGCTATGAGAATCCCTAAACAAGCTATACAATATCACAAGCTATCACAAGCAATATAATCCTTCTTGGTGGCCGCCTCACTGTAAGTAGAAGAAACAATAGAGGGAGGAAGCCTTAAACGTCATAAAGTAGCAATACAAAGTTACAGAATCAAACACTAGAAGAAACAATGGAGAGAGCCCTAACCACAAAAAACTCGATTGAGAAGGAGACACTAAGGAGCCTGGAGAGATTTTGAGTGCATAAAGGGTAGGGGATGGGTTCAGGTGAGTATTTATAGGGGAGGAAAAGGTGGGATGATCTGTGGGGTGTGGGTTGATCGGTTTTTATTGGCTGAAATTGGGTTGGGTGATGGGCCCAGCGGTCAGAATTTATCACAGACAGTTTTTGATAAGAACCGTCTATAAAAGCATCACAGACGGTTTGGCTATATATATACCGATACAATATAAACAACTAGTCTCAAAATATGAAATAACAAAGTTCTGTATGGCTATATATACTCATTTGAAAGGTTTCGACGAGATTTACAACTTTGCAGTTGAGACAAACCTTAAATTTCAAAGGGAAGATTAAAAATTTTGGCAAAAACAGAATTCAAAAACTTTCGATTCGAATTTAAAGTTAAAGATGGCCGATTTTGGAGGTCTTCGAGGGCGACTAGCGCAAGCGGATCATTTTTTTTTATCAGACTCGTCGTTAGCTTTCCAACGAGTACAAAAACGTCGAAAACGGATACCGTATGCAAAAGTTATGTCCGTTTTACTGAAGGTGTGTCAAAACGGAATCCTACTCGAACTCAGGCGGGAAATTATGAAATTTTATAGGTATGTGAGGCGAAAAACATACAGACGGTTCTTAATGCATTTAATATAGCTGTTTTTTATGAACTGTTTGTGATGAGATATCTAGTATAAACTCTTTTATAGTAGTGTTCAACTCTTGTCAACGAAGGTGAAGTCGGACCAAACAGTATATAGGTCCGTGTATGCATTGTATGCCATCACGATCACCGGGCGTCATTACCAATTAATCAGTGAATCAAGTTCCTAGCCAACAATGCTAACCCGGCCGGTGTTGATACGCTGCGCATGTCGATCCGTCGCTCGCGCTTCGCCTGTCCACCTAACATATCACCGACCGATCGAACCGGAAGTCTCCCTCGGTCGATCTTTTCTTGTCTGCTGCATTGATCGCTGATGTTAACGCCGTCTGGTTCTCTACAGCGCTGGCGCCATCGATCGATAGATAGTCTCCTTAACGTTTGGTTTGCTGCATTTTTATATAGGAAGCGGCCAAGTAGGGATCGAAGTACGAATCGATGCATGCAACATGCATTATTTTCTGCCCTGGTGGCCTGGTGCTGAGACGAGCCCCCAATAAGCTATGCATATGACAGGAGATTTTATGTATTATATATTGGTTTTCTTCTCTGAAAAAAAACTGAAAACGAGATATTTTACGTGAGTTAACTGATGATATCTGGGCCCTGGCCATGGACCCTTCCCCTCTGGGCGCAGTGTGTGATGGATTGATGGGGCGTACGTCCCAGCTCCAAATCTAGGGTTTATTTGAAGTGGCTGTAGTTTATGAATTTTTACTGAAATTTTTGAATTTTAGCTATTTATGATAGAGATTATAAAGAGAAATATACTCGCTTGTGATTTTAGATGGTACAACTGTTGAGCTTTTAACGTATACTACAATTAACTTGTAGACTGTATTTTAAAAAAATACTTCATTTAAAAATTACGTACTGTAACAAAAATTAAAAACTACTTTTAGAAGTGACTTCAAATAAGTCCCTAATCTTGCCCGTGTAGTGCGTGTGCAATGTATGCATGGAGGGCCCGTCGATAGCCACACGTACCCGGCAGTGTGTATGACGGCGTGGCAGCTACAATAGCTAGCTAGCAAATAGTAGCTAGCTAGCAACGTTGCAATTTGGCTGCACCATCTTAGCTGCTTCGATCAGCACGGGAGCATCGAGTCCCAGATAGGCTAGCTAGCTGCCACGTATATACAGCTACTTGCAGGCACCATCTGTCTGCATGCATACATGGTAAGTTGGTAACTGTATACAGGGACGAAACCAAAATAAATATGATCAGGTATACAGGGAGAAACCAAAATAAATATGATCGGGGCTCACTGTTTTACCATACATATAAAGCATGTTTTTTTTTGTTTTTTGGCCTCTGATTTTGACTCTTAACTTCTTCAAAAGTTAAAAGGCCAAATGTCGAAATAGGATAGCCTCTTGGAAGTGGATTCTCCAAATAGATTCACGAGTACAAAACTGTGTATGTCATCTGCGTCGGTGTCTCCATCATCCATTGTCGTGTCGAAAAGCGCAAATAAAAACCATTAGCCGCAGCCCAAAAGAACACCCCTATAATTACATGTATAATTTTGCCTCCTATTTACAATGAAGTAGGTGGGTATTTCAATTTCCAAAAACCTAAATTGAAACGGTAACTCCGAACCCTACAATTTGACAAAAATCAATAATCACAACATTTAAATCACAATTCATAAATTCAATCTATTTACTTAAATAAATTAAAAGAATCGAGAGAAATTTAGCAATGCCTTATGTCGATTCAGAACTTAATCCATTCGTCAAATGCTCGACGAGATGATTGACGGGTGATGACGATCAGGAGACGCGGCAGTCGACAGACTGTAGCCTGGGCCTCTGGGCTCCGGCAACTGGTGGCTAAAAGCCTGTGATTAAATAAGAGGGTGGATTTTGCTTTCACGCGAGGCGGGACAGAGGATGGGATGGAACGAGACGTAGGTGACTAGGGCAATGCAATGTGTGTGTCGTGCAGTTTTTGCCTGCTATCTTCCCTTCGTATATTAGCTTGGCTAGCCGAGCGCCATAGGCCATACTTGTGTCAGCTGGTCTGCACTTGCATACGCTAGGCTACGTGTCCTGGGCCTTGATTGGTGTGGTCTTGGGCCCAACTATAGGAGCACTGAGTGGATCAATGGGAGGTGATAGGCCGAGATCTTTAATCTTTGAGTTGGCCAGGTGTCCTTCAATTTTTTTGTTGGGGTGCACACCTAAATTTACATAGGCTATACAATAGAAAAATAAAACTGGGCTCGGTGTCCTATGCACCCCGGTAGCCCTTTTTACATCAGCCCCTGACTATATATGTACGACGTCATTACATGACACCATAAATGTTCTTTCTCGATCATTTGACACTCCAAACAACAAAATATACAGGATTTACCAGTGATCAGCTTGTATTTCAGTATTTTTTACCCAAAGTCCATGTGAAATATCATTTTTGCCCATGCCCCCAATATGGCCCGTCCCGACCTGGTTTGGTCGCACTAGACACATGGTACTGAAAGCATCTAGGCCCCAATTTGCATAGGTTTAATGTTTTGGTGATTAATAACCCCTAATTATGAAGCCTAACTATTGCTTTGAGGAAGTGTGATATAAGTTAGGTCTTAATGGTGGAAATAGGATAATCTTGGCTTTCATGGATCCCCTATTGAGCAAGCATGTTGGCAAAGCTTGTCTCTTGAAGATCAAAGACATTGTGCTTAGAGATAATTCAGCGAGTCAAGTTTGGATCATTTTAGGTGTTACTTTCTTATTTTGCTTTGGCCGTACTATTAAGGGGGGTTCAAGAATAGTAAGTTGAGCTTAACGAGGTTGGGTAGCTAGGTGTGATGCACACTAGGTCTTCTAGCTCATATTCTAGTCAGAGAATGCCAAGGATTAAGTTTTGGTTGGGAGAATCTCAAATTTTGGATCAATTTGAGCTAAGTGTGAAATTCTCAATAAATGCGGATAATCTGGCCTAGGAATATCATTGTGGCATACCATCTGTCCAACGAGGGTGTTTTTGATGTGCATTTAATTTTACACTAAGGCGTATTATCTAGATAGAGGTGTATCATTGAGACATATCATCTCAAAAGAGAATGTTTAATTGGATAAGTTGATAGGCAAATGATATGGCCCATTGCATTTCATTGCTCAAGTGTGATTTTGCATTGAAGAGAATTATCTAGGTCGAGGCATACCATTGACTCATACCATTAGTCTAGAGAGCTTGTTTTTGGATTTCTATTGAGGCAGATCATCTGGGTCAAGGTGTACCATTGAGACATATCATTCGTCATCAAAGTTCGAGTGTGTGACTTTGCACTAAGATAGATGATCTGGGTAAGGCAGATGATCCGGGTGTGTACACCAATTAGTTTTTTTTATCATTGGCTCCAAGCAAAATTACACTAAGGCGGATGATCTGGGTGTGCAGACACTTCAAAAAGTGTGTCTAACAGCTAGTTTCTTGAGTTGAGGATATATATTTGAAGCGTGGGCTTTCAAAGAAGCACTCTTGACACTTAGGAAGGATAGCCATATCAAGGGAGAGTTCAAGATCACTCACGTGCTTGGATTGAATATCTTAAAAGAGTATGAGAGATTGAGAGAGTAGTTAGGCCTTAGTGTGTATCACTCTTAATTGCTTAACCTTGCGGGGCAAGTGACAATGTTGGGCTTATTACTCTTTGAATTTGGTAATTCATAGACAACTTTGGAGGCGTGCTCTTGTGACCTTCTAAGGAGGATCTTGTGGGAGGCACCAAGAGGGTTGTGAAGGTTCGGAGCCCACCTAGTCGGAGTGGAGAAGGCTACCATAAGTGGAGAGCTTAAATTCCTTCAGGGGTTCAAGTGGGAGTGACACTCTTGCAAGAGTGTTCTAACGAGGAGTAGGTGGGTCGCCAAATCTCCAAGACCTTAGTAAAAAAGATTGCTTGTGCCTCTTGTCTATTTTACATTTCCGTATTTACTTTCTCATCTTTCAGTTCCTAAATCACTAAACTTGTGTAGGATTAGAACTTAGGTTGCAAAACTTCACTAATTTGTGTACGAGTTGTTCAACCACACTAGAAACCTTAAGCGAATAGGTTGGGTTAGAAAAGTTTAAATTTTTAATTCAACCATTAGTAAAAAGAATCCCAATTCATCCCCCTTCCCTCTTGAGCATCCGATCCACTTCAGGTACTTAACACACTGTGTAGCCGACTTGATCAAAAACTTCTCATGTGATCCTTCTCTCTCGGCTCACGTGCATGACAAGGAAGGGGGCAAAGGTGACCATTACAACCCAAGTAAGATGGCGTGACAGACTACGGGGAAGAGGTGGAAGACTAGGGAAGAGTGAGGTGAGATTGAAATTTTTTTCTTAACCCGAATTCAAAGCCGGAGGAGGTGTGCTTGGCCTCTCTGTCCTCCATGGCATGTGCGTATGTACCTTTCTTTGAGCTTGCGACGGTGAATAGTGCCAGCCAATCCAGGTCATCATGTCGAACTCCACCTCTCCTCATCACCTATTATGCTGCAAGTCTCCTTACCGCCCATAGTGCTTTTGGGTTAGGGCTCAGGAAAGGAATAGGGAATTAGGAGGTATTGGGTTTGAGCAGGCTCTGTTTGATGTGGCCTGGTGCGACCAAACCGAATCGAGCCTAGCCAAATTGTGTACGAAGGCAAGAATGTCCTTTCACATGTAGTTTCGAGGCACAAATAATAATAAATACAGGAATATGGAAGGAGTGATAAAGTACATGTATTATGATATTTTGAGTGGCAAATCCTCGAGAATAATGCTTAGGGTAGCAACTCCTTAATCTCAAATCTTTAAGGCAACAAATGCTCGATTTTCTCTAAAAAATCAATGATGCATCTCACTACGTCCTCTCCAGTTGAATCCTTTCTCCATCCTTGCCTCTTCGTCACTGTTGCATCTTGATGTTGACCCTTCTACAACCCCCACTAGTGCACGCTCCATCACCATCATCTACATTGGGCACAATTTGCTCCCCTCCAATTCCTCCTCTATAGCTGTCGCTTACACACACAAGTACACACACCCCATCTCTGATCTCCTCTGCCGCTTGCTCTGTCGTGCCCTACATCCCAAAGCGGGTGCAACAACTCCATATTAGGCAAGTGGCGTGGATGCAGAGGCAGAATTAGCCATGTCTACGAGGACTCGACAATGGCTTACTCCATGTTTTTATTTGAATTATGGTAACAATAAGCCAAAGCACAAGGGCAACATTTGGATTCCATAAGCTTTTCTTAGATGCCTATCAGTCGGCACTTGCGTCTTGAAAAATCTAGAGCACGGTATATCGTTCTTTGCCCAAATGGCGGCATAAAAAATTATGGTACATACATCTCAGTCAAGCCATATGATGGACCTGTCTTCTCCCCTATCCTATCCTTATCCAAACGTGGCTACTTCTCCACCACATCTTCCAACTCTCTCTCTCTCTCTTTTTCTCTCTCATGGCATTCTCCATCACCATGGCATGGCGAATGCAGGACCAGCAACCAAGGTAGCAGGCAGTAAGCACAGCAATACGCATGAGCAAGCAAGAAGAGCATGTGGACCTAGTGGTGGCAGGTGCACACTTTGGTAGGTGGTGGTAGCGAGTTTGCTGGCCTAGCTGTGATGGAAGCTTGCGGGCTCATGTACCCAACAGCGCCATCGACAATATCAGCAGGGCGAGTAGCCAAAAGAGCCATAGGCAAGCAATGAGAAAAGGATAAACAATGGATGGCATGGGAGTAGACACAACGGCGAGTGTATAGTAGGTGGCGGTCGAGCAGGCGTTGCAGCGACGCTAGACGATAGGCGACAATAGGCTCCTTTGAGCTTGATGATGGCTTCGAGCGAAAGTAGGCTCATGCGGTGAGGGCAGCCATGAGCGCGCCTGAGTGCGTCATGCCCCACCACCTTCTCCTTCAACTCTGACAAGAGCTGCGCGGTGGAGTAGCCACAGGTTCGCACGAGCACAATGGCCCCTCTACCTCCTCAATAGACTCTGACATCACCCTCCCTTCTTTCTTCACTTCTGGCTCTAGATCTAGCACAGGCGGTGACGCGATGCTTCACCTCTAGCTCCAGATCTAGTGACGGGAGACGACGACATGGCTCAAAACAAACAGATCCAGCGGTGGCTCGACACGGAGCTTAGACCTGAGCTAGGGGGGAGAGAGAGAGAGATGGAGACTCGACATGGAGCTCGAACACGAATTCGATGGCGAGCGATGTTAGTCGACTCCATGGAGACAACGATAGTCAGCACTGGAGCAGGAGAAGAGGATGCGTCAGTAACAGGTGGTGTCGGGTAGCCTTTGGCGGCACGGTAGTAGCATCGTAGCCAGGTGAGCTCACCGAACCTTCTTGAAACTTGTTTGAAACTTACTAAAACTTCTTAAAAACTTTTATTTAAAATTTATTAAAACCTCTTGAGACTTTTGATTAAAGATTGCTGGAACTTGTTAAAACTCATCGATTGAAACTTGAGTTTCCTTGATCTGAAACTTTTTAAAACTTTTGGTTAAAACTTGCTGAAACTCATTGATTAAAACTTGGTGAAACTTGAGTTTCAAAATATGAAACTCATTGAAACTTTGCCTTGAAATCTTCTAGAAACTTTTAGAAATAAGTAAAACTCATTGAAATATGAAAATTTTCCAACATTCTTTTAAAATATATTAAAATTATATAAAACTTATTGCTATATCGCTAAAACAATATGTCATTCTCTAGCTGCTCCCCTTGCGTCCTGCGATTGAACGAAGGAGAGCAACCGGCAATTTTGCATATGCAGTAATGATTGAGATGGATAGAGAAGCCGGACACGACGATGTCTACGCGCGCTCTACACACACCGATCCATTACAAATATGGATACTACACGTCAATTTAATTGAATCCGACTGGACCGAGAGATTGAAATGACCCCAACTACAAGCGTGCACGCACTTAGGACCACCTCCATCTGGACCCGTATTTTGGACCACCCGATCATGTGCACTTATTTTGACGTACGTGTACGTACGTGCCATCAGCCCATCACACAGACATCCAAATTGCAAGAGAAGCTAGTATCCGTACTTCGAATACTCGTATTAGAATTAAAAGTTATCGATCGCAGCTAAAAAAGTATTACAAAATCTAGAAAGTTATGGTATAGATAAATACCAGAATTATCTCTAATAGATTTAGAATATAAATAGAGAGACATTATACCATGTAAACAAATCTGAAAATTAATAAAGACTACGTTTCCTGGTGTTGTCTCTCAATTGGTGTCTACTCTATAATTGATCTATTTCGTTCGACTCCATCTATGATGATTGATTGATTGATTGATTGTGTAATTACATTAACGTTTATTTGTTCTACATCAATTTCTTAAAAAAAAAGAAAGAATCCACTGTGTAATGCAGATGGCTCGCTCGCTCAACTCGGTCAGATACAAAAACTTGCCTATAATTCAGCTAAAACAAATTGTTCCATTGGTTAGCTCGACCAGTGTCGCATCGGTTTCCTGGCTAAGGGCCAGAGAGTTCTATTCCTGCATGCCAGCCGCATATTGGATTGGCATTTTATCGATTTTTCGAGATTTGATCTCATCACCTCGGTGTTCAGTACGTAAACCTTAATACAGCCAATACTGTTGCATAAATCTTAATTAAGACAGCTGACAGAAATTTGATTTGCAAGAACTCATTGCGCTTATACTCCTCAAATAGATCCTGCAGCATCATCGTCTATCGTACAATTTCAAGATTTAAGAAAGATGCAAAATGGCAACATTTTATTGTTTCAATTTTTTTGAATGAAAAAATTGTTTCAAAATTGTCCCAGAAAATATTCTATTTTCTACTACGTCTTCCGTCTTGGAACATGGTGATCTTGTTTGTCGTCAGGTGTCAGCTGCCTCTCCCACTGATATTTTCGATCCTGTTCCTGTGATCGCACGTACTATCCTCTGCATCGTATCCAGCAAATCGGATCCAATAGTGATAGATGGATTAGCGTCTCTGCTTCAGCCTTATCTTGTAGCAGATGATGCAGAAATTGCAGATTGGAGCTCAAATTAAAACATGTCCAAATATTGCGTTTTACTCTATGCAAAATTATTATTATTATTATTATTATTATTATTATTATTATTATTATTATTATCTCTCACAAAAAAAATCAAGTTGCTTAGCCAACACCAGTCTCTTGACATTCGTTCAGCTTGACAAGGCCCGATGATACAATTAATTATATGGAATTTTTTTCGAAAATAATCTAAACATTCCTGTGTTCTTTTGGGGTTTCTACATTTCTCAAACACGGCCTGATGTTTTTCACCATGGCTCGAGACATCTTCCCTCTTGTCAAGTAGAAGCAACCTTTAATATGTTCATCAAATTGCAGCCCAATCAACTTGCTTTTTTGAGAGTATCAAAAAAGTGATTGCTGATACAAGTCAAGTACCATGACACTTAGCAGCCTAATCAACTTGCGCAGTCTTTGTTCTAGATTCGGGAGTGCTAAGCACTTAATCTTGATTGATTCCCTTTTAGCACATGGACCAATGCACACTTAACCCTAGTTATCCTCATAACGAGGTGTTGATGATGGTGTCCACTAGGACCAACATGGCAATACAATGCTGCAACTTGGTGCACCAAGTAGGCAAATTGTAATATACAGAACGACCTGACAAGTCGGCTTGCCCAGCTGAACCTGTAAGATATCTAGTTGTCCTGACAAAAGCAGCTAAATTGGTAATAAACATGTCTGTTTCAGCAATTGATATATAGCTTCATCTCCTCTAGGATAGGTCCTTATGCATATTTTTCTCATGTAACTGTAGAATAGTTAGGGTGTTCTCCTTTCTTTAGAGAGAGAGGGGTTAGGGCATTTTCTAGTATGAGGATTTGACTATAGAAATCGCTGATGATACTCCAACCAATTGCTCCAATTGTAACTATTAAAGAAAGGTGGCACCACGTGGCCTCGTAGAAAAAGGTTTAGGTCTTTAATCAAGTGCTCAGCCATCCTGAAGATCTGTTGTAATCTCTTGGACTGGGAGGGGGAATCTTAATCAGCAGCCTTGATAGTGCAGCTTATTAAGCTAATTTAGGCTGTTGGGTTATACGTACCTGATGTGACGCCATGGATTGGTTAGTTGGCAAGTTGGCTATTTTAGATTGCTGGTTGCCATTGGAGGTACAAAAGCAAGTACAATTATGCTGCTTATATATACTGATTAGAGTAAATGGCATGCTACATAGAGTGTAATGCTTTGAGCGCACATGCGGTTCGTCAAGACGCGCTCTCTTTCTTCACCTAATGGGTTATGGTTTGTCGCTTAGTAGCCAGCTTGGATCATGAGCTTTTCTCCGAAGCTTCATGAATCAACTTCGAAGGAAAGCCACGCACTGTGAGCCGTCCGATCAACATCGGAATTGATCGCGTGTTTGTTGAATTGATCTTGGTACATGCTGTCGCTAGCACCATTGGCTTTCCACTGTCAAATGGACAAGTCCCTGCTCACTTCGATCAGATAACTCACAAGATAGCACATGTGAACATGTACAATGGGGTTACCACTTGATACCTCCACATTATACAATTTGTATGCATTCACCTATCATGTAAGCAAACTAGTACTTCTTGTGATTGTCATTTGTGAATCTTGTTTTCTTGGGTGCTATATATACTGACTCAAAGTAAATCCCCCCTCCCCAAGTAGTGGGAAACAGATCATAACTCATAAACAAAAAATTAGTCCAGTTCCATCTTAGCCAGGAGATATCCCTAAATGCATCACTCATTAAGCTATATATTATAGAAGCAGATGCCAACAGCTAGCTTCTGTCCGAAATATTTTGCGGTTTTCTTCCTCCAAAGTTGGATCTTAATTCGTACGTGACCGCATTATAACGTAATCGTCCGTGTACTCACGTAAAGTACTCAATGACTCTAAGATTAAACTAAAAGATCTGTATGATTCTCTCATTTAACAACGAGCCAGGATTAGCGCTGCAATATTCCACTCTTTGGCTGTCTAAATTACTCTAATCCCTACTTGCATATATTATCTATGCTATCGATCAAAGCACAGCCTACAGCACCATCACCTGGAAGCAAAGGCTCTGTTTGTTTCAGCTTTTTCTTTAGCTTGAAAGCTAAAAAGCCAAAGCCTAAACACATAGATGGCTTTTTAACCAAGCTATTAAAAACCATAAGCCACACTATAACTATAAGTAGAGATGCAATCGGAGCGGATACGGATAGATATCGCTTATCATGTATCCTATTTTGTATTTTTTTTCTCGGAATCAGAGCCAGATACGGATAATACCGGATATCCATTTATCCATTCTGTATTCGTTCTATAAACCTTCGGACAAACGGTCGAACGAAAATAATCCACTTGTTTGCATAGGATATTGGATAGTAGGGTGCAATCAGAGCGAACACAGAGAGACTAATCATCGTGATGTCGAATGAAGAGCACTGAGTATTCCCTGCCTGTTTAGATGTGACAATCTGCCTATATATTATCTTGTTCCTAAATAAAGTCATAACAGACTTTCTCATATCACTTGACATACGGATATATATAGACGGATATCACTCATCCCGTATCATATTTTATATTTTTTTCTTGGAGTCGGAGTCAAACACGGATAGTACCGGATACCCATTTACCTCTTCCATATTTGCTCCATGAGCCTTCAGTCGGTCGGTCGGATGAAAATTATCTGTTCCATTCACATCCCTAACTATAAACCAAAAGCCAGACAAGGGGTGCTTATTTTGGCTTTGGGCTTTTGCGAGATGAAAATAACCCTTTGCAACTAAACTTCATTGAAATTATCCGCAAATGCCATCGGTATAAAAGTCAATCCTTCTTCAGTTTTTCTCCTCAATTCTTCCCATTATCCAACCCCGTATGAGGTTGCGCCTCCTTTCTCGCGACTCGTGAGGGTTTGGGTCGTCGGCAGCGGCCCCATCTCCCGACGCCACCGTCCTCCTCCCCTATCTCTCTGTCCTTCGCAGTCGTCCTCCCCACGCCTGTCACCGTCATCCTCCCTCGAGAAGGCCGCCACCATCCTACCCCCTACTCAATGCGGATGCCCTGCTAGGGTTTCGCGTGGCGGCTACCACCAGCGACTACATCTCCCCCAACCGGCGACCGCATCTCCCCCAATCGGCGACCTCCTCCCCCAATAGTTATCCTCCTCCACCGACGCTGTCATGGCCTTCGGCCACCGCCATGACCTCTGGCCCCAGCGCTGCTCTTTAGATCTGGCTTCGGTGGCCAAGTTGAGCCACTGCCCCATCAACGATGAAGCCGCCACTGTCCACACCACCAACGACCTCAACACAATCTTGTTCGATTTTTGTGAATGCTTGTGTGTGTGACTTCCGGTTCAATTTCTCTATGTTCATATCAACATGAGTGCTAACAGTACCAAAATATGACTATTGTTCTTCTCAAATGTTGTTAATTGGTTGTTAATTTATCCAGATTTTAGAGTTCCGAATGGTTGATGCTAATGGGTTGTTAATTGATTCAGATTTGAGATCTTTGTATGATATCTCCGTTTGACTGGAGTACCCACCTAAAATCGTTGGTTGAATTCTTGTGCTCACAAGAAGTTTGTTTGACATTAAAATTAAATACCAGTCAATTGATGTGTTGATGACAAGCTGAAAACAATCAGTTGGAGCAACTAGCCCTCTTTTTTGTTCAAGGAAAGTAGGACCAGTTTTGCAACTGGTTTGTTGTGCTATACAATGCTTAATTAAACTTGCTACAAGATGACAGAGATCAGACTTATTGCCAACTAACATAACAAGGGTATTTTAGACTTTCTAGTAATAAGCTACACCATCCAACCTATCAAAAAGCCAGGATGCCAAATAGTTTGACTTGGCTTAAAAGCTAACTACTTTTAAGCTGCTTAAGCCAAAAAGCTGGCTTTAATTTATAAGCCAAAAAGTCTGAGCCTAAATAAACAGGGCTAAAGTGTGCCGTATACTCTCTATGTGTACAACTATTTCATTAATTTCCTGATTGAAATTGTTTTATTCCTACAAGAATATGGAAATATGGAGATCCAGAGTATATAACCAAGCGTGCAGTAGGAAGTTAAATCACTTGTTTAATGTGCTGTTACTCTATTAGAAAATGGGCTTTTAGCTTTGGCTTATGGCTAACTACTTTTGGCTTAAATTATACTGTAGCAGCTAAAAAAAGCTAAAATATATTTTGAGGTACTCCAAATGGCTTATGGCTTATTACGTTGTGCTGAGCTGATTTTTTGAGCGCTATTTTGGAAGCAATTGCGATATGGTACATGCATTCGATCTCGCGTATTCATAAGTTTTGTACGATTTCATTACAACATGTCGTATGGTACAAGTATGCATACATCGTACAAGCATGGTTATTTTCCTGTCACAATGTCATACCTACATGCTCGCCACCAACAAAGCCATCCAATCCTGTGTGAGGTCCATGAGTACTAAAGACGCTCTCTATGGCGGGGACAGTAGTGCGGCCCCGCGTGCACCCCCTTTGGCTCTACAATATCTCTCGCTAACAATGCGCAGTCAAAATAAAGTTATGTAGTGCCGTCATACTTACAATTATGGTCTTTTGCTTGGATGCCTCGTAGCTAGGAACATTGTCAAGAATTTTCCATTTCATCTTGCACATGTCAAATGAATGCTCGACAACATTCCTTAATTATAAGTGCCAAAAGCTGAAACCGTCCTGCATCATCAAAAGCTGCGAGCTGTTATGGAACTCGAAAAGGTGATACCGACGTTGACGATACAGAGCAAGGCATCCAAGTTTGTTAGGGTACCACGAGTCCATAAGGTAGTACTTCTCTGCATCGTTAACATGCTTCGCAATTACATACCGATTTGTCATTGTATAAATGACAAATGTGGGAAATTTTTACCTTTCGGTGGATGCGAGAATCTGTCACCGTATTTTACCATTGTCTCGTGCAAGATACGTGTGTCATGTATTGATCCTAGCCATCCCGCACATACAAAAGTGAATCTGCAGTCGAAATCACATATCGCAAGCACATTCTGACTTGTGTACCTGTGTCTGTTGAAATGCCGCACGTGCTCGGCATTTGGAATAGTGACTTTCATATGCATGCCATCAATTGCCTCTATGCAGTTCACAAAGTGGGGATAGAACCTTTCTCTTAGCAGCCTTGGATGAACAGTCTGATATGAAGGATTTGCTGGCTTAATGATGTCGCCTACAAGCTTATAGATGCACTTCAACACATGATTGAACTTTCTTGTTATTGTACCAGCTAAGTGCTCAAATTTATTCATCACCTGTCGTTGTGATTGAGGTGCGCCATAAGTCCACAAAAAGATTGTGAATGCTTCTTTCGAGGTGACTTCCATGGTTGACTTCAGGCCAAAGCTTTGCACTAGAGTGTTGTGCAACCTATTGAACACAGGCGGGTACATCCTAAACATGTTGTAGCACTATTGGTTATTTGCAAGTTGCATCTCAACCCAGTGCAACCCGCTTATTATTGGAACTCTCGTGGGTGGCCTAGTCCCTGAAGTAGCTTCATCATCACTAGACTCGCACATCACAAAAGCCAGGAAGGCGACGGAGTCAAACGATGGTTCGGTCCCATGTCCACCCAGTTGTCCCCTTGCACTCATCTCTGCACAACACAACACCACATTTAGTACTGCATTTATGCATGTTCGACACACACATAGACAATAGTGGATGGAATGGTAGCACACACAGTAGAAGACTGAATGCAATGGTAACAAACTGGTAGCAGACTGCAATGCACAAGTCCAAAGAAGCACTTCACACCGAGTTGAATAGAAGTAGTAGAACCAATGCATAACACAGAGATCACAACCAAGTGATAAGAAGCACAACCAAAATAGCTCAACACACAGAGCACTGCACACTGAGCCTAACCCTGCAGAACCCAGTGAAAAGAACCAATGAGCCATGTGATTAGAAGCTATGAAGTATGCACACAACCTCTAAGAAGTCATAACAGACTTCTGCACACACAACCACAACCATCACAAAACAGACAAGCCCTCAACCAAGATAGCATTGAAGCTCTGCAAGAAAGAAATAGGTCACAAATAGCACATATGCTCACTAATTGTCATCTGGCTCACATAGCAGTACCTGCTAACAGATGGCATGAAAGGGACAGACAAGCGACAATACCTAACTGAAACACATAGCGAAAGCATGATTATTGTCTGACCAATAGCAACAATAACGAACTAACAACCTCAGTTCATCAAACAGACAACTAGCTAAGAAGCAACAGTAAGTAGAGAAACAACAATATGCAATGTAACATGGAAGCATGCATGATGTACGATTGAAAGCAACGAAAGCATAGATCATGGATGGTTCTTAATCCTATCCTAGATCAATCGGAGCCAACGAAGTCGCCCTTCGTCTGATTTCATGGCGAGGAAGCTTGTGTGGTACTCCGGCTTGATGAATGGCTGAGCTCCGGCTTGATGAATGGCTGAGTTGCGTAGTAGTACGCGTCGCTCTCTGCGCTAGCCCCGGAGTCCTCAACCATACGGATCAGCCACATGAACTCCTCCCTAGTCGAGTCCTTCAGGGGGAAGTAACAGAACTGTCAGTTGTGTGCATCCTTTCATAGATGTTGATGAGCCGCTTCAGCTACATGTCCCACTCACTCTGCTTTGATTGGGGAACGCCCTGTGGAGGGGTGCATGACGGCTGAGGCATCTTCCCAAGGGAACTGCCCAAGATGCCACCACTGCCCACTATCTCCAGGGGTAAGGCGGGGTCAGCGTTATCACCATCGCTATCCAAACCGAGCATGTCAACCCCGAGTAGGAAAGGATACTCACTGGTGCAGATGTTGTTGTTCAAGCATAGCTCCATTAGCTCCTGGTGACACAGGGTCCCCTTTTTGAACTTGGGTGGCACTCTGGCCTGCACATGCAAACAAGAAAGCATTCATCAGGTCATATGTGGCACTGAAATAAAACATGAATGGATGGAATGGGCATGAAAGTGATTGTAGCAACTTCATAGGCACTAACCTAAATAGCCTCTGCCCACCACACGTCATCTGTCAAAATCATGCACATCTCTAGGTCGATGCCAAGCGCAACGACGCGCTAGAGCAAGCTCCTCCACATCGTGAAATCCTGTTTTAGACTCTTCCATTTGTTCTTGAGCTGCTTGCGCATGTAAGACTGGCTGGTGCGCTGTGCGAATTTTAGGCCGAGGTTGGCGTACCCCGCCTGGTTCAGACAACCATACGAGTGGTTCTTAGCTGCGATCTCGTCAGTGCAAATCTCCAAGAACGCATGCATCACCTTATCGCTCTATGACGCGCATCCAGAGTCCATCTACTGCAATGGCCCACACCGGAGAGGCAAACATGACAACCACAGCAGGAAACAACTAGCGTGACTGCGAATCAAGTGAAAAACAGGAAAAATCGACTTTTCATGAGTGCACGGAAACAGGGAGCTCACCAAATCGAAGTAATACATCGTGAAAGGGGAGCCAAAATTAACCCAAAGTACTACCATCTACTGGTCATACTACCCATCACGCAAAGGATTGCAAAATAATGGAGAAGATGAACAGGCGCATCTACGGTATCTCACTGTTGCCGGTGCCCTTCTTGGGTGGCTTCATTCCCGACCGCAAATGGGTGCTCCAAGGATCTGCCGGAGGTGGTGGCCGTTGGATTTGAATGAGCCGCACAAGGGATGCACGGGGAGGCCGGGGACATCGTCGGATCTAGGAGGACACCACAACGAACGCGGTGCAGACGAGGAGGCATACTTGCTACCAGCGTCGACGTCCATGGGCCGAACCACCCACCACGAATGTGGCCACCGTGTTGTTCGCCATGACGGGCACAACCGGTTGCGTACGGGGGAGGCGAAGCGACGCCGCCGCTCAGTAGGGAAAGTAGCTAGGGTGGGAGGTGTATGGCTTTTGTGTATTCCAATCGCTTGGCTTGTGGCTTTTGTATCTCTGCGCGAGAAGCCAGAGTGCTTCAACCGGCTGCCAGCTTAATGAAGCTCGAAACCATAAGCCGTAGCCGGTTAGAGCGGCACCAAAAAATATGGAAAAATCGATCACGCACACGATGGTATTGCTGTGCGCCCAGCCTCTCGCTCGTTCAATGCGGCGTGTGAGGGTCCAACTCGTTCGATGCGTCGTGTGAAGGCAGCCGCTAGTCTTTCCCCACTATCTGGAGATTCCTGGTACTGTAGTTTATGACCTTACAAACCCTAGTATTAACGGCTGCTCCCATGTTTCATATTAGGGTTTGTCGCCAGGGGCGGACCGAGAGTTAGATAAATGGGGGCCGAGGCCCCCACTCAATTTTAAATTTGTAGTGAAGTAATCAAATATTTTAGTACTTGGCCCCCACTCGAGCGACTTCGTGGCCCCCACTCGAGCGACTTCGATGTCTAGATCTACTACAGCGTGGGTTGAGTGCCCCCACTCAGTTTTTGTGCTGGGTCCGCCCCTGTTTGTCGCCTTCTCTTGCCATGTGTTTTAATATCTGTTGGTTCATATGGTCTAAGCGTGTGATTCTCAACAATCAGATCCAACAATGGAACAACAAAAGGGAAAATGGAGAAGCTAACGAGATGTAGGGGATTTGGCCCGATCTCGAACAACAATGGTTGGTGGTACAGCATGGGCAAGCACGTTTTTTTTTCTGGATCAGGCCATAGGAGAAATAAGATTTGGTATTGGAGCGTTGCTGTTTAATTTGACAATGACTTCTGTAGACAAAATCAGAAATGTAGCTACTTGATATTAGAAATAAAACATAATTCAAAGATAAACAACAGTACTAGATGAATCGATCTTTCCCTTTCATAGCAATCAATGATCTTGAGTGACAGAGCCCCGCCAAGTCTACTCGATTGATGTGATGATAGTATTGCTCAAAAACGAAATTTATCCAAACTGAAACATCGATTGCCCTAAAAAAATGAACATATACAGACAAATTCCATAGAGAATTGGAGCGGTAGATAAGAATGTACACTTCCATAAAACGAGAACTTTTTTACTGGTTAACGAGCAAGTCTATAGACCAAAGTGAGAAGTGCTTTGATATATATCACCTAAGTGTTTTCTTTCAAACAATCATCTAAATTTTTGATATTTGAATATACACGAAGATTTGTACGAATCTCCCCTCTACAAAAATTCCCCTTCCCTAAAAAAAAGAGAAATGATGAGAGCCGTTGGATTTTTAATTTAACGGTCATAAATTTAAATAATTATTTAGAAGAAAATATATGAGTGGTAGCTAATCACATCTGAGTGAGAAAGCCTAAGGCCGCGGTCAGCGATGCTGCAGCGTTCGGCGTTCAGCGCTCAGCACACTATTCGGCGATTACAAGCACTGTTCACTATTTTGTCCATTTCTTTTTTTTTTGAATTTTTATGTTTTATTTTTTTTTCTCGTATTCCTTTGCATTGTCCGCTCTAGATTAGCATACCGTTTTTATTTTTATATTTTTTTTAAAAAATTTAGTTATGCCTAATAAACTAACTCAACTACAGTAAAAAAATAAACTAGTTACAGTAAAACTTCAGTAAAAATCAAAAAACATAGCTATTTCGCTTTAGAGCCATACGATACAACAATCACTCCGTGAAGTTCACTTTTGATCGTTCCATTCCTCCCAGCTCGCCCACCGTGGCTAAGCCGCTGCATTCAGCATCGACCCGGTCTAAAGTTGCGGATGGCGACCGCGTACCCAGCTGGGCTCCCCCTGGGCGTACACGTGACACGACACGGCGCCGGGTCGGGGCGGACCCAGGAATCCGGGAGAGCGAGACGCGGCTCGTATGGTGTGAACCGACCCTGGCTCCCCCGCGACGGCGAAAGCCGCAAGGCGAAAAAACCGTGCAACACGTTGGTCAAGGCCGAACGAACCGCCCGCCCCCCGCCGAGTAGCCGACGCGCGTCACGCGCGTACGCGAGATCCCGAGATTTTTGGCCGTCCGCCCGTGCCCAAACCGCAATCAGGGCGACGGGAGCGCGCGCGTTCCAAAAGTCCAACGAGCCAACGCCGTGTGTGCACGCGTGCCTCCAAGATTCTCGCGATCTTGTGGCTACGGGCTCGCTCCCAGCGGCCGGCTTTCCTCTGCTTTCGGCTATGTCGGCCGGATCGGGGATAGCTCGTAGCCGCTGTCTTGCTACTACTCCGTCCAGTAGACTCGATCCTTCTACCACAATAATCTGGTATAACTCAACTTGGCTATCTTTATGCCATGAGAAAGTAGCAAGGAAAAGCTGGAAGAAAGGGACAGTCACTACTCGCTATGTGGAAAATGGGAGTGATGGATTGGAGATTAGGAGGTAGCTAGCCAGCCTTCTAGATGATCCGGCCCTTTTGGTCGTACCATTCTATCACCTCATCATTGGCGTGAAGGAATTTGGCCGCCATTTAAGGTTGAAGGAGAGAGCGATCGTCGATGGAGGTGGCTCAAGGTACTGGTGGTAGAGGAGGAGAACCGAACCAAAAAAAAAAATCATATGTTCTCTTCCAGTGGAGGACTTTCTGAGAGAGAGGATGGAGAACGTTGAGAAAATGTAAATAAATTGCTCACATATTACACCTAAAAAATCGACATATTATGGACAGCATTTTGGATTGAAGATACACAAACATGAATCTATGCTCAACCAAAAATAGAAGAAGGAAGAAAACAAGCGCAAAATTCCTTTTTAAAAAGCTTAATTGCTTCATTGTTACTCCGCAAAATTCCCTTTACAAAAGTTCGTGTGAAAACACTCGAAAGAACGGTCTATGTGATCTCTGAATTGTTTGATCCGTTATTACTTACTAGTCTTAAACTATAAGCAAAACAGGGCTGTGAAGTAATCAAAACCCCATAATTAGTTTCTTCCATTTCATACCAGTTCTTTTGACTTAACCATTCGCGCAAATTCTCCTTATTTCCCCTTCCGTTTGGTTGATTAGTACTTGCATCATCCATGAATCTTCCTCTATAACCAAATAATCCCTCATGTATAACACAACATATCAACAACGTGATCCCAATTGTATCCTAGAATGCCCATACTGATACTGATCTGATAGAGAAAGAACTACTGCACAATGAAGAAGCAAGTTGATTCCTATCCAAGCTCAAGTGCTCGGTCAGACAACCAATGCCAGCTTGGTGATCAAATCGCTCAGACTTGATTTTTTCTCCTGATCATCTCCAGCTTGCACAGGAGCCAATGCCAGGCAGTCTGGGTGATTTGTTTATTGAGGGGATCCCAATTTACCTCTTTGTCATCTGCCTTGAAAAGAGAAGCAGCAAACAAGCCAGTACCAGAGCCCATACCTTGGGACCTTAAGGTTCCATGCATCTAGGCAGGCTGGTGATGATGCCTCAAAGAAAGGTGAGCCTCACATGCAATAATGTAAAATATTTTATGGCCCCTTGCCCTCTCGGGGCAACTTGAAGAGAGGTTGTTGGACCTGCAGGTCATGCGGACAGATGCAGGGAGGTATGGGGAGGCTTCATGGGAACTAAAATTGGAGGTACGAGTTTTTTTTATCATCAAGAGGCATTGCTGCGTACAATACAATGCTCCTGTGTAACAGATAAAAAGCATCCATTTGACAAGCTAAGCTCCAGTGTAGTTGTCAGCTAGCAAGCGCCAAAATGTCTTGTTTTTTTTTTGTATTGTTAGCATGTAAATATATGGATTAGATTTACTGCAGTCATGTTACAGCTGGAGACATGTCTAGGCCAATGGATGATGGATCAGAAATCTGGTCTGGTTGGGCCACGTCAGAAAAACAGGGAGTAATTGGCAGGTTTTTATATCAGTCACATGATTTGAAGTCATCCATTCCAACATCACGTTGAAGTGCGAGAATATTGCTTATATTTCCCCTATAGTTTAAGCTTCTATGTGAACTAGTTAGTGTATGAACTCAAAACATCATACGGCTGCTTCTATTCATAGTTACAATGTACAACTGGAGTAGATCCTTCTAGGTCACAAAATTCAAGTAAAGTTTGGCCATCTAATCAGCGTTATGGTAGTGTAACCTTTTCTCTCTTTTTTTTTTCCTGCGACAAAATGTGTTTGGGTAACATGATTGTGCACATGCACCTATAGTTAAGTACGTCTTTGCTTAGCACGGCCAACGCTGCAAGTTGCCTTTTTAATAGGCCAATTTGGAACCACTTGGTGATTATTCTTCCCCCTTAGTTTAGTTCATGTAACTCTTACCAAAAAGTTCGGAGCCAGATCATACTATATCGAATGGGCCTTCTCTCCCATGAAATGGCGCAACGCACCTATGGTTGGGGAGTCCACCTCAGAAAGGCTTGAATAATACTGAGCAAATCTTGAAACAATCTTGAAAAAATCCCCTGATTAATCTATCGTTAGATCATTTCATAAGCACAGCTTGTTTGCCTAATGATAATGGTTGGGGATCATTTTACTCGTATTGATCACACTTAATACACTTGTCCCATGTGAATTGGGCCAAAGTCATCATCATAATCCACCAATACATCTTTCTGGTAGACTAGTCAGAGCATTAGTTTGCAAAGATTATTTGTTGCTTGTTAAGTGATCTGTTTATCCCCAGGTTTAATGTGCGGCTCCACTTCTGATGGGTGCTCTGCTGAGTATTAGTCGGTTTAAAGCACGTATATTATAGATCAAACTATAGTCCAACAACACTGAGGAGAAGATGTCGTGGGGCTTGGGAGAACAATGAGAAAATATCCCCAACCAGGTAGCACTAGCACTTCAAAAGATTGTTACATAATTAGTTCATTTATTGACGACAAACTTTAATTTGCTAAAAACCATCTAAAGAGTTACCAAAAAATATCATGTACTGATTTAATGAGTTTTTAATAATTAATTTTTAATTCTGAATTACAGTATTATACCTGCTTTTTATTTTTATTTTTTGCAGTTTTGATCATATGTCGCTCCACGGTTGTACAGCTTGAGCTAGTGACGGATGGTGGAGGTCACTAACGAGGACAACGCTCCAATCGAGGAGGTTGGGGAGGTCCACGTCGGCCCGGAGCAGTCGTGACAGTTCCCATTCGACCAATCATTGCTGACAGCTTTGCTAAATAGGTGACGGCCCGAGACGCACACCTTCCACCTCCCATTCGGGGAGATGGCCCCCACTCTACAGGACATTGTGATGCTGCTTGGCTTGCCTATCGCGGGAGAGGCTGTCTCCCCGGTGGATGCGCCTGCCAACTGGCACGACGACCTGCTGGGTAGGTTTGATGGGGTTCTTCCGGCCGAGGCCGCGGCAGCGTACCACGTCTTCTTGGCATGACAGAAGCATGGCCCGCCCATGAGGTGACTTTCATAGTTTCAGGTACGTATGCTGTCTATTTTTTCTATTTAGCGATGCACTATCCTTGCCATATAACGGGCTTACTAATTTTTCATGATGGACCCAGACATCAACGAGTACCAAGTGTCACGGCACCTCGAGGCGTACTTGTTGTGGCTGTTCGGCTGATTACTATTTACCAGCAACCATGGTGACTCCATTGACACCCGCTTCATGCGGTATACGAGGGCCATCGCCGATGGGGACGAGGTGCACTATAGCTAGGGATCAGCCATACTTGACATGACGTACCGCGGCATGTGCGACGCTTGCGGTAGGATGACGACAACTCCTATCCTCACAGGCTGCCCCCTCCTGTTATAGCTGCGGTCATTCGAGCGCTTCCCCCTCGAACAGCCGATGCTGCTCAACAGCGGTCCGTATCGTGTGGACATGTACCATGGGGGCACCGTGAACCGGCCTACCACAGGGTCTCTTTGGTGCCGTAGATGAGTATGCACTCTCCTGAATCTTTACTATACATTTATTACGGGTCATCCTTTGTAACCGTTGTTCTAACTCGTAGGCACAATTTGCACACCTTCAGGTCACCTGTGTGTATGACAACTTCATCGAGCACCTCGACCGCCTCACCGCTAATGACATGCGCTGGGAGCTGTACATTGGTCAGGAGATGGCGAACCATGCCCCTGCTGGTCTCTCGTTGTTGTGCTGGCACGACCACACGTACTGGCTCACGTAGAAAAAACTCATCTTTGGCGTGTTCGTTGAGGACTATATGGTGCACAGGGTGATGCGCCAGTTCGACCTCTGCCAGATTGTTCCAGTCCCCGTCGGGAGTCGGGTGCCTGACTTGGTCAACGCATGAGTTACACACAACACATATCCTTATGTTTTTTCTTGTTCTATTATGATGCCTTCTAATTGTAGTTGTACATTTTCTAAACACAATAGGAGGGGTGGTAGCGGGACGAGCTGGGCCACAAAGACTCTTGCTGGTCTCTCGTTGTTGTGCTGGCACGACCACACGTACTGGCTCACGTAGAAAAAACTCGTCTTTGGCGTGTTCGTTGAGGACTATATGGTGCACAGGGTGATGCGCCAGTTCGGCCTCTGCCAGATTGTTCCAGTCCCCGTCGGGAGTCGGGTGCCTGACTTGGTCAACGCATGAGTTACACACAACACATATCCTTATGTTTTTTCTTGTTCTATTATGATGCCTTCTAATTGTAGTTGTACATTTTGTAAGCACAATAGGAGGGGTGGTAGCGGGACGAGCTGGGCCACAAAGATGGTGTCGTGGGTGGAGGCACTCGAGGACTTCATGCAAGAAGACACCGCGTATGACAGCAGTGCGTACGATAAGTACTTACGATAGTACGCTCCATGGACACACACCAGGCTGGTGTGTGTCGTTGACCCTCCCCCTACTCATGTGCCAGCGTTGACCGACGCGTACCCTATGCACTTAGCGTTGCAGTACGTACTCTTGTGTTTGAATTTTGAAAGTTTCTGGGTATAGTTACTACAATTACTATTTTTGATTCTTTCATGTACTTCTTGCAGACGGACATTACCATCGAGATTGTGAGGAACACTAGGTCGATCATGGATAGGGTCGTCCATGGTTTGGAGGTCACCTTACTGCACGTTGTCCATTGGGTCTATGAGAGGGTGAAGGGTGCCCTTACCCTCTCGTCATGCAGGACGCTCCCGGAGGTAGCCATGCCGATGCGCACATCAAGGCTACCATGTCCTACTGGCCAGGTAGGAGGCTCTATAAGGCCATGTGACTACCCCCTAGGCACCGCTACCGTTTGGCTAGGCTGGAGGGTCAGTGTGGGCACGTACCTGTACACTGGTGTCGTTGTCGTTCGTGGACCCCTACTTGGCATTGGCAGGGTAGCACACATTGTTCGACCAAGGCCGATCTGGTGGGTACGACAATTGGCTACATGACATGACCCACATGGAAGGTACGTTTCATATCTTAATATTTTTTCACGTTGATATATTACACGAATAAACAATACCTGTCCTACAGGCACGACACACCGATCAGGAGTTGGGCTATCCCCCCACGAGGATCTCTCAATGTACGTGAGCGACTTCCTCGTGGATGACCTGGTGGAGGTTCTTTCTGGGTCACAGCTCAGCAGTACGCCAATTCTCACGAAGCCACAGGTGCAATCCACCCCCGAGACGTTGGGAGCATGGGTTAACAGAGCTCCTGACCGCCTCACCCTGTTGGGGCACCAACACCCCATGCTGAGGAAGGCCAAGCGGGTTGTACGGGCGGGCACCGACCGAAGGTGGGACGTGGCGACGACGAAGAAGGTGCTGTGGGTGGTGTAGCTGATGGCGAGTAGTGGGTCTTTCTCCTGCTTTGTGTATTTTTTTTTGTTGTGTACATATTTTGCTTTGTCTTCCTCAAAATACGAATTCTCTATTACATCCCAATATCACTTACCTTTATACTTACTAATCGTTGCTACCTCAATCATCTTCACAAAATATATCAGAAAATTTATCGCACTACAATAACATACGACGATCACAAAATGTTATTGTAAGTCTAATAGATTTTGTACCATTTACACCAACATTGTCTACTCTTTTATTTCAAAAAAGATACAAGTTACAAATAAGATTTGCTAAATATATTATCTACAACAATTGTCATTTACCCCCAATTATTTCTATTGAATTAATAAAATAATTATATTATTTTTTAAATTTATTCAACAATCGGGCGACTATGGTCTTATCACCCAACCGTTGGGCGACTAGGGGCATTGTCGTCCAACCGTTGGAGCAACTAGCCCAAGTCACCCAGCTGGGAAGCGATATATGGTTAAAACTATTAAAAAAATAAAAAGCAAGTATAATAATATAATTAAAAATTAAAAATTACTTGTTTAAAAAATCCTGATTTAATACAAACTGCAACAGCAGTAAATGAAGTAGTTAAAATTGAATGTGTAGTGTCCCAGTTCAAAAAAAAATGAATGTGTAGTGTAACATTTATCTTGTAGCTATAAGCATTTTGCTATGCAATGGTGTAACAATTTCACACAGTTAATCAAAAAAGGAGAAACCTTCCGTAAAAAAAATCAAACAGGAGAACGAATCTGGAAGATTACGTAGCACCGACCGATTGATTTGTGTTCATCTACAATGATGTATACCCTGTCGTTTTTATTCATATTGAAGAAATTACCTGTGATTTACCATCTCCAAGCTCAGTTTAGTTGATCAATTAATCAAGCCATTCCTGAACAACCCAAATGCCCTTGTGGGGAAACAACCACCAAATACTACGAGAAACGACAAATCAATTTTACTAACATTAATTTTACACAGTCTTTGGCAGATCTCTATTGACATCATGATGAAGTAATACAATGGATTAAATATCGCCTACTAGCCAATACAAGACTTAAGTGAGAGGGACCAATAATCTATACTCGCCCACCAATCCTTTATAAAAAGGGGACTGTAGTGCTGTTTAAAAGTTCTGATTTATAGTTTATTTTAACTATAACGACTGAAAATGTGTCATAGCTACTGATAATTTTTTCAATATAATTAAATTTAAAAATAATAAAAATATTATATTATCATGGATAATGAAAATGAATAAGATAAAAAAGACAAAAAAAAAGCACAAAAAAATATACCATCGAAAAAAGACGAAAGTAAAAGGTTAAAAATCTAAAGCAGGAATGAGCGGGTCCGTAAGCCACCATTTCCACAGTCTGCAGCTCAAAAGGAGGGAAGAGGTCGACTAGGTCACACCCAACCAAGAGGCCTTAAAATAGTTTCTTAGCCCAACCCAGAGGTTATATAAGGTGGTGCAGCTTGTCTACTCTCCATTGGTGGAAAGGATAGGGACCTCGCCCCTCTCTCCATAGGTTGGTCACTCAGGCTCAGCTCATTCCCTAATCCCTCCCATAAGTAACACACATACACATCACAGCAGCAACTCACACACACACACACACACAGAGCATTGTTCATTGCATTTTGTGCTATCCTAGCTAGTTTGCTTGCATAATGCAGCGCAATCCTCTCTAACTGTTCTGTACCTCTGTGTGCTTGTGGTCAGGCCGATTGAGCTTAAGAGGCAGTCTTTTGATTTGGAACTTGGAATCAAAGGCGATCTAGCTAGAGTAATCTGCAAATGGCGACACAGTGGTCCTTCAATATGGTAATTTGCTGATCGTCTCAATGTTAATAATCACATAGATGTGTGTAGTGGTAGACTTGTGTGGTACTAATCCTGCATGTTTTTCTTGGTTCTTGGCATGGCATGCAGGTGATGGACGAGCCGAGCTTCTTCCACCAGTGGCAGTCGGACGCGCTGCTGGAGCAGTACACGGAGCAGCAAATCGCCGTAGCGTTCGGGCAGGGGGAGGTGGACCAGGCTGCGGCGGCGGCGCTGATGCAGCAGCAGTACGCGGCGGCTGGCGAGCACCGGCCGCGCAAGGTAGCCAAGGTCAACACCAGCTGGGACTCGTGCATCACGGAGCAGGGCTCCCCCGCCGACTCCTCCTCGCCGACCATCCTCTCCTTCGGCGGCCACGCCGACGCCGCCGCCGTGTTCGCCAAGGCGCAGGGGCAGGCTCCGAGTGCCGCCTACTACGGCGGCTCCGCCGCGGCGTCCGTGAAGCCCAAGCAGGAGGTGGACACGGCCGTAACTTTCCCCCAGGCGCGCCCGGTCGAGCGGAGCTACGACGCCATGATCGCCGCCGCCGGGCCAGCCAACACCCCGGCGCCCTCCCGGCCGGCCTCCCAGAACCAAGACCACATCTTGGCCGAGCGGAAGCGCCGCGAGAAGCTCAGCCAGCGCTTCATCGCCCTCTCCAAAATTGTCCCTGGCCTCAAGAAGGTGCGCGCACATACACACACATACGTGCATATCCATGGCTTCATGGGCCAAATTAGCTTAAGTGCGATGAACTGATCGGTGTGCATGGCGTTGCTTGCAGATGGACAAGGCGTCCGTGCTCGGCGACGCGATCAAGTACGTGAAGCAGCTGCAGGACCAGGTGAAGGGCCTGGAGGAGGAGGCGCGGCGGCGGCCGGTCGAGGCGGCGGTGCTGATCAAGAAGTCCCAGCTGTCCGCCTCCGACGACGACGGTTCGTCCTGCGACGAGAACTTCGAAGGCGAGGCCGGGCTGCCGGAGATCGAGGCCCGGGTGTCGGACCGCACGGTGCTGGTCAAGATCCACTGCGAGAACCGCAAGGGTGCGCTCATCACCGCCCTGTCCGAGGTCGAAGGCATCGGCCTCACCATCATGAACACCAGTGTGCTCCCCTTCACCACCTCTTCCCTCGACATCACCATCATGGCCATGGTCAGCTCAACAACCCCCTTGTCATGTCATGCCATGTTCTTTACTACATACATGTGGGTATGCATTGATTTGGATGGTGTTACTGATGTGCTAATATGATGGCGTTTTTGCAGGCTGGGGAGGACTTCTCTTTGTCTGTCAAAGATATTGTCAAAAAGCTAAATCAAGCGCTCAAGTTATCCCTGTGAATGACTTGCTCCTGATCAAGTCTAATTTAGATCTTAATTTGGTTTTTATTTCCCTCCTTTTTATCATTTGCCTTGAGGATATGAGGCTAATGGTTCTAGGTTCTTCCCGGCTGGTGCTTCTGAAGAGAGTTGCTTGCAATCCCCCACAGCCCTTAAAGATTAGCCATCTCCACTGGTTTTTGCTACATGGGTGCAAATTACCTAGTTTACCTGTCCTCTCCTATTTTCTCTCCCTTAACTTTTTGCATGGTTTGAGCTAGTCACCCCATGTTCTTGGGAGAGAGCAGAGTGTTAAAAACAACAGATGCCTGTCTTTTTCTAGGAATTGTTATCAAGGGGAGTTTGACTTTTACAAAACCTTGTTTTCATTTCTCCCCTTCTCCAATGTTGCCCTTTCACCTTGTTTTTCTATGAGAGGATTGAGTTTTTTCAAACCCAAACACCTACCTTTGCCGTCCTCTCAGTCCTACCACACGCACTGTTCCCAAAAGGCTTCAAACATCATAGAGAAAATGGTGCCTTCGTTTTTTCAGCTCTGAGGGGGACTTTTGCAAGCCTTGATTCAGAAGTACAGTAGGGTGTGCCTCTTTTCTTTTCGAGGGTCCTACAAGTTGGCCCCAGCTTGAAGAACCCTTGGCTTGTAGCTTCCTTGTGGATTTTGTTGTAACAGGATCAAGATGTAGTTGTGCTCTCTTTGTTTACTTACATACAAGTATAAAAATAAATAAATGTGCTCGGTTGTTGACTTGATGGCTCTTTCTCTTGGTTACATGTCTTTTCAGCTAACTCAAGATACGTCTTTTCTTAATATTGAAAAATATCTGCACAATTTGTTGATGGACCGGAATCGTAAATCGATCTTTGTATATTTGTCTGGGAGGATAGAATTGTCCTATGTATTATTTGCCCACAAAATCAATACAAAATTATAAGGGCGGCATTTCTCTGTTTCATACAAAAGGGAGTCTGGAACATTTCAAACTGTGAATATATGTGTGTGGATTGACTACTCAACTTCACTTGATTATATTCAAACCCATACATTCTTCCCTGAGGGGATGTAG
This sequence comes from Melocanna baccifera, assembly GCA_036346265.1. Classification (NCBI taxonomy): domain Eukaryota; kingdom Viridiplantae; phylum Streptophyta; class Magnoliopsida; order Poales; family Poaceae; genus Melocanna; species Melocanna baccifera. The sequence continues at coordinate 6,190,443 of CM070683.1, read as the reverse complement.
AAAATCTTCCTGAATAATTGCAAATACACTCCTATAATTGTTCTTAGCTCTTCCCCCCATAATTCATCTCCTTGTTTTCCACAACTAATGTTGGGAACTTAAAACTTTCAACCTTCAGCATGACAACATGATGCCTTTCCATGTGAACTCCCTCACAACTCCCAACTTGCAAATATACTAGTACTATAGTACTGATACAATCTCAATAATCTTGTTTTGTGTCACAGCACAACTAAGTGGCTTGACAACTAAGGTCCATCTCTCCTCATCTGTTCATTAGTCAACTAATGCCTACCTTGCTCTGGTGGTAACAAGACTTATTTGTTAGCCAAAGCATGTGATCTCCTACAATTTGTTAAACCCACACGACCACTAATTTTGAGCAAGCGGGGCTGGCTCTACAGAACAAATTTATCTGATGTGAAGTTTTCAGATGCATCATTGAGGTGAAAAGACCCTATTCTTTTTGGGCCAATGGGCTGGAAAAAATCTGTCTGAAAGCTTGCCCTGGGATTTCCTGCATTAGATTATTACAACAATCACTCTCAAACCCCCATCACAGATTGAGATGTTGTCCCCTAGAATTAGCCGCTCACCCAATGCCAAGCCCCCAATTGGCCGGTAAGCAACATAATTGTCCCTGATGAAAAGTATAGTAGAGATTCCTCTGCACAAACTCACTCAAAATGTTAGGGAATACAAAGGGAGAAATAAAAATGGCTTGGTTTGTTGTCAAAAAAATTGCACAGCCACTGGTAGTGCTCCAAGTAATTTCTGGCTGAAAAGCATTGTAACAACTGTTAGTTTTTTATGAGTAAGTAAATTTTAAAAAATTAAAAAAGTTATATCATCATGGACAATATAAAGGAATAAAGGGAAAAAAGCAAAAAAAGGCAAAAATACAAGTAAGGAGTTCACGCGTAACCGGACGTCGGGAGCGTTCATTGAGTCGTCATACACACGACGCGGGAAAAAAGGCAATCAAAACTCTCAACACTCAACAAAACGGCGTGAGAGCTTTTCATATGTGTGTTGACACACCCCAAAATTCAAAGCATTTGATTTGTTTTTAGATTTTTGGTTGAAATCCCAATTCCCTACCCAATTTGGCAATTCTCCTCAAAACCTTGCTTTCCTTCCTTGTTTCCCATTTCCACCAACCACCAGCGTCCTCTCAAAATTCGCCTCCTGCCACCGCCTCACCGTGCCACCTCGCCCAGATGGTCGCTCATCCCAGCTCTGAATTGCGGGCACGTCACCCGTTGGCGTTCACTCCCGGCCTGATCATTCTTGCCACTGTGATCCCACCCTCCAATGGCTTACTACCCCCTCAGCCAACCTCATCTTCTCCCTTGCTCAACGCACCATCTAGCCCGAATCCAACCTGCCACAATTTTCCGTCTCACTCGCCCGACGCATGCTCCTGCCGTACCCTGCTGCTATCACACCTCGCCAACTCTTGCAAGAGCCGTAGAACCACCAGCACCACCTCACCTACACTTCCATTCCCTGTCAGAGCCCCACCCTCTCTCCCCTCCACGCCCGCATCACTGCTTTGAACCGCCTTACTGCTCCCATTACCTCCTTTTGACCTTAAAGCCCAATTCCTCCTACAGAGAGCTTCCTACCACTCCCACTTCATCATTCAACCGCCCAATTGAACTCTCTTTTACCGTAGCTCCACCACCGCCGTCCCCTAAGCCCGGTGAGTCGTTCACTCAATCCTCCTCACCCGACTGCCATATTTCAATTGCTCACTGCCATAGCACCCACAAGGCACCACAATCATATATCCGAGCTTAAATCTATGTAAGCATTTCCCTATAGCTCTGCCACCGAAAGCTACCACCGGCCAAGATGCCTCTTCTGTGGACAGCCTTCCTGGGAACTCCTCAACCCTAATAGTCACTATACCCATGTTTCCCGTGAGCTCTAGATGGTCAAAATGCTTCTCACCTCGCCGAAGAACCACCGGAGGAACCCTAAACCGCCATGGAAGCCACCACCTCTCTCCTACTGCAAGCCGACACCATTCATTTTCCTATCTCCCAAAGCAACAAAATGGAATCCCCACCCTCCAAATTACCCAACTATGCTGACCTTTCCAACTGAAGTTCTACGCTGGTGTCAAATCGAGAGGTGAATCCACCTTTGTTTTGTGCCGTTGTGAGAAGAGGTTGGAGCAAGGAGAAGACCCCCAGGCGACAGTGTGGCTCAATCTTAGCCATCCACGTACCATCCGACGACTGTGCGCATGTGTGTGCAGCTAGGCTACTAGGTCGTGCGTCATGGGCCTAGTCGGTCGGCCCAAGAGGCCAACGTGATTTGAAAACCGCATGCGCACACACCATGTATATCGAACCAGCCCAACACTATTTGACACTGTTTCACTACTGTTCATCTGAGCCTCAAATTACAAAGATACGTTATTTTGACCGTTTCGACGCCCTGAACCCATTTCTAACCTCCATTCCACCATATCAAACTCCGATAAAATTCAAACCAACTTTATTTGGTTTTTGTTGCATTTTACACCTTTTTTATTTTATTTCCTAGATTGATTAGACTTAAGCACGAGCTTATGTTATTTTATGTGTTTGCGCTAGTTTGAGAGCCTTCTGAGGCAATCGTTCAAGGATCGGACTCGAACATTGAAGTGTACGAGACGACATAGTTTGTTGGGCAGCAAGATAAGTTATAAGTTTTTTATCATATTAAATTCCATGGAATTTAAATTATGTATTCACAGTATTTGCATTAATGTTAATCCCAAAATGTTATTTGATTAAAATAAATGTTTAGAATGACTTGTCAATTAGATATATCTTACCACTAAAAAATACCCTGTTTAATTTAAGGCTATATTCACCTTGACAATCTTAGTATCATTTAAATATTGTATAAATAATTGTAGGTAAGTTCATTTAAAGTTTTGTACTACTAAGGGACTTGGCAGTTCACCGGTAGAATTATTTAAATGATTCTAGGGTAAAGGGGAAAATGTGGAAAGTCACTAGGTGATTGGAGTCCGCGACCTTATCCTAGAGTGGAAGCTGCAGTAGACGGGTGGCAGTGTCGTTGGGCACTGGATACCCAGTTGTGGTTAGCAGCCTCAAGGTGAAAAGTAAGGATTAGAATCTTATACTGAGTAAAGGACACAATAATCGCTTAATCACAAGTGTTGACCTGTCAATCATGGTCTAGTAGCTGCTCAAATCAAGTGAACCTCTACAAGAGTGAGCGTAGTATGAAAGCAGTATATCCATACCTAACAACAATGGGTCCTCACAAAATCTAGGCTGTTGTGTTCCGTATTGGATTGTGGATACCCGATTTCGTGTGGTGCATCACCTATCAGGTAGAGGCTATATAAAGAATTGAGCAGTAAAAAGTCTTATTTTCTCAACTTAGTCGCACGCTAGCTGAAGCGTGTCTATTGCATGATATGGAGAGTTTAAGAAATCTTGTGGGTAAAGCTGGGCAACTGTGCAGAGTAAAAATTGTATAGTATCAAATACGTCGTGTTCTCGGTTAATGGAGTTGTGTTTAATGGGTGATTCCAATAACAAGACATAAATAGATTTCTTTATTTTGTAAATTGGTGTAATCCGAAAATGCAACTGTTGAAAACTCCTTGCTCTTAAGAAGTAATTTGTTATTTCATGTTTAAAAATATTTACAAATAAAATTGCATCCACACTCTCATTAATAAAACTAGTACATTCCCATCCATTGGCAATCCATGCAAATAGATAAAGTAGGATTTACTCTTGTGACTTGTTGGGTACGGTTGTACTTATTACTTGCTAAACAAGAAACAGAGAATCCGTGGGACATCGATGAACAAGTTGTTGATGAGAAATCAAAAGAGTTGTTCTACGTCATTGATCAGTAGTTTTAGATCTTAATTTCTCTCAAGTATGCCTGTGGGAGTTTCTTGTGATATAAGTTAACTTTGGGCTTGTTTGCCCGCTGCATCCAAACCAGGCTGTTAAGCTATACTTCTGTTACAAAGTTTGGTTTTTTATTGTAAGCATATATTGTACCGATGCTCATTTATATACAATACTCCGCAACTAAATAGTCCTGAGACAGTTGCAGGGATTACTAGCGCTTTCAGAAATGAGGGCGTTACATGTGTTTAGTTTCTGCAGAGCATAGGCTTGGGATAATCATCGTTACCATCATCCATGCCTTGTTAACGTCTTTGTGCTGTATGTATCTTGGGTTCTAAAAAACAGGCAGTTACCCGTCGATCATCAGGATTACTTGCAAACTTATGCAGGCAACGATAATTTGATATGATAATTAATCTCTCTTTCTTTTAATTTGCCCAGCCCATCGACGATCACAAATAAGGTGTGTCTTGCAAGATAGGAGATGGCAATGTAACCGATGTTCCCAATTAATCGCACTCAGCATCAAACGGGGCACTTGCATGCACTTGCTGTAGGGTTCATGTCATAGGGCCCCCCTTCTGCTGTGGAGATATCGTTCTCTGTGTACTGTAGCTCACAGGTCCAAGTCCAATCCCTTCTGTCTTGCCGGGCCGATGCAACAGTGAACATTGCATCACTTTAGGGCCCCTTCTTTCCAACTTCTAGAAATTATTTTTCTATAGTAACTAACTTTTAAATAAGATATTTTAAGATAGGATCTATAAATCGATTATAATAGACACTGCAATAACTTTATTTATATCGATTAAAATCGCAAGTGAATACTCTCTTCGTACTCTCTCTTGCGAATAGCTAATAGCCAAAAGTCATATTAATAAGATGTGCTATTTTTTTTATAAACTGTACTTTGCACAAAGTAACTTTACCTGAGTGTCACTTTGCACTAGTTCTATCAAAGGTTTGTTGCAGAAAGCGCCACCATCCGACACACACCGTTACTTCAAACGGGATGCTTGATTGTTGGCCCTACCTGTTAGTGACAAAGGTAAATTTGGCCCCCAATGGTTCCACATGTAACAAGCTACAAAGTGTAACAAAACCTGGTATTTCTGCCACAACTTTCGCTTTACGCCTGGTGCAAAATGAAAATATTTGCAAAACCTGGTACAAAGTTGAACTTGTATAAATTTTTCTTGTGCAAAAGTGCAATTTACTCTTTTGTTTACCTCTGTTCCTTCTGTTGTTCAGAGCGGATTGTGCATGCTTGCTTCTGCCAGGAGTGGGCATTCCTAGAACTATAAGGCGATGATATGTGATGTGATGTGATGAACAGTTGTTGCAAAAACTTAAGGCCACGCTCAGAATAGCGTTTTTCCCCACATCAGCTTCTAGCGGTAGCGATTATTTCACTGTAGCAAATTTAGTATTTTCCTTTTTTTTGGTATTTTTGTGTTTTGTTTTTTTCTTATATTTCTTTGTATTGTCCGTGATAGATTAGTGTGTCGCTTTTATTTTTACATTTTTTTAAAATTTAATTATACTAAATAAGTCAATTCAGTTACAGTAAAAAATAAATCAACTACAGTAAAATTTTAAGTAAAATCTAGAAACTATGGCTATTCCGAACGCATCCATAGTCACACGTAGCGAAATGCGTACGTCAGAGTATGAGCTTGAGCCTGAAGTCGCCAGCCCGCCTATGGTCATATGGTGAGGAAACAGGTTTGAAGCCTCATTCCAAGCCTGACAGTGCTGTACGGAAGGTTGGCAGAAGAACGAATGCTTTGGTAAGTGAACTGTGCAGGTGGAGCTCCCCGTTTATTCGCGTTTATTCAGAAACTGCGTTTCAGTCTTTCAGACGAAGTTCAGTACACTGTGGAATGGCGGGAATGGAGGCCCAATTTTGTTCAGCCCATAACCTGGTTCAGCTTTTCTTTTCTTAACCAAGATGTACTCAATTCGTTGGCCCCGTAGAAGTAGACCTCAGATTTTGACCCAGTTTTCTAGGAAGGAGTAGCGCCACGACCGGGCGGCTAGTTGGGCTCTTTGTGGTTGAACAAACGGTGTGGCAGGTTTGGGCTGATGTTTCTCTTCCTTTTGTAGTTCCCCTCTCTTTACAGCAGCTTGCTCGGCCGTGACACCCAGGAGAAGCTGCGACTTGCGGCGGCCGGTGGGTGAGGGTGGCATGGTGGCAGATGAGGTCTCCCATCGGGCGAGGCGGCAGCCAGCGAGCGCGCGTTGCAAACTTTGTTCAATGCCTCTGGTCGGGCTCTCTCTCTCTCCCTCGGACAGGGGTGGAGCTAGGCCTCGGGCTGGGTGGGCTATAGCCCGAGGCCCAGCAAAATCCCCAGTATATGGCCCCCTAAAACCCTAATCCCCGCCGCCCCCTCCTGACCGCCCCCCGCCGCCCCCTCCCAGCCTCCTCCTCCTCCCCCACCGCCTCTCCCCTCTCCCATCGCCTCCTCCTCCCCCCCTCGCCTCGTCGCCTCCTCCTCTCTCCCGCCGCCCCGCCTCCTCCCCTCTGCCCCTCGCCCCCGCAGCCCCACCGCCCTACTCCTCCGTCCTCCCAGGCCAAATCCACCGTCGGCCCGCCTCCTCCTCCCAGATCCTCCGTCGCTCCCTCCTCCCCCGCCTCCTCTGCGCCTCCTCCCCTCTCCCCGTCGCCCCCGCCGCCTCTTCCCCCTCCCCATCGCCCCTACTCCTCCCCGCGCCTCCTCCCACCGCGCCCCTACTCGTCCCCGCCGCCCCTACTCCTCGGTCCTCCTAGGCCGGATCCGCGCCGGCCCGCCTCCTCCTCCTAGATCCCCCGCCGCTCCATCCTCCCCCCGCCTCCCTCCTTCTCCTCGCCCGTCGCGCCGTCCGGGAAGATCGTCGACCGCTCGCCCTCGCCTCAGAACCCTAACTCTGCCTCCACCCCGTCTCGTGCACGGTGCGCTGCACTACCGCAGAAGCCCGAAGCCAAAAAAAGGCAACGCCGACGCCGCACTAGCTCGCCTCGCCAACTCGCCGATCCAGCGTCGCCCCATCTCGGATCTCCGCCCTGCCTCCAGATGGTAAAAAAGAAAATGATATTTTATTGATTTCTTCCAAACTTGTTCAGATTTAACATGGTCCCAACACCATTTCAAGATATTTTAGTGATTTTCAACAAAGCACTTATTTTTTCAGATCAACCTTAGATTGCGTTAATTCAGATTCAAGGGTTATTTCTTGTTGTATATTGAAATGTGATGATTGATTGCGTTAATTCAGATTCAAGGGTTATTTCTTGTTGTATATTGAAATGTGATGATTGATTGATGGTTGCTTCAATTTCCTTCTGGTAGGTTTGCACTGTGTGATCATTAATTTGAATGTTGCACATATCCTTTGGTTTCTGAATCTTGCAAACATGTAGATGTGTCTTGGGATGACAAATATTTAAATTTTGCCTCAGATTTCTTTCCAGACATCCCAGATCAAGCATCATCCAGGAATTTTTAGCTTACTAGCAAAGGTATGTTCCTAAAACCAATGACAGTTGGATATACATTGTTAGTTATATTGTGGTATGGGTACAAATTGACGTTAGTTTTAGGTTGTTAGAGTTCAGCCCGGGGTGTAACCAAATCCTGGTTCCACCATTGCCCTCGGGTGTAGTGGCGAATCCAGGATGAAAATAGAGGGGGAGCTCTACTGTTGAAGTTATAGTACAATATAAACATATGAAAGGTATATCTACTAGCCTTTTGCCATTGAAATATCAAATTCATGTGTAAATAGGAAGAGAACAAATTAAAATATACAATACAATAAATTTAGTACATTGCTAATGGATAATGTGCCTTCTGAATATTCATAAATATGTGAGTACTGATCTATAGATAAGAAATATGTGCTCCCCAATTTTAAGTATGGCAATGATAATTAATTTATTTTAAAACCACAAATAAAGATAAATGAGTTTCTACCATTTTTTAAATGATTAACAAAATTAGTTGGCACTTAAATTTGCATCGGAAAGAATTAAACGGTAGGAAGTCAATTTAATCGGTACACTCATAATATAAATCCACTGGCAATACTAATTTCATTTTAAGTAATCAAAAATTCTGATTTACGGGGATTGGAAATTTTAACATTATGAGCAAGAGTATATTTATTAACTTAATTTTAAACAAAAGGCTACAGAGTAATCATTAGCAAGAAACTAATTTCATAAAAACACGCTTAATATCTCTCCTTCCCCTCCCCCTGGCCACTCCTTCTCCCTCTTCTTCCTCCACCTAATCCTCCCATCCCCATTCTTTTCTTCCCCATACTTCTCTCTCTCCTGATTCTTCCTCCCCAAATCCTCCAGACCACCACTAAATCCCTTTGTGAGTTTTTCCTAAAAGTTTTCTCACGTAAGGTTTTTAATGAGGCAACAGGTGCCACAAGTAACGGATGCGATGTATTATTTTCTCTATCCCTTTTTTCCCACTGAATTTTTGGGAAGAGTTTTTGATGAGGCATGTGCATACCGTGGTATTTGCCCAAGGGGGAGTGTTACGAAACCTAATGGTTTGGGTTATGGGCAAATACCTAAACTACCCTTCTGTATTCTCCTTTATATATGAGGGCTTTGAGCCATTGTAAGACAGAAAATCAATGATCAATAAAGACTACAATTGGGCTCTCTATTTCTGGTATTCTTGTGTGTGATTATTGGATTGCTTGTGGAGATCATATTGTGTATTGCATTACCGTTCGTCCCTCTTCTTCCTCCACCTAATCCTCCCATCCCCATTCTTTTCTTCCCCATACTTCTCTCTCTCCATACTCTTCCTCCCCAAATCCTCCAGACCTCCACTAAATCCGGTCGGCCCTTGCACCTACTCCTCGCACCGCTCGGCTACCTGGCTTCCCTGCGCCCTGCTCCGGTCTTTGCGCCATCGGCCCCTCGGCGTTGCGCCTCCAGTCCTTGGTGCCGCGCCGTCGGCTCCTTGGTGCCATGCCTCCCCAGCTCCTCTACGTCGTGCCGACGGCACCGCTCTGTCCCGCCGCTGCCGACTCCTCTACGCCACGCCGCTCCGGCCTCTCGACGTTGCGCCTCCGCGGCTCCCCCGATGCCTCCGCGCCGACCGTCTCGGCGCCTTCCCCTCCGACCTTCAGGCTCCGGCCTCCCCCTCCGCCTCCGCGCCGACCGAATTCGGCCTCTGGCCTCCCCCTCCTGCCTCCACGGCTCCCCCTCCGCCTTCGCGCCGACCACCTCTGGCCTCCCCCTCCGCAAGTTACGGTGGGAGGAGGGGGTGCTCGAGCCCCCATAAGCATCCACGGTGGATTCGCTCCTACTCGGGTGCAACACGATAGGCGAAAGGCCGAACGGACGAAGCAGTGGAGGGCCAAGGCGACGGTGGATTGGACGTGGTGGTGGGCGCCTGATTGCCTCCTTATGCATGGGACACGTTTCTTTGCGCTGTGCTCGCATGCTGATGGCCCAGCCGCGCAAGCTCGACGAGTTTTGTGGCCTGGTGGCACTTGGTTGGGCATGAGGTCAATATGGAATATATATGGGCTCAGCCTAAGGAAAAGTTTATTCGGACTAGCATCCTATGCACCCATGGGCTTCTTTGGATCCGCCCTCTTAAGAAGGCAGCGCACGTGATTCTAGACTTTTTTTTCAATCCGAAAATTCAAATGGTCGTATCTTTTGAACCGAGCGCCCAAATTGTTACGAAACCTAATGGTTTGGGTTATGGGCAAATACCTAAACTACCCTTCTGTATTCTTCTTTATATATGAGGGCTTTGAGCCATTGTAAGACAGAAAATCAATGATCAATAAAGATTACAATTGGGCTCTCTATTTCTAGTATTCTTGTGTGTGATTATTGGATTGCTTGTGGAGATCATATTGTGTATTGCATTACCGTTCGTCGATCAACATTATTTCTCAACACGTTATCAGCACGAATCGCTCTTCAAGGTGAAAGGTACGCGGATCACCAATCAATCCATTTACGCATTGCAATTTCTATTGATACTACATCTATTTGCAATGCCATGTCTAGATGATCTTGTTTTAATTTCTCCTAATCATAGATTGATCTGTTAGTTGAGTATAAGATTTAGAATCCTGTAAATTGAACATCTAGCTCCCAGATCATATTGCTTCTTCAGAATTAGAACCTAGATCAATTCAAAAGAAAAAAAAGGGTTGCAAACCACTGCACGGCCCCAGCCATCCAACGTCGCTAGCTATCACCCGAAGCTGACCGCCGCCTCTGTGACCCCGCGCTCGAGGTCACCAATGGCCGCCGCTCCTTGCCGTCGCCCGAGGAAGCCCCGCCGTAGGTTTGCGCCTAACCGCCGTCGGGCCCGAAGCCGACCGGCGCCACCTCGGACCCTACTGCCGCCATTGCCGCGCCGCGCGCTTCTTGCGCCCGCCCGCAGTCGCTCGCCGACCCGCTCCGCGCCGCCTGCCGCAGCCGATGGGCTGGGCGCGCCCGCGACGACGTAGGGCCGTCGTGCCTCGCGCCGCTTCTGCCAGTGCGGGCCGCTCCGGCCGCGCCGCATTGGGCCCCACCGCTCGCCATCCCTGCCCGGCCCCATCTGCTGCACGGGAAAATCGGAGAGGCGGGCGCGGCCCGAGGGAAGCGGAGAGGTAGGCGCGGCTGAGTAGGAGGGGAGGCGGTTGCGCCCGAGCAAGGCGGAGCGGCCAGGGATGGTGGAGCGGTTTTTGCGGGTGAGAGGGGAGTGGTTTGATCGGATTTTGCGGCCGGAAGAGAGAGAGTGGGTGGTGAGGAAGATAGAGTGGTCGGCCGGTGGATGGATATTGGATAAGGCCGGGAGTTTGCGTTAAGGCCCCTAATGTCTCAGATAATTAAAGGATTGTGTCGGTATGTGGTAACATTTGCACAGAGACCCTCGTTTTCTTTAGCCTAAAAAAGGGGGGTGCAGCCGGTTGGGGTTATTTTATGATTTAAACCTTGAATTTTTAGTAAGTTAAATAATATTGCTGACAATTAAATGTAATCATGATTTTGACCCCCCCAAGTCTGTCAAAATTGCGAATAAGTCCAACAGACCCAATTTGGCCCTAAGATAATTATTTTTGATTATATGAGCTTGCTTATAGTCTCTTTAGCAATTGGCATTATTATATGTTTTCTGATTCAGCATGTTATTTCTGCTTTATAGTAATTCTGAAAATTACTTATTAATTAGCAGAAAATTATTAGAATTGCTAGAAAATTCTAGTAAATCCTAGAAATATGATTTTTAGGTATATGAGCTTCCATCAATTTTGTGAAACCTTAGACCTAGTACTCCTTTGGAAGCATCATATCTCTTTTATGGTTTATTTTCTAGCATTGTGTGTTTGGAGATTTATTTAATGGGTTGGTAATTTCTAAAAATTGCTTAAATACTCTAATAATTATCAGAAAATCCCAAAGATTGCTAGGAAAAATCTCGGAAATGATAATTTATCTACTGAATAGATAAATATAAATTGTTACTCTTTTGCACTCTTTTTCATGCAGTTGAGATTACTTACCAGAAGTAAGTATATATATAATTGCATGAATATTGTACGGTATTGGGCATCATTAAGCGGATACTTGCATGCCCTGAATGGCTACAAAGTGTATCACTTAGGATTATTTAATTGGCATATAGTCATACCACTGTTTAGCCTGAAGCAGACATAATTATATCTTTTACCACTAAAAGGTAAAACCTTGTAGTTGGTGAGGAATCGCCGCTACTTTACCCTGGAGTGTTACTGATAGCCCTGAAGGCACTTTGCCATGTTCTATTAGTCTCTCTAGGACCAGAAGTTCGCATGTGAGTATTACTCCATCTTGCACCACACTGTCTCTGAACCACGTTTAGGTAATTCTCATGTTACCGATAAACAGGTGCATTCATAAGCAGGAGTATGCATACAGTGAACAACATGAAGACCAGCAGTATTCTCCTAGTTATCCTTCAACTTTATTTAGATGCAATTTTCTTACATGAGTAGCACCAATTGTAAATTTCAGCTCCTGTCGAGTCTGATCTCGCTCATGAAGAGCACCTCTTATTTTTTGCTGAAATTATGCATTAGCTGATTATTTTCCCGGATACCATAAATATTTAGTCTAAGATGTTCTATTAAAACCTTACCTCTGCTGAACAGTTGCTTAATAGAACTCATTGCCAGCAGCATATCTTACCTGAAGTAAGATTGATTAATAATGCATGGAATAACATTTGTCAATCTTATGCCTCATATTTGAAAGGAATGATATGCCTCAGTTCATTATTGCCCAGACGGCAATAGGAAAATTGTCCTTGAAGATACAAGGAATCTAGTCAAATGATTACATCCTAGAAGGATCACATCGACTAAAAAATGCTATAAACCCCCAAAAAAACGTTATGTCTATATATATAACCCTATCTTCCATATTACCAAGTGTGCGTTGTTTTCACACAAATAAAACTATACTCTTCAAGTAGTATAATAATAATAACTTATTGCTAAATCTCTGAGTTAATTCGAAGCAAATACCAGAAGCATACGTTATCACGAGAAATTGGGCATATGAGGAATTGGGTATATGAGGAATATTGGAACCGCCGAGACATATCCGAGGCCAAATACAGAAACGAATAAGCTTGAAGCTGTCAATTTGAGAGATAATTGTACCTACTACCCACTATTGGAAAATCATTGCAACTCTTGAAGGGTAATTGATCTGTCTCCTGTAATATGCTAGTCGCTAGCACGCGACCACATACATGGGTATTACATGGTAGCATGAAGCTACCACACATATACCACTAGAGGTTATAACCATTTGCCCGAAGCAAATATAACTCTCAAAACACTGGACGACCTATTGGATATTTATGATCCCGAAGGATCTAAATATGTCATATTCAGTTGGCATTACAAATTATAACAGGCATATAAATTACCTCCTAAATTAATAACATATATTCCTGAAGAATGATTATTCTATCTAGGAGGTTAAAATAGAAGTATATTCTAGCAGAATATATATATATATATATATATATATATATATATATTCTATGCAGATTAATCGATGGTCATTTTTTATGTGATAGTGTTATATTCATACTTTTACCAACATCCTGAAGATGTACTTTATGCTGTCAAAGCTAATGTACGTTGCATTAACACAAAACCTGAAGTTTTGTCCAATCTAAATTTGAAGTCAGAAGTATGAGAAATTAGATCATAATATTGGGCAATATATAAGAAGCTAGAATATTTGTGCTATCGCAGATCAATAACCCAACAGATGTTTGGGATAATCTACTGGAAGTAGAAATGCGCAGTTATCCATGCCACTGCATTAATAAATATCTAGCTCACTGCATTAAGAAAAGAAACCCCAATCAAGGATTAGTGCGTATTATGAGAACCAATCATTTCCCATATGATATCACCACAATAGTATACCGAGGGGATTTTAAAAGTATGCTATTAAGCAAGATCACATCTCGGCATTAGGGGGAGAGTAATGCCCAAAATATTTGAATGCCGAGATATTTTTCCTAAAGAAAGATCTTTGCTATATGGTCTACGCACTAACTAAGCTAAATATAAGTTTAGCTGATACTCCTGTACACCAGAAGTGGGGAGATTGCCAGAATTCTTTGCTCATTGCATGGATGAGTTATATAGTATTTACCTGAAGTAAATATTTCGCTAAGTTTGGAAAACCCCGGGTTGAATAGTATTTTCCATTTTTTGCGAAATTGACTTATTAGTCAGTGACCTAAACTCTACGGGGACACCTGTGGATCTAAGGTCCGGTAACACTAGTCAAAATAATCATTAAACACTCCTTAAATACTCCAGAAGAGAAATCACCCTGAAGATGAAATACCTCATGAAGAGGTTCATCCTGAAGATGAAATCCCCAGAAATTAAGTGCGCGCATATTACAACACTTGGGAAGACGGAACAACCAATAAACTTCCGTTTGGGAAATGACGGAGTTTTGGTTAATGCTGAAAGACACTCAATTATGAGGATATTTAAAGAAAAGTTGTCGACAACCAATTTACCTCGAAAATTGCTAAAGGTTTCTCATATGAGAACATAAATCCGGAATTAAAATCCATGACAGAGGACTTGAAGTGTTCATATCAGGTTGAAATGAAAGAAAGCAATTGTGGCCGAACCATAATCGCAGATGAAAGTCTTGAAATCTGTTCGTTCAAGACTTGATAGGTCATTATGAAATAATGAAGTGGTGAAAGTGATGGTTCAAGTATCCCTGTAGAGATCTATATTCTCCAGTTGTGAATGAAATAATGTTCCGTTATATAATAACTCTGGCAGATGACATGAATAAGATATGCAGTTAACAGGATTATAAAAATCCTTGATGGGATCCCTAAAAGAACCCCAAACTCGATCCCTGAAGGTCTCGGTGTTTTAACAAAGTTGTTACATATATATACATGTATATAAAACTCATACCTGATAAACTCTTACCTGAAGAAAGAGTATCTCCTAGGAGAGAAAACCTTTTCCTGAAGAGAAAATAAATCATCAGTTGATTGAAAATACACCAACGATTATACAATCCCTAGAAGTGGATAAGGACCCATCCAAGACCTGAAGAAATGGAATGAGGATGCTGAGAACCAGAAGTTCACCAAATAAGCACATATGAAGTGTATCTTTTACCAATCTTTTACCAGAAGCTGATGGAGTGGCAATATCCTTTATTACCATGAAGGTACCATATATATTGGTGTTAACGACATATTTATTAATCCCCTGAGTGCCAAAGATTAAGACTGGTTACATTGATTCCGTGGTAGTATGACCATGCTATTGGTCCTATAAGACAGACTTTTGGTCATATGGTTACGAAATGAACCCGAAATGTTCTGATAAGTCACATCCTGAAGAAATGTGGTATTGTAATTAATTAAACCCCATATCCTGATTAGGATAAATATACTGGCCTACATTCATTTCTTAAAATATATTAAAGGCAGCGGAACAATAAGACTTCATCAGAAGTGGTCTTCAAGGGGAGCATGTGCTAAACTTTTATAATTATGCATGAGATTTAGAAAATCTTGACTTTAGTCAAACCCAGAAGGTATTGACTTGACGATCACGACCTTGAAGGTTTAGCACCTATCGATATAAGTCCAATCGATGGACATGATAAAGGTCTTGAAGATCATAATATATCCAGAAGATAGTTTATAAATCCTGAAGATAAGTATTGCAAATCCTGAAGATAAGCGTTGTACTCTTTTCCCTTAGTAAGTTTTTCCCATTGGATTTTCTTGCTTGAAGGGTTTTTAATGAGGCAACAACTGCAATACAATTTTAATATGTGCTATGTACTCTTTTCTTCATTCTTTTTTTCCACTGGGTTTTTGGAAGAAGTTTTTTGAGGCAATGCATATCGTGGTATGAAACCTCACCAGAATGTGTTTGGCTTTGACGAATGATTAATTACATCCAGAAGTCATGTGGCATGAGCAGCATTAATGAACTCACCATTATCTATGAATATAATACTGCTTGTGTTGCACAAATGTAAATGGGCTATATTAAGAGTAATATCCCGAAGCATATTGCTCCTAAATTCTTTATCCTCACAAGCTTCAGAGGAACGAAGAGGGAAGATACTAAAGGTAAGTCTTGTGATAATTTGACATATTTATTCACAAAATCTTTCACAGTTTTTAGCTTCCAGAAGTGCGTTCGAGGCATTGATATGAGACGACTTAGAGAATTACAAGATTTAGGGGGAGCAAATCCCTGAATCATAGCCCATATGTAAAACCAGAAGACTTACATGATCCTGAAGATCCAAATGTTGCACTCTTTTTCCCCTTGTGAGTTTTTCCTGAAAGTTTTCTCACGTAAGGTTTTTAATGAGGCAACAGGTGCCACAAGTAACGGATGCGATGTATTCTTTTCTCTATCCCTTTTTTTCTACTGGATTTTTGGGAAGAGTTTTTGATGAGGCATGTGCGAACCGTGGTATTTGCCCAAGGGGGAGTGTTACGAAACCTAATGGTTTGGGTTATGGGCAAATACATAAACTACCCTTCTGTATTCTCCTTTATATATGAGGGCTTTGAGCCATTGTAAGACAAAAAATCAATGATCAATAAAGACTACAATTGGGCTCTCTATTTCTGGTATTCTTGTGTGTAATTATTGGATTGCTTGTGGAGATCATATTGTGTATTGCATTACCGTTCGTCCCTCTTCTTCCTCCACCTAATCCTCCCATCCCCATTCTTTTCTTCCCCATACTTCTCTCTCTCTCCAGACTCTTCCTCCCCAAATCCTCCAGACCTCCACTAAATCTGGCCGGCCCTTGCACCTACTCCTCGCACCGCTCGGCTACCTGGCTTCCCTGCGCCCCGCTCCGGTCTTTGCGCCACCAGCCCCTCGGCGTTGCGCCTCCAGTCCTTGGTGCCGCGCCGCCGGCTCCTTAGTGCCACGCCTCCCCAGCTCCTCTACGCCGTGCCGACGGCACCGCTCGGTCCCGCCGCTGTCGACTCCTCTACGCCACGCCGCTCCGGCCTCTCAACGTTGCGCCTCCGCGGCTCCCCCGATGCCTCTGCGCCGACCGTCTCGGTGCCTCCCCCTCCGGCCTTCAGGCTCCGGCCTCCCCCTCCGCCTCCGCGCCGACCGGATCCGACCTCTAGCCTCCCCCTCCTGCCTCCACGGCTCCCCCTCCGCCTCCGCGTCGACCACCTCTGGCCTCCCCCTCCGCAAGTTACGGTGGGAGGAAGGGGTGCTCGAGCCCCCATAAGCATCCACGGTGGATTCGCTCCTGCTCGGGTGCAACACGATAGGTGAAAGGCCGAACGGACGAAGCAGTGGAGGGCCAAGGCGACGATGGATTGGACGTGGTGGTGGGCGCCTGATTGCCTCCTTATGCATGGGACACGTTTCTTTGCGCTATGCTCGCATGCTGATGGCCCAGCCGCGCAAGCTCGGCGAGTTTTGTGGCCTAGTGTCACTTGGTTGGGCATGAGGTCAATATGGAATATATATGGGCTCAGCCTAAGGAAAAGTTTATTCGGACTAGCATCCTATGCACCCATGGGCTTCTTTGGATCCGCCCTCTTAAGAAGGCAGCGCACGTGATTCTAGACTTTTTTTCAATCCAAAAATTCAAATGGTCGTATCTTTTGAACCGAGCGCCCAAATCACCATTCGTTTGCACCGTCGGGTTCCTTGCGACAGGACCTTCAACACAAGAT
The DNA here is from genome assembly GCA_036346265.1 of Melocanna baccifera. NCBI lineage: Eukaryota > Viridiplantae > Streptophyta > Magnoliopsida > Poales > Poaceae > Melocanna > Melocanna baccifera. Next base: position 6,173,303 of record CM070683.1, on the reverse strand, counting down.
CTCACTTTATATATTTTTATGTTAGTGGTTTATCATATGTTCCAATTGATAAAAATAAAATGTTCTGTGTATAACTTCCTAGATGTCGATGATCGGGACAAGGTACCTTATCGAACTTTGCAGGAAAACAAAATAAGAGAGTATAATTAAATATAGATTTTATTGCCATGGACAGAAAGAAAATTATAAAAATGAATTCGATGTGTTTTAGGGCACATATACCACCCTATTTATGCCTATCTAAGGGGTGTTAGTTAAAGACACTAAAGGCATTTTTTGTCTTCCCGCACATGTCTTTATTAAGTCTTAAACTGTCATGTCCCTTAGTCAAACATCGTAAGTTGCCAAATGTGCTAATAACCACTCTCACGTTAATCACGTGGGAAACTGCCATGTCTCCCTATCAGTTAAACTGATTGGGCCTAATAGAACCATATGATTGGTCATCATTGTCCATGATTGGTCGTTATTAGCCTTCGACCAGTTTGTCACTAAAGGGTTGTGATTTTCTTTGAATCATGGTGGTAAACATAACCGTTACATGTAAGTTGGTCCCTTAATATGCAACCCCGCTTTTCATAGGAATATATTGACTAAGTTAAAAATCATCATCACTAAATGTTCTAGTAGTTCATGTCCAATGTCTACTACATATATTTCGAATTGGGTAGCGAGAATGAATTATGTGGGTGTTGGATATTTCGGCAGTTAAAATAAATTATTCAACGCATTTGGTTTTGATGCTCCAACCGTTCATTGATGATGCTCCAACTGTTTATTGATGATGTTCCATTGGTTTAAAGCATTGAAAACTGAAAACTATTTGTGGAATAAATAAGAAATATTATTAGAACAAATCAAGGTAAGTAGTTGCACAAAAAATATTAATAAAAACAATGGTGGAAGAAATGATATGAGAAAAAAGTACCTACAGTAACATCCGGGAAAAATGCTACAACTAAATGCAAAGAGAAAAAGAAAGAAAGAAAAAGAAACGCGGATTGGAAGGAAAGAAAGAGCCCAAAATAAATGAGTGGTCCCTAAGCTAATGAGACCTTGTCTAGTGAATGGGGCGAATCTCAGTGCGATGGCCCATGGCGAATCTCAGTGCGATGGCCCATGGCCTGTTCGTTCTCCACACCAGGCCGCAGGCTACGTGTGAAGTTATGGGCCTGGCGCTTGTTATACCGCGCACACGGCATATAGCGGGCCTCTTACTTTTGACATCGATTTATGGTTTATAATTGCGTTTTATATTTTTCTGAGTGGTCGTGAGAGAAAATACGAAATAATATATATATATTTGACTGATATAAATAAAGTGGTTATAGTATATACTATAATAAATTTATAGACCATGTTTTAAAAAAGATACTTTGTTTGTAAGTTAGTTATTGTATAAAAACTGAAAAATAGTTTTTAGAAACTGAAAAGAAGTGACGCAACATTTGCATATGCTGACTGCTTTGATTGTGCACTGTTGCCAACCAAATGTTTCTTGTCCAAACTCCAAATTGCTTTTCAGCAATGAATCTTGAATCTTGATTTGTTTGGAAATTGGAACTGTGGAATGCTTGGAGTCACGACCTGGATTCAATGCCCAACAAGAAAGGGGGTGGCGGTTGGCAAATACTTCAGTCTTGTTATTTTTTGTTTATAGTTTTTTTAAATAAATAAAGTAAAATAGTTTTTTTATCATCTTTTTTGAAATAATTTATTAGTATTCAGTTTATTCATATAAATACTTTTACTAGGATGAAAAGTCATCTCCTGTATCTGTATCTGTAAACTATAGATAAAAAAATATGACATGTTAAAGGAGAGAGGTGGAAGTACTCCACGAGATCCAACCTGGTAGTTGCTTCTTCCTTCGTGAAAGAAGACTTGCAGTTCACTCTAGAAAATTTCCAATTTACTGAAAAATAAAAATAGGTTTAGCAAGAACGCAAATAAGGTCTGTGATTCATGCTGCCAAAAACAACCTACGTTCCTCGCAAAAACAATAAAAAAGAACCTACGATAAAAGAATTCTGTAGCACACTTGTTCAAATACAGTAACACTGTTCGTATTTCTGACCTGGATTCTAACCGGTCTGTCAAGGAAAAAGGATTCTAAAAAAATTAGATACGGCCCAAGCCCGACACGAGCAAAAAGGCCATGGTATCTCCAGGGCCGTCCTGTTAGCCCAACCGACCGAAAAGCGATGGAATATGGCCCATGCGACGGATCCCACAGAACATCCGAGCAACGGCACTGTTCTCCCGCTCCCGCATTTCAAAAATCGGAAAATATCAGCACGGCCGCCGACGCGAGCAAAAATGGTGGGAACCACCCGTCCAAATCAAACTCCCGCGCTGGACGTCTCAACTGTCTCACCGAACGGTGGGACCCATCTTCAAACTTGGCCCACGCACAAGTGAGACGTCGCTACGTCAAACAGCGGTGCAGCTGCTTGTTGCACCTAGAATGAGGTGGCCAGGTCACCAACCGAATGTTTTCAATTTTTGAACGCCAGTTTCTTAGAGCGACCCAGCTCCATCGCACCCAAAAGCGTACGCTTACTAACTGCTCCGAAAGGACCCCCTGGGCCCCGATATCAGCGGCGGCGGCTCTTGGTGGATAGATCTCCTCTCCAAGAGCGCTCCTTGCGGAACATTTTACATCGAGACTCCTCAAAGTTATCAATTTATCGAACGTTCCATGACAGCCTAATCCACCCGGCTCACGCGAGAACCACCCGACCGTTGCACGCAGAGGAAGCGACCGGAGAGTGAGAAGGGAACAGCTGCAAGGGTGTGGATGCAAAAGCTCCCATCCCTTCGTCTGCACTCCGGGCTGTCCTGCTCTATAAAACGAGCCGAGTGGGGGAGGGGGAACCCTAAGCTGAGACAACGCAGGGTCAGGCGTCTTCGTACTCGCCTTTCTCCGCGCCTCCAAGCTTTCCTCCTCCCCATTTCGGTAGCCGCCGCCTCACCAGTCCGCCGCCATGAGAGAGTGCATCTCGATCCACATCGGCCAGGCCGGTATCCAGGTCGGAAACGCGTGCTGGGAACTTTACTGCCTCGAGCACGGCATCCAGGTACGGATCTGTCCGCTTTACCCTCGCTATGCATCGTTCTAGTGTTAGATCTGTGATGGATCTGGGTGTTTATGGTGTTCCTGGGTATGGCGCTGTTGGATCTGTGTGTGAATCTGGCTGTATTCCAGAGTGGCTGGCCAGATCCGCGTCTTTTCGGCGGAAATTCGTAGATCTGACGAAATGTAGGGCTGTATGTAGTTGCTGTTGTGCTAGATCCGGTTGTGGAAGGGGTGCAATTTGGTACTGTTGCAGTATTATAGATTTGTGGGTATCGATTATTTGAAATATCCATTCTGGATCTGTGTTTGTATTTGGGTTGGATTGTTTGTTCCTGTGGTAGATCCGACCAATGCAGGTCTCAATTTCAAAAGTGCAGTCTAGTTAGCTTTGAAATGCAGTGAATCGTTCTGAAATGTCCCTTAGTTGATAGATCGCCATGTTTACTGCTCTGCCATAAATATGTTTTATCTGCTACTAATCTTGTTTGATCTGGACCATTTTACCGTTGTAAATTGTATTTTAGGCTGGTTTGACGTAGATCTGTCATTACTTCGTGTGCTAACTTAAACGATCTGGTTCGAATTGGGTTATATGATTGTTTTTATGCTATACCTTTTAGATCTATTCAAACGTGTGAGAGCTAGTTGTCATTGTTTATGTCAGCCTTTTACTATCTGGCAACTTAACTGATAGATCTGTAGAATGTACGTTGTACATCTGATGTTTAGAAGTGCTAGATGTGCATCCTTTAAATTCGTATATGTATGTTCCAAGTCTAATCTGCAAATTCTTTGAGAAAATTAATATGGCATTCGTAAATCTTGTGCATAATTTTTAATTAGGCCTGTTTGGATGTTGTACGTTCTATGTCTGTTGGTTCTTTGAATTGAAATTTGATGTTGATACTTAAATACCTTCAGGATCGCTAATATCAAGAGACTTCCTTAATATGAAATTCAGTTTGTTTTATATTGTTCTGTTGTGACTGAATTGCTTATGTTTGGGTTTGCAGCAGTAACACTTCTTTATTTGTCCTTTGCAGGCTGATGGGCAGATGCCTGGTGACAAGACTATTGGAGGAGGTGATGATGCTTTCAACACCTTCTTTAGTGAGACTGGTGCTGGGAAGCATGTTCCCCGTGCTGTCTTTGTTGATCTTGAGCCCACTGTGATTGACGAGGTGCGGACTGGCACCTACCGCCAGCTCTTCCACCCTGAGCAGCTTATCAGTGGCAAGGAGGATGCAGCCAACAACTTTGCTCGTGGTCACTACACCAGTAAGTGCTGTGTTCCTCGTGTGATGTGCAGTGTTTGTGTTTTTGCTGATTACATGACGTAACATTTTAGTGCTATTCTTGCAGTTGGCAAGGAGATTGTTGATCTGTGCCTAGACCGCATCAGGAAGCTTGCTGACAACTGCACTGGTCTCCAGGGTTTCCTTGTGTTTAACGCAGTTGGAGGAGGAACAGGCTCTGGCCTTGGTTCTCTTCTCCTTGAGCGCCTTTCTGTTGACTATGGCAAGAAGTCCAAGCTTGGGTTCACCGTTTACCCGTCCCCTCAGGTCTCCACCTCTGTGGTTGAGCCATACAACAGTGTGCTGTCTACCCACTCTCTCCTTGAGCACACTGATGTGGCTGTCCTGCTTGACAACGAGGCCATCTATGACATCTGCCGCCGCTCCCTTGACATTGAGCGCCCGACTTACACCAACCTCAACAGGCTTGTGTCTCAGGTATGATCTTGTTTCTTCTTACCTGTCTTTCTGTTTTCTGTTATTAATATTGTATAGTCCTTTCATGTTCTGCTGGGCTCAAAATCATGTTGTGGTTGAACTATTGTGCAGGTGATATCATCACTGACTGCTTCCCTGAGGTTTGATGGTGCTCTGAATGTGGATGTTAATGAGTTCCAGACCAACCTTGTGCCCTACCCAAGGATCCACTTCATGCTTTCCTCCTATGCCCCAGTGATCTCTGCTGAGAAGGCGTACCATGAGCAGCTCTCTGTTGCTGAGATCACCAACAGCGCCTTTGAACCATCCTCTATGATGGCCAAGTGTGACCCTCGCCACGGCAAGTACATGGCCTGCTGCCTCATGTACCGTGGTGATGTTGTGCCCAAGGATGTGAATGCTGCTGTTGCAACCATCAAGACCAAGCGCACCATCCAGTTTGTCGACTGGTGCCCCACTGGCTTCAAGTGCGGTATCAACTACCAGCCACCAAGCGTTGTCCCTGGTGGTGACCTTGCCAAGGTCCAGAGGGCCGTGTGCATGATCTCCAATTCCACCAGTGTAGTTGAGGTCTTCTCCCGCATCGACCACAAGTTTGACCTCATGTATGCCAAGCGTGCCTTTGTCCACTGGTATGTGGGTGAGGGCATGGAGGAGGGAGAGTTCTCTGAGGCCCGTGAGGATCTTGCTGCGCTGGAGAAGGACTACGAGGAGGTTGGTGCTGAGTTCGACGATGGTGAGGAAGGTGATGAGGGCGATGAGTACTAGAGCCTCCTGCATCCTGGTGCTTTGTCAAGGCCTGCTACTGCTATCCTGTGATCTGCCCGAGTGGCTCTATCTGTTATCTGTCTGTCTCCACATTTGCTTTGTGATCTTTGGTTTACCACCTATGTAAGACCAATGTTATGCTGGACCTGCTTCGCAACTTGGTTATCATGCATGTTTTGGTTTGTGAGGTTTATAATTACCCTTGTCTAGAATTGACTTTGTCCGTGGATCTGTTTCATGGTGCTTGTCTTGGTTGTGTACCGGCCTGCTCAAGCCAAGGCTTGGAGGTGTGTCTGTCGGGGAACATTGGTATCTAAGCCTTGTTTAATGTCACTCATCCGGCTGCTTTCTATTGGTTTGTTGATCAAGTCTTTCGGAAATGCAACCATTACAGTGTTTTGTCCGTTGCCCACCGGTTTTACCAATTCGCGTGCATATCTACTACCGTCTTGAGTTTTTCGTGAAGGTTGATCGTAATCCTATTGTCAAGATGTCGGAAGGTCTGTCTGTGTGCTATGCGTGCTTCACTTCCTCTCCGTGGACTAGATATGTTTCGCTTGTACCTTTTCCTGGGGGCGCCGCGATAGTGATCCCTAATCCCTTTGACCCCAAGCTCCAGTGAGGAGCTTCAGGCGAGAATCACAGGACAAATGATCGCATCTTCCAGTTCGTCTCTTGGCCTGTGGCGAAGCCTGTACCGCCTGAAGTGCCGGCCTCGGTTTGCATCGCCTCCACCAGCCGCTAAGCCACACGTCTTGCCTCTGCGGAGCCATGGCTACCGGATGCGGAGGAGGGGGTTGGGTTGTTCGGGTGGTGCACGGCGAAGAAACGAGATTGGAGAGGGTCTTCTTGGGTGGCGGTTAGCATGGCGACATGACCTTGCAGAGCGCTATGGTGGGGTTCGATCTTGAGGATGTAGGCGATGGAGTTGACGAACTTGGCGGAGATGGGGTGGATCTCGCGCGCAAGGGGGAGGGATTGTTAAAATATGCTTGAACTGTTCTCCTGTATTCTCGCTGAATACTCGGGATAGATATTGAACGAGACTGTGGAGCCGTGCGTGGTTACCACCTCTCCTTGCTTGTAGGCCGAGACCGGGTAAACCGGATCATATGTAACCTCTGAATATAAATACACAAGAACGATCCACGGATCGGCAGTTCGGCCATTCCATTCATTCCGTGTTTCTTTACATGGTATCAGAGCCCAGATCCAATCCATAACCCAGCTTCCGCAATCTCCAATCATGACCAACACCACCACCAACGACTCAAGCTCTACCTCCGACGGCGCCCTAATCACTGGCACCTACAATCAGCCGAACTCTCAGGCAGTCGGTGTTCTGCCGGCACCTAGCTTCAACCACATGATCACCGTGAAGCTCGGTGGCGATAACTATCTCTGCGTGGGCGACACGCTCTTCCCCTACCTCCGGAGTCAAAGGCTTCTGGGGTTCATCGACGGGACCAACACGTGCCCCAAGGCCACCGTCACCGAGGCCAATGCAGATGGCACTCCTCGCATTGTCGTCAACCCCCAACACACCCTCTGGGTTCAACAAGATCAAGTGGTAATGAGCGCTATTCTCTCATCTCTTTCCGAGGAAGTACTCGCGCAGGTCGTTGGCTGCACCACGGCTCGTGAAGTCTGGTGCGCCATAGAGAGAACCTTCGCCTCTCGCTCAAGAGCGCAGGTCATGCAAATTCGCATGCAGCTCGCCACAATCCAGAAGAAGGATATGTCCATCAACACCTACTTCCGCAAGGTCAAGAGCCTCGCCGACACATTGGCCATCATCGGCAAGAAGCTCGAAGATGATGAGCTCATCGCCTACATGCTGCGCGGGCTGGGGTCAGAATATGATCCACTGGTCACCAGCCTGACTACACGTACTGAGTCCATAACCCTCAGTGATGCTCATGCTCACATGCTGAGTTTTGAACAACGCATCGAACAGCACGACTCCAACATACAAGCCTATCAGGCCAACAGGAGCCGAGGACGTGGCAGCAACTATGGCGGATGAGGCCGAGGTCGCAGCCGTGGCAATGGAGGGACACCCATTGGCGGTCGCGGCAACGGTAGTCGCACTGTTGGAAGAAACACAGGTATAGCAAAATTTCCTTGCCAGATCTGCAATCGTGACAACCATGATGCATCTGTCTGCTACTACCGCTTCGATCGCAACTATCAGCCCAACGACACCACGCGCGTCGCAGCTTCAGTCATCAATAGCTATGCCGTCGACTCCAACTGGTATGCAGACACCGGAGCAACGGATCACATCACTAACGATCTGGAACAACTGACGACCAGAGAACGCTACACTGGATCAGATCGAGTTCAAGTCGCCAATGGTGCAAGTTTGTCAATTGATCACATAGGATCATCATCTATTACTGCTGCTCATCGCAATCTGAATCTAACTGATATTCTGCATGTACCTAGAATCAATCGACATCTTTCAGTTCATAAGTTAGCCTCTGATAATGATGCATTTCTTGAGTTTCACCCCAATTATTTTCTTGTTAAGGATCGAGCCACGAAGACAATTCTGCTTAGAGGAACTTGTGAAGATGGTCTTTACGCCTTTCCAAATAAAAGCTCGGTAGAGCCCTCCTCTCTGCCAAGACCTCTGTGGAGTTGTGGCATCGTCGGCTTGGACATCCCGATTCTTTGATTGTTCATCGATTCTTGATCCAATGGTTTAGGTGTAGCCACAAATAAAGAACTCTCCGTTTGTGATGCATGTCAACAAGCAAAGGCTCATCAATTACCTTTCAGTTCATCTACACATGTTTCTACTAATCCTCTCGAACTTATTCACATGGGCGTTTGGGGTCCCGCCTGCATACGTAAATGGGTTCAAATACTACATCGACTTTGTTGATGACTTTAGCCGATTGTATAGATTTATTTCCTTAAGCATAAGTCGATGTTGAATCCATTTTCCTTGATTCAAGTCACGTGTTGAAAGGCTCTTAGGCACGAAAATTGTAATCATCCAATCTGATTGGGGTGGAGAATTTCACAAACTGCATCGTCTCTTTAATCATGTCGGCATCACTCATCACATTTCGTGCCCACACACACATCAGCAAAATGGTTTGATTGAACGAAAACACAGGCACATTGTAGAAACAGGAATAGCTCTTTTAGCTCAGTCTTCTCTACCTCTCAGGTTCTGGGATGAATCTTTCCACTCAGCCTGCTATCTAATCAACAGAATGCCCAGCAAAGTCATCCAGAACCAAACACCCATCTTCAGACTTCTTGGCACCAAACCCGAGTACAAAACCTTGAAAGTCTTTGGTTGTGCCTGCTGGCCAAACCTCCGGCCTTACAACACTAGGAAACTAGACTTCAGGTCAAGACAGTGTGTCTTTGTTGGCTACTCAGCTAATCACAAAGGATATAAATGTCTAGATCGTCATAGTGGCAGGATCTACATTTCTCGAGATGTCGTCTTCGATGAAGATGTTTTTTCCTTCAAAACTGCACCTATACAGTCTAACTCCGCTCCACATACAGCCAATCAACCAACTGTACTACCCAGTGTAACCCCTCTGTCGTATTACTCTGAAAATTACCTGACTGAACAAAATCCGACAATAGAAACTTCATCTAACACTCCTTTCAGTGATACTTTGAGCAGTCCAGTTTTAGATAGATCACCTACTGGTCGTTGGCAATCTGACTCTAATGCTGATCATCCAGTTGGAGGTGACTCTGATTTTGCAGGTAACCAGCTCGAGGCAACTCTGAACTCAGATCAGCCGGAATACCTTTCAGTCCAGACACAACGCACAGTTCCAGACCAGGTTCAGGAAACTGCACAAGCTCATGATCAGCTGGGCACTAGGCAAGAGGCAGGACACTCAATGCAGACCAGGTCAAAAAGCAATATCACCAAGCCTAAAGAATTCAGGGATGGGACCATACGATATGCTGCAGGTGCTATTGTCACAGAAAAGAAAATTGTACCAATGGAACCTCACTCTCACATTGAAGCAGCAAAATTCAGTGAATGGAAAGAAGCCATGGATGCAGAATATTCAGCATTACTACGGAACCAAACTTGGACACTTGTGCCCCCTGAAAAGGGAATCAATCTCATTGACAGCAAATGGGTTTTTAAGGTGAAGAAGAAATCAGATGGCTCAATTGATCGCTACAAAGCCAGGCTGGTAGCGAAGGGATTCAAGCAACGTTTTGGGATTGATTACCTAGACACATATAGTCCAGTGGTCAAGCCCTCAACAATCAGAATTATAATCACACTAGCTGTCTCTAGAGGATGGTCAATGAGACAAATTGACATCCAAAATGCCTTTCTCCATGGATTATTACAAGAAAAAGTTTACATGAAGCAACCTCCTGGCTATACAAGTTCAGAAGCTCCACCAAACTACATCTGCAAACTGAACAAAGCACTATACGGCTTGAAACAAGCTCCACGTGCTTGGCATTCAAGGCTGACGCACAAACTTCAGGACCTTGGTTTCCAGCCCTCTCAAGCTGACGCCTCTCTGTTCATTCTCAAACAACAGGATCTTACAATGTACATGCTGATATATGTTGACGACATTATCATCGTAAGTTCAAGACCAAATGCCTCTGACAAGCTTATCCAGGAGCTCACTGAAGATTTTGCCGTCAAGGATCTTGGTACTCTTCAGTACTTCTTGGGCATTGAAGTGTTACATGAGAATCAAGGAGTGACACTAAGTCAAAAGAGATATGCACAGGATCTTCTCCAAAGGGCTAAGATGGATAGCTGTAAGTCTGTCTCTACTCCTATGGTGTCCACTGAGAAGTTGACCAAGGAACAAGGTACTGCACTTTCCGGTGAAGATCAGTTTCTATACCGAAGTATTGTTGGTGGACTACAGTACTTAACCATCACAAGACCGGATTTATCCTTTGCTGTTAATCGAGTCTGTCAGTTCATTCAAACACCCACAGACAAGCATTGGGAAGCGGTCAAAAGGATACTGCGTTTTGTGCAAGGAACAATAGATCAGGGACTGAAATTTCAGAAGTCCAATACTAGTACTCTGTCTGCGTTTTCTGATGCCGACTGGGCTGGATGCCCTGATGATCGACGGTCCACCAGCGGGTTTGCAGTGCTGATGGGATCAAATTTAGTGTCATGGAGCTCTCGCAAACAAGCAACCGTATCCCGGTCCAGCACTGAGGCCGAGTACAAAGCCATTGCAAATGTAGCTGCTGAACTCATCTGGATCCAGTCCTTACTAAAGGAACTCGGTATCTGTCAGAGAGATGCACCCATTCTGTGGTGTGATAACCTTGGGGCAACGTACTTGACTTCAAATCCAATGTTCCATGCACGAACTAAACATATCGAGGTAGATTTCCATTTTGTGAGAGAGCAAGTGGCACGCAAGGCACTCGAGGTAAGGTTCATCTCCTCCAAAGATCAGCTCGCCGACATTTTCACTAAGGCGCTTCCCAGGAACTTGTTTCACCATCATTGTCGCAATCTCAACCTTGTAAAACGGAGTTGTGATTGAGGGGGACTGTTAAAATATGCTTGAACTGTTCTCCTGTATTCTCGCTGAATACTCGGGATAGATATTGAACGAGACTGTGGAGCCGTGCGTGGTTACCACCTCTCCTTGCTTGTAGGCCGAGACCGGGTAAACCGGATCATATGTAACCTCTGAATATAAATACACAAGAACGATCCACGGATCGGCAGTTCGGCCATTCCATTCATTCCGTGTTTCTTTACAGGGATTTCAATCGAGGGCACTAGCTCGTCTGTCGCGATGGGCTGTGGCAACAAGGACGGCATGGCAGGCCGCGATGCCGCGTTTAGCGCCGAGGACGCCCTCCAAGTCGACCTTGCTGGCGCCACCACGCAGTTGCACGTCCAAGATAGGCTCTCGGCGAGATTGCGGCCACCAATGGCCAGCTCATGGAGATCGTCAGGAACAAGGATAAGTTCAGGCTAAAGGCTCAGGTCAGAGTTTGGGCCTAGATCGCCGGTTCGGCCGAAAACTTCTTGGCAAATGGTGGTTACATCGCTGGTGCAGGATGGTGAGTCCACGAGGGCAGCGCGATGCAAGGATAGCCTGTTTAGACTTGTTTGTTTGCACGCACAGATTTGTTTAATTGCATGACATCATGCAATCTTATTGATTCCTTTGTTTCTTTTTGATAAGGATAACCTGGTTAGACTTACACAATTTTATCCTAAGGACTTTTCAACCACTAATTTAGTTTATCTTCCTTTCTAATTTGATTTGTTCATTACCAATATGCGTAAAGATGAAAGATTTAAAAATATGAAGAATCTTGCCTAGCTTTTCTGTGATACTTGTTGAAAGAAAGAAGTGTAATAATTACAAATTTCTCTATTTGTTTCTCAAGTTGATGCTAATCCTTCCCGTAGCAACCACAAATGTTGAGCGAGTCTTTTCGGCAATGAATTATATGAGGAACAAACTAAGGAATAGCATGGGTGATCAATACCTGAATGATTGCTTGGTTATATATATTGAGCGTGATTTTTTCTATAAGTTAGTGACAATAATGTAATCAACTGCTTTCAATCAATGAAGAAGCGTCGTGTAAAGTTGTAATTTTTTGATAAAATATTTTGTATTTTGATTGTATTTCACAAAGTTATAGTATGTTACAATGAACTCTTGTATTATGTACTTTAAATTCTTAAATTCATAGTTTGGTATCCCTACCACTTAAATTCTAGATCTATCACTGTTCACCAACCTTCTCCTGAGTTTAGTTCAGAACGAGTACAAGCGACGGCCAAGCTATAGCTCAGGCGAGGTGTGAAAAGTTGAGACTCCTTCCCTCTGTCAGTATCAGTATGTCTTACATTCGCTGTGTGTACAAATGTGCATGTCTGAGAGATCGATCATCGGTAGTAGAGTTGGGCATCAGTAGTTGCGATAAAGCAGCGAGGAATGTGTAAAGCTGTAAATTATTAGTTCACATTTGCTAACTTCTCTTGCTACCAAATAATTTTGTTCGCCTAATGCCTTGAAAAAAGATTGTTCGGCAAAGTAATGAAATGAAGATGGTATCGGCAACAAATGTCCTGAAAAAAAAAATCGCCGTAGGATTTGCGCAACGGAGCTTTTCGACAGCAGAGCAGCGGCTTATCCATCTCCTTCCCAAATCCCATGCGGCAGCGGAGCAACGCCTTGGGAGGGGGTTTGCAGGGGCAGCAAAGATGAAGTAATGGCGGTGACGGTGGCTTCTCTCGCCGGCGTCACGGCAACGACGATGGGGTCCCGGCGGGCAATAATAGAATTAAAGCGCTTAAACAAATTATGTTCATATTGACTTCTAAAAATTATTTTTTTTTCTCGTAAATAGCTAAAATTTATTTTTATACAGTAAATATTTTTTCTATAGTACAACAAATATTTTTTTTCTACAGTACCTAACTTTCAAACGGAGTGTCTTTTTAAGATAGGATCTACTAGTCCATTGTAGTATACACTATAGAGATTTCATTTATATAACCCAAAATCATACGTTTCTTTCTATATATGGCTCTCTATAAGTTACTACTATTCATAAACTAAAATAAAAACAATTAATAAAAGCTAATATGAACAGACGCTGTTGCCTAGGGCTTGGTGCCCAATTTTGGTTGCCTAAGCCCGGCTAATGAAGTTGTCGGAGAGGGTAAGCCAGGTTGGGCTTCCATGGTTCAGGAATTAGTCAGGACGCGAACCAAACAAGGTCCGTGTAACACCGTGCAGTGCGGTGTTGGTGCAAAGCGGAGCGGTGGAATTGGTGCGTAGGGCCGGTGGGCTGATAAAGTGTCATTTTTGACCTATGATTTATGGATTATGCTTTTGAATAAATAAACGAAACGATTTCTCTGTCATTTTTTCAAAATAATTTATCGGGAGTATTTTTCAAAACAACTTATCAGTATTCAATTCACTTGTACAAGCACTTATGTTAAAACTAAAAACCATCTGTCACAGCCATAAGCCATCAGCTGCAACCACCAAAAACGTGATGGACGCAACGCGTCTATTGTGTGGTGCCATTTCTTCGACCCATGGCCGTGCGGCCACGAAGGCTCGTCAGCTTGCTGCGAGGTCAAATCTGGGCTAAAACGCCGACCTGTAGCACAGCTGGTTTGGTTGGGCCAACACCGGGACTAGATTAGTAGATTTTGCTCTACTGGTGTGCTTTAATACACAGACACGTGCCAAAACTGCCGTATCCGTATCTAACACCGTGTCGGACATGGATACGACACGGACACGACTCAGACACGTATTAGTGGCGTATTGGCTGATTTCTGAATAAATTTTAATTTTTGAAATTGTTGACATGTGTCAGACTCGGTAATTACACGAGTCGGACATGGCCCAGGACACGGGTGAGGACATGGCCGAGGAACACCCGCTTGCACCATGCCCTAACCCTACTCCCATGTCGACTTCCTCCAGTGCGCCATTCCCCCATTCTCCAGGCGGCCACCCCTCGCGCTCCTCCTTGACATCGCCCTGTTCGCGTCGTCGCCCGCCACCTCCCTCATCTCACTGTCTCCTGCATCTCCTCCCTCCAACCGTCGGCTCTCGCATCTCCTCTGGCTTCCCCCCGTGCGCTGTCGGCTCCCTCAAGTGGAGTACATGCCGGAGCAGGCTGACCTGGACGACGATCTCCTCGTCGACTTCAAGATCCTCCGTCCAGTCACCATCTCTCGTATCTCCTCCCTCTAGCCGCCGGCTTCCTCTAGTGTGCTAGCTTCCTCTAGTGACCTCAGCTTCGTCCACCCAGCCGACCCTCCCCTTCACCTCCCTCATTCTCACGGCCAATAGCCACAAAAAATTTCACATCTTGAGCCTTTGGTAGTCTTTTTTTTTATTTGCTTTGGATTGTGTAGGTTCATCCCAAATTTCCAGATCTATAGCATGCTTGTGCACGTTGATTTCTTGCTTTCAATTCAAATTTGCTACATATTGTTAATTGATAAAACATGTTCCTGGATGCATCATTATCTGGCAGTAGTATACTAGTATATATGACATGGTCTTTGGTCTACTTGAATTAATGTTGGAAAAATTGCAGATGGCAGCAAATGCAAAGTTTTGGGCATTTGGCTCTTCATCCTTGCAATTTCTTGCTGCTGCTTCAAGGATCAACACATTATGATTTTAGAACACCATGGTTTACAACTTTACATGATATATGTCTCATGGTTGGCAAAAGGGTTCTAGTATTGTTGCTAATATGCTTGTAATTGTTAATGTTCTGTACATGTGCAATTTGAAGTCTGTTACCATTCACATGCAGAATATGTAGATTCCTCTATTGAATGAAACTGTACCAAATGCTTGTTTACTTGTTTGCATGACTTGTTCCTTTGCTATGCCCATAAACATCACTTTTACAAATTTGTAATTGTAACCTGTGCTTGATTGCTTTTTCTACCATTCTAGAAAAATGGAAGCCACTAATTCTAGTGCTAGAGAGGAGAAAAACACCAGCAACAATTGGTTGAAACTTCCATTGTAGAATCATGTTGATGTTCTAGACATGGGTGGTCAAGGGGGAGAAAATGTGAAATGGAGATGCAAGCATTATAAATATATTGGCACTAGTAGCTACTCTAGAGTCAAAGCGTACTTGTTGAAAATTACTAATGGTGGTTGCAAGATATGTCCTAAGGTGATAGTACGTATTCTTGCTCAGCTTAAAAATGAAGTTGCAAACACTGAGGATGAGCCTACTGCGATGATCCAAGAAGAAAATGAGGACGAAGTTGAAATCTAAGAGTCTTATGCTGTCTTTTAATTAGCCTTGCTACTAGAATTTGAGTTTGTGATGTAATTTAAGTTGAACTACTCCTATGTTGGCTAATGGCCACTTGCTTTTGGTTGAACTCTGCATTTAAGTTTCTATGTTTGAACTTGGTTACTTCTTAATATTTATCGTTTATCATTATCAATTATCAATTGTTGTTGTTCTATTAGTCTATTGTTTTAATTGTTCAAGAATCAAATATACATGTTACCTTTGTAGTCTTGCTGATTTGTTTATGTTACTTTTTTTCCCCAGGTTAATGGAATTTTGATTTCTGAAAATGGTATTCACATCAACAATTGTCGTCATGATTAACAAAACAATTGATGAGGACATGAGGTACATATTCCAAGTATACACTTTATAAATTATAAGTTCACATTATTTTGTTTTAAAAAGTATGAAAAAATATAAAAAATAATACATATATGTAATTTATTTATTATTTAAATATATATAGCCGTGTCGCCGCAACGGTATTTTTAGAAAAACGGTGAATTTTCGTATCGATGTATCATATCGATGTATCCGTGTCTGTGCATCATAGCTGGTGTGCGAACTTGCCGCGCCTTGTGATCGAGTCGTTCCATCACGGTTACGGGGGAAGCATGTGGTTAGGGCTTGTGAGTTGTGTATTCTCACGTGAAACCCCGGTCAAGTTACGTAATCAGCACAGTAAATATGTGAAGTTTAAATATTTGACCGATGAGCTCGTTACATATGCAGATATGCTAATAAAACGTGTCAGGTTACATCATGCGTGATAATGCGAGAAAGGGAAAACGCGGGTCATTCCTAATCTGCACAGCTAGCTCCCTTAAACCTGCATCTACTACTATATTGAAGAAGCCGTCTCCAGCTTAATTAGCTGCTACTTGGCCTAGGTGAGGATAAATTCTACACGTATAACTAAGGCGAAGCATAACTGCAAATTGAAACCAAACAAGATATACCAGCGATACTGTCATTTCTCTTCAACCAGTTCCTGAATAGACTCCGAAACTTCTTGCACCGTGTCACAGAGTTCTTGGCTTGAATTCGATGCTTCTTGCGCAGGATCGTCGAGAATCATTTCGATTGGAACTTCTTCTCCATTGTTGCGAGACCTGGAAGAGCCATTGTTCGAGGAGGACTGGCAGTAGGCGTCGAGAAGATGCTGGTGGATCTCCTGCATCCTCCCGGACTGCTCGTCGTCTCTGTCCAACTCTATCAGGTCCTGCACAACAAAAACTTCAGTTCAGAGTGAACAATAGGAGGGGAGGATCCCATCTTAACATGAGCATACTAACCTGGGCAGAAAAGGAGTTAAATATGCGAGAAAAGCGGTGTCTGCAATACTCGTTGAAGAGAATTGTGCCAATGACAAGTAGGATGGTGAATCCTGTAGCTACGGGAGAGTGCTTTATGCTGAACACACCGAGAGCTATGATCTGTGTCAGTACCAGGGAGAACACAATGGTGTTGTGCATGATCGGCCACAGTTTCCCTCCCATTTCGTACTTCGGGTAGTAGACATTTAGAATCTGCAAAAAGATTTCAAGGTTTAAAGGATGAACAAACGAAAATGGAAATTCAATTCTATCTTCGGAAAACAATTAAGAAACATAATAGATTGACTAGATCCTAATAATTTATAGTTGATATATTAAGTAAATAAGCTCAAAAGTTGAGGGAGAGGCCAATCTGCTCACCTGATTGCGATACACCAAATAGCCAAGGCAAAAGTACACAAGCAAGAAGGGCAGTATGAGAGGTGCCATTATCGAAAATGTGAAGCCAAGCAGGTTGAATAACAAAACTTTTGGCACTTCAGTATGATATGGGAACGAGAAAACATATTCTGGATCGTCTTGATAACAAAATATACATTTCCTGAAGAAGTTATATACTAAGTTGTACACTTGCAATATCTCGGAGCATAGACTTGCCCAGCCTGATGTGAGGACATAGGTGATGAAAAAAGTTGCCTGTCGAAAGAATGAAGCATCCATCAACAATCAACACAGTTCTACACTGAGATGGGCAGAAGAACGTGGCACAGTGATCTCAAGCTATACGATAAAATGAAAAACGACAGCGTTTCGGCAGTAAACATCATCACCTGCTTTGGCACGAGTTCAGCTAGCATAGATGGCATATCCTTCGGTCTAGTGATGACGTTGAGCTGATTGAGTACGGATCCTGATAGGACATTAACAAAGAAGACATTCCAAATGCTGAAGAACAAAATTTTGCAGCATGCACTTGTTTTCCTGCCACTGCGAGAAATAGATCCTTCTATTGAAGAGAAGAGCATCATCAATGGAGGAACAGTGTACAAGGACAGCAACAGAACGACACTGGGGAGGTATCCCGTTATGATTCTGACGAAAAAGGACCTAGACAAAGGCCAGGCAAGAGCTCAGTAACTGTAAACTACAAATCTAAACAGGTGAACTAATTGTGATTTCTGAACTTACTTCTTCAGTACACCTTTCAGGCTAGGAAACAGTTGCTGAAGCTGCTCCACTTGCATCATGCTTTGAACAAATGCGACGGGGATAAGAAACACAAACATGAAAACAACACTAGCTGCAAGTGTTGCTATTTTCCGAAGCCAGATCTGTCTGTAGGGGATCCAGAGGTTTGACCAATAGACGTCACGCGGCTCTGGAGCCAAATCTGTCACCCATAGCATAGGATTCGATGATTGAAGAACTCGTGAAGCAACAATCGCTGCATAGCGAGTCTTGAAGAATACTATAGCACCTGGACATTCCTGTTCAGTAATATAACAAGATTTATTATATGCTGATGCATAGAAACCAGAGTTATGATACGACCTTACTTAGATATGCTGACTGCTGAGACAAGAATGAACTACATCATGTAATGCGATGGTCAAAAGATGTAGTTTTTGAATCAAATGACAATGATATCATGGGGAAGAAGACCTTTTGAGCTTCAACTACTTCTGGGTCACTGAGGTCTGACTTCTTGGCGTCAATGAACTTATTGCGATAAAGCTGAAATGAGGAAGCTCGTACTCCACATAGACCGCATCTGGACAAGTTAGATTTTCCATTCTGGTCAAATACAGAAAGTTTTATCCTTACAAATTTCCTATAAGCTTTCTCTGCATTATCCTGCAGAAAGATAGAGGCCTCAGCAAATGATCTCAGTGCAAGATTAGCATAGATGAAGATATTTGATGTCAATCTAAATTGAAACGATAGGTATAAAAATAGTTCGTTCACATGTTGTTGGCATAGCAAACTTAAATCAATGAATTAAAGTAAACTAACTCTGAATTGTGAACATGCAACAGGGAAATTCAATCATTTTAAAATGCAAAGAACATCAACACTGTAAAGTACTTTCAGAAGAATAAATATCAAAGTCTAGATAAATTGTTAAAAGATAGTTTGAGTTTCAGTGACATCTGCAAAACAATATAATCTTTGTTGCCGAAATGAATTCTTACCACAAATTTCTGCAAATGTCCTTTTCGATAGATCATTTGATGTGACAAGTAACTAGATCCATGGTAGTTAACAAAGAAATTTCTGATTGTGTCATCAAGCAGCTCGTTGTCTGACTTTGGAATGGAACGAACAAGCACAGAAAAATGACCCGGATTTGGTGGTGATCCAGTAATATGTGCTAATCTCTTTCTTGAGATATATTTGTACTCCTGGGACACGATGATTTACAATCAGCTGGAATAATGGTTTGCCTGAACTAGGTGGAACTTTGAGGTAGAAATCACTTTGTAACAAGAACATTGTGGACAGGCCTTACGTGGTAAAGAAGAATACAAGCCGACACTGTTATAACATACAAAGCAAGGCAATGCACCCAAAGCCTGCACAAAGAACCAAAGATCTTTTTGAAATAATCATACATTAAGCTAGGAGGAAATGTATCGTGAATACTAAAATGAAAGAACTAATAGAATATTGTGGTAAGTGAATGCTAGTTACGTATCCAATTCAGGAAAAATATTTTCTTCTCGTTTCATGCAATAAAATGCCGCAAGGGTTTCTAACAAATCAAACAAAGTTTTACACCATGGAAAAAATAATAACGCTTGAAAAACAACGTGTTTGTGGGAATGAATAAAAGTACAGTGTGGCCAAAAGAAGGAAATAAAGATATGGGGAGAATATTGTTCATTGTTCCAATATTTTTCTGTTGGCAACTTTTTCGACTCCTAGTCTAAAAAAACTTGTACATCTCTTAATTCATTACTGTTGGCAAGTTATTCAACTCTATTGCCCTGCTGGGAAGAGGGAGATTGCTCTAGGATGGATTTGGAACCAAATCTCCTTTCCAAACAGGCCCTATATCTAAAAAATTACTTATTCAACTATTTATTTATTTTTTATGCAGCTACACAATTGCTAAAAAATTATAGATTTTTTAGCCATCCTTAGAAGTTAGAAGGTACCAAGCCATCCATTGAGCTAGCACTAAGTGGTACCAAGAGTTTTAAGGGGGTGGAGGTACCAAGAGATACTAAGAGTTTAAGGGTAATTTGATGGGGAGGTACGGATATCTTGTGGTACCTTCCAAGAATGATAACAACTCTCCAAAAAAATTAATATCATGGTCTTACTCTGTTCAGCGTAACTAGCATTAGTGTCAGCTTATTAGTTATCAACTTATCATTACTTGTTATAGTATTTGGTTCACATCTGGTCATGTTGTCCACTAATGTTCTTTGTGATGTGTATCCAACTTTATGGTCATGATATATATGCGAAGATTTTATTTCACGATGTAGGAACAGTAGCACTATTTGGATTTCCTGACAGCTAATCTCAGGAGGCTGAGCTATATCGGAAAGGGAAACACTGCATTATCCACTAAACGAGATAAAGACGAAGAAGATCTTACATTCGTGATCCTTCTTTGACATTTGCAATCGTGAAAACATTTAGCGACTCCGCTGGAATATGCGTGTGAGTCATTTCTTGCCCATGGTAATTAACAGGAAGCGCTCCAAATATACAAACAAGAGAAGTGATTGAGAAGATGCGTATGCTGCAGAACAAACAACATACTGATTGTAAGTTGCCAATGGTAACAACAGCAAAAAAAAATTGAACGGTGGTGGGCATATGTACTAGAACTACCAAGAGATCTCCACTTAGTGCGCTCAACATACATGATACCGTGATAGACTAGAGAAGATGGAAAACATGGACACAATTCATTGATCAAATAACATGGCACAAATCTGTGGGATTAAATCAATTTGAAGGAGAAAAACCTGAAAATAAAGAGGCGGAGGAACACCACGGAGTCCAAGCCAGCAACTTGCCGAATCTCTTCTTCGGTGCACCAGTATGCTTTTACTATCCAGCCAGCCGTGGGCAATAGCCTCTCAAATGAGAAGTAGTCGACCTGCTGCCGGAACTTCTCTTCGGCAAGGCGCCTTCCAAAGTAGACACTGAAGTTGTGAGGCTGCTTCCTGAGGACTGAATAGAGGGTCAGGAACAGTGTGCAGAAACCGACGTTTATGCCCGCCGAAGTCAGAAGGGCAGAAAATTCCATCCCCTGCATCTACCAGTTAGAAATCCTGACCATGTACCCATGAAAGAGCTGCAAATTCACAAGAGAAGATCCACATTGATTTGCACCTTTAATCAACAGGATAATGGCGCAAATGGTCAATAGCATCCTAATAGTTCGATAGTTTCACAATGCACGGGCCTAGAGCCCTAGATATGCATAATGCATTGCTGCAATATAGGGCCTGTCTGGTTTGCGGCTAAAGATTGTCGATTTTGGTTGTCTGTCTGAATTATAAGAGAATATATATATATATATATATATATATATATATATATATATATATAT
This sequence comes from Melocanna baccifera, assembly GCA_036346265.1. NCBI lineage: Eukaryota > Viridiplantae > Streptophyta > Magnoliopsida > Poales > Poaceae > Melocanna > Melocanna baccifera. The sequence goes on along the minus strand of CM070683.1, from coordinate 6,152,057 downwards.
ATATATATATATATATATATATATATATATATATATATATATATATAAAAAATCGGATGCCCGTTCCTTAGCAAATTCGACAGATTGAAATTATTCTTGTCCTAAATAACTCCATCATCCTTACCGACCTTACATTTGCGACGGTAGACAACGACACAAGAACCGTATCTCCATTCTCCAACCTTGAACGATTTCAATCAAACATAATGCACCCCAAATTCTGGCAGTGCCAACAGGATCCAGACGTTAAGACCTCACAAAGATGCATGGGGATCAAAAGGAGACCATCGATTTGAATGGCCGGAATCGGGCAAGGTTGATTCGCGGGAGGCCACACAACAAAATGCTTCCGTGCACACCCGAAGACTCCCCTCCCACTCGCACGCCGGACTGGACGCTCGCTACACGAGCCCGGCCGGGGAAATTAAGGACGCGCATTGCAACGAGCAGGCCAGAGGAGATGAGAGAGAGAGAGCGCGCGCGGTAATGTCAATTACAGGATTCGACGAATACCTGGAAATGGTCGCGTGGAGGGGATGCAACGGCGGCCGGCGCCCGGGGAGTGGTTGGCGCCGACGGCAGCACGGGAGATCGAGAGGGAGCGGGGAGTAGGCGGAGTTCTTGCAACCGTTCTCACCGTGGAGCGTGGTGGTGGGGGCGTCGCGTTCTGCTCTGCATGCAGCCGCGTAGGCATTGCGAGCGATTGACTGACGGGTGGCGCTGGACGCTCGCCGCTAACATAAGTTCTTTTCCGGGCCCATCATGCAAACAACCGAGCTGGCCCGTGCTCCCAACGGGCCGTCCTGGAAGAACCTCAGAGCCGGCCCAATCAACGAGTGCCGCTTCCGTGCTGCGACGTTTGGACTGTGGACACCGACCAAACAAAGGAAATGCTACTGCCATTTGTCGTTGGCCATGTTCTTTCGAGTACGGCTAGTGGTTTTCATTGTGGTTGACAGTTTTCTATTAATATTTTTTAAAAATAACAGAGAATAATAGAGATATTAATATAAATAGTATATAATTTTAGACTGAAAAATCCTTTGATATAGTTTTGACTTTCGAAGAAAAAGACAACAGCTCAAAAGAACGATTGTTGTTGACCGTCGTTAATTGAAGTTCCTCTCGTATTTTATCTCGTATCCTACCTTCTCCTTGCCGGCCTATTATCCTATTCCGCCGGTCAATCTTCAGATCGGCGCGTGTCATCACCGAGCGATCTAGCTAGGATCAGGCCGTGACGCAGTATCGTGTGGGCAAGGCATCGGACAGATACCTTTCCCATGGTAGAGCTAAACTTTGACCATACTGATACTAGAGGGACTAACGCTATAAAATTTTGATTATGTGTATTGAATTATACTTATCAGCTAGAATTATTATGTTCGTTTTTCATATTAACTTCAGTTTTTAGACAAATTGGTTTGCAATTTGGTAATATAACTGGTAAAACACATGATCTCTTTTTGTTTCCTTGAGAGAAGAAGGCTAGTTCTTTTTGACTTATGATTTATGTTTTCTCTTAAACAAATAAATGAGATGGTTTCTTCATATTCTTTTGAAGTAGCTAATTAACATTCGATTTATTCACACAGACACTTACGTTAATATCAAAAATCATCAACCACAGCCATCGACTATAATCCGTAGCGAAAATAGCTCACTAAAAAGTTTCCAACCGGATGATGATATTACTGGCCATATCTTGGTTGGAATCAACTACCACTGCCACGCATCACTGCACCGGCCAACGCAAGGATGAATCGTACCGCGCGTGATGCACCAGACAATCAACATATCACTGAAAAAGTTCATGTTGTAAGTTTTGGCGCCACTGTCGACCGGGTATCTCGGCCAAGTTGACCTGACCATTTCGTGGTTGATGCGCTGCTAGCTAGATCCATGCACACGTTGTCTCTGCCTGCCTTTATTTGCAGTTTCAGAAATGAACCAAACAGGGCACAACAGCGAGAGAGAGAGAGAGAGAGAGAGAGAGAGAGAGAGAGAGAGAGAGAGAGAGAGAGAGAGAGAGAGAGAGAGAGAGATTGTAACCTGCAAAGACGCTACTACGATGCAAACATGCTACTGTACTACTGTCGAATCGTGTAAATAATTTTGTTCATGCACGCACACTTACCAATGCTCGATCGTATGGCACTACTGTGCCACTGAGTTTCAGACAAGGATAGATGATGCCAGCCATGGCACAACTGCGCAAGTAGGGCATGATGATTTGCTCCTCGAGAAAAGGAAGTTGACGATAGTTTGGTCCACATCTTGGACTTGTAAACCCAAACGCAGCAATCGATCAGACGTGCATGCGGCTATATCTTCGCTATGCGGTGCCCAGACCATAAACATATGAGATGATCTTAGCCTCTTCCTTATTTTTTTTGCGTCAGAAAACTACTTGTTGCTCAGTATTTTGTATGGCCAAATTTCCGTATTTTGTATGGCCAAATTTCCGTCATACTGATGGCAGACTGGTAGTCTCCCCCCAGATCTCAGTGCTGCAATAAAAACCGGTCAGGTCAGCTTAATTAGTAATGGACCTACCCTGCGTCTAACACTGTGTGACATTTCAATGTAAGCTTAACTCCTTGACTAAACATGAGAGCACCTGTTGGCAGCTAGGTCAGGAGAAGGTGCACCCAACAGGAGTAAGCTGTACACGGCAAAACCGACCTGGAAACAAGTACTGCTCTTTTGCGTTCTAAGAACGACAGAAACTTCAAATTTAAGTTTAACCCATAAATTGTAGTAGGTGATTTGGAAGAACATTTTTCCTCAGATCATTTTAGCAGGTATGACTACGTGGTGTTCGTATTAATTGTGGCTGATGTCTTTTGGCTGAAAATAAATAATAGTGAAGGAAAAAAGTGGCTATTAGAAGGAGCAGATGAGCAGTGAAAAAAATATACGTGTATGAGATAGAAGCGAAAGGAGTAGGTTGCGTGACACGTTTATGACCCTTTGTTTTATCTTTGGAGCGAGACGAAAACGAGAGAGAAGTAGAGAAACCGTTTTAAAAAAATTAGATATTCATATTAAGATAGAAATAGAAGTCAATACTCAATACTAACACCCCTATGAATTGCATGGGTGTCATAACCCTTTTTCTCCCCACGACTATGAATTGCATGGGTGTCAGGAACCCCTTATTCCCCGCAGGATGTTCATGGTAGGATACCAACCATGAAGACACGCAGTTTACTCAGTGGAATACTAATTTCATCTTATGTAGACGACATAGCACTATGTTTTTCAGGTTTTGTTTACTCTTCTGTACCCAAAACCCATGGATTGCGTGAAACAAAATTTCCCAGGTTTGTGTGTGTTCGGTGGACATCAAGATCACAAAGACCTCGTTATCCAATTCTATGTCAACCTTGTTGAATCTCTTGTGCCTAGCGAAATATGATATAGCCTAGTGGAGTGGCATCTTTTCGTTTCGATTCTCACCAACCGCGACCGGGGTTGGTTCGATTATCAGAACAAGAATCTGTCGTGCCTAAAGGAAAACAAAAGTTGAAAATTTATAAAGTTCTAGCAAACGCTAGTTATAGAAAAAATGAAATAAACACATAAGAGTACATGAATAAAGACAGCCGTTTCCTTGTGCAAAAAAAAAAAAAAAATCTGTGCTGAGGTCTGAGGCAAACAACATGCTTGGTGTGACGAGTCTTCCAAAGCTCCCTGCTCCCAACCGCCAGGGCGCCAACCATACAGTGTCAAAGCCCCAACCCCAAACACAACAGTAGTCAAGCTCAAAAAAGAAAAAAAAAAGGAAAGCCAGGGGACAAAAAGCAGATGAATGCTCTCCATTTCCTCCTTTGCTTCACTTCTCCCCCCTGTGACCCTGAAGCTGCCTCTCCATGACTCCATCCACATCGCATCATAAATCCCTTTCTCCCAACCCAGCGCCTACCACCATTCCCCAATGACCAGATGCACAAGCCCCAAATCCACTATCGCATTTGTTTACGAGCTCCCTCCCGTTTCAGAGAAACAGCCTACGTACCTGTATTTAGATCCGGCCTTTTCACTAGCGGGGGAGTGGATTTAGGTGAACAAGCATCTTGATATTTGACTAATCTCATTCAGTTCTACTCCCCCCCCCCCCTGTTTCTCTTTTAAATCCTCTGTGGTGGAAAGAGGAGGCAGAGCCCAGGAAGAACAGCTGCTTTGACCGTCTTGCTGGTACCCAAAGGTGAGCTATTCCTGGCCTTGTTGATTCTCTTTTGGTGCACCATGGCCATCTCCTGCAGGTTCGTGAGCTCCTTGAATGGCTTTCTTGGGGCAAAACATTTGGATGTTGTCGTATGCTGGTTGGTGGTTGTTAAGCTGGGTTTGATGTTTATTGCCTGGATTTGGCAAGAAATCCCAACAATTAAGATATGCTTGTTTCGGGTTTTTTCCTCCACGAAAGTTCGGATCTTTCCTTCGATAATCGTTTGTTTGCAGCGTAAATTAGGTGTTTCTGGTGTTTGCACTGTTGGGTGATTGAATTCCCCTTCTCGATTGCCCTTTCCCTGCACATCTATTTTCGGTGTCACATATGGTGCTTCCTTTGGCTTAGCTAATGTGTTGGGAGGTGGTTTGCTGTTTGCTTTGCGGAAAGGTTGGATTTTTTTTACTTGTCAGCCTTGATTTGTGTTTGTGCTTTTTTGGGGGAGTGGTAGGCTAGTAACGTAGCGCACGTTTCTTTTCCCCTTGGTTTTCTATTAAAAAATTTATCATAGATGGTTGTTTAACATGCATGCCTTGGTTGAAGGTATACCTATTAGGAAATGCTGAAGCTTTGTAGGCAGTTCAGATATCAAATTCATAGCTTGTTTCATGTGATTATGTGACTAAATACAGTTTCTTTGCCTGTGATATGATTGATAGGATTTTGCAAGTATGCATTTTTTTGGGTTTTTCTCCAAGGTGACTTAGACAATTAGAAACGAAAGCGCAAACGAATATATTGTCCTCATTCAAGTATTTCATCAGCTTATTTACCCCTCCTATTTCTTAAATATCAAGAATGATGCTTATCTGCTGCCATTAACTTCTCAATATAGGAACCATCAAGGCGTTAATTGGACATATTGGGAGCTAAGTTTGGATCTTAGAGGTTGTTGCGTTACCTCTATAGATAGCAATGTTGAGGCAGAGCTCTAGTAGAAACCACAGATCCAAAGGTCTGAAGCTAAAGAAAGCTCTTCAGATAAGTCTCTTGGTTCTGGTATCTGTTTGGTTGCTCTACCAAGTTAAGCATTCTTATGAGAAGAAGGAGGCATATAATGAAAACGAGGCCAATGACCTGCATAAAAATGACCAGAGCCAGGGGGAGATTACCAGATTAGGCAGAAAGGACCTGCCTTCGAAGATGGAGGCTGATTCATCAACGCTGGATGAACGGCTTGAGGATGAAGAGAATGAAGAAATGGAGCAAGAAATGAAGCACGATGAAAATGATGACGATCCCATGGATGAGCCAGACCTGGACAAGGATGATGACCTTCCTGAACCTGGTGAGCATTCTGCTGTTAAGGATGAAGGAGCTGACGATGTGGGTGTGTTTGATGATGAAGAGCAGAAGGAGAGGTCTCCGGAGGATCAAGAGAAGAGCTTCCATGGTGATAATGTATCTAGTGCTGTTACTCATGACCCTCCTTCATCAGAGCGAGATGAGCTGCCACATCATGCCCAAGAGAAAATCTTATATGTAGATGATGCTTCGACCGAAGTGCCTCATGAAAACCAGGATGCTGAACACAAGGAGGAGGAAGCTCGCAAGGCCAAGGAGAAGAGTTTTAGAGGTGACGACGTGTCAAGTTCTGTTGATCATGATGCCCAAGTGACAAAACCTCTCCCAGAGGAACAATTGAAAAGCATGGATACGATATTTGAAGGCACCACAAATTGGTCAAATGGAATATCGTTTCGAGGCCCTGAAGTGAATGGATCAAATGCTGCTGGTGAACATGGAGCTACTCCAACTAATGCATCTTCCAATCCAAATATAACCGTACCTAGCACGGTGTCAGAAAGAAGGACTGATCCAACTCCAGCAAATTTGACCGGCAACCATACTGGATCAGAGCAAACTAATTCAACTTCTTTGAAAGGTCAAACAGAGCAGCAAGTAAATTCAACAGCGGTGTTGAACAACCAAATACAGCTCTTCACTGATCTGACATCAGCCTCCGAGTTGAATTCTCCACCAAATGGGACCGTGGTTTCAACTGATGCCCGAATGGCCACATTCAGAGATGGAAATAATGATGGTAATACTGGCACATCCTCCACTCCATTGAAGGTCGACGATCGGTATACTCGCAAAGAAGACCTAGATGTATCAACAAAAATCATGAACAAAGCAATGAGTGAAGATGTCCTTCTGGAATGACAAGATCTCTCTTGTTAGCTTCTGGTGTAACCTGTAAGTTTGTAGGACATCAGGAGAGATGCTTTCTTCCTCTCCTAGATTTGGATATGCAATACAGGCAAACTATCTCTATTGCCCCCTTTTTTGTATTTGATAGGGATCTGCTTTGTATTGCCTAGTACATCATGATCTGGGGCAAGTGATGAACGAGAAGGCTGTATGACAAAGAAATATACCCATTCGGCAGCTCTGAAGCTTTGCTGCTGGAATGCCAACTATTAATGAGATATCAATCTTGTCTATAGCTGTGTGCTTATGTTCAGTTGTGACTTGTGATGTTTGCAAAGTTGTAGCCTGTTGTTGAGTTCTGATTTTTAAAGCCACGTGTGTGGCGGCCCTAGTTATTATCGAGAGTTGATAACACCAGTCAACAAGTGAGTAGCCTGTTGTTGAGTTCTGATTTTTAAAGCCACGTGTGTGGCGGCCCTAGTTATTATCGAGAGTTGATAACACCACTCAACAAGTGACGATCCATATCATTATCAAGAGTTAATAACATTAGTTAACAGATTGTTACTCGTTTATTCGATAGTACACCGCTTTAAGAATAAGAAGCCCATCAGAGTAGTTGCAGCAGAATAAAACAATAATTAGAGACTAAAAATACTTTATTAATTACAAGCCATATAGGGCTTAAGGTCTGTACATACGGATGTTCTGGGTTATTATAATATTTGTTGTCCGTCACAGCACATGATGCTAAACAATAGTAAGCATATATACATATATCATAATACTCGTCCAACCCTGCACAATGAGCTACAAGTTGTCTAGTCATCCCAATTGCCGTATAAGGCATCCACCTCATCTTACTTCCAGCTAGCCTTAGCCTTATGTCTCTGGGTGCCTTCATTATCAATCCTACCCTTGTCAATTCTCAAATATACCCTAGTTGAATATGGCTCTAAAAAGGGAGATTTAGTAGTAAGAGTGAGCATGAAGTACTCAGTAAGTTTTTAAACAATGATGCACATTTGTCCTCACATTTATCCGGTTCTTACCTGATCTGTTATTTAGAAAATCTATTAATTAACATTTTAAAGAGTTTGCAATATTTTGACTTCTGAAATTGTTCTAACAATCATTCTAGGGAAGAGAGAACCCCGGTGGTTTTCATATGCTCTTATCCAAGAGACTGACATAAATTTATGATTTATTAAGTACTACACAGACTTGTATCACTTTACCTATAGATATTCTGAATTCTTATGTACACTGGGCCTTTCGTATTTCCTTTGATGCGATCATAAATTTAGAATATAGAATGTTTTCTCGACTCTTATTACTATATCTCCATCCGACTATTTAAAATAGCCATTGGTCAAGCGGATCTAAATACACGACACTCCACCTATACTAATATAAGCACCTTGGAACTTCCGGGTTCTATACCAGTTCCGAGTTTCTCTTCTAGTTTATAGTACTTACCCATAATGGAGATTTTAGCAACCAAAGAGAGTAGCATGTTTCATCCGCCAGAGACGAGAAATATGGTTAATATTGTTTTATGGTTTATTCCAGAATGAAGATTGTTTTCTAGTCCTTATATTATATTCATATGTAGAAAGTCTCACATGTCTCTAAAATCTCTATTAGCGCACCATTTACCTTCCTTTACTATTTTCTGTGCAGTCCACTACTCCTTCATTGGTTCTGCTCCCTTTATTTTCTTATCATGTTATCATTCCTTCTGATCACTTTTCTTTCTTTTAGAAATTACTTTCAATGCAATATGATCATAGAAAATAACTGTGTCTAAAAATATTTCATGTACCATAGCATGCTTAAAAGCCTACTTTTACTTGCCTAATTGATGAGTAGTAATCTTAGTGGTGGTTTGGACATCTCCTCCTCTGGAACCAAATCTTCTGCATTATTTTAGGCTAGAATTCATTTTCAATTTTTTCAGTTATATTTTAGATAAAGCAATAACCCTTGTTGAGTATTTGTAGACTTATGTTTACAGGCTTTTCTATTATTCAAGTACTCGTATTTTATTGTTTTTCTTTAGTAACATTTCTATTTTCGTTGGGTTTTTGGGTAATTTATTTATTATGTTTATGATGATAGTATTTCCTTGTATCTTCTTTGAAATTTTATTTTTATTCTCTATTTAGTTCATGGCCCATTTCTTCGTCCACTGGCCCGTTTACTGCGCTCTTGGCACACTGGCCCATTGCCGAGCATAAGCCTTATGAGCCGATCGAAGGTTCGACTCTCCTATCTTAAACCCTTTCGGCTCCCTCTCTCTTTCTTATCTGTTTTGCACTCATTTGGCCACTGGTTTTGTCTCCACATGTTCTATTCGGTTCACCTTCTCCTTTCTTGTCGCCTCCGTCTAGCTTGGTCTCACCGGTCATGGTATTGCCCCGGAGAGCCCTCTCGTGCCGCGCCTAGTTCATTGTGCCTCCTCTCGACTTCCCCCCTTTTTACCTCTTCCATCGGGTGTCGCCGTGTTCCGGCTCGCCCGGTGTTCTCGTCGCTTCCCTGTTTGCCACCGATCCAGATCTGGCCGCCCCCCTTGTGATTTGAGGGTTCGGCTTCTTGGATATGCTAAGAGGCAAGTGGATTTATATGCTTCGATTGGATTTGCTCTCCCCTCTTTTCTATTGTGCATCTTGTCGTGGCTCTTTGATGTACCGTACTTCGCCGTGGTTCTTTGGCCTAGTGGCGCTATGCGCTCGACCATTGTTGCCACTGTACACCCTTGCGGAGCCGAAGCCTCGCCAACATTGTTTGGTTACTACGGCCCTTCTTCCACCTAATGGCTGCTCAAGGCAGTGGTGCTTTGTCGATGTATGGACTTCCTATCGGCCGTTGGTGTTATGCTCTAGTGCCCTTGATTCGCCTTTCGGCTACCTTCCGTTGGCAGTGTGTGCCTCGGTGGCCACTAGTAGCCGACGCGTGGCCCCTGCTTCACGACTCTCCCGCTTACTTATTCTTTAGTGCTACCTTCCAGCTTTATTTCTAGTTCTATTTTGTTGATGTTCATTCTATCTCCGACTTGTCTGTGGAATGTGGTGCATTACTCAATGGTTACCCGTAAGAGTGATTTGAGGTTTGGGCAGTGGTGGTGTGTCACCTCGCCCATGTGACATTAGGCCCATGATGACCCATGTGTGTGCGTACATATGAGGGTGTGGATTAGTCTCATATTGCTTATTTAGCATGAGAAGCACTAACATATAAACCCATGGACACCATTAGTAATAACCTCTGGTTAACCGTTTTGCGCGAAGCGAGGACGAAAGCGCAAGCAGGTTGTTACATGTGCATGGCTTATCCATAATAGGGTTAGGCCTAAACCGGTTTGGACTTTAGGACGTTACAGGTGGGTGAGCAACCATGTGTGAGCTAGGTATTGGCATGCACTGGGGAGCACTGCCAATGCGCGGGGGCTCATGGACAGCCACTGGCCCCCTTTCCTCTGGTGCTAATAGTCGAAAGCAGTGTTTGCCTTGGCTCTATGGTTGACTATAGTGTTAGCAAGTAGAGATGTAGTTTATGATATTACCTTATTGGTGTTATCAGCTTGGGTTAGATATGAGGGGATACTCTTGTTCTCACTAGGCTATGCTCTCTTGATTTGGCTAAGTGATGTGGAAGATTATCTTGTGGATGTGTTCCCTAGTCGTGGTACCTTTCGATGGTCCTTCGGTCTTGGCTTGATTTCCTCTTTTGGGTATGTTAGAGTTCTTATGTGGAGATGGGGGTTTTTAATGGGTTGTGTTGCTTGTCTTCGGTTGTCTGTTTGCTGGTGGTGTCTCGTGAGTATTGTATGCTGTGATGAGATAGTGCAATGCAGTGGTGATTGTAGGGATTCCTGTGGGTAGTGATGAAGGATGGTTGCTTCCTGTCTGTTAGCTAGGGTGGTGAGCCTTTGTGGCAGCGGCCTAGCAGTGGACTGTAGCAATGAAGCGAGCTCACTGGGGACTATGGGCGGTGGTATTTGGCTTCCTCCTTTCCCTTCTCTACTGGTTCTTGATGGCTTTACTTATGGTTTTGGTTAGCTATGGTAATGACTGGTGGCTTATAGTGACTTGTGCATGGCACTGGATGACTTGATTCATCAAGAAGGGTATAAAAGGTAAAGGTAAAAAGATAATAATGGGGGTTTTACTTCCGAATGATGAAAGCCCAGTATGCAAGAGGTGCCTATTGGCCCTAGACAATCCTGGTATTTCGGTGAGCGATTGCCCTTGTGCAATATTATAAAAATCAGGTTCTAATGGCAATTTAATATTTAAATCCAATTTAGATTTATGTTTATGGTTTTGACTAACATATTTGTACATGTATTCTAATGTGGTTGATTGTGAAGACGTGGATTCCTTTAGATGAAATTTGATATAATACTTGTATGGTTTCATTCTTGTATGAGATGAAATTAAAGTTTGTTACATTATTTTGTAATCTTTTATCTTTTGTAAATCCTGATATTGATATCCGGTACATTGAACTTGTATGTGGTTAAAGTTAAATGGATGCAGGATTTATTCTTATAATTAGGTTTTTTGTATTTCGGATTTTGATTTTAATCAATTCTCTTTTTATTCCAGTGTTGACTGTTTTAATTGTTAATCTTTATTGACTGTTTTAATTGTTAATCTTTCTCAATATTAATATTTTTATTAGTGTGAGAATCACTTCTAAACTGTGTGTTTTTTATTCTCTTGATTTTGAGGGTTATCACAATGTATTGGGAGTTAGCAAAAAACTTTGTAAGTTCTTAGCAACATTTCACCGTGTGCTCTCTAGTGCAGCCTATGTTCGATTCGCGTAGATACTGCACATTCCATGGGCTTGCAGAAATAAATTATCTGCAAGACGAAACGTGCTAGATCTTAGACCATAAAAGTAGATTGCTGAAGTTCCAAAGAAAGGGGGACCAAAAGTTATTATACTACCATCCTATTTTTCAATTTTTTTTAAAAAATACTAAATAACGTTGATAGCGTTTCTTTTCTATTTCATAAATAATGACGTGGCCATCTGTATGGGCAACTTGGCCGTGCCATCCAATATAGTTGATGGTGCGCCGGTGCCGTCCAATATATCACTGGTTATGATAATGGTTTTGAAGATAACATTTCAATCCTCTTTCTGCCTTGCCTTTATAAAAAAGAAAATCCCTAACACCCCGTTTGGCTAGAATAAGGGAATTGGAATTTAATTCTAGGAATTAGGTTGATGGGTTGTGGATTTTTTTGGGCTGTGTATTTAGTTTTTGGTTTAAATTTTAGAATTTCGATTATTTATGAGAGATAGTATGTAAAAAAAATAGTCGTATATAATTTTAATCGGTATAGCTAAATTTGTTATAATTTCTACTATAATTTATTTATAAATTTTAGATTAAAAAAATACATTATTTAAAAGTGAGTCACATATCATTCTATAAAAGCTAATAAATCTAAGTTGAAAAGAAGGCAGCCGTCGTTAAAATTGGAATCGATGAATCTATGCCCAATTCCAGGTGTTACGGTACAACACGAGATGATTCTTTGCTCACACCTGTGATTTGTCTAGAATCGAAGACTTTGCCGCTCGTTCCCACGCTCGACACCGAGTTCTCTCGACCCGACATTCTCGTGATGCCTCCCCAACGCCGCTCGACGCCGGCCATCCCTCGTCGGCGCTCGTCGTGCCGCATCTCCCCTTCCAAGTTTCCTCTCGCCCCCGTCTCCATCCAGGCGCGGCCGCGGCGGCCGCCGTCGCTCGGCCCAAGGTCGGCCGCCGGACAAGTCACCGAGGCCGCTGGTGGGGAAGCTCGGCAATAGCGGCGCGGGATGGTACGACAAGATCTGTGCCGGCCTTAGCCGTCTCCGTTGCTTCAGTTCCATGCCATGGATTTGGGTGGCTGTGTGCGGGACAGATTTGGGAGAGAGGAGTATATATGGCTGCCGCTGCTACATTGTCTTGAGGACAATGAACTCCTTGCAAGCACAACCAAGAAGACAAGCAACACAGCAAAGAGATAGACGCGTGCTCGAATGCGTCGTTGATGCCGCCGCCGAACTCGCTGCTGCTCATGCGATGCCTGTCGGTGTAGCGCCTGGAAATTAGAAGAGGCCACGGTGTTTCAAATATGGCAAAAATCTTAATCAGTATTGGGTCTAATTTAGGCTTAGGGGTTCATTAAAAAAAGATGAATCATTGCAGCCACCACCTTTTTTTCCCCTCAAGTTACTCTCTCTTCTCTCCTCATCTATCTCTCTCTCTCGGGTTGCTTAGCCAGTGGCCGAAGCGGCATCACGGGAGGCGGAACTTGTGGTGGTGGCTACCGGCGGCGGCCGGCATGGGGCGCAGCATGTGGCGCATGGGCCGGGTGTGACCACGTGGCGACACAACCAGGAGGCTGCGCATGAGCCGGGGCAGCCTGGGGATGCAATCTAAACAAGTTCAATCTATATTTTAGATCTGAAGAATACATTAATATATAAGAATATAATGTAAAATATATATCTCTATGATTTACATTTATCTCTTCATCTCTTCATGTAAATGAGGTTTAAGCAATTATCATAATTTAACAAATAAGTTAGTCTCATCTTTACATTTATCATTAATCACATTCAAATGAGATTAGACAATATCATAATCAATAAACATATTAGTCTTACTATTATATTTATTATTATCATCAAAACTAATTTAATAGAGCTTGAACTTACAGAGTGTCCTGACAGTTGCGTATTTCAGATTCTTCGTGCAGTGAGTCCGTCGAGCATGCTAAAGCCAAGTACCTCGCGACCGTGACCTCTCCATTTTGCATATCACATTATCCATGGTTATTTGTCATTATTGCCATTGAGTACAATTATCATATCATTAAATCTCACTTGGATATTATCACATTATTAAATCTCACTTGGTTATTATCATATCACTAAAATTCACCTAGTTATTATCATATCACTAAATTTCACCTGGTTATTATCACATCACTAAATTTCACCTGGTTATTATCATATCACTAAATCTTACCTGGTTATTATCATATCACTAAAACTTATCTGGTTATTATCATATCACCAAATCTTACCAGGCAATTATCATATCACTACATCTCACTTGGTTATTATCATATCACAAAAATTTACCTGGTTATTATCATATCACTAAATCTTTTCTTTGTTATTATTATATTACTAGTGCTTGCCTGGTTCTAGACTTCTGATGTTGTATGCATACTAGGTTATCTTGTTCTGCATACTTTTAGGTTTATTAGAATACTCAGTTAATAATGTTCTAAAATTCATACTTTTAATTAGTGTTTTAGAATCCATGCTCAAATCGTTAATGGAGGTAGTGGATGATCATATTGTAGACTTAGGTTTAAACCACTAGCAACCTTTTAATATCAAACCTCTATGTTTGTTAATTTGACCAATAATCATTCATCATGTAATAAAACTTGAATGGTTACCAACTCTTGTGTGAGCTATATTATAATACCTTTTTACAATAATTCTTATAGCACTATCACCATATTATCATTCTACATTGTCCCATATCGAGAATTATGTTTCTTCATTTCTAGTCTTAATAAATTCTTCCACTAATTATAACCTTATCTTAGCCTTCCTCAGTTTTCTTAAATTCATACATATAATCTGTTAACAATATAACAATTATCTGTCTGGGATTACCCACATATAGGAAAGATTTTCACCCACTTAGTAATGTACGGGGGACCGTACACTTTCGTAAGTCAGGATATTGTACCCCGTTTGCGGTTATACAGTCGAGAACAATATTGTGCCTGACTACTTTCGTATAATCGGGTATGTGGAAAGTAATCACCGGTGTCGTTGCCATAACTTGCTAAATATCAATTACCTTTAATTTCACCGTTCCTGTTATCTCCATCGTCGATTTATATCAGAGTTTCTGGTAACCTAATTTTATTGCAATTAGCCTGTGTCAGTTATTTGCTTGCATTATTTGTCATTTACACTTACCTTTTTGCGACCGTGTTTGGTACTTGCTAAGGTTTCTAAATTTCATGCTTCCTCTTTCTATTTTCAGGTAAAAGACCAGTGGAGTGATAACATCATATATGTGTAGAAGTACTCGAGTTTTCAACATCGTAGCTTGCCACTATTTATGTTATTTCATCTATGTTCCTTTGGTTAGAAGTGGACCGGTCTTATATTTCAAATTTTTTTTAGCTTCCGCTGGTTTTTTAATAAAGTACTATTAACGTTTTTAATTCCCTTGTAATTTCTATTGTTGTTTTTTATTATTTATTCTTTACTTAACAATGACATTTTGTAGTAGTATTTTATATTAATACGTGAGATGCTATAATTGACATTGGCCAAGGGACTGCTGAAGAGAGGAGCAGAAGAGAAGCGGATCGTGGATGCCGTCGCTGGGATTGTGCCGAGGACAGAGGCAAGCTTGTGTGTATATGGACATGGAGATTTTCAATTCTAAGTGGTACCCAAACACAAAAATCGGAACTGAGATTAGCTGGAAACTAATTCAAATTCTAGAAAAATTAGAAATTGAATCCATTTGAACGAATCTAATTCAATTCCATAGAACCAAACGGGGTATTATATTATTTTTCTTTGAGAAAGTGAGGTTGACCGAAATTATCTTGTATGGAGTATACAACTATACGAACATGTCTCTTGCGGTCCCTCCGTGTCGAAGATTAATATAATTCATCCACTGTGCGATCATTTAAGGCAAGACTCCTGAACATCAGAAATTGCTCTCGGTTGGTTCACCGCATTCAATGCCACCGTGCGTGTGGGCATAAACCGAAGTTTATATCTTATTTTATAATATAGTTATGGGCTTATTGCTGGTTTATTTTGTATAATTAAATATAAAAATAAAAATAGATAATACAAAGAAATAAAAAAGATAAAAAATTATAAATTATAAAACAAAGCTAAAACCGTTTGAAACAACAAGCAATCGGCTGCTATTTACAATGTCCAATACAATAAAAAAAAGCTTACAGGCTAGCTAGCCTCTATAGGACAAAATAAATACTTGCAGGTTAGCGAGGGGCTAACGCGTGCACACACGACACGACTTTGGGGAGAGGCGTAGTCAATCAGGTATTGACCTGGAACCTCCCAGAGATATCCAACAGTCTGATGTGTAAATACTTGCAGGTTAGCGAGGGGCTAACGCGTGCACACACCTCACGACTTCATTATATTCTTATAGATTTGGGGAGAGGTGAGGTCAATTAGGTATTGACCTGGATCCTCCCAGAGACATCCAACAATCTGATGTGTTCTTCGGTTACTCGCAGAGGTCCAGGAATCCCATGTATTCGTGGTGGTTGATCATTGAGATGCTCTTCTGGGTTCCAACAACACCTGAATTTTGAGGAAACAGCAGCAAATCTTAAGAAAAATGTGGAAATTGGTACTTTCCCTTTCAGATAATCGTATATAAAGCTATAAAAGTTAGCCAAAAAGGAATAACTTTACAGGCAAATTTCATTTGGGGGGTGATCGGAATAGCGATGGCTTTTGGCTTTTGGCTGAAAAAACACTGTAGCTGGCTGAAAAAACACTGTAGCTGAGTTAATGGATAGTGTAGTGAATAGTGAAAAAAAAGCTGAAGCTAGAAGCTGAAGCCGAAAAAAGCCGAAACGATCACCCCCTTGAGCTTGTTCAAACTTTACTTCCAAAGATGCCTGTTACTACAATGATAAGTAACACTGGTATCCTATTGAATGTTTTGTTTAGATGTTTTTTAAAGGAAAAGCTGTGACCCGTTACCTAATGTCTTTGTTAGCTGAATTTTACTTAAACTCATCAGCAATGAGTGATTTGTTAAATTAAAGGAAAAGTAATGATCAATGAGTGTTTGTCAAATACGTACACATGGTAAGAGCACTGGCGAAGATGACGGAAGAGAGGATGAACACAATCAGCGATGCTCTCTTGAGCACATGCACAAGCTTCCGGACCAAGCACTGCCCCCAGAATCCAGCCAATATGGAAACGCAGATTAGGTAGACAGCTGCAGGAGGAAAAGCATACGTTGCTATGAAACAGTTACTTTGGTAGGTAATGTCTGTGAAATTTCTAAACAGATTGGCAGCCATGGATTTACCAAAAGGGATTGGAAATCTGTGCAGGAAGTAGAACTCCACCACGGAGAGGGATGATGAGAACATCATCACGAATGTTGCTGTCGCACTTGCAACCTGGCAGGCACAAATGACAGTTCTTCTTAGCATTATTTCCCAAGGAAAGAAAAAGAAATATAGAGTTCCAAAGATCCATAAGAGAAGTGATTAAATCAGACATTTCTTCTAGATATTAAGACACAAAGTTCTTATTCTTTACAACTATCAGAATTTCCCGCACAACGATATAGCAACATATTGTATTTATTATATAACCCTATTGCCTTTCTAAAATATAGTTGTATGTGTTATATAAAGGGAGGTCATTTCATGCTCTCCCAAATAGTGAATTGCATAAATATTAAAACATCTTTAAGGGTGGGTTGATGCTACTTATCTCTTAGTTGTGCTTTAAGTTTTGTATGACTATAGGAGTGGAAAGATTAATCTGCACCTTTATAATATGGTCTTATCAAAAATAAGTAATGTAGATCTTGAGTGAGTTCTTTTAAGCTGAGACTTATAGCTGTGGTTTTTGAATTTTGGTCTGTTCGTGAGAGGAAATACACAGAGAAAAATAGTCGTATGCGATTGTGGTCAATACAGCTAAATTCGGTACAATTTATACTACAATTTACTTGTAGATCCTGCCTTGAAAAAATATATCATTTAATGGTGAGTTACTGTAGAAATGGAAACTAAAATCTTAAGTATAAATCTAAAAGAACTAAGCCCTCTTTTTATCTCAATTAATGAAAGAATTTCAAGGAATTTTACATTTTATAAATTAAGGATTATTGTGGGATTTTTCTAGACCTTCAAAATGAAGAAGGTACCTTTGAAATCACTAGTTGTTTTTAGATATATATGTTTTTGACTGTTTTCTATTGCACATCAAAGTGCTTACACATGAATTGTGCTCCAATAGATTAAAATATAGATGAAACAATTGGGCTTTTTTAAGCTCGGCCCAAGCCTGCTCCAGTTTCAAGAGTGACGTCATTCATAAATCTTGGACCACCCAGTGCAAAATCAGTGACGAAGGAAACAAAATATCCAAATTTCTAAAGAAAACAAAAATCTCAGTTATTGCCCTATTCAACTTGATTGTCCAGCTTCTGCACAAATGATCTAAATGTCACATTCAGCAAGTTTATACCATTAACCAAATAGAAAGAATCTGGATATATCAGATCTAGGCAAAGTTTCAGTCGATTACACGACTAAAGATGGCATTCACACCTTTCCTCCATCAACGCGTTGCATGTAGGCCAGCAAACAATAAATATCCCATGGGGTGTGTACCACTCCCTAGTCCCTACCGCCAGCCAAGTATCTAATACTATCTATTTCCTTTTTGGATGATTACAGGTCCATGGGCACATGCAAATAATAGGGGCCCACTGCGGATTGTGGGCCATGCAAAATGAGTCAGAATTTAAACACATATATCAAACCTACTTAGCATAGACACATAAATCTAAACAATATGCCTCATCAGTACGGTGCACCTAATGCATATCTTATCTGAAGTCAAACATCTATCTTAGATCAGAATATACTGATCCATATAGCCCTGTCAATGATTCAGATAGTAGTTAAACAAAGATTTCTGACATCATATAAATAGCTACTGACTAGCTTACTTTAGGATAGTATGATGCTTCTTAAAAGAAAAGTTATAGCTGCGACAAAGAAATATGGGAAGATTGATAAGATATATTTGAGGAATTAAAGAAGATATGTGATAGTGTAGTCACTAGTTACAAAAGTGAAAAAAACCGATGTAATATATCAACAAGCATAGAGTTTGCTTTAGGCTGCTAAAATAATAATTTCTTTGTAAATACTGCAATATTTTATTTTAACATGATCTAAGCCTCTAATAATGTGATCAAATTAGCAAATTCGAAGATTATTGCAAGTAGGTGGTTTTTATGCTAGCAGACTTCCTTCAATACATGTATTCGAAATGAAGAAAGCACACCCAGTGCCCATGTATTCATATAATAGGATTTGATCTCTTCGGTAGGGATGCTAACACATAGAGCTACCTACACATGGACAACGACTAGAATCTTTCGCCACTGATCTTGTCCACTGATATCCCATATCCTTGCCCAAGGCTCAAATGAGTTGCAATGGTCCATACAATAGGACACAACACATGCAGCTGCAACGCCTCTCTGGCGTTCCACAGTATCATTGTGCTACTATTGGTGATAAAATGTACGCTCATGTCACTTGTTCTGTGCCTCTTGGGGAGGCTAGCTACGCTCTCTCTTGTGTTGCATTTGCTCAACAGACCGATAGCTCCAATACCATCACATGAACGTACAACAACATGATTGCACATGATAACATATGAAAATAAACAACAACAGATGAAATCTGACACAAAAATAATTCAAATACCTGAGGGATGCACCCAAGCTCAAGAAGAAGTGGGCCGAGGATGAACCCGCCTCCAGATCCAAGAAGACCACCCACGGTACCGCCGAGCAGACCGCAGAGCGCGCAGAAGATGAGCTGTGTAGGTGACCACTCAATAGAGGCCTCACAGACACACTCCCAGTTCCCATTCATGCGTCGAGCACGGCTCTCTCTGCACAGCTGCACGGCCTCCCACAGCAATACACTTACTGCAACTGGGACCTAAATCGATCAACAGATCAACACACATGGTTAGATAGTATAAGATGAAAAAGGTTGGAATGCAAAATGCCTAATCCCTTTGTGAGTAGCGCTTCTATGCTTTATTGTACAATGTGCAACAGAATGAACACCCAATTTTCGATGTGCAAGCGAAGGAAGGTTTGGTGGAAGTTGTGAGGTGTTCAAAAAGTGGCTAATGGATGGTCCAAACATGTAGGCCTGACGAATCTTTTTACATGGTCTGAAAAGACGTGTAGGTCCGTGGCAATGATATTTGCTCAAACATAGACCGAACGATCTTGAGAAGGTTACTGTGACAACTTAAGAGAAATGACCAGGAAGAAACTAATTGTATTAATTAAAAGCATCTAACAGATAAAAAATAAGTATATATAAATTAGTGGCAGGAGGCAACATGATTTCTCACCTGCAGAATGTTGACCACCCAGTAGAAAGTGCTGCATGATTTCGAGTTATTCTGCACGGAAACAAAAACTTACAGAAGTTAGTCACAACTTTAAGCCAAAGGAAGTCAGGAAAGGCCTATGTGTAAAGATAGAATTGTCAAACAGAAGAGGAGGAACCTCGCTGGGCCACGAGGTAGTAATAAACACTGACAAATAGGCTAACAAATGCACATGTGCTCAAAAATTATTAAGCCATGAACAGTCAGCATATGCATACTTATCCCAATGTGCATTGCTACTATACATATGGGAGAAAGAGGGTACCAATCAATGTCCTTTTTTTGAGATGTCAATCAGTGTTTAGCACTTGAAGGTTTTCGAATAGACAGGATTAAAAATACAGAACTATGGATGTTTTGCATGTGAAAGATGGAGACCTTGAGGACTTGCAGAACCAAAAAAGATGACCAGACAGCCATTAGCACTAGGATATTCTTCCACCTCAAATTGAACAAAAAGGTCTCCTGGAATAAAAAAAGAGAGCAGGCAATCAGTGATTAGGGCGCATATGGACAAACAGCATTATAGTTTGTCTTGTTTTCTTGCATGTTCAGAGCATCTACCAACTTCCCTAAACCATGAGTATATAAACCAAAGAATCATTGACTGGACTTAATTAACATTCCTCAATCAATCATGTCATTGCTTCAAAAGGTGGATCTAACAGTTCGTTCTTATAATATGATTGGGTCGTAAGACAGCTGTTGCTTAGCAAATCACAATATAAACTGACAGGAATTTGTGGCTTACCAGGGCAGACTTCTCCTTAGGCTGAGGCTGAGGCAGGAGGGGCTCTTCATAACTAGGGTCAAGAACCACTGCAGTCATAACAGGTTAAAATTAGAAAATAACTATCGACTCTAGGTGCAACTTGGATGATTTTTTTACCATCGCTTGCGGCACAGGCAGACTTGGCCTGTTCTTCTTGCTCCCGCGTCTCCATCTGCAATCATTTTGGCGAAAGGAACAAAAATGAGATTATCAAAACACAGTAGCTTGACAGAGAACAGGACAAATGCGACAAGAACCAACCAGGATCCTGGTCTCCTCCCTCCACATGAGAATTCCCTTGTAGAACGACCGCGAGGAAGTACCTGCAAGGGATCGATCACACCAAACACACATCCATCTCAGTGAACACACAAAGGAGGACAGCACAAAAGTGTAAGCCTTGCTTAACAACACATTTTGGCAGCACGCAAGCGCCAAGCACACAAACCTATGAAGAGGGTTATGATGAGGACGGTGATGAGCCAGTAGGGGAAGATGACGCTGAGCTCGACTCCGATGGTGATCCCGAGCATGAGCATGGGCTGGAAGAGCAGCGCGAGCTTGTAGTCGATGACGGGCGCTTCCTTGGTCGGGTGCGACACCTGCAGGTTGTACCATACCGACGACGCCGACGCCCCCATGATCATGCCTGCGCCAAAAGCAAACGAGCAATCACGCGTCTCAGCAAATCGATCCCTCCCGGATGCATGGGCGTCGGTATGCGTTGGTGTGGATGAGCGGGAGCTTACATTTGGAGAGCGCGGCGGCGGACTTGGTGTCGAATCCGACGACGAGGTTGAGCATGGGCACGAAGATGCCGCCACCCCCGACGCCGCCGACGGTGCCGAACGCCGAGCCGAGGAAGCCGACGACGGTGGCCACCACCACCTGCCAGTTGAACGCGAGATCCTGAACCACGCCGATCAGAGAGGTCAGCACCAGACAGGGCAATACAACTATTCAAGCGTGGGGTGGGGAGGCAAAATAGCGAACGGCTTACGGGCCAGACGCGCGCCGAGCGCGAGGACAGGCGGAGGGTGCCATTCGGGGCGGCGGTGGACGGCTCTGCGGAGGAGATGACGAAGCAGGTCAGGACGGCGGCGCAGGCGGCGCAGGCGGCGACGTAGGCGAGGAAGCCCCGCGTGCTGCTCCTGTTGACGCGGCCGTACAAACCCGCGGCAGTGGAAGCGGCCGCCGCCATGCAGAAAGCGTGAGCTCTCTTCGCAAAGCGGAAACAGTACTAGTATACCGGTGCTAAGCGGCCAAACTAGGAGAGCGGGCGGAAATGGGGAGAGCGCGCGCCTCCACCTCGCCTTTTATAGGCGGAGGCGGAGCAGGGAGGCGAAGAGGGACGCGGATGCGGATGAGATCGGGTCGGGGAGAGGAGGGAATTAAAGATTTTATAAATAATATATATTTTATTAATATTATATAAATATATCATCACTAAAAAATATGTAAGTGATCTTTTTTCGCTATGGTGACAATCCTATGTAAAGTCCTGTGTGGTAATCAGTATGTCTTTGTCACCAAATGAATTGACAATAGAACCTCTATCGACAATTCAATTAGTGACAGAGCTTCTATCGCCAATTCAATTAAACACGTAGATCTATTGATTGACAGATAGGATTCCGCATAGAATTATCGCTATTTGAAATGACAATTGAAGCTACGGGTTTTTGTCGTCATTTCAATTGAAGCACACAAACCTCTCCTCCTCCGACTTCCTCGTAGCTCCCACCACCATGGCTGCCCCACCACCTCATTGCCTAAACTTGTCGGGCTCCTCTGGTCGCTTAGAGCCACCACCTCGCCGCCCTTTTCGTCGGATGCTAGGCACGTTCCTGCCATCCTATCTCCATTGGGTTGTCACCGAGCTTGACTATGGGGACACCGCCCCTCTAGGACATGGCCGACTGCTTTAGCTAGGACCTCTTCGATAAGGAGGGGGTGGGGCCGCCTCAACTTCCGCCTCCTCAGCACCTCCAACGGTGGCCGTATCCCAAGAAAGGGAATCCTTAGGTAGAGCACAACACTAATAGCTCCTAGAAAAGCTCCTTGTTCGGCATTACGGTTGACCCAGACGGCCCCAGGGGGAAGCGGGACTAGAGGAGGGAGCAGATGTGGATGAGGAGGAAGGAGCAGGTGATGTCGGGCAAGATGGATACGCTCAAGGTGAATGCTATCATGAAGGATGATGATGCTCTAGGGTCGTCGAGGAAGGCCCAGATTAGGACAATGGCTAAGAAGGATGTTTTAGGGTTGGGTTAGGGCAGCCGTGGTGGTAAGGTGCTTCGCGAGAGGGTGGCACCAAGGAAAAGCGGCCAGGGAGGGAACCTGTTCCCCAGCCGGCAAGCATTCTTGGACAAGGTCAAGAAGCTCGAAGGTGATAGCTAGCTAGGACGACTCGGTCAAATGCATTCAGAACTATCATACAAGGTAGGGAAATCCTAACTACTCAAAAGGAAAGCAATAGAGTCGGTGCAGCAACACATCCTTCACCATGCAGATGCAGGCATGCACCGATCAACCTTCACGCTAATCGATTCGTGCATATATAGAAGACAGTGCCAAGGACCCATGCATGCGCCAATGGCAGTGTGATCCTCGTATTATATTCCCATAATTCATTTGTCTCACAAGGATTAAGAACTAACTAACAACTTTGACAAGCCCCTAAATGATGTGAAGCTAGCAATGTTTAGCTATATAAAGTAATTAGTCTGTTCACATTTAACTTTAAGCAAGCGTCAGTTTCTTAGCCATTTTCTATATGATTATAGATCATTTGTATTTGCTCAAGATTTCCCAATTGGGCATCTGTAACACCCTACTACTACTCCATAACGCTACCATTTACAACCATTATTGCTAGATTTAAGTAGCAACTCCTCTATTTAAATCTCAGCATCATATTAATCAACATACTCTCAACGATGAGTATCAAGACAAGTGTATTTTTTTTGCCAATTATCAAAAGGAAATATATGAGCCACACACGTCTAAAAATTTCAACTGAAGGTGGTGTGCAATTTACTGTTTGCACGTGGAATACATATACTATTCCCACTCATGCATGTCGCCTTCAATGTTCACCCTAAAAAACAACAAATAAACAAGAGTGAATATGAAGACTCAGCAAGCAAATAATAAAACAATGGCGTCAACACAATAATTCAGTAAATTCCATATCTGTGACTGTAAACACAATCTCTGTAACTGTATCACTGTCTCATGTTTCTTTCATGACATGTAATGCGATGCGATGCATCTGTAAATATAATTTATACTGGTATAGCAGAGTGATCATCCGTCGATGAACCATTCTTGCATTGTCCTCTTTCATACGGGATCTAAAGCTCTACTCCCATGGAGTGCTTACCTAAGTAGGTCTTTTCCTGCATCTTATGGAGGTGCCTACATCTGTAGGTCTTACTCAAGAGTATTCCAGATTAGTTATATAGCTTTCTCACCGACCTAGCTCATCGCTTTGGACTAACTATATTATTTACTCACCGCCCTGGCTTATATGTATTTTGTATGATGCAACATTCTTCCAATGTTGCCATTCATACATATGCATCATTTATCAGGGTATGATTAACATATAATCATGGATATCATCTCATAAAACACTATGAAATAAAGCATGAAAGAACAAGTATCAAGTATCCATCATCACCCATACTTCTATCATGCACTTGCGTGTTTATCCTTTCACCTTTGGTTTGGATGCCTCCTGCTCTAGTCTAAACTAGCATCGCCTGCGCTATCGTTCTGCTGGCCCTCGACCGGCTCGGCCTCCACTAGCTCTCTTGGAGATTGGTTTCCCTCCCTCTAGTACCACTTTACTTTTCCTACTCATTTTTAGTTCATGATTTATGCTTGCTTCATTTGGTGATCTAGGATGATGTTTGGACATGAATTAGTGGTGGTGGCGATGGCTGCGATTTCGGTTGGCTTGCAATGATAGATTAAAAAAAGGATGCATGAATTGACCTACTACTTGAGGTAAGTCAGTAAAAAGTAAAATGGGCATTGGCTTTAATCATGGCTATATGTTATTACACTCTACCCTCTTTAACCGAATTTGGTTATTACACTCTACCCTCCTTAACCAAATTTGTCCTCAAATTTTGACGCTCAATAATCTACATGAAAAAATAAAATAAATTGAATAGAAAACAACTCTAATTCATACCCATAGAGAACAACTCTGGGTACTTCTCGCATATGTAAAACTCTAATTCCCAAGTCGCTTCTCACTCGAACTGATACGATCAAAGCACTTTGACATACTTTATTATTCTATGCCTCAACACCCTATCTGATTCCTCCAGAATTCGAACTGAATAGGACTCGAATGTGAGGTCTTACTTAATGGTCAATAGTTCTAGTGCAATCTCATGCTCTGGATCCCTTAAGAACTTTCTCAACATAGAAACAGGGAATATATTATGCACTTATCGCATGGACTTAGGAATGTCCAAGCAATATGCCAACTTTTTAATTCATGCCATAATCGAAAAATGGACCAATATACCTCGGGTTAAACTCCCATTTGATACCAAATCACATGATGCCTTTAGTGGGAGACATTTTCAAGAGTACCTGATCACCCATTTCAAATTCTAATTTTTGCTTCCTCACGTCTGCATAGTTTTTCTGCCTACTCTAGGTAGCTAGCAGATTCTGTCTAATTTTCTCCACTTGTTCCATGTCCATTGGACCTAATTCGGACTTAGAACTGCCTTCTCGCCTATGGCATTCCAATAGAGTGGCAATCTACACTTCTGCTCATACAGAACCTCAAATGGCGTAGCCCCGAACACTGAAGTAGTAGCTGATGTTATAGGCAAACTTTGTGAGTGCTAACTGATCCTCCCAGCTACCCTTCAAACACAGAACACAAGATCTTAGCATGTCCTTTAGTATTTAAATGGTGTGTTCAGATTGCACATCCATCTATGGGTGGAAGAGGAAATAAACTAGAGTTTCATGCCTAGAGCGTTTTGTAAACTCTCCCAAAATTTGAAAACAAACTTAGTATCTCTTTCTAAAACTGTTGTCTTGGGCACACCATTCAACCTTACTATCTCACACATATAGATGGGTGCCAAATCATTTGCTGAGTTCGTTGTATGAATAGGAATGAAGTATGCATACTTACTTAATCGATTCACTACTACCCAAATTGCATCGTTACCTCACTGGGTATGAGGTAAGCCAACTACGAAATTCATGGTATTATCATCCCATGGCTACTGAGGAACATTCAAAGGTGTATTAGTCCAGCGGGATGCTTATGCTCAGTTTTCACTTGCTGGCAACCTGTAAGATGCCACATACCGAGTAATATCTGTTAGTGATATGTCCTAGAGTTAATCATGGAGATGATTGTACCATTTCTATGTTTATAATCTTTTAAATAATATGTTATTGTCCCTTGAATAAATGTCTTTCATATTGATCAACAAGTATACGACTTGTTCATAGAACTCTTTATTTATATTTTGATGTTATTCTAAATTATCCCTGATCTTATATCATTATGTGAGACAATTATGATTTACAGATCAATACATATATTGATTGATGATCATATTTCATGGATAATAGATTTAGGATATCAAATTAATAATGTGAACATATGTTAGAGAATATGATGTCAGATTGACCTACCATGAGACATTGCGAGAATTGTTATATTCTTAAGTGTCATCAGCTGATTTCATACATAATGTATATAGGATTCTTAGACCTGAGATCATCATTATTTTTTTACATATGTAATAGTTTACTTAGGGGTTACTAAATATTACTCCGTGATTAGGTGGTCATAAAGGTAGCTTTCGAGTTTACTATGAAACATATGGAGGAATACAAGCAATCAAGATGGAATTTGCCCTTCCTATATAACAGGAGATATATCTCTGGGCTCCTCAATGTGGTTGGATTAAAGAAGTGCATGGCCATGCTGAATATGGTTGACAAGAGGGTTGCAGCCCCTTAGTGGGTTACATCTCCATTTCCATCCCTCTACCCTGTTCTACCATGGATCTAAAGTCACGTGGAACAATTGCCCCATAACATGCCAAAACTCAGAGTTGAGCCTTAAATGGAACCTTTTGGCCTTCTCAAGATCACTACTCACGATCGATAGTACGAAATGGATCAAGTTGTTGAACCCCACCTCGTACTCAGCCACGATCATCTTTTCTTACACAAAGGTCGCTTAGGTGACCTCCATACTCTCCACAAAATATTTTGGGTAATATTTCGCCTTGAATTACTTGACGAAGATCTCCCAAGTGGTTGGACCTTGGGTAGAGGTCCCGGCTAAAAGAACTCATTCCTACTAGGTGTTCGCTTGACCCTTCAACTGAAAGGCCACAAAGTGAGGCCTAAGTTGTGAGGTCATCTCTAAAGTCCTGAACTGTCTCTCCATATGCGCAACCAATACGCAGCTTGGACTAATGTGCTTGAACCATCGAAAGTGTTCAACCACAATGCCATCTACTCGCGAAGACTTATTCTTGCCTCAAGTGCGACCGGTTCAACAGCAGGAGCAACAACATGTACGGTCATAACTTCTGCTGTTGGCGCTTGTCGGTGAAACATATAGACCTCTTCTACAAACTCTCGTAGTAAGACCGAAGACATTGCCAGATTCCTAGCTATAGAATGTTCAACAGAAGCAACCTTTGCGTCAGGTGCCTCTTGCTGAACCTCAAGCGGTGGCCCCGCTTGGCCATGCCCATGGTGACGGCATCCACGACCTCAGCTAGCACTGCGACCACAACCTCTACCTCTCGACATACCTTTCAGCCCAAACAACAATAGTACCGTCAGTTCACAAACATCCATCATATACCATGACTAATCAAGAAATTTGCTAACAAAATCATAAATGCAATGCTTACCCTAAACCCCAATCCTACTATGCACTAGAGTGTGTCAAGTTTAATTTAGTTACTTGTGTCAAGTTTAATTTAGTTACTTGGCCTAAATCAAGTTTTAGTTGAATAATTAAGCTAAGTTGTCAATTTTTTCTTGCCATGGACCTAACACACACTCTGATACTAACTGTAATACCCCAGTGTAACCTTTAAGTTTGAAATGCTACCACTACTACATAACGTTACCAATTATAACAATTGTTGCTAGACTTAGGCAGCAACTCCTCTATTTAAAACTCAACGTCACGTCAAGCAACATACGCTTAACGATGGGCATCAAGACAAATGTACATTTTTTTGCCAATTATTGAAAAGAAACACTGTCAACTTAAGGTGGTGTGCAAATTACTATTTGCACGTGGAATACATGTGTTATTCCTGCTCATGGATATCGCCTTCAATGTTCACCCTAAAAAAAATAAACAAGGGTGAGTCTGAAGACTCAGCAATCACACAATAAAACAGTAGTGTCAACACAGTAATTCAGTAAATTCTATATATATATGGATGTAAACGCAATGCGATGTGTCTGTAACTGTAGCTTATACCGGTATAGCAGAGTGTTCACCCGTCGATGAACCACTCTTGCCCCGTGGAGTGTCTACTGAAATAGGTCTTTTCCTTCATCCTGTAGAGGTGTCTACCTCTGTAAGTCTTACTTAAGAGCACTCCGGATTAGTAATATAGCTTTCTTACCGATCTAACTTATACGATTCGGACTAGATTAGCTATATGACTTACTCACCGTACTAGCTTATATGCATTTGTATGATACAACATTCTTCCAATGTTGCCATTCAATCATATGCATCACTTATCAGGGTATGATTAACATGTAATCATGAATATCATCTCATAAAATACTGTGAAATAAAGCGTGAAGGGGCAAGTATCAAGTATCCATCACAATCGACTATTCTATCGTTCACTTGCCTGTTTACCTTTGTGGATGATGAGTGAATGTTATTAAACCAGGATCTTCACCTATATAAGCATCATCCAGTCTTAATACACTATAGCGGTACATGCACATAGACGCATGACACCGCTCCTATGCCTAAAACCGGCACAACAACCCCCTAATTAGTTATACTAATTAACCACTTCGCCTAATTAACCACATATACTAATTAAACACTTCACCTAATTAATCATATATACTAATTAATTATTTTACCTAATTAACCACATATTACTAATTATTCACTTTTTCTACTCACTCATGGCCCTAACGCAATTTGCCACAGCATTCACTGACACACATGCAGTACACAACACTACACTAACTACTAGTGCTGCTACTACTACTAGCATTACTACTTCTCTTTGGTTCTCTCTCTCTCTCTCCATGCGAGCAGCGAGTGCTAGTGAAGGCTCTCGGGCCTGCCGGTTTTGACTCACCACCGGCCATTGGTTTGCTGTCGGTGAGGTCATCCGCTGCCTCCATGTGTTCGCTGCCTTTCTTTCCTCCTCTAGTTCCCTGTTTTGGCTTCTACTCGTGCATGGCGAGGGCGCTCGGTGCCACCTCCGGTTGCACCGCCGGTCATTGGCGCGGCTCCGGCGAGGTGCCCAGCTGGCCCCCCGAGCTCACCTACTCTTTTCCCCCTTGGTTTGGCTGCCTCCCGCTCTAGTCCGAATCGGCATCGGTTGCGCCGCCGTCCTGCTGGCCCTTAGCCGGCTTGGTCACCACTGGCTCTCCATGGCTATATAATATTACAGTATCAGCTAAGACATCATCTTTTATTGATTTTCGTTGTAACGCATGGATCTTTCGCTAGTTTAAAAAAATCGGGCATTGAAGGCGTATCTGGTATGTGGTAACGCTCTCTCGGTGAGTCGCGACTGACCGCATCGTGTTGGAACATTTGGTAAGGTTGGCTGGCTGACTGGGCTCCGTTAGCGTTACGTGGATGCCTGGCGTACCAGGCTGCGTCGAGTCAATTTCTCGACAGGTCCAGCTCGCTAAATCACCATGCCGTAATTATGCATGCGTGGACGGCTTTATAATCCGTGGATGGAATTTGTTCAGAGAAAAAAGATCGTGGATGGAAACTTGGAAAGTGATAGATTTTCCTCGCAAAAAATAAAATAAAATATGCAGATTTCATGCATGTATGTGCATGCTTTGCAATTTTTTTAAGTGAAAAGAATTTGCTAATGTAATAATAGTCAGATGAAACTCTTCATCGTTAGTCAGAGTAGAGGTGCAAATAAAGTAGATAATTTTCGTCCGTCCAACCGACCGATCGACGGAATATTTGCGGAGCGAATATAGAAGAGATAAATGTGCATCTAGCACTATTTGTGTCTGACTCTGACTCAGTGAAAAAACACAGAATATGATACGAGATGAGTGATATCCGTCCGTATATATCCGTATATCAAGTGATATGAAAAAAATCTGTTGTGACTTTACTTATGAACAAGATAATATATAGGTGAATTGCTACATCTAAACATGCAGGAATACTGAATGCTCTTCTATCAACATCTCAACGATTAATCTTTTTATGCTCACTCTAATTGCACATTACTATCTAGTGTCCTATGTAGGGGGTGCAAAAGAAGCGGATAATTTTCGTTTGACCAAACGTTTGAAAACTTATGGAACAAATACGAAACAGAGAAATGGGTAGCCGGCATTATCAGTGTCCGACTCAGACTCTAAAAAAAATAAAATAGGATACAGAATAAGCGACATCTAATCATATCCGTTCGGATTGCAACCCTATCAAAGAGCGAAGTTGTCACACCATTTGGCTATTCAATGGTGGGGTGGACTTTGTAAAAGGTTAATTAGGCCTTGTTCCAATTAGTTTATAGCTGTGGCTTTTGCCTTTTGGCTGAAATTACACTGTAGTAGTTGTTAACTTTTTCTGAGCAAAATAAGAAAAAAATTGAAAAAAGAAAAAACTAAAAAAAACTACTATATCATCATAGATAATGCAAAGGAATAAGAGAGAAAAGTAAAAAAACCAAAAATACAAAAATAAACCAAAATTAGAAGTCGATGTGTTTCAAATGACTTCTGATTTAAATTAGTTAAAAGCCAAAAAAAACTAAAAGCTGAAGCCATTTGGAGTGTGGCCTAATCTTTCACTTCTTCCTTTGTACCAATATATTTATCCAAAAATGTTTTACTCGAGTATATTTTCTATATAAGAAATTTTAGTACATACTTCATATATTATTAGTAGGGGACTCCCCGGCTGGAGGCCATGGCCACGTGTTACCTTTGCAAAAAGGCCCTCGAGTTTTCGTAATTACATACAAATCCTCGGTTCTTGTAAAAAAGTCCCTAGTTTTTTTTTGCAAAAAGTCCATCCGCTCACCTTTTACTAGATAACGTCATGCGATTTTCTGTAATTACGTATAGGTCCTTGGTTCTTTTGAAAAGACCCTCGATTTTTGCAAAAATACCCTCCGCTCCCCTTTTACTGGATAACACCCTGTAGTTTCTTCGAAATTACGCGCAGGTCCTTGGATTTTTTCGGAGAGACCCCAGGCACGTTATTTCTATACGAATTTTCGTCTCTCTTACTTCGGTCTACATGGTAGCGAATTTTCATCTCTTTTACTTCGGTCCATATGGTAGTTAGCGTAATTTGACATCACACCTATGTAACTAGTATATCAACGAGGTGAATTTTTGTGATGAGAGGATTTGAGAGCGTGTTTTTGGGAACCAGGTGATTTGATCGGTTAATCTGTCCTTTCCTGCAAATGGTCAAGAATGTTTAAATATGGTTGTGTCAATCCCGACGACTGCGGTCGGTGAGAGGTTAAATTACTGCAAATTTAGAAATGAAGGGCATACTGCACGTGTGAATTGTCACTGGTGAGCACTGGGCCACTGCCCTTACTATTTTATGAAAATGATTGTCGTATACGGTACACTAACCCTGATTACTTTACTGAGAAAATGAGCAGTATTGGCTAGATAAAGAATGGAATCATCACCCACGATCACATCAGTGCTAGTGTGCTACACCTATTTGTATTGTGTAGGCTAGTTTTTCGTGCCTTGCTCCTATATATAAGGAAAAGAAAAGTTCATGATATAAGACCTCGCTTAATTTAACTTCTAACTTTTATTTTTTTACTATTTATTAATTTTTTCTTTTTTAGGCTTTTTTATTTTTTGTTTTTTATATTCCTTTGTATTGTCTGTAATGAGTTAACATGTTTTTCTATTTTTATTTTTTATATTTAATTATGCTAAATAAACTAATTCAGCTACAGTAAAAAAATAAATCAGTTATAGTAAAAAAGCCATAAGCAAACGCTATTTTGAACACCCCCTTAATTCATGACTAGAGTCTACAAAACCATTTTCTTGAGTTCATAATCACAATAGGGCTCGATCATATTGATTTTTATTAATGGTTTTTTATTTTGGCTTATAAATAGTAATAGCTTTTGGCTATTTATGAGAGAAAGTACGAATAGATAGATATTTGTATATAATTTTGGTCTATATAAATGAAGTCGCAATAGTGTTTATTATAATCGACTAGTGATTTTATCTTAAAAAATACTTTGTTTAAAAGATAGGTACAGTAGAAAAGTTATTTACTGTAAAAATAGATTTTAGAAATCAATATAGACAAGACTACATATGTGGTGATTTCCTGGCTTTTGCCATTAGCCCATTAGAGGATGCTTAATACCATATTTGTAGATATATGTAGTCGAATGGAATACTACTTTTTTTTCCCATAGAAAAGAACAATACTTTAAACTGTACAGCCACCTTTTCTAACCAGTTCAATCCATCTTATCTCCAAATTATGGAGAGGTAGCTTCCAATCATAAAGTGCTGAGTGGATTTGAAAAACATTCAGTAACAGTCGAGGCCTCGAGGGCAGTCCAGTAGGTGGCCCGAAGGCAAAAGGCGCTTTGGCTTCTTCCTTTAGTTTTTAAATAAAGTATTTTTAAAATTAGATTTATAAATTAATTATAGTATATACTATAATAGTTTTATTTATATTAATAAAAATCGTATATAATTTTTTATTTTTAATATTTTTTTATAAATAATTTAAAAATTATAGACTAGAGTTATAAAATAAAAAAATAGACACGAAGGTAGGAAGCACGTGCGGCACGAGCTAGCTCACCAAACACAAACAAAACACGTCTAAACTAAAGCTTTTTATGTCACCTTGTGTGAGTCTCGACTCTATCATGCCATTTTTCTAAATCGATAGTACCACGGACGTTTATCCCAGAGAAGAAAAGGCGGACGACGTTGATTTGTCCTCCGACTCCGAACGTTTGTTTGCCAAATGATATGATTCACAAGAATAGGGTCAAATTATCACAATGAATTGGAAAGGCTGGCCAAAGTAGATCAAGTGGGTTCTTTTAGTATGTAGTTTTTGGTTTTTGGTTTATAACTTTTGAATTTTGATTATTCTAAAATAGTATAAAAAGAGAGACAGTCGTATATAATTTTGACCGGTATAACTAAAGTCGATATAATGTCTATGACAATCTATTTATAGATTCGTCTTAAAAAAGATATTAGTTTAAAATCTAGTTATATAGTAAAAACTAAAAGTCATAAGTACTAAGTCAAAAAGAATTCAGCCAATGATCAGAGTGAGCGCATCACATCTTTCTTTCTTTTTTTTTCCCCTTTTATTTGAGGTTATTTTTTAGGTTGATGCTTCGAAAGAAAAATGGTTCAGGTTCCTTGTCAAACTAGCCGAGCATGCTCAAGTTAGTTTTTTTTTAGTTTTAGTTTTTTTTCACTATTCAGTAATTCGTCTTTTTTTAAATTTTTTAGATATTTTGGGCTTTTTTGTATTTTTTTTCCCGTATTCCTTTGCATTATTCGTGATGGGTTAACATGTTTTTTTTCTTATTTTTACATTTTTTTTAAATTTAATTATACTCAATAAACCAACTTAGCTACAGTAAAAAAATTAATTATAGTAAATTTCAATCAAAAACTATGGCTATTCCGAACGTCCCCGAACACATTGCAGAACACAGCGCGTTCTTGCCTGACATTAATTACGTGCTAGCACGTGAATCGTAAGTAAGATGCTGCATCCCAAAGAGCCAAAAGAACTTCGTTAGGAGTGCTTGCGGATCAGTACTCTGCACAGTCAATGGGATAACGTATTCAGTTTCAATCATGCATCGGTTTCTACCATAGATTTGGTGATTATCAATACAAGTGATCATATTCGACTTCTCCTCAAGCAGCTGGCTGATGGCCAGGAGGGAGTCCACGTGCGCACCGTCCAGCTGAGTCCCACCGCTGTCCCTGTCCACATCCCCGGACAGAGTGGATGACCGGGCGCCCATCATCCGGCGAATTTTAGCCCAAAATATTGCTTCCAATTTTTTTGCCGACCGTATAAAATTATCGTGGCGAACGCAAATACTCCGTATATCAATTCTGAGGGATTTACGCCCTCAGCCCGTTCACGTGTCAGCTCTCACCAAAAGCACCCTAAAATTTTGAAAATTACGTTTAGATCCTCAGTTATTAAAAAAGGTCTCTAGTTTTTTTGTGAAAAAACTTCTATATTTTTTTTGCTGGTTAACATCCTACGGTTTTTTGTAATTACATCTAGGTCCTCGATTCTTGCGAAAATATCCTTGATTTTTTATGGAAAAAACCCCTCCACTTCTTTTTTATTACGAAAAGGCTCTCAATTTTTTTGCGAAAAAAGCCCCTATACTTTCTTTTTGCTGTGAATTTTCGTCTCTTTTACTTCTATCCACACGGTGGCTGACGTGACGTGACGCCACACCTATGTGGCTAGTAATCTTAATTCTGCTTCCGCCGCGGCCCGCTCTAAGTGACTCAGCTTATGACTTTTTTTTGTTTTCAGTTTTTTAAACAAAAGCTATTTAGAATACGTTGGCTTCTAATTCGATTTTTTTATTTTTTATTTTTTCTCTTTTTTTGTATTATCCATAGACATATAACAATATTTTTATTATTTATTATTTTTTTAATTAAATAATTTAAAAAATTAATAATCTCTATAATATAATTTTAGCCAACAAGTATAAACGATAGCCAAAAACTGTATCCAGTATCCGGTTGGAACGTCCCCAAGGGGAATTTCGCTTGCTCTGCACTCCAACGACCGAGCCCTGCCAATCAATCGCGGAACGTCACGTAGACATACATTGCAGCCGAATTGAAAGGTGAGATAGGGTTATTTATGTTTTCGAGCCTAAGTATATATCTTGTCTCTTGTAGAGTCATTATATATATAGCTGCATGCGGGATGATTGATATGTAGGCTGATTGCTCCGCTAAAAGGAGGCCTTGTACCGTATAAAATCCAGGTAAACGAAATTCTCTCTCTATTGGTGTATTTAGTTAGTGAAATCCTTCAAGAATTCTTAGAGATACTTCAGTAATTCTATAAGATTATTTTTTTGGTAAAATAACTAGTAATCTAAACTAAGAATCCAAGATTAACTTGGGAACAAGATTACCATAATATTTAGGAATAACTTTTCCGTAGAAAAGGATGTCTAGGTTACGGAAGGAAAGGAATCTTCACCATTACACTTTTATCATTTGATTTAATTTTTCATAGTTAAATTTTCAATTCTTTGAATTCAAAATCCAAATTATAAACAATTTTTCAAAATAATAATTTCGAAACTAAAATATCAAAATTTGAATCTTGAATTTCATAATCTTAAATTCAGATAATTTAATTTTCAAATTTGGATTTTGAAATTTCATTTTTTAAAATTTAAATCTAAAAAAATAAAATTTTGAATTATGGATTTCAAGAATTCAAGTTCCAAAACATTAAATTTTATAAATTCAAATATTTCAAAATTCCAAACTCAAATTTTAAAATTCAAAATTTTCAAAATCCAAAATTTGAATGATTGAATCATAAAAATTGAATTTTTGAATGTTGCAATTTTAAACTGGGAGAATTTAAATTAAAAAATTCAAATTTTATGAAATAATGTTAACCCTAAATGTTATGAAATAATGTAATTTAAATTCAAATCCCTAAACCCTAAATGTTAACCTTCACGGTTTGAAATTTCAAATAATGTAATTTAAATTTGTGGTTGTTGGTTCGAGTTATGAAATATTTGAACTATTATAAAGATCATTTTATGATTTCTTTAAAACCAACCAAATATTGGAATCTTAAAGTATCGGTAATCAGATTGAGGAGAATATTAGATTACAAGCAAATATAAAATAACGCGTACCAAAGCACTCTATAGGAGTAGATGCCACGTTTGCTTCTATGTGTACAAGGCTGGCCATGAGAGCATAGTTATTGAAACCGGACCGGTCATCGAACCGCTTAAACTTCTGGTTCACGGTTCATTGGTCCAACCGGTAATTAACCGGTCCAACCGCCGGTTCAACATAGCTTAACAATAACCTTAACTTTCATATCACACAACCTGCGCTTTGCTCACTTGGCTAGCGGGGGAAGTGCGACTGGGCTAGGCATGAGGTGCCGGGTTCGATTCCCCCCTACGCGGCGTTATTTTTCCAACTTTTCCACTAAGTGGTGGCGTGGTGCACACAGGTCCGGTCTAACCGGCACCGGTTTTATCTGGTTTATATCAAAACCGACCGGTTTAACCGAGAATTGTCTGGTTTATAGCAGTTCACTTGCACAACCGGTCTAATAATAAAACCAAACCAGATTAGACTTCGGTTCCGGTTTTTCCCGGTCGAACTGCCGGTCCGGTCCGGTTTTCACAACTAGGCATGAGGGTCTCGCGCACAGCACACATGGGTAGGGTTAATGGATGATATTGAATTAAATTTTAGCTTGGATGGCACTGCATGAAGAAGTCAGCCTTTCCACTTTCACTAGTACTTAGGCTCAAGCCCCTCAACACAATGCTAAAATAGCTCTTTAAATTTAATCGAATCAATCAGTCACAAATCACAAATACATTGCAATTTTAATATTCTTTAATTCCCCATTTTCCCTGTTTACCTTTGTCTTTGGACTTAGGCTTGGAATTGTTTTGAGGAGCCATCTTGTTGTCAATGTTGTGTGCGCTTGACTTGGCCTCATTGGTTGCTCCTGCTCGGTGACTCAACTCTCCTTCTTGCTGCGCAAGCCCATTCCCTTGAGGCCATGATGCTCCCTGATCCTGCGCCCACACCCTCGTTGCCATGGTGCCACTGAGTGCCATGGTAATTAACCGTTCGCAATTCGCAACATGCCCCATGCCCCAGCACACATGATGAAGCTGGCTCACCACCTAAATCAATGCGACACGCTGTCTCCATCTGCTTGCCTGCGCCCAAGAGTCCTCTCACTTCTCGCAAGCTCATCGACAATGTCGTGTCGCCTCCACTCTAGACGCTACCACGAGCTAGGTTAAAAATGAGGATAGAGACTTTAGAGTGGTGACAATGTGGCTAGTCTAGTGGGCTTTCTCACTCATGCGATCAGGTCGGCAGCCTAAGAAGCTCGCCAGGCAGACCCAAGTAACAAACAATCACTATTTTTTCCTCCTCGAAGCAACACCTTCATCTCCGGTGGCCAAACTATGGCGGCAGCACTACTACAAAAAATACTATTACTAGACGCAACATCACAGACGGTTTTAATTTAGAGACCGTCTATATTATTGCTGTTGGAAAAAACTGTCTGTGAAGAGTTAATATCACAAACGGTTCATGGCAAAAACCGTCTGTTAAGTATCACAGACGATTTTTTTGCCATGAACCGTCTGTGATATTGCAAATATCACAGATGATTTTTAATTTGAACCATTTGTGATAATCAGTTCATCATAGATAATTTTTATTTAAAACCGTCTGTGATAATCCACCTATATATTAATTGCATCGCTTAAAACCGTAGCCTCTGTCTTGAATTCCAGATCTAGGCCGGTACTGCATCTGGAGGCAAGGCTTTCAGGCCATTTAATTTGGTGGAAAGGGGCTAGCTATTTGTCAGAATATATTAAAGATTTATTAAGTTCTTAGTTACCCTAGATATGGTTAGTAATGAAATTTATTTTTTGTTGCATCAAAATTTAAATTTAACATTCGGTGACTGTTATTGAAGATGATTTGCATCTACTTGCCATACATGATCAGTTCCCATTATGTGGAAGGTCAAATTTTTCAAAATTGTTAATTATAATTGGTTCCCCCACTGGAAAAATAGCTGTTGTGTTAATATTAAGCTAGCAAAACCTCAATGTATGTGGTATATATGTAGTGTACTAATTAATTAATTTAATTTTTAATATTAAATTGTTATATATATGTGCAAAATATAGGACTGAAACTGGATGTATGCTACGAACCGTGTGAGTGAAGAGTATATTAATGGCGTGTCTATTTGCTATCGAGGAGAATATGTTAAATAAGGGGGAATATATGTACTATCCATGCATTGACTACAAGAATTTAAAGATGTTTAAGAACCGAGAGCAGATTGAAGCGCACTTGATTCCGAGGTATTTCAAAAAGGGGTATTCGTGTTGGCCAGTAATGGCGAAATCAATGATATGCCACCAGATAACATCGCCAGTGAAGTCAATGATATGCCGCCGAATGATATCGATTATGGTTCGAATTCAGATAGGCTGCACAATGACAATCTGAATTAGATGCTTCGTGATATAGAAGAGAATTATGATGAGAGAGAGTATGTTAAATTCTGAAGCTAAATGAAGGACTTGGAGAAATCTTTGTTCATGTGTTGCAAGTCAAAGTACACGTGGTTGTCAGCCGTACTTGAACTGTTGAAATTGAAGGCAAACAACGGTTGGTCCGACAAGAGTACGTCCATCCCTACAACTGCGCTGGAACAGTCCGACCTTGCGCAAATTCGAGGAGAGTGCATATTCTTTTTTGTGGCTAAAGTCATAAAATCAGACGGATAGTTCCACAACAAAGAATAATTTCGTTTGGGATAATACTGACCTTAATTGTACATGTGTATTTGTTAGTGGATATTTTATTTTATTTCAATTAATTGATTTGCAAAATGGATGTTTTTGTTTCTGAAATGAATTGAGATGTGAATTAAATGTATACATGTGTTGATCTGTTTATTTCAGAGGGCATGACTAGCAATTCCTGAGGCTAACCAATAAATAGAAATAGATTTAGAAAAAGCAAAGAATATCATATATGGTTTTTAACTACAAACCGTCTGTGATAGTGATTAAGAGCAAAGATATAGATTTAGGAAAAGCAAAGTAAACAATCAACTATCACAGATGGTTTGTAGTTTAAAAATCGTGTGTGATATTTACATCACAGACGGTTCGAAAGCCGTCTGTGATGATCTTGTATCATTACTGACCTATCAATTCAGATGGCTCACGAAACCATCTATGATGATATTTTTCAACCATCTATGATAACGTTTTCTTTGGTAGTGTAGAGAGATCCTGGCTGATTGGGTACCTCGGGCGGCCGTGTAGCCTTGGTGCGCCCTTTGCTAGGGTCGTTTTTAAATACACGATAGAAATAAATGGAAATGGCATGAAATGGCCGTGACCGATGTGCACATGTATGTTCATACATACGTACGTACTGGCTGCAGTTTGTTGCGGTACCGCCAGGGTCGGGGAGGTGGTTGTGGCACATGGTGTAGCGCGACGTTTCCGCGATCGGCCGGAGCAGAGGTTGCTTGTAACGCCCCCATTTCCGAGAGTGCCAGTAACCAGTAACTACCCTAGGATCCGTACAGTTGCGGTGTACCGTACAGGAGTAAATATCACGACAACGCATGCTTACACACACAAGAGTCAAATTAATATACAAAAATATGACACATCGGTTGAGTTTAACACACAGCGGGCGACGGGCCCGAAATAATGTACATTACAAAAGATAACTCACAAGCGCGCCTGAGCGAGGCTAAAACCTAACTCCACTGATTCTCGGCACAATCTGAAACCTCTAGATCCTCCTCGTGGAACTGCTTTCCACCTTGACCAGCATTATCTGAATTGTGGTTATGCAAGTTTGAGTACAACCGTACCCAGCAAGTTACAATGGTAAACCCTAATTTATTATATGTATGAGTTTAACAAGAAAGGGAATAAACAGGTTTTATTATTTTATGTGGATGCAGTTTTATTTGTAGACAGCCTTCAAAACAATAAAGCAATAATAATAATTAGGAAAATGGGGGTCTCAAACATTAATTTCTTCACTTTACATAAATTAAAATATTAGAAAACAACTTATGCTTTGCTACTGGATTCACCCATCAAACACAACTTCGTTAACCGGAAGCACGGCATATTCGAATACAATTCATTTTCACTATGCAGAGTTTCTCAGCTTTACCCACAAGATTTCTCAATTGCTAATGTCATGCAATAGACACGCTCAACTAGCGTGCGACTGAATCGAGAAAACATAATCTTTCACTGCTCAAATTATTATTTAGCCCCCACTCGATAGGTTATGCTCTTTATTAAATTGGGTATCCACAGGCCAATGCGGAACACGACCGCCTAAATCCGTGAAGACCTACCGTTGTGTGTACGACGATCACTTGCCTATACCACACCTTATACTCCAATGGGGGTTCAAATAAAATGAGCAGTTACCGGACCCAGATCGACGAGTCAATACTTGTGGTTAAGTGGTTACTGTGCTCTATACTTAGCATAAGGGTCTCGTCCTTATGTTTTCTTCTGAGACTGCTAACCACAACCGATCACCGATATATCAACCTATATCGATACCTGCCTGTTGCACTCTCCACCCTATGGTAGGATCGTGGACTTGTCCACTACAGAGCACTTCACATTTTCCGCTCTACCCTAGAACACTTTAAAACATTTTTACCGGTGAACTACCACATTAATTGATAGCTCGTTATTTTGTGTGAGGATATACGATGTTTATTTATAGATTAATTAAATAATACTAAGTTCGTTGAGGTGAATGTGGCCTCAAAGAAAACAGGGCATTTGTGCAGTGGTAGGATATAACTAAAAATTAACACGTCATTCTAAATATTTATTTTAATTAAATAAACTGGGCAATTAAGATAATGCAAATAACGTAAGTAAATAGTACGAAATGTATAGGTTCAACATGTTAAAAAAAATTGTAACTTGCCTTGCGGATCCGCTATTTCGACGATCTCATACACCTCGGGAACTGGCTCAGGGCCCTGAACCGTCGCTTCAGAGTCTTCGGGAACTAGCGTAAAACACCGAAAAAAAAATCACTTTCGTTCTTATGTCTAAATAAGCTAGGAAAAACAAAATAATAAACTATTAAAAAGAAGTAAAAAGCAAGAAAACAAATCACTTTCGTTGGGTATGAATTTTTGGAAGTGGATTTTGGGTTATTGGATGTCAAAAATGAAACTGGAGCGTCGAAACGAATCAATCAAACATATTTTTGGAGTTTTCTGGTGCTGGGAAAAAGAAAAAGACATTCTGACGGGTTTGCTATAGTAGTGGGCTGGCCTCAGGTGAACAGTTTATGGCCCGCGGGGAAACGGCCGCGCGGCCCCCGCGCGCGCTTGCGTTAGCTCGCGCTCGGCCGGGACAGGAGCCGTTGGATTTCGCACGAACGGCACGGACGAGGCCACGTCGCCTCCAAGGGGGTTATCTTCAACCTCGGGCTGGGGCAGCAGCGGGAAAACAAGGGTGTTTCTCCCACCGCGATCCGGCCTCCACGGTGAGTCCCCCAAGTCAAGACCAGTACTGAAACACTCAGTGGAGTAAGGTGATTCTATTTTTGGGCTCGAACCGACGCGAGAGTTTGAAATGGTGGTCGCGGGTAAGAGAGAAGGCGGCGGGTGAGGTGGCGGCTTGGGAAGGTTCTAGAAATGCTCATGCGGGAAGGGCTCCGATTTAAGCATCTGTGGAGGGTGGAGTTCCTGGGGAAGGCTTGGGTTTAGCTCGGAGAAACTCCACCGGAGCTGTCCACGGAGAGGTGGTGGCGGCACAAGGGGGCTTACGGTGCCGGGCCAGTAGGAGCATACTCGTGTACAATTGGCTTTGGATTTGTGTTTGCGGTGCTGCGGTGGTGCTCTGGCCGAGAGGAATCGGATTTTGTTCGATCAGAGCGGGGAATTGGCTCAGAAGCTCACCGGGACCTTCGGCGGACGAGACTGCAATCAGCTGCTCTGGAAGGATGAGGGGAGTGGTGTGAGGCGAGTTGCAGCGCCAATTGAGCATAAAAGGGAGAGGAGTGGCGACTGCATCAGTAGCATCACGGTTGGACCGCCGGTACGTGGAAAGGGGGAGGCGGGGAGCTTCGCCAGGGGGAGAAGAATCGTAGGCCAGTTGGTGTACCTCTCCTGCAAGAGTTGGCAGAGGATGGAC
Source organism: Melocanna baccifera (assembly GCA_036346265.1). Classification (NCBI taxonomy): domain Eukaryota; kingdom Viridiplantae; phylum Streptophyta; class Magnoliopsida; order Poales; family Poaceae; genus Melocanna; species Melocanna baccifera. The sequence goes on along the minus strand of CM070683.1, from coordinate 6,110,357 downwards.
AGCACGAGTACAGGTGGAGGACACGCGGACGGCTGAGGTCACCCAGGTGCACGGCGAGGCGGAGCTCCGCCCATTTTGGCGTGCAAGGTGAGGCAGGGCAGCTGGGGGGGGGTTGAGCAGCAGCTACTGGCGGGTGGGACCGGTGGCAGGAGGAAGCGAGTTTAGGGTGTGAACGCAAAGAGAAGAGCGGCGCCGCAAATCGGGATGATCTGCCCCCTGGTGATCTCATGGCCCGCACGCGCTGTCGTCGTCGACAGTACCACCGCCACGGCCGCCGGCGTCTCCGGTGGCCTCGAGCCTTGGCATCCCCAGCTAACAACTAGCTCTCGTCCTTGTCTTTCATTTGGTGCCGCGCCTGGGCTTCGATCTGTCGGTTCGATCGGGATTGTTTCATTGTCTGCCTTGGCATCGAGCCGCCGTGCAGAGCGGAAGACCAAGTCGCCGGCCGAAACAAGGTTAATTTCACATCAGTAGAGCGCGTGATTGTCTTAGCCGTTGGATGAAGAAAAGTCCGTGATCGACCTAGCTAGAGCAGGTCCACGCACGCATCTTGATGTCTTCAGCTTAATTACCGATCGACCTGTTTCAGTCATGACATGGTCAGCAAGCTAATCGGATAAGATCATAAGAATCTACAGCTGTACGTATTTCCTCGCGGTCAAGACATCAATGCAAGCGTTGTATTGTAGAGCGACATGGAACATGATGGATCATGATTAGGCCTGACTAAATGTTACACTACTTTTTATGCACAGCTCTTCGATCGAAAGAGAGTTTGTGAGATACTGTATAAATGTATAAAGTATTAAAAACGTAGAAGATAAATCTCGTAGAAAGAATTAAAATAACGATGTTGGAATAACTACAATGAAAGAAAATATTTGGCAAAGTTGACTGTAAAAATATAACCTCAAAAGAGTACAAGAGATTGTTGCTTACTCCTAATTCTTTCAAATCTTTTAGATCTCTTAGATCCTTACTCTATACAAGAATATATCACTAAAGAATATCTAAAAATATCCTAGTCTCTAATCTTCTCATACGTCTTCTATTTTGGATAAATAGATTTAATTGCTGGACTGCTTCTTCTTTACCCTCTAGGTTTTGTATAGTCTCTCGTATCTTTCTTATTTAGAGTAGGAATTCTCATCCCGTAACAGTCCTAATCCTATGTCTCTATAACATATTTGTCTAAATCCTAAAATAACATACGAGTCACCCGACCAGATTTAATTGCTGGACTGCTTCTTCTTTACCCTCTAGGTTTTGTATAGTCTCTCGTATCTTTCTTATTTAGAGTAGGAATTCTCATCCCGTAACAGTCCTAATCCTATGTCTCTATAACATATTTGTCTAAATCATAAATTAGCATACGCGTCACCCGACTCAGCACTACGAGCGACAGTACTTTAAGTGCCACTAGTACCGCATTGCATTTTGAGACAAGCAGTACCAAGCCTCTCGGACCGTAGCTAACATGCTTTTCCAAACTTGGGTCAACCAGCATTCCGACACGCACTAGCTAGCAGCACTACTACCCGACGAAAAGTCAGATTTAATACTATTTGCAGTCAAAATTACAAAACTAACCGTATAAAAATAATATAAACAAAAATAATGTTTTCACAGTCCGGTGACAGAACGACAACGACGTAGAGGCAATGCGTGGCTCTTGCCGTCTCGCTGGCGCCTACCGCCCCACTACCGAACGGCAGGCACCTGCCGCTTGGCCATCGGATGGTAGGTGGGCCTACAGCCCCACCTTCAAACGACAGGTGATTAGGCTGGCTAATTAGTTGACCTAATCATCTGCCTTTTATAATTTTGCTTAAAATTTTGTGATTTTTTATATAGCAAACGAGTTCAAAAAATTACGAAAATATATGTGCAGTTTTTTGATATAACATAGTTGACTGTGTAATTTTTTTTGTAATTTTATCCACTATGAATGTTGCTAAAAAGTTTGTACGATTTTGATATTTGTAGGAGCTGTTACATATAGTAAACGAGCTCAAAAAATTACAAAATTTTATACAAAGCTTCCTGACACAACCGTAGTAATTGTGTAATTTTTTTTGGAAATTTTATATACTCCGAATTTACCACATTATTTATGTTAATTTAATCATGAAATTAGCGATATACGATTGCATCTATTTTTTCTTTCCTACCGCGTTCTTCGTAAATTTGTTACTCTATCTTTGTTGTCCCCCCTCGTGTAATCTCTCATCTGTACTAATGTCATTATGTTCATGCCAGTTAACCAGCCGCTTGTTGTGCGTCGTCGTCAATATCATCGGAGCCTGGGTCGGTGTTCTCGTCAAACTCCAACCCGAACGCTTGGTCCGATAGATACTCATGGCAATCAATGCGAGCTGACAACCACATACCCGCCCCATCATTCTGTATGAAATCAGGGACGAGTCTTTCTTCCGATACAACACATTCAATGGTATCATCTTGAAACTCCACCGGTGATTCCCCGAGTGTCAAGGGGCCGGGCTCATCACCGCTTTCTGACGTCCGGCGCATGAAACTGAGGTACACCATCGGCCTCCCATAAATGACCGCCTCTGGCTGGAAGGCAATTTGTATGTACTACCTCTATGCTTCAGTGCTATTCACCTTTACGAGCTCCCACACGCCATTCGTGCAGGTGATTCCCTCGATCGCAAATTTCATCTCCATTGCCTCTGTGACTGTTGACACCGATTTTATCCTAAATTTAAAAAAAATGAATAAACATATAATCATCAAATTAATATATTATACTGACGAAATCCGTTACGATATAAAATGAATAAATGTCAAATGAGAATCGCCACGATACACATAGACAAGGAAATAGTCAAATGGTCAATATTTCGTCGATAACAATATGCTAGTGTACCAAAATATTTTTAATACTTAAAGTATTACATAGGCAAATGGACACGCGTGCATAAATTAAATGCTTCTCCAATTATCGGTTAATTAAGGACTTAATAACATATGGGTCCATATCCGCACGAAGCCTTGAACACCTATATAACTCAAGCAAATAATAATAATAATAAATAAATAAAATAAGATATACTGCCATGTGGGCTAAAAAAATGCATAGCTGTAGTGGTTGTGCGCATGCATACATGAAATGGTTGACACGCATCATTAGCTAGTCGATTAACTTTTTTTAAAAAAAAGGAAGGTTAGTCAAAGCATTAAATATAGTAGCTAAGAAGGAAGCGTATGTGGTCACATGTACATACTACTCCATGCTACCTTCTCCATGGATTAATTAAAAAAAGAGGGAGAGTCACCACCATGTCCAGAATGTATGCATGAGAATTAACCGCAAAAAAAAAAAAGAAGAGAGAAAGCAAATCAAAGTGCTTACAAACATTAATTGTTTTCTCCACTAATCTAGGAGGGAAGCACAACCTGCATGCAGCAAGCCCATGCCCACGTACTCCTGCATGCTTCTCCATTGATTAATTCAACAAAAAAACAGCATGCCACGCTGCAGCCAGGAAAGTCCAACATGCTTTGCACTAAAAAAGAAGTGAGAAAACCCACTAAGCCCACGTCCATGCACTAAAAAAAAACTGCATGCATGCTCCCAAGTCCACCTTCCGAGATTTTTTATGTGTGCTACATATTACATTTGAGTGGCGAATTTTTACGGCATATTTACAGGGCAAGTGAAAAGCTTGTGTCAAATTTTCAGGTCATTCGGAGAACATATGTTCACTCGAATAGGATAATACGGCCGGATGACGTACGCACAGCACAAGTCTACATTCCAAGATTTTTTTGTGTGTGTTACATATTACAATCAAATGGCGAATTTTTATGGCATGTTTGTGGTGTAAGTGAAAGTCTCATGTCAAATTTTCAGCTCATTTTGAGAACATATGCTCACTCGTATAAATTGATATAGCCGGACGGCGTACACAAAAACAATACTAGAGAAAGGAAAATTAAAGAGAAAAGAGATATATTGCTGTACAGGCCGCATAAAAAATATATGACGGCCGTGGTCGTGTGCACGCTACATAAAATGATTGGCATGTATTATTAGCTAGTTGATTAATTTCCATAAAAAGAAAGAGTTAGTTGATTAATCAGTGCACATGAATCAAAAAAAATGGCGCATGACTGCATGCATGCAAGAATTAAACCTCGTCTCAAGAAGGAATTATTTTGGCCCACATCTCAGTCAACGACCACTCTATACATAGAAATGCAAACTAATAAGAAAATGGAAGTTTGCCTCCTAGCTTGATCGTGTGCATGCATGAATTAGGAGCCTCTCCAAGTAACCGTTAGGCACTTGATTGCAGCCACTAGGCCCACGTCCAATGGCCTGCATGTCCACGTTTTGCATATTTGTGCGCGTGTAGTAGAAAAGGGAGGAGCTTCAACTTCCAGCAAACAAAAAAAAAATAAATAAAAAAGAAAATCAAAGAGAGGAGTTGCCATAACTTCCTCCAAGAACCACCCTCTCATCCTTGCTCTATAAATAGAGAGTGAAAGGTAGAGAAGAGAGAACTTTTGGAAGCGGAGAAGGAGGAAGATACGCTGGCCATACTTGGAGGGTTTCAGGAGGAAGCAACGCTGGGCACATTCAAGCACACTTGTAAAAAAAAGAGAGAGAGATAGAGGGAGGGTTGCACAAGCAAAGGTGAAGTTCTTGGTCTTCTTCTTCCTCTCCCCCTTGGCTTCATTTATTTTTCTCTTATATTTTGCCCCCTTGGTTCGGTCCCGTTAGGCGGATACAAACCTAAAGAGCGAGGGCTTGATCCCTCGTCTCTTAGGTTCGGTCCCCCTACAAATGGATACAAATCAAGGCGAGGTATGAAAACCCCATTGCCTTAATTCGGTCCCCTCAAATGGATACGAATTAGGGGTGGGTGTATGCTGCCAAAAAAATGCGTATACAAATATTAAAATAACAAACTTCACCTCGGTTACGCTACATGTTAGTGGTAATACAAGGTGGGGCAAAACATTTAATTTCTATTACACTACATACCCAAAATCTATGGCATATTAGTAGTAATATAAATATTAAAACAACAAACTTCGCCTCGGTTACGCTACATGTTAGCGGTAATACAAGGTGGGGCAAAATATTTAATTTCTATTACACTACATACCCAAAATATATGGTATGTTAGTGGTAATATAAATATTAAAACAACAAACTTCGCCTCGGTTACGCTGCATGTAAGCGCTCGACATTTGTAAGCGCTATGCATTGTTAGTAGTAATACAAGGTGATGCAAAACAATAATAAAATAATAAAATACTTAGATTTTTGTTACACTCCGTGCATAAAATTCATGTCACGGTAGTCGTAGTAAAAATATTAGAACAACAAACTTCGCCTTGGTTACGCTACGTGTTAGTAGTAATACAAGGTGAGATAAAACAATAAAAAATAATAAAATAATAAAATACCTCTATTACGCTATATGCCTAAACTCCATGTCATGCTAATAACAATACAATATTAAAGAAACAAACTTTGCCTCGGTTACGCTACATGCAAGCGCTTCATATTTACAAGCGCTACGCAATGTTAGTAATAATACAAGGTGAGGCAAAACAATAAAAAATATAAAATAATAAAATACTTCTATTATACTACATGCTTGAAATATATGGCATGTAGCAATACAAATATTAAAAAAACAAACTTTGCCTCGGTTACGCTACATGCAAGCGTTTAATATTTGTAAGCGCTATGCAACGCTAGTAGTAATACAAGGTGGGGCAAAACAATAAAAATAAAAAATACGTCTATTATGCTACATGCCTAAAATCTATGGCATGTAGTAATACAAATATTAAAGAAACAAACTTCACCTCGGTTATGCTACATGCAAGCGTTTAATATTTGCAAGCGCTATGCAACGCTAGTAGTAATACAAGGTGGGGCAAAACAATAAAAATATAAAATAAAGAAATACGTCTATTATGCTACATGCCTAAAATCTATGGCATGTAGTAATACAAATATTAAAGAAACAAACTTCACCTCGGTTATGCTACATGCAAGCGTTTAATATTTGCAAGCGCTATGCAACGCTAGTAGTAATACAAGGTGGGGCAAAACAATAAAAAAAATATAAAATAAAGAAATACGTCTATTACGCTACATGCCTAAAATCTATGGCATGTAGTAATACAAATATTAAAGAAACAAACTTTGCCTCGGTTACGCTACATGCAAGCGCTTAATATTTGCAAGCGCTATGCAACGCTAGTAGTAATACAAAGTGGGGCAAAACAATAAAAATATAAAATAAAGAAATACGTCTATTACGCTACATGCCTAAAATCTATGGCATGTAGTAATACAAATATTAAAGAAACAAACTTCACCTCGGTTATGCTACATACAAGCGTTTAATATTTGCAAACGCTATGCAACGCTAGTAGTAATACATGGTGGGGCAAAACAATAAAAATATAAAATAAAGAAATACGTCTATTACGCTACATGCCTAAAATCTATGGCATGTAGTAATACAAATATTAAAGAAACAAACTTCACCTCGGTTACGCTACATGCAAGCGCTTAATATTTGTAAGCGCTATGCAACACTAGTAGTAATACAAGGTGGAGCAAAACAAAGGTGAAATTAAATAATGAAACACCTTTACGAGCTCCCACACGCCATTCGTGCAGGTGATTCCCTCGATCGCAAGTTTCATCTCCATTGCCTTCGTGACAAACTCCCTCTGGATGCAACTTTGTAGCTTGTGAATATTGATGACGTCGAGCCACTCCGCGCGGAGCACCTTGTATTGGCATGTCGATAGGTCCAACCCATCAGGTCCAGCCCGTACAAGACCATCGTCATAGAACATTGTCAAGTGTTCCATATCTGTGACTACCTAAAGCTACAACAACCAGATCCGCAGTAAATATTACAACACAAAATCATGACAAGCGGCTTTCAAGTTAGTGATTACACGAATGTAACTATATATGAATAATTCATTAATTACTGATAATTTTATTACCCGTCCAAAAAAAATTACAAGCGAGAATGAGATTATGTAAACAACGACTGAGATGAGCGATGATGAACTGCGAGAGGTTCGTATTTATAGCCGAGTGAAAAGGGAACCTGGTGTGTTCACCCCGCAAATTAAGAACCCCTTGTTGATGCGCATCATTTCGGACGAGGGGGACAGCATGGTAACATTGACAAATGTATAGACCAGGGAGCGGACGAGGGGGGATGACATGATAACTCTGACAAATATGCAGACGAGGGAGCTGGCGAGAGGGGACGGCATAGTGACACTGACAAATGTCCAAACGAGGTATCCAGCGAGGGGGGACGACACAAATGTAATGACATTAGTACGGATAAGAGAGCATGCGAGGGGGGACAACAAGGATAGAGTGACAAATTTACGAAGGACACGACAGGAAAGAAAAGATAGATGCAATTGCATATTGCTAATTTCAAGATTAAATTAACATAAATTAATATGATAAATTCGGAGCACATGAAATTCCTAAAAAATTACACAATTATTATGGTAATGTTAAAAAGTTTTGTATAAATTTTATAATTTTTGGAGCTCATTTACTATATATAACATCTTCTACGAATATCAAAATCGTATAAATTTTTTAGCAATATTCACAGTGGATAAAATTATGAAAAAATTACACAATCAACTGCGCTATGTTAGAAGACTGCACATAAATGTTTATAATTTTTTAAGCTTATTTGCTATATAAAAAATTATATAAATTTTAAGCAAAATTAAAAAAGTAGGTGATTAGACTGGTTAATTAGCCGGCCTAATCACCTATCGTTTGGAGGTGGGATGACAGACCCACCTACCGTCCGCTGGTCAGGCCATTATTTTTATCAATACTATTTTTATATAATTACTTTGCAATTTCGATTATAAACAATACTAAATCTGACTTTTCGTCATACTACCCCACCTGTCGTCTTTACTAATCATTGTACATAGAGCAGCACAGTACTGTACTACCGCCAACCTGTCTCCACCTGTTCGTGTCCGGGCGAAGGCGTTTCCATGCATGCTAATTGTTCTTTGGTTTGCGAATCTCCTGACGTGGATCCTAAAGTGACGGCATCGTGCGTCCATGTGGCCGTGCTACCGTCTCCTAGCTAGCCCGCCCCCACGATCGCGGCTTCCACATATGCACTGGATTTTCCAAACCTGTCGCTGCTCGCCAAAGTCGCCATAGCTAGTGTTTTCGTTACCTGCAATTATTCCCTCCATCGCCATCAATCGCCTCCGCCTGGCGTCACAGAACGGATCGGAGGCGGCCACGGCGACGATAAGTGAACCAAAATCGATTCCGGACGAAAGCTAATACGAAGCAATAAGGAACGAACATAAACGAAATCTCAAAACAGATTATGTATGTAGCTTATAGGTTGATCACTAAGTTGATAGAAGGTATTATTGATTGAAGTCAAATTATGAAAGTAAAATTCTATTAGCTACGATCTACTTCTAAAGCATAGGAAAAGTAGATGTGTTGATGATCGAGTCGCCAATCACGAATAACATGAGAAAACAAGCTAAATTTGTTAGAAGTATTTAACAAGAAAAATATGATAACCTTTATTGTTATAAATTGGTTACAAAGGGTCTACAAAAGGGAAATAACTAGTCATGATCTATAATCTCCCACTACTCGAAAGATGTTAGTTGCCTTGACTTGTTCTAATTCGAGATCAACTGATTGTGTCTCAATTGTCCACTTACCTTCTCTTATCAACCTTTAAATACCATTGAAGGGGCGTCAGTTATTTGTTTGAGGAGACGTCTCATGGAATCATCGCGTTCGATCGGATGGGTGGTTGCTGTTAGAGAAAAATATCCAATGATGACTGACCTTCGGTTGTTGTTAGTGGGCGGTAATCATGAGAACAACTGTATGGTAGTATTTGTCAGAGCGACAAGACCGAAACATCGTGCCTTTTGAAAAGGATAAAGCACATGTCTTATCCATCGCATGTGAGGAGTCTCTTAGAAGTGGGCCCTCAAACCAGTACACGAACACTCCGAGTAGTCTACTGGTCGGATAAAATATACAATAATCCTCTAACCAGGGTACTTAAAAAAATAGCTTTTGGAAATCTTACGACCATAGGAGTCTTAAGGCTTTAATTAAATATTAAATCCATATTTAAGAGATTATTCAATCCTCGCCAGCTAGCCTTGAACTACAAGTGAATTTATAATCTGTATGTTTTCAATTGAATTTCAATTCGAAAAATACTCTTTTTAATGATAAGAGTAAAGAATCAGTTTTCATTCACTTAATGTTGAAAATACTGCTGAGAAAACTGATAGGTTTTCTATCTGTTGGGCTTCAGATCAAATAACTACTATTTTGTAGTTGGAAAGACCCTTTTAAAAATCCTGGTATGGTACCTGTTGGCTTCATGTTTTCTCAAAAAACATTTCATCTTCTTCCGCCCCTTTGCCTTTGTGCCCATTTGACTATAGTCTCAAATCCTTTCAATCCTCATTTAGATTTCCAACCACCCTAGCCAAAATGTCAGATTTAATCACTAGTTGGTTGGTGTTCGAGCTTGGATTGAAGAAGCTGAAGGCTACAGAAGAAGTGGGGATGATCCTCGATAAGGATTTGGTTTTGTGGAGATCTATAGTTAGAGAAAACTTTTCGAGCGGAAGCGACAATGAAATCTTTTGGGCATATGTGGAGCATGGATTTAGGTTGCTGGTGCATGCATTCTTGTTGAGGTCTTGGAGTTTTATGGGATTGAGTTGGTCAATTTGGCCCCTAACTCAATTGCCAATACCATCATTTTTATCCATCTCTGTGTAGCATATTTGGGGATTTCAATGAACTTGGTGCTCCTTACATACTACTATAAGATGATGGGAAGATCCGGGAAAGCGATGACATTACTCGGGAGCTGTTCTCTGTGGCTTCATGATGGGAAGGTGAAAGAATACATTCCTATGTTCTCCAAGTCCTCATGGTCGTCATAGAAGAAATTTTGGTTCTACATAATGCTTAGCAAGGAGGACAACCTCTCCTTCGTTGGTCATATGGCAATTGAGAATATGAGGTGGAAGTCTTCCCCAAAAAGGAGGAAAAAATAGAACGATGGATTGATGCCATCATCTATCTCAGGAACAAAGGACTCACTTCATGACATGTGGTAAGGGATTTTACCATGCGCCAGATTAGTCCCCTGAAGTCGTGCGACCATATAATGCTTTGGTATGAGAGCATGAAGGATTCAACCAAGGACTTCTCAGAAGGTAAGCATCGAGAATTCTGACAAGTCAAATTTTTATTTTTGTTTGGTTGTATTTTTTGACCTTAAGATTTTCCTTCTTTGAGTTTGTAGCTTTATGTCTCTCTGAAGTAAGGGAGAGGATAAAGATAATCTGCGAGGAAGAGCCCAAGCAAAAAAGATGGAGTACCTTTGATCCTAGCAGTCACTGCTGTCAGTGAGAGGATAAAGATAAATAGTCAACCTTTAAATACCATTGAAGGGGCGCCAGTTATCCTTTTGAGGATATGTCGTATGGAATTATTGCGTCTGATCGGAGGTGTGGTTTCTGTCAGAGAGAGATACCCAATAATAATTAATCTTCAGTTGTTATCAGTGAGAGATAATCGTGGGAACAAACACATGACAGTTGTTGTCAAAGATACATAGCCAAAATGTTGTGCCTTTTGGGAAGGATAAAGCACGTATCTTATTCATTGCATGGAAGGAGTCTCTTAGAAGTGGGCCCTCATACCAGTTCATGAACTCTCTGAGCTGTTTGCTGGTTGGGTAAAATGATAGTAATCCTCCGACCAGGTTACTCGAGAAATAGCTTTTGGAAAGCTTACAACCACGGGGATCTTAAGGCTTTAATTAAATGATAAAGCTGTATTTAAGAGATTATTCAATCCTCATCAAGAAGCAAAAAGATAGTAAAGGTTAATGTATGTGTGTTTTTTCGTTAATTAGTACAATGTTTTCATAGCCTGAAACAGCTGACTTAATCTAGGATCATGTTGTAAGTCTCCCTCTTTATGTCGGTTAACCATTTTTTTTGGATAAAGCCCTATCATCTTCAAGTCTTTTCACTTCTAATTTTCTGTTGATGATTTTCTTCTTTATATCTACCTTTTCTTAGTCGGCATTTTCTAGAAGCTTCTTATTTTGGATAATGCTTGATATTGATTTCTGACAAATCCTGACATTTCTATATAATTATGTGAAATAATAAAAAAAATTACTAACTATTTTACCGGTCAAAATCTTACATCACACCATCCAACGTAGATCTTTCTGGGCTATCGCTTGCCAGCCAGGCAGCCCACCCCTTAGATCGTCGTCGACGAGAAAAGAACAACCTCCTTCCTAATTCCACGGATCCTGTCACGTAGTATAATATAATTATCATGATATATACTCGTATGTCTACGCACTTTAATTGCTACTACACCCCCAATCTAGCCTTCTGAACGAAAAAAAAAAGAAAAGATGAGGCACTCTTGTTGCTAGTTGTGACTAGTCCAGACTCCAGAAAACCAGGGGCGAAGCCACGTTGGCTCAACCGAGTGCCTTGGCAACAGGTAAAATCAAAAATCTAAGTTAGTACTAACTCTTGTTACCTCTTGTGCAACACCCTACAACAAATACGTGCACCACCTGCCTCCTCGTTTCTACCGCCTGCCTCCTCGTTTCTGCCGCCTGCCGCTCGTTTCCTTCGCGTGGAAGCTTTACGCCTGGTTCGCCCGCCCGCTCGCAAGCCTTGCCCCGTTGCCCGCTCGTTTCCTGTCTCGGGACTCGGCCGTTGTTCGCCCAAGGCCCAAGTCCCAACCGCCCAAGCCTGAAGGCTGAAGCCCCTGTGTTCGCCCGCTAGGCGAATCGGCGATAGCCCAGGCGGCAGGCGCACTGGCGCAGGCGGGACGAAGAACGCCGCTCGCGCCTCGCGGGAACAACGCCGCCAAGGCGCCAATCCCCTGAACGCCGCTCGCCCGCTCACCGCCATCTGCGGGCTCCGGTAGCTCCGCAGCTATGTCGTCGTCGGCGTCGCTCCTCCGCGCCTCGGCCCTCGGCAGCTCAGCTCGACAGCTCCTTGTCGCAATCAGGTCTTCACTCTTCAGGATTCAAGCTTTAGGGCATGTTTCTCTCTCCCAATTTATTTCAAGTAAATAGGGTAGTAATCGATTCTTCTTTTTACAAATTATATTTCAGGGTTAGCCAGAAGCCAGTTAGGGTTTGCAATTAGGGTTTTGCAAATTGCAAATAAGAAGGGAAAATACAAAGGAAAGAGAAGGAAGGGCTAATAGAGACTTGAAAGTTGAGAACTAAACACAGATACGAAAAATCATGTCAAGTAAGCTTCTGAATGTTTGATTGAATCAAATAATGTTTATTTTCTTCTCTTAGATTTAGTATGTAATTGAGGTTTTGAATGATGTGTACTGGTAGGTAAGTTTATAAAAAAATGGTTGAAAAGAAAAACGTCAGATGGAGATGATGGTACCAATATTGGTAATTCTCATGAATCTCATCAACAAGACACCAATGTTAGTCTTTCAGTGCCAAAAGAAATCAATTGGGAGGAGGAGATCCAATTTGATCCAGGCAAAAGAAAAGAAATACGTGCTTATCATCCTAATCTTAGATAATTGGTAAGAAGAAAGTATTTGGTTAATGGGCCTTGTCAATCTCGCACTATTAGTTTTCCATGGATTCGGATTGGGGAGAGAAATAGAAGGTTTAATCCTGAATGGTTTGATGAACTTGGAAATTGGCTTGAGTATAGTGAGTCCACCGATAGAGTTTATTGTTTTACTTGTTTCTTGTTTAGAGATCCTACTAAGAAGGAGGTTGGATATAAGTCATTTGTTGTAGATGGTTGGAATTGTTGGAACAATAAAGATAGATTAAAGGAGCATGTCGGTGGTGTTGACAGCTCTCACAATGTAGCATTGAAAAAATATGATGTTCTGTTGCAAAGAAAACAACACATTGATGTTGTTTTACAACAACAACTCGAGACTTCTAAGAATGCATATTTTGTTCAACTCAATGGTGCCATTGATACTGCCAGATTGCTACTAAAGCAAGGATTGCCTTTCCGAGGTCATGATGAGTCAAAGACATCCTACAACAAAGGGAACTATAGGGAAGTTTTTAGTTGCTTAGCTGAGCATAATCCAGCTTTAGCCAAGGCATTGACGGTTGATGCTGCAGACAATAGTCTTTTGGTGTCTTCTGATATACAAAAGGATATCATTAAGTGTTTTGCAGATGAGATTTTACATTCTATCCTTGAAGACATTGGGCAAGATATATTTTGCTTGCTAGTTGATGAGTCTAGAGATGTCTCTTGCAAGGAGCAAATGGCCGTAGTGTTCAGATATGTGGATAGTTGTGGGCTTGTGAAGGAGAGCTTTGTTGGGCTTGTTCATGTGAAAGATACGACTTCTTCCAACCTCAAGTCATGTATTGATTCTCTATTTGCTAGATTTAAGTTGAGCTTGAAGCAATTGAGAGGCCAAGGATATGATGGTGCTAGCAATATGCGAGGTGAGTTTAATGGCTTACAATCATTAATCATGAGGGAAAATAGTAGTGCATATTATGTTCATTGCTTTGCTCATCAACTTCAACTAGTGGTTGTAGCTGTTGCTAGAAAGCATACAGGCATTGCAGAATTTTTTAGCAAGATTTCTACCTTGTTGAATGTGGTGGGTGGATCTTCAAAGAGAAGGGACATGATTAGAGACATTAATCTCAAAGAAGTTAGTAAGGCCTTAGGTTATGGGTTACTTAAAACTGGGATAGGATTGAATCAAGAACAATGTCTTCAAAGACCCGGAGATACTCGTTGGAGTTCTCACTATAAATCTCTTAGAAGTTTAGTTAACTTGTTCCAAACAATTATCAAAGTGTTAGAATTTGTGGAAAATGAAGACAAGGATGGAAAGGCAAGGGGTGTTCTTGTGTACTTCCAATCTTTTGAATTTGTCTTCTATTTGCATCTCATGTTGACCATTTTAACTATCACAAATATCTTGTCAATGGCATTGCAACGGAAAGATCAAGATATTGTGAATGCTGTTAATTGTGTGAGATCTACTAGAAGCCATTTGGAACATGTTAGAAGAGATGAGTGGGACAAAGTACTTGGAGAAGTATATATATTTTGTGATGAACATGATATTTCCAAGTTAAAAATGGATGAAGCTTATATTGATCCAGCTAGGCCTAGGAAAAAAACAGGAATTACCAACAAGCATCATTTTCATGTTGATTGTTTTAATGAAGTTCTTGATTGGTTGCTACAAGAGCTTGATAGTCGCTTCAATGAGACTACCTCTCAATTGCTTCTATGTTCAGCTGCATTCAATCCAAGAGATTCATTTCATGATTTCAATATGGATAGTTTGATAAGCCTAACTAAATTATATCCAAGTGACTTTGATTCTGTGGAATTGAGAGAACTTAACACCGAACTTTGCCTTTATATTGCTGATGTGCGACAAGATGATAGATTTGTCAATATACAAACCATTGCTGAGCTTTCCCAAAAAATGGTAGAGACAAGGAAACATCTCACATATCATTTGGTTTATCGACTTTTGAAGCTAGTACTTATATTGCCTGTCGCCACAGCTACAGTTGAGAGGTGCTTTTCAGCCATGAAAATTGTGAAAACATCTTTGCGCAATCGTATGGGCGATCAGTACATGAGTAATAGTCTCATTTGCTATGTGGAGAAACAAAAAATGTTGAAAGTTACCAATGATGTTGTAGTGGATCGTTTCAAGAAAATGGGACATCGCAAATACTAGGAGGTAACGTATTTCTTTCATTTTTTTTATCATTTTCCAATTCTTGAATCCATCTTTTCCTAATAATGTTTACTCATCTAATTAGCACTTTTTTATAGGTCATCATCTCATCAAAGGCTGGGTTTCATTATGTATTTTGGCATGACATATGATATTTTGTTGCTGTTTATTTATATTAATTATTAATACCATAAGATTCTTCATTTTGGTAAGTATTTCTACAACTCTATTATTATTACACTACTTTGCCATTGTATATGTTAGATCATAATTACATATGTATATTGAAATGTGCACTCGGATTCTTCGTGCTTTAGCTTCGCCCCTGCAGAAAACTACATCGACTGTAGCGAGCACATGCACGCACATGACCGCTGCTGCGATCGTACGACATATACACGCATACGCCCGGCCGATACACGTATGTATAATGCAGCGCGTATACTGGCGATACTGCTCGTACCGTTTGGTCCCGCGCGTCGTGCAGGAGACTAGGAATGGACCAGACAGACACCCGAGTGTAGACGGCGATGCTGTGCTCGGGAAACGCGCGCATGCAGGACGAGCACCACCTCTAAGCTGCGCCCGGACAGCGGATATCCGGGCCCAGGAGAGCACCGGCGAAAAGACGAGACGAAGTGAACGAGTTGGCAACGCGACGACGACGACGAGAGCAGTTTGGTGTTTGGTCTCGCAGTGGTACAACGTGGCGCACTTGGTTGGTGGTAGCGTGGTGCGGATAGTTTTGGGCTCGACCGGGCAGTGTGCGCTGTTGCGTGCTACGCTGCACTGGCGCGCGGTCGGCACCAGGCCACGGCCCACGGGTCGAGAGTTCGAGGCCCGGGAGTTTTCAACCTAGGCGGGCGAGGGTATGGTGCGCGATCGCGCCCGTTCGTTCATGGTTAGATGCATGCTCGGAATTCGGTTTGGTTCCCATAGGGCCTTCGTAGAATTTGTTGTCATCTTAATCTGTCGTTATGAGAGCCTGGAAATTCAGAACTCTGGTGGCTTGAAGAAAGCCACTTGCTCTGCCGTTGCGATTTTTTAGTCAGATTTTGTTTCATTTTCATCCCAATCGCTTCGGGTCTGTTTGGATAGCAGATATATTTATGAGGAATTCTTTGAACTACACTCTGAGTTTTTTAATAAAAAAACTTATCCACAGAGGCACAGAGCTCTATGCCAACCCTGCCCAGCACAACATAAATAATACTATACCCGGCTGGGCATGGCCTAACCGGCCCCTCCCCTCCCTCTCTCTTAACTATGCCCGATGCCCACTTCCCTCCCTCTCTTGCCTGCCACTCCCCTCCTTCGTCGGCCGGTTCCCCATCCTCGGTGCCCGGCCACCCCATTGTCCCCGTCAACTACCGCCTCCTCCCCTCCTCCCCACCGCCTCCTCTCACTGACTTCACGCTCCCCTTCGGCAATAGGGCAATGCCTTCGAGGTGGCTGGTGACCGGCAAGCAAGGAGAAGCCTGCGCAATGGTGTTGTCTCTCGGCGAACATGTTAAGCATCATCCACGTGAGCGGGATGAAGTCCTCGTCCACGCCGCTGACAAGTTCGAGCCGCCGCTGACTCTGGGATGATGACTATAATGGAAAGGAAATGTATCTAAAGTTGGAGCTAGTGAGGGAGAGGGAGGAACCTGTGAAGGTGGCTCCGGTGATAGACATGATGATGGCAAATCAGAAACTGACTCATCTGGAGACAAGATAGGTGGAAAAGAAAGAAACGAGGTAAACCCTAAGAAAGTTGAGGATGATGATTAAGTAGAAGAAAGGTCGATCCTCAGCAAAGGTGACACCTCAAGAAAACTACATGCGACGAGCGGAGGGATCATAGCAATGACAATCCTTGTGCTCAAGATTGTACTTAAGAAAAACACGTTCAACAGACTGAGCAATCAATTTGGTATGCTCACAAGGTGCTAAAAGAACATAACAGGTACAACCAAAAATATAAAGATGGTCATACTTGAGAGGAGAACCAAACAAAATCTCACCAGAGGATTAATGAGATAGACAGCTATTCAAATAGCTTCACCCCAGAAATGAGTAGGAACAAAAGAGGAAATCATAAGAGCACAGGCTATCTCAATAATATGACAATGCTTACGATCAACAATACCATTCTAAGCATGAGCACCTAGACATGAAAGCTAAGGAAGAATACCTTTAGAAAAGAAAAACTCATAAAAGGCTGTGGATAGGCACTCCCCTCCCAAGTCAGAACGAAAAACATGAATAGCACTACAAAATTATGAATGAACCATGCGAGCAAAAGCCTGATATATAGAAATCAATTGAGAATGATGCTTCATGAAACAGACCCAAGTATATTAAGAATAATCATCAATAAATATAATATAGTATTTGTGACCACCCTTCGAAATAAAAGGAGAAGGATCCCACACATCATAGTACATTAAATCAAAAGGATGACTACAACAAATAGTGTTGGAAGGTATGGAAGTTGTATCTGTTTGCCTAGCTTGCAACCTTTACAATATGAACCAACATCTACAGTAACATGGTCCAAAACACCCTGCTAAGCTAAAGTGAACAACGAGAACCACATGAATGACCTAAGCGATGATATCACTAGGCAAAAGATGACACTTAAGTGGAAGCAGCGGAAGTGACAGATGATGCAAAAGCTGGAAGGTGTAAGGTGTTAAGAATGTAGAGGGCCATAGATGCTCTACAGTGATGGCCTGTACCAATCACCCTTTTGCTTTGACGATCCTGCACATAACAAGAGATGTTATTAAAAACAATAAAATAATTTATATCAGCTAGCTGACCAACAGACATAAGATTCATGGATAGTTGTGGAGCAAAAGAAATAGCAGGAATAGAAAACTTAGATGTGGAAAGAGAACCCTGATGTGTAATAGAACAAGATGTACCATCAACTATCTAAATAGATAGACTTCGTTCACTGGCTGGCAGGACACAAGCTGAGTAATCAGAGGTCACATGAAAAGAAGCCTCTGAATCAAGTACCCAAGGCTGAACAACACCGAAAACAGACTGGGAGGCAGCTGAAACTAAGGCACTCTTCGCTAAAGGCTCTGACTCAAAGACTATAGCGGTGGAGGGCCTCCTAGTAGATCCACGATGGTGCTACAAAGGAAATCTCTTATGGTACTCAGCCAACATATCAAGGTGAAGGGCAAAGTAGCAATCAGATTTATGTCCAGACTTCTTACAATAGGAACAGACTACATCTGTTGAGAAAGAACCTTGGCACTGAGAGGCAAGAACACTGGTGTGAGTCATTGGTGCAATAGGTATGACAAGAGAGCAAAGACATGTCTCCTTAGCAATTAGACGAGCAAGTGCATTATCCAAGGTAAGAAGAGTTGGGTAGCCAAGTAACTGAGTGCAACTATACTCAAACTCTTTCCTAAGGCCCATCACAAACTGAAACATAAAGATCTGATGCTCATGTTTTTCTTTAGCCATACAAGACTCACATTCAGAGTGACTCTTTGAAGTCATAGAGACAAGTTGACTGTTAATGTGAGTGAAGACTCTATAGTACTCCTATATGGACATATCCTGCTGCTGAATATTGTGCAAACATTGCAGCAAGGAGGAACAAAGTGCTCCATGAGGCTGAAGATATCGCTGCTTAAGATATTTCTATATCTCTTTGGTGGAGTGATGATGCTCATGGCTCATCCAAAGTGAAGGAACAACACTCAGAACTAGAGCTCACATCGCCTTAGCATCATCTCTTTTTCAAGCCTTCTTGGTGGCATCATCAGCCTTTGAATTGGGAGGGTCATCATTTAGGTGATCCTCAAGACCGGCTACCCTTATAACTGTCATGGCCAAGAAGGCCGACTCCCTATAGTTGGAACCATCTAGCTTGATGTCAATAACCAAGAGGGAGCCATCCTTTGCCATGGTAGTAAAGAACAACAGAGGAACTAAGCCACCACAGCAAGGGATAGCAGAAGGAACAGCAGAGAGGACGATCCTCTGTTTGGCGAAGATGAAGTAGAGGCCGGTGATAGGTTAACATGTCGCTTCTATTTTTAAATTTAAGTCAACTACAGTAAAAAAAATCATAAGCCATCGCC
This sequence comes from Melocanna baccifera, assembly GCA_036346265.1. Lineage (NCBI taxonomy): Eukaryota > Viridiplantae > Streptophyta > Magnoliopsida > Poales > Poaceae > Melocanna > Melocanna baccifera. The sequence goes on along the minus strand of CM070683.1, from coordinate 6,091,424 downwards.
ATTCCGAATGATACCTTATATCAGAGGTTGCAGGATGGTCACTGTTCACATGGGTAGGGATTTCTTGCAGCTGGGGTGTTGAAAATAAATGGCGGGGGGGCACTACGGATCAGGCCATTGAATGCATCTTAGTTCTGAAGCCGTAAAGAATTTGGGCATTGCTTTACCAATAGTGAGATGAGATCATAGAGTGGAGGACTACCAAAGGAGCACGGAAGTTGGGTGGAGTGTAACACCCCGGCCCTCCACATGGCCTAAGATGCTATCACCACACTGTTACTATCGCACATAGGCGCGCGCCATAAACAGAGTTAACGCCCGAGAACTGTACTAACAGGAGAAGTCGTTCTCTTGAAACATACTGTAACTAAAAAATTTGCAGAAACTTCTTAATATAGGATTAATCATAACGCTCAGTATATGACTAAGCAGTTATCCCATATGTGCGGTGCAAAAGGAACTACTTCTATTTCATGCATGCCGTCATTCCGGGTCACCCTAAAAAAATAAAGTAAGGGTGAGTCTGAAGACTCAGCAAGCACACAATAAAGCAATACATCAATCCATAACTGTAAACTGTAATCCAATTCTACGGTTGTAAACTGTAAACCACATCTACTGTGAATTGTAAAGTCAATCGATTGTAAGCTGTAAATCAAGCCTACTATGGACTGTAAAGTCAATCTATTGTAAATTGTAAATCACGTCTACTGTGAACTGTTAAGCCAATCTACTGTAAACTGTAGGGCACATCTACTGTGAACTGTAAATCAATTCTGTGACTCTGATCTGTAAATCATATCTACTGCAACTGTAAACTGTAAATAAAACCTACTGTAAACTGTAAATCAATTCAGTGATTGTATTATGTAATTCACGTCTACTGTAGTCTGTAAAGCCAATCTCATCATCAAATCGAGGTTACATCTATCGTGAATCAGAAACCTATTCAATGTAAATCAGTAAATCGTAAGTCAAACCTCAGAATCAGACATCGTCAGATCACTCTTTATGCGAGGCAATAAAATGCAATACATCTCAGAATCGTAAATCAAATCAAATCTCAGAATCAGTATCATTATCTATATCTCTTTTCGTGCAATGCAATGAAATACAATGCACCTGTAACTATAGCTTATATCGGTATAGCGGAGGGTACACCCGTCGATGTCACCCTCTCCCTCTATCCCATGGAGGTGCCTACCTCTGTAGGACTTATTCAATAGCACTCCAGACTAGTTATAAAACTTTCTCACTGACCTGGCTCTTATGCACTTTACATGATGAATGCTCTTCAAATGAGGATATTTACTCCTAAACAGTACTCCTCAAGATGATTAACACATAATCATATATCTCATCTGTCAAATACTATAGATCATGGCATGGACACATATAGCAATCATTCAACATAATTTATTATTTTATCATACACTTGTCTGTTAACCTAGTGAACGGTGCGTGAACTGCACCAGACTCGAACCGCTACCTGTGCAACATTAACCATTTCAATACATCACTAACGCTGTACATACACATACGAGCAGATAACGTCGCTATTATGCATAAACCCAGTATCGCCGACATCCCTCTCACCGGACACCGTCCCGTTGTCCCGGTTTTAATCGGTATACTAATTTATGCGAAAATCAGTAATTAAACAGAAAAGGGGTTTCGAATCATTACCCTAACCCGATGACTGGATCAGGTAACGATCTGTCGCTTTTCGGCCGGATCTGATAAATCTGGCACTAGATCAGGCTCCCCTTTTTCCCTCTCTTTCTTTTCTTTCTCTTTTTTGCTTTCCTCTTTCTTCTTTTTTCCACGCCCGGCCGCCTCTTTTCTTTTCCTTCTCCTTTTTCTTTCCACGTCACCAGCCTCTTTTCTTCTCTTTTCTTCACCCGGCTCCCCCCTCCTCTCTTTTTCCCTTCTCTTCCTCCCCTTCCTCACTCACCACTGGTGCCTTCCTCCCTTCTCCACCCGGGTGGCCACCTCCCCTTCTTCAACCACCCGACTTCCCCCTCTTCCCCCGGCTAGCCGGCCCTCCTCTACCCCCATGGAGCGGCGGCGGTAGCAGAGGCGAGGCGCGGCGAGGGAGAAACGGCGGGAGGCGACACGGCGCATGTGAGCGGAGGCGACGCTCGGTCGAGCAGCGGAGAGGCACGACAGCAAGGCGGCAAGGGGCGGAGATGGCGAGGTGCGGCACCGACGGATGGTCGATGACGGCGGCGTGCGCACGGAGAAGAGGGCGGCAACTGGGTGAGCTCGGGCTAGGGGCTGCAGCAAAGAGCACACAGGGGAGGAAAGCAAATTGGCTTTTGCTTCTCCCTCGGCTCTCTCTCTTTTATACAGCAAGGGGTGGACCGGGCTGGGCTGGATCTAGCCAAGGTATGACAAGGAGAGAGAAGAAATAGTAGGACACAAGGGCTGTCGCAGAATAGCAATGCAAAAATGACACAAGATTTACATGCTCAGCAGGGGCACAGATTAATGAGGTAAAAAAGAAACAATTTGGTACTACACTCTTGAAGCTTAAGAGAAAGAGAGCAGGGGCGATGCAACAAGAGCAAAGCACTTACATACTGCAAAAAGAAATCAGAGATAGGGACAAGAATTCTAGATAACTGAATAACGATGAAGAAAAGAAAGAGGCTACTTGCCACTACATTTTATCCTCGCATCTACTAATGACTGTCCTTGAATAGTCATATTGCAAAGCGTCCTTTTACCTTACCCAAGACTTTGCTTTATTTCACATTTCAAGTGGTACCTATTGATCACTCATACATTGTACATGGTAACAATATCTTAAACATAAGGGCATCCATAATGTATAAAAAAGGGGGTCTTAAGCCACCTTAAGGTCGACCTTATACATTATAGGGTTGGCCTTAAAGCAGGTTATAAGTAAAAAAGGTTTAAAACCAGTTCTCAAGCTAAAGACCTAGCCATAAGCATTAAAACATAATTTTTATTGAATCATATGTTCTCTCTCCCCCCACCGTAAGCTAAAAGCCAGTTTTTTTTATTAGAATATGTGTCTCATCTTAGTACCCACAAAGACCCTATACATTGTAACAGATTACATCAAACTATATCACTATACCTTAAGATCAACCTAGATCTTACACATTGGAAATGCCCTAACCAAAGGACTGGTGTAATGATCGTTGCAGCGGGCAACTGGGAATTAAAAGAGATTTCAGGTCAAGCTGGAAACTTGCTACAGCAGTATGCACGGCAAGAAGTCACTAGCCGTGATTCTCGCTATGAGTTCTCTGTTCGAGATGCAACACATAGCGGATTTTATTAATATAAGAGCAACAGATTTTGTGGTCTATTACATGCATGCACACTGAGCCACTGAAGCCTGGAAAAGAAAAAAGAACCTAGGAGGCCCAAAATTTACTGGACGCATGAACCCAACACCTCATCTTGACAATGGATTCTACTTCTTCCAGTATGATATTTCTAATCTTGCCATCAAAATAAGATGGAGAAAAGGTTTTCCCCCCATTTTCCCCTGTTCAAATGAAACTGGTCTCCAAATAGAAGAAAAGACATTGGCACAACCTCATTAGCGCCCCATGTTAATAAAGAAAATGGTCAATCATGTGAAAAATCACGTCAGCCCCATCAGAATTGAAGAAATAGGTCTTAACCTGCAACACAAAAGAGAGAAGAATTATTCAGTTTTCAGACTCTGAATATTTTGTAAGAATTGACTCCGTTTTCAGAGGGTAACTATTTTGTAAGATGTGTTGTTGGTAGCTTTCTGTTCTTTTCCTTTTTTGAAAGAAGCAAGAAGGAATAAAGCTAACAAGCCGTGCAACGTGCGCTAAACCTCATTTTCTGAGTTCTCGGGTAACGCATAGGTACCAAGCTAATCCTGAACAGGCACCAACTGGTGGCCCTGCTATTATCGATAGTCAGCATTGCATCTGTATTGGCCCGTGACAACCTACCAACTTAAACGGGATCCTTTCTCTCTTGTGTCGATGGAAGTGTGGAATCATGCCCCACATGATAAACTGCTGATATCACCTGGGAGGCCTCTGTAGCATTCGGGAAATTAGCAGTACAAGCATGGCCAATCTAGCATTTACTCGTACAAGAATGCTCATTTCTAGACTATTGCCACCATACACGAAATTCTTGATGCTAAATATTTCTAAGATAAATGATAATGCTTAAACAAAACTAATTCAGCTAAGCTTTTTCAGTAGACAGGTGCTAATTAAACTTCAAAGGTAGCCTTTTAAAAGGGGAAGTTTTTTGCCTCTCTGCAAAGTAATCCAAGTGTAGAAAGTATTATCCAACAGATAGAAACAGACAGGAAATAAGGAACAGAAGGCCAAGGAGTTAATAAAATTACCTGAATGGTGCTATGAGCAAAAATCCTTTGTCTACTTTTCTTGAAGCTAACATCTACCCTTTCCCATGGAATTCTATTCAGACCTTTGAGCATCACTTCTGAAGTTAAAGACAGGAAGAAAATTCAGTTAAGAAGATGATCATCTTAATCATCATATAATGCAGATATAATGCAGCACACACAACATAACAACATAACTTCAATTCCAATGAAACAACATACCAGCCTTAAAACATGGTCATTAAAAAAGTAAAATTTATGGTTTCTGCTGGTTTATCAAGAAAGTCCTTTACAATAAACAGTACATTATTGTGAAATGTCTGCAGCTACAATCACTCAATTTATGTTCTTGTTCTGTCAGACTAAAAAAATGTGGAGATGTTATTAAAGAACCACTTGAAAGAAGGATGCCTCTTTTTTAATTCATGGTTCAGCACATAAAGAGCTACGAATGAACATGCAATAACTTAATTACAGTAAAAAAAATATAAGAGAATACCATATTGTACCTTCCATTTCACTTGTAGTTTTTGCCTGATAAATCAAGGCATCTGAAAAATCTACATCTTGAGCTTTTGGTTTTTCCACATATACAACATGTGGATATCTACCATCATTTATAAAATTTTGGTGCTGATGCAGGGAGACTTTCAAACATAAGAACCCTGTTACAAACCCAATATGAGCTAATAAGAAATACATTATTACCTTGGGAAGTTCATGTTGACGGCGTATTGAAGATGTCCTCCAGCCAACAATGACTGAACTTTCAGTCAAGGCCATTATATTCAGTGGTTTTAACTAGTCAATAGATAACCAATAGATTTATATGGATCTACTAAGTAGAAGCATTTACAGAAGAAGGATACAATCGCTACAAACATTTGAGTAAAGAACACGACGCTTGAAAGAACACAGAGCTGATCTGCATATAGAAACAAATATAAGATATGCTGAAATAATCAACATTGAAAACTTCGTGCTTTTTTAGACAAGAACTATTTTTATGGTTGTTCATCTAAAAATCATTTATATGGCATACATGAAATGGAGATCACTGTAATCAGTAACCATCTGAAGTAGTAGTGGTGGTTTCTCATCTTCAATATCCTTTAGGAAAAGATGTTTTCCACTTCTCCCAGCAATCCAAGACAAACGATATGCCATTTTTTCCCATTTATAGGAACCACGGAGAATGGGTATCTGCATGTGACAATCAACAATGGAGTCAATGACACCTGTTCATCCAGCCATTCATTGCCAGTTTGCCACATGGCCACGCCAGATGTAGCCACTAGAGCCAGTGATCCACTACATGGTAACGATGGATGTTAGTATGACTATGAACTAGATAGTTACACATATTTAATACAATGGAATAAGAATAAGTAACACTACATGGTACAGTAGTAACCATAGGAGAAAAACGGAAATGAAAACATCTTTAATTAGAGTACCTACATGCACAGAATTTATCATCAACAGATTTGGCATCAAACTAATTACCTTGATCGAATTAATTCACTTCATAAATGGTTCTTAATGTAAAGAATCGATTAATTTTAACTTAAGATATCCTGTGATGCAAGTTGGAATGACACCACGGTAGGTGGAGATCTGACAGACACAAAATATCAATGGTAAAATCTATGGTGGTGCAAAATTTTGAACATAACCTGTTTGTGTGATCTTGTACCAAGGTGTGGTGTTGCAAAAGTTATGAAGTTTATAGGCTCCAAACCAGCAATTTTGCCTCGGTCAGTAGGTTGGTTGCTAGAAACATCAGTGACATGCTTCTCACACTCTTCATGAGAATCTGACTGTGTAGCAGCCTCATATAGTAATGCGATGGCATATCTTGCAATCAGTCCACCCAATGAATGTGCAACAAAGGAGATCTTCCGAAGCTCTGGTCTACACTCAACAACTGAAATCACCTTAATACATAAAACAGAGGTTAATTCAAAGCAACATGTGGGAGACAATAATAGGGGCTAATGATCATGCCAAATAAAGCTGTTTATTATAAAAGAAAAGACGGGAAAAATATAAATCTATGTAGATTATAGATCGTCCAGGCTAGCTTAGCTTCCTATCATAATAATTTGTTCGATGTTAATTCATCAATACTCACCTCCTCTGCTAATCTCCTTCCCATCACATCAACTCCATCAAAAGTTCGAGCTGCTGAGTTGCATCCACTGCCTGTGCCACCCAATCAAAATTCTCATTTACCAACGTGAAGCAGTATGGAACTACGGATTCTTTTCCCCAAAAGGATATGGACATTAACAAAACTGTGAAGTACCTACTTCTCAATTTTACACATCTGAACTAGTAGTGCATGCCCCAACCAAAAGAGTACTAGTTTTGATGTTAAACAAACCATAGGTCATAAAGAGTTTAAAACTTTAAGTGATGCTGTTAAACTTACAGTGAACAACCACATCCTCAGGGTGTTTTTTGATGAAATGTTTTGCTGCGTAACGCCAATTTTCTGCACTGCATGGTAGAAAGGTCAAACATGTGAAAAAGTTGGAAATGGATGTCTCAATACAACACGTTCTAGAAACTGCATGTTAAAGTTAGCTTACATGCCCTAAGGTAAAATGGAGGATTTTGCACATTATTACATGTCTTGAACACTTACACACCTTCTGTTTGTATGTTAGAATATACATGATACAAGTATCACTGTTACTAAACTAAATACTACTGCACTTTGGAACCTAGCTAGAAGGTAAGAACCAAAAGACAAATTTTGCAATTTACATGTGTATTCGTGCTAGTTGCCGACATTGCACATGGACACCATGAAGGCATGAACCAAGAAGTCTCTGAATATCCCCAAGGAACATGTGCCAAGATTACAGCTGCTTGCCCCCACATTATCATGTGGTTATATATATGATGTCCATGTTACTGAACAGTAACTCCTCATGTCCTCGCAGATCTAGGCCTATTGCCAACCAGTCCATGAGGACTGTGACACAAGCAATGACACAAGCATTGTCGTAACAGTTATAAGAAGATTTCTCATATCACAGGGCACTATTTGAAGCAAAAAAATATCTAGGTTTCTTGATTTTTTTGTGGATGCAGATGTTTACATTTGCTAGAACTGAAGCTTTGACAAGATTCAGAGCATGTTCTGTAATGTGAAAGTGTGACAAACGCCACTGATGATCAAGCCTTACAAAACCTGTACGTCAACATTTCCAAAGGAACTAACTACTGAATGCTAGACCCTAAAACACTTCCAAAACAAAACTAACCAACATTTCCTAGGCATCCTTTTGGAATTCACTACACCGACGACCTTATATAGTTATATACAGTAGCTTAGGAGTAAAGCATGAGAAATACTGGCAATTTATGCTCCCTATTTCGATGCAATAACAGTTCTATTTCATTTTCGTCAATTAATACAGATATGTACTGGTAAAGAACTAGACTGACATCACTTGAAAAGCATAAATTTTGTCATCATACGTTCATTAGCTAGCAGCGCGTTCTGACTGATCGATAGCTTCAAAACGATCCTAACATCCTCAACAAAGAAGTTAGTTTTGTCGAATAGTTAAAAGCTAGTAAAAGAGTTCATCGGCTGTGTGTGAGTAGTTTGAGGTTCATGTGAGACATGTGACTGCCCTGTTCGTTAAAGCGAAAGAAAGAAAGAAATAAAGAAAGAGGAGGCGGCAGAATGGTCACCTGCCGACGATTCCATTGACCGTAACGACCAGATGCGTCGGCGTCCGCCTACTCCTCCCCTCGCCGGCGCCGGAGCCCGACGGGCCCTCGTCGGCGGCGGACACCGTGAAGCACCCGGGCCGCGGGAGGCACGCCGCCCTAAGCCACCGCCGCCCCCTCCTCTCCCCGGCCTCTCCCCTCGCCATTCCTATCTTTTCTCTGACTTGGCAGCGGGTGTTGGGGCTGGGAATTTTATAGGTTGTTGGATTTGAGAAGCCGCCCAAATTTTCTGTCGGTGACGCGGGCGCGACGTGGTTGCTGACGAGGTGAGGCGTAGCGCGAGGATGCAACCGCTCTCCTTTCCTCTCCTCTCCTCTACGCAGGAAGCAGTGGCTCATTGTTTGCTGATGGGTTTCGCTTCTGTTTGTTTGCGGCGGAGTGAAAAAAAATTTTTTTGTTACGTAGCATTGAAAATTTACTACTTTTAAAAAATACCATCGAAAGAACTGAACTTCAAAAATTACCATCGAAAGGTTCACCTCGCTCCAAGATTTAGCACTCTGTTAGTTTTTCATATTGATGGTGTTAACTGAGATAAAAATACCCTTGCCTGTTTGTTCCCGTGTTGACTTTAGCTAAGCAGAAGAGCAGGAGAGCAGGAGAAACAAACCCTAGCTAATCGGCTCTTCTGCCTCTCCTGCTCTGCCCCCGCGTTGCGAATCTCTTGTCTTACGATGCTCATCCCATCCTACTCATTCCTCGTCTCAAAGAAAACACACACACGCACACAACCCATCCGACTCACTGCAGAAGAAGAACATCCAAACCAAGATGCTGCAGAAAACAAACTGCTGGTGCTATTATAAATTGGAGTAGGTTTATTTCATTATTCGTTTTCAAGCTTACAATGCAGCACTCATGATTTGCTTTCTGTGACGAGAAAAATAAGCTCCCCGGAGATGCATGCCTTTTTCTGGTTTTTTATGTTTGATTTGCTTACAGGTAAGGATATTTTTGTCTCAATTAACACCGTCAACATGAAAAACTAACAGAGTGCTAAATTCCGGAGCGAGGTGAACCTTTCGGTGGTAATTTCTGAAGCCCGATTCTTTCAATAGTATTTTTTAAAAACAGTGAATATTCAGTGCTACAGAACAAATTTTTCGGAAAAAAAAAGGGCGATTAGCGAGCCGATCGTCACTCGGCAGCGAACCCGGCTAACTTGACCCCCTTTTTTTTTGCCGTTCTAGTGCTTTCCGTCACAACCGAGCACGGATGAGTCGTCGTCACATCGCGAGTTGCAACGGAATCACGGAGATGGACATAGTGCCATCCGCAACATTCTCGGATGCCTTTTCCACTTGCATATTGTAATGCCGTAGGGTGGGATTGGTCGGCGGAATGGCGAGGATTTACATGAATCCTTGGCTAATTCTACGAGATTATATTGTTTGGTAAAATAATAAGTAATCTAAACTAGAAATACAAGATTATATTCGAATCAGACTACCATCAATTTCAAGAATCTGTTTTCGCAGAAAAGAGTGCCTATCTTATATCACCAAGAAAAAAGAATCTGTGCTATCACGTTTTTATCATTTGCTTTAATTTATTGTAGTCAAATTTTGAACTTTTAAAATCCAAATTAAAAAACATTATCCCATAATATGAATTTTGAAACCAAAATATCAAAATTTGAATCCTGGATTTTGGAATCTTAAATTCAGATAATTTAAATTTCAAAATACAAATTTTCAAGTTTGGATTTTGAAATTCCATTTTCTGAAATATTGAATCTTAAAATTTGAAATCAAGAATTCTAGATTTCAAAAATTCAAACCCCAATAATTAACTTTTATAAATTCGAATTTTGGAAGTTTCAATTTGTGATTTTCATACTTTCAAAAATCCAAATTTTGAACTTTTGAATAGTAGGAATTAAAATTTTAAATGTTGTATTTTTAAATTATGAGAATTTAAATTGTAAAATTTATATTTTAGTTTAAAATTTGAAATTTATAAATGTTAACCTTCAATGTTTGAAATTTCAAATCCTGTAATTGAAATTTGTGGACTTGTTGTTTCAAGTTATGACATATTTGAACTATTGTAAAAAAACGATTTTATAGTTTTCTTGTAATCTTAAACTACTGATAATGTGTTTACCGGTAATCAGATCGAGAAGAATATTAGATTACAGGGGACATGAAATTACGCATACCAAATGCACAAAGTGTTAATTAACTTCATGCGCCAAAAATCTGTATATCAAACTATGAAAGTGATGTTTAAAAGAAGATACAATATCCGTATTAAGGGGTCTAGATCATGACGGTAGTGGTTAATTGCATACAGATATTAGAGGGGTTACAATTATATAAAGAATATAACTACGTTTTTAGTCCTAGGTGTTAAGAGTGTATAACAAATAGCTGCGGTAATATCTAACCATGTAGTTGCACAGACAGCTCAGCTAGTTGTAGCACATGCTACGCGGTGCATCTTGCGGTATCGTTGCACGAAGAAAAATAAGAAGAGTTCTAGATGGCTATTCCATTCCTCACCTTCTCAAATAGTACTCGTTGTCATAGTGGATTAGCACCGTTGGACTGCCCATTTCGATTTTTCTGAAACGGCTTTCCCATATTCGCGTTTGGCAACTAGTTGGTAAACTACATCAAGGATTGACAGTCCTGGTCTCTTGGAGCACGGCAAGAAGGCACGGCAGTCAGAAACTAACAGTGCTCGTGCAATCCTCGTTCCAAATCTAGAAGGGGGGTGTGTTCCGAAACGGAATGCAATTTTCTACCGGATCGACTAATTAATTAGGTATTTCTTTCTTCTCTAGAATCAGTTATCTAGAATCAGCCGGCAATTTCGACCTCTTGCAGCTCCATTGATGACGTCTAGACCATGATGACCGTTTCCTGAAGAAACTTGACGGATGCATTGAAATAACCCTCATTTGTTAATTAGCTCTTAAGCGTGATTAGTAGTAATCGCGTGGATTAAGTAGTGATGGTTTAGTTAAGCCTAGCTGTTAGTTAAATCGGCAATAGGATAAATTATCTCGTAAGAATACCCACATAAGCACACACAAGCACAAGAGATTTAAATTCTGAATCATCTCATGTTTTATTGAAATGTTGCATTTACATTAATTTGAAACGTATTACATACAAAGACCATTTCATACATTCATGCATACACTAGGAAGTTCACACACACGCACGCTATTACAATTATCCTGAGATTACACGTTAGTATACACTTTTGCCTTGCATCCGTAATTGCCGTCGAGCCACACCGTTGTTCAATTGATAGCAGCCAATAGATTAAATACCAAAAAAGACCGAACAAAAGAATAGAAATCACAAAAGCCCGTGAAGAAAAGAAAGAAGTACCGTCAGAGCCCTCGAGGTTATCTCGGGCGGGGCATTCCGTTCACGGAGATACCTGACCGTCCGGGGGCCAGTCGGCACCTCTCACAAACATAGGGTTCATCATCCGGATTTAAACAAACCTGTTTTACAGCACATGTACTGTAGCACAAACAGCCCCAACAGGTGTCAAAAGCCAAGTAAGGAAACCAACCAGCCAAGCAACTGCCCCAGCAACCATCGGCCAACATGCCTCCCAGGTGAAATATCTAGCACAGGAGGGAGCAACAGAGACCAAAGCCAGCACACGTCCGCAAGCCAGTGAACCAGCCCGGACCCCCCACCGCAAAGCCAACGGCCCGGCAAAGACGGCGGCCGATCCGGCTTTCCCAGATTTGCTCGCGTAAGCACAGTGGCTGGAGCAGCAAACCATGGGCAGCAAACCTTGGGCAAGCAAATACCAGAGCAACTGTAACCTCATAGACAAAGCCATCCCAGAGCAGCCAGAGTGTAGTTACGAGCCATAGAAAGTAAGCACACACACAGCCACTGAAAAGGGAGAGACAAGGGGAAGCTCACCTCTTCCCCATTTGCCACCACAAGCAGCCCCACCAATCCCCCACCAAGGTAGCCCCAAGCATCAGTCAACCAAGAGCAAGCGGGGAGCTGGACAAGGAGGGGACCGCAAGCGAGGAGGCCATCGCTGGGACCGTAGACATCCAAACAACCAAGAAAGCGACCTCCAGCAGCATCATCACCACACTCCAACCACCAACCCTTCCAACCGCAAAGGTAAACCACACACACCCAAACATTTTAGGATCTGCGCATTATATTATCCCTCACCACGTTGTAGATTACGGCCAATAGGAGCTCAGCCTCCCCAACCATCACAGCACAAACACAAGGCACATTTATATATATCGTTTTCAACCAGCAGTGGAGAGGGATAGAAAATAGGGGCTTACCTTAGGAGCGGTCGGCAGCGGCATCCTAACCACGGCGAAGCATGCGCCCCCGAGGGCCGCGACGCACCCCCCCGGCATGCGCGCAGCTCCGGGTCCCGCCATGCCACACCACGGCCGCATGCCTCCATGCCAACCTTTTTCTCTCAGGCAAACAAACCTATTTATGCAAAATAAACACGCATTAGTACAACACCATCCACTAGGATCCCAAAAGATTCATGAGGGAGGTAGAGATCGGGCCCAATCGGGCCAGATCCAGGCCGAAGGCCATGGATCCGGCGACCGGGTGGTCGATGCGGCGTAGCGGGCTGAGAGGAGGCGGCGCGGACCGGCGAACCAGAGTAGAGAGAGTAGCGGAAGAGGGAGAGCGGCGCAGCGGAGTAGAGGCGAGGCGAGGCGCGAGGAGCGAGAGGAGGTAACGTCGGCGTAGTAGAGGAGTGAGCGCGAAGGGAGTAGAGAGAGGGCGCGCGCGAGGGGAAGAGAGAGAGAGCGCGCGCGCGCGGGGAAAGAAGAGAGGGAGGAGGCGGTGCGGCGCGTGTGTAGGAGGGGAGCAGAGGCGGCGGTGAGGCAACCGAGCGAAAGAAGGGGGAGGGAGCGGATACTCAGAGGCGGCGGCGCTTTGTAGGAGCGAGGAAAGGGTAGGCCGGCGCAAGAATAGAAGTGGGCCGGCCGGTTGGGATATGCACATATATATCTAAACATATTTACACATCCATGTATATATATGTATGCATATATATACATATACATATATATGTGCTGATGCACATAGAGATATATAGCTGAATAAAAACAAAGTTTTATAAATAGGTAAGTTGATAAGAGTAAAGGTTGTAGAAAAAAATAATGTTAGAATTAAATAATTATTCGTAGTACCACATTTAGACCTTCTCGCAGCATAATAGAAATAGATGTGGATTTTAGTAACGCATCCAAGGTCGTAGTGTAATTTGTTATTGCATAAGTATATTAGTATTATTTATCAACCGCTTTTAATTAGCGTTAGTTAAACCATTCGTTAGTAGATAATTTAAGTATGGTTTTAACCCATTTTGTAAAAACCCGCAAACCACCGATCCCAAAGCCTGGAAGCCTCGCATCGATATTAGCATATTTTTATTAAGCTAGTATCTTCCGCCGAAACCAATAGTTTAAGGAGGCGCATTATTATTGCAGAAGGCGTCCCATTCTCGCAAAGGCAAGAATACCTGGGTAGAGCAGAGGCTCAGGACTTGTTGGGCAACTCAGGCAAGCATTCCCTTGCTTAATCCCGAGTATTTTAATATCTCAGTATTTTGATAATATTCTATTATCACCCCTGCATTTAAATGAAAAGTCTTAAACCGAGACGGTTGAAAATGATAGAACGGCGACTGACGGAGCAGTCGACCGTATAGAATATTATAAAGGTGGGCAGAGGTTGCCTTGGCAGGATCAGAAGGACAGGATGGGGACCTCTGCATAAGTTATAACATAAGTAACCACCAGCTTCATCTGTATGAGTGGACCGTATTTTATCGTATCAGCCGACATTTCGTCTACGGGCGGACAAGACTAGTAGTGCTATTAAAGTTATTATATCCTCCACACGGGTAAGTATTTTATTTAGGGGAGAACCCAGAGCCGGTAGGAACCGGAGTGGGGATCCACACCGCATGGTCCCGCATCGCGAGTAGGCGGAAGTGGGGATGCGGATCGCAAGAACCCGAGCGTGGGGTACGCGAAGGCGATATATTACGCAGTGGGGTGATGGGCGCTGGTCAGAAACCGCCCCAGCCAACGACTATGTCTCTTTTGGGTTGAGTTTGGTCGAGGGTGATTCCCGTCGGACTGCCAACTGAGAATAGTCGGGTGGAGATATAATATACTGAGATAGTTACAAAAGTTTCGTTTACTGATCTGGGCACCGCATCTTAGGAAATGCGGAAATCCCTGTGCAGTAAGATCAGAATGATGTTGGGTAAAGTGATACAGGCTTGCGCAACGCTTTTCAAATCATGGATTCATGCCCATCTCCAGGAAAGGAGATTACGGGAACCCAGGGAGGTTCTTCGCTATTCATACAAATGTTCAGTAGATTTTAAAAAGTAATAAAAATCGAATCTTTGCAACCACAAATCTTATTTTCTCATATAAGCATAAATTGACTCAGGGGTACAAGATTAAAGAAAAGAGAAAGAATGAAAGAGAAAGAAAAGATAAAGGCTTTTGATGCATATTTGTTATATAAGCTTGCTGAGTACTCTGTACTCATCCTTGTATTATTTCTTTTGTTAGAGGATAGCCCATACAACTGAGAGGAGATGAGGCCAGACAGGAGGAGCCCTACTCCCCTGGAGAGGGCATTGGCTTTGAGGCGGAGCCGTATAGGGGCTACACCTCGCTGGACGACTGGGAGGACTAGGGTTGTAGGAGCAGTCCAGGATCCACGCCTTCGGTACTGGCACCACTAGCATACCGTACTTTTGGGACATTCTCATCTTGTATCATCAGTTTGCTACCAGACTTCTGTATTAGAGTTGTAGTAGTTGGACTTATCTGGCTGTATGATATTTAGCCCTGCGTGGCAATATGATTGTATGGATTGTATTAGCTCTAATTGTTGTTCTGCTGTATTAACTCTGATGGGCTTATTATTCGTTAGAGCGGTGTTATATCGGCTAAAACGAATAATAATCCGTTGACTAGCGTAATTACCCCGTGGTAATTATGCGGGTCGTTTCATGCATCCACGTAGCAATTAATCTAGAGCGTTCTTTGAGAAGACTCGAGGCACATGCATGCTCGAAGCTGACAGTGTAACACCTGAATCTTCACAGCGTCTAGAATACTATCCCTACACTCTGTTTGTCTTAGATTAATGCTGTTAAAAGACTTAACAGCATCTCCTTCATTCTTAAGACTATCAACAAGGGACAATAAACAAAATAAACATAGGTTAATTATGATAAAACCAACTACTACATATTACAAATAACCCTAACGTAAATAGACTATGGGATCCATAACAATGAAAACCCACCACCGCCGCCTACAAGTATATTACACCAATAGCGAGCCAAAAAAGGCTAAACAAGAAATTAAACAAAAACGTTCCGTGCTTGACTAAGTGGTTATTGCATATGTGCAGTGCAAAAGGACTACTCCCATTCCATGTATACCATCAATCCAGATCACCCTAAAAAACACCAAAGCAAGGGGTGAGTCCGAAGACTCAACAAATACAAAGTAAAACAGTAACAACAGATGTGCATATCATTTTATATCCAACACAGATGCTTTCATTCATTTTTACACAACCTTTCTCATTTTTCATCAACCCTTATTTACGCCTTTGCTACCTTTCTCTGTCGCCATACAAATGCGTATGCTCATGCACATATCTTTCCTTTCTTTAGCTTATACCGGCATAGCGGAGTGAGCACCCGTCGATGCTCACTCAAACCCACCCTCTTTCATGCAGGGACCTCAAGCCCGTCCTCTTCCATACGGAGATCTCAACCTCCATTTTCGTGGAGTGCCTACCAAAAAGGTCTTTCTCCACTCCCGTAGAGGGTCCACACAGAGTAGGCCATAGACGCTACAGAGGTCATCTATTTTCATGACATGAATGCATGCAGTGCAGCTTCTCCATTTAAACAGATCAATATGAGCCTGTTCTTTTTTGTTGCGGCTGATGGCTTTTTGGCTGTTTGCGACAGAGATTGCGGAAAGAAAGATATTTGCTTGCGATTTTTGATGGTACAGATATTAGTTTTTTAACGTGTACTACAATTAACTTGTAGACACCATCTTAAAAAAATACTTCGTTTAAAAGTTAGTTACTGTAGCAAAAGCTAAAAGCGGCTTTTAGAAACCGCAAAAGAACAGGGCCTATGTCATGTTCCAATAACTACTATTCGACCACATATCAACATTCATCATTATACCAACGGAAATAAACTCACAATGACATGGTAGGTAGTGCATCAGAATCAAATCCATAGCAACCACTACCTGAATATACCATTTTACCACGTACTTGCCTGATCAATCCCGTGGGTGATATGTGAACGGCACGGATCCCGAACCTCCACCTGAATAAGTATTAACTATTTCAATTCATCGCTAATTGTTCTCTCTCTAATAGTTATACTATTTAACCTTACTTCAACTTGTAATCTACTGATTAATATTACCAGGTGCTACTACTACTCCAAAACCTCTGATCAGTAGCACTGATACCATCGTTTAGGCATTCACATTAATAAACGGTATTCTAATAGCCACATAACTAATTCTAGCAATCGATAAAATGACTTATGCAAGAGTCGATGAAAAACAGGGAGGTCTTTGCGGCGTTACCCTAACCCCAAGCGATTGGATCGGGGCACTATCTTACGTCCTTTAGCTTGATTTGATAGATCTAGCGATGGATCGGGCTTCCCCATTTCCTCTCTTTTCTTCTTTTCTTCCTCCTCTTCTTTTCTTTTCTCCCTACACGCCGTTGGCTCCTCCTTCCTCTGTTCTTTCTCTTCCTCCACAGTCGACGGCTCGTCCTCCTTCTCTTCTTCCTCGCCACCAACCCCTCCGTTCTGGCGGCTCCCGCTCTCCCGACTCCCTGCGCGCGAGGTGCGGCGAGAGGCGGCAGGGTGTGCGGCCGACAGAGCAAGGGGGAGGCGACAGTGACGGTAGCCAACGGAGGCGCGTGACCCCATGCCATTAGTACTTTAGGTAATGGCACAATTCTGTGGTTACCCAAAACATAACAAATTCATGTTTTATCGAGTAATAAGCCACATCAGAGTGTTACAGCAGAACAATAGCTAGAGACGGTATAATACTATTACAATACCATTACTAGTTAACCACGTAGGGCTTGAGTCTTGAATATAGCTTAACAAGTTCTGCCCGAATATTACAAGACTTGGAAATAAAAATGGTACTAACTAATAATTATATAAGTACAAAAGCTAATAGATAGCGACAAGCTAATATACTCGGGATCACGTAAACGGCTACCGGCCACCGCTTACTCATCCCAACCTCCATATAAGGCATTTGTTTCGTACACGTCGTAATCCAGGCCAATCTCGTTTTCCTCGGGATGGCTGTCCTCTGCGTAGACCTCATCATAACCAAGTAATTCGTCCTAGCAACTCACCTCTAAACAAGGAGGATTAATAGCAAGGATGAGTACAAAAGTACTCAGTAAGCATTTATAGCAAAAATGCAATTCCACGAACATCTCGTATGTCTTCTCATCATCATTCTTAAAAAATAAGTTGTTAAGTTGTGAAATTGTCAGGTTTATCTTTACAAATCTGCTAGTCACTCATATTAAGAGAAAAGATCACATGTAGACTTCCATAGCCTCTAGTCCAGAAGACATACGTGAATTCATGGTTTATTTAGCATTGCGTAAGCTTGTATCACTTTACCCATAGCAGCCCTAACTTTGACTGCAATAGATTCATCCGTATTTTCTTAGATGCGATGGTCAAATCGGAGTTCATAATGTTTTCTCTACTTCAGTATATTATAACTTCACCCGGTTAGCATGATGTTAACCATTGTGCCAGGGAGGTGTATCCATCACCTAGTACCCATCGCGGTCTATATAGGCGCCATGGGGTATTGCTACTTTTGGTCATACCCAATCGCTATACTACGTACCCATGTGGAGTACATAATAACTTGGTAGAGTACATATTCTGTCTATTGTAAACAAGACTATGGCCAATAAGGTAAATACAAATCATTACATGGGTGAGAGTTGATTAGTCCTTGTATTGTAACCATATGTCGAGGGCCCCACACCTAACACTATCTTTCCTTTCCCGGGGCACCCTCCAACCACCTATTATTTATCTGTAGGACAGTTACTCCATCAACTGCCTACCCTGCTATATTCATCATCATTAATATCCAGAACATGATTTCTTCTAAAATTCATTTTATGTAAAGAATGGTATTAATTTAGCATAAAAATAAGTTTTACGCGAATTTATTTTATTCAAAATGATTAAAGACATGCTTGCCTGGAATCTGGTAGTGGTTCCCAGCCTCAACTAGTTCTAATGGGGTTCCTTCTCTTGGCTTGCTTCCTGTAATTCACACATATTCTATAGCTTAGTCTATCTAGTGTAATATTCAAGGCTAATGTGACAGTGTACGCAAGTATATGGTTGAATGGTTTGGCTGCGGTATTGTAGTTAAGTTTAGTACATATTTGTTTTTAGTTATTTTTACTGGTGTGAGAATGTGTTGACTCGTTGATTAAGCATATATATATATAGGACTTGGAGTTTTAACACATACGTGGATCTCCGTATGGTATCTCTACCCTCCATTTGTTCTTTGAGGCTAAACACCATATATATGAATACTTTTTCGTACTCTAAGGAGTACATACTCCCACTATCAATACATCACTTAAATGAATATTTTATACCTCTTTATCACTTTCGGTATACTTCAATACTAAATCTAAAATACTCCAACACGACTTGGTTGAAAATTTTTCATCGGAACTCTTTATTTTTCTATATACACTTTTCTATATATATAAAAGGAGTACATATGCAAATTATGCTATAAAAAGAAGATTTTGATGAAATTTTTCATAGAACTCACTTTAAAGTATTTTATACTTATCTATTAGAGTATGCTTAAATAGATAAAAATGTATAGAATATATATATATATATATATATATATATATATGAAAAATATCTTTTACACCCAGGTGTAATTACACCCACATCTAATATACCACCTAAACGAACTTGAAATACTCCTTTATCACTTTAGATATACTCATATACTAATTATAAGATACTCCAATGTAAACCACGTGAAAAAATTGCAAGAGAGTCCATAATTTTTAGCGTATTTTGTAAATACCTTTATATACGCACATAAAAAGAAGTATGTCAAAAAAATGTACATATTACCTCTGAAAAATTGTTCATACCGCCTAGATGGTCTTAAATATTCGTATACTACACGTACATACTCTCCGTTACACGAGATACTCCCTACGATATGAGATACGTCGTAGGGTGTAATTACACCCAGGTGTAAAAAAAGATTTTATATATATATATATATATATATATATATATATATATATATATATATATACACACACATATACATATATATATAGGAAAAATACTATTTACTCCCAGGTGTAACTACTCCCTCTCCATCCACCGTCTGCACTGTTCTAAGATTTGTGCACTTAATGGTTATTTGGACCTGATGCTAATGGATTTACTCGTAAAATCCAACCCATATAGAGTAACCGTTCCTATATTACCGGGATTCGATTCCTTTTAAAACCCTTTCTCTCTCAATCACATCATTTTCGATCAGCTCTTCAAGGGAAACTCGCTGCCGCTGCGAGGCCATGACGAGATGACAGATCTTCGCTGCAACACGCTCCAACGGAGATAATTCTAGTGGTATGGGTATCAGAGCATCATATACATCTATGTTAATTTTCTCGATGCATAGAAATCTCAATATAATTTTGACGTATTGCAGCCTCGATGCGCCTCTCAACAATCCATTGTCTGACAGCGCCGCCGCCCTATGCACCTGAAATTAAGCACCAAGTTGATGCTACCCGCTAAAGGTATTAATCCTGAGCAAGCAATATACTCAGCCTCGATGCGCCTCTCAGCATGCATGAATGGAGAGACGCCGGCGGGTGCTCAACGCCGCAGCAAGATTGCTCAAGGTGCAGGTGCCGCGATGACGAGGAACGCCGAGCGTGCATCGATGAGATCTAGGGCCAGGCACATAAGTATACGTGTTCTTCTGCTCAAGATATACTTCCTTTTCTAATCCATATATATATACCACCATGCATGCTAGATGCTTCAACAAATACTACTGCTTGGTATTATGTGGTCGGTTTGACCACGGATCTGCCATGCATGCATGCTGGAGCACTGATGGTATAGCCAACGGATGGATGGGCGTGAATGCCAACTGGTAGTGGTTCAACTAACTATTTGGTGATCAGTTTTGAAGGAGCAGCAGAGTATATTGTAAATTTAGTTTAGAACTTTCGTGTGATTAGGCGGCTAATTTGCAATGATAGAGGAATTAAAAAAATGGACAAGAGCCATGCTTGTACCAGTATATCAAGCTGGTAGATACTCCATACTTATCCACCTGTAAGCACGTAAAATTTTACATACTCCCTACGTACATGTATGTACACGTGATATACTATGTACATACTCCCCAAAAACATGTACTAAATGTACTAATATACTCCCTCAAGTTTATATACTAGCATGGCCAATGAAAATTTGATTATTACTATAAGGATCACGGAAATTAGGATCGACGCATCCTCCTAGAAATCCAATCTAATCTTAGAGAGGTGCATAATATCTTGAGCATAAATGAGTCATATACTCCCCATGCACAACTGCCATGCTTATAAAAATACTCCCATGCAAAGGTGTCATGTTTACACAAAAGAGTATGCACGCTTAGAAAAAATGGGATTATACACGTTCACATATAAAAAAGGAAGTATCTATACGTAGAGAAAACATGTATGTACATACACATGCAGTAAAATAGTATCGTCTTCAATAAAAAAAAGTAGTATCTATACATATTCCCTTTTAAGATCGCATACTCCCTGTACATACTTCCCTCGGATATCGTATACTTTCTTCTTGTACATACTCCCCTCAGGTGACACATTCTCCGTTCTCGTATGACATACTACTTTCGAACATGACATACTACCTTACAAAGCAACATACACCCGTCGTTTAGAAATCAGGCATCAGATAATTACACCAGTAACTACTGCATCCGGTACTACAAATAAAAATCTAGTACTATGATTGAGTACTTTAATTCTTAGACAGCACTAATGGCCATGCTACACGACGCAACTACCCCGAGAATCAAGCATCAAATAATTACGCCAGTAATTACTGCATCTGGTACTACGTAATGGGTATCTTTGGAACCTTTGGTGGTATAATATGACCCGATAACCCAAATAATTAGGTGGTATCCTAAGATAGATGGACGGTAGATATTATGGGTGTAACTACACCTGGGTGTAGAAAAGATGCTTCCATATATATATATATATATATATATATATATATATATATATATATATATATATATATATATATATATATATATATATATATATATATATATATATATATATATATATATATATATATACCTCGTCGATCTTGGTGCAGTGGAGCTCAGGTCGCTTATGTGGGTTGGATTTGGAGGAAATGTGGATGGATCTGGAGATGGGTTTCTTACCTTGGTTGCTCTATGGTTCGGAGTGGCTAATGCTCTCTCTCTCTCTCTCTCTCTCTCTCTCTCTCTCTCTATTCCTTGTTGGTTCTTATCCCTTCTGCTTGTGTGCCATATGGGATGGGCTAGGGAAAACTCACAGCTATCGGTGGATTGTTGTGTACTCTAGTAAATTATTTTTACTAGGATTGGTTGGCAGAGAAAATATGCTTAAAATTGATTCAGGTTTGTTTTTACACCGAATGATAAAACCATACGGCTGCGAGAGGTGCCGACTAGTCCCGGACAGTGTGGTATCTCAATGAGCGAATTGCCTATTACTATTATTCTAAAAGGGGTTCTGAGGCAATATTTGTTCTACCCAATTGTTGTGCTTTGTTATTTTCTGTTTTAGTTATCATCTCTTCATGCAGGTACTCAACCCCGTGCCATTATTATTTGTACTAATGCTACCAGTCGTGGAAAAGTTGTTATTTGTAATTGTGTGATCATGTATTCATTCTGTATACGGACACAGATGTGTAATTGATTGTATGTATTTGGACTGTACATACTTGTAAATTGGTGAGATGAAATTCATTGTCAACTGAAATGGCTCCTTTAGATGTGTTTATTAATTTGATGTACTTATAGTGTATTATTCCATCAGAATAAGACTTGTGAATGCATTTTATTTACTCACTGTTCTTATGTTTCAATTTAGTTTGTTGCATGGGTAAAGAGCTCAATTTGTCTTGTAATTTATTTATTAGTTATTTAATGAATTTCATTTAGCTCCATAATTTCTCGCTTAAGGTTAATTAAGAATGCGAAGCATTTTATATGGCCAATGGCACTTGGCTGGAGCTAAATGTCTAGATGCCCTGTTAGCTTCCTAGCCTAACTGTTGTAAGGGTGGTCGGGTCGTGTTGTAGCTTATCTGTAATTTTGTCTTTAGACACTATGTGCTAAAACTGCTACCAGGGCCCATATCATCAGATACTGAGGTTCCAAAAAACAAAACCGTGGGCTTTTTCCATGTTAATGAAATGATATACAAAATCTTTTGCGTGTTCTAAAAAAGTAGTTTCCCTTCCAATATTTAACACGGCTAAGGGAGCAACCGCTAGTATTAATTTCCCCTCAATGTGCCCATTATAATGTGCATTTTGTGATAAAACCGATTCCACCCAAAGAAAACACAATATTGTCAAACATATCTAAAGTTCACGGAGAAAATTGTAAAATAAATTCACTCAAAATACTTAGCCAGCTAGCTAACGCGTTAGTGAAACAAAAGCAGAGTGAGAACCAATGAACCATGCAGGCCATCAAAGAGGAATTGCCTAAACAACAGGCATTGCTGAGACGTCACACAGAACGGCACTCGCAGGAGAGAAGATACTTACAGGACGCGGAATGTGAGGCACGACACGCCGTCGTCGCCCGCGGCGCTCTACAGCCGCTCCCACCCGACCTCTTCGATCTGCAAGCACAAAAGAATAGCGCAGGATCAACTACTACGCCTCTCCTGGGAAAAAAAAAAGGCAAGAAACAATCTCTCGCTCGCTCGCACGCGGCTCCTCACGGCGCGGCATTTCGTCGAGCGGCTGGCGTACATGCGCGAACACGGCGCTGTAGAACTCGGGCGGCCGCGACGGCCTCGCTTCCCCGTGGCCATCCTGCGGGAGATCCGAGTGAGCTTCCGCGTCCGCCGGCGCCGGCGGCACCATGGCCCGAGCGGACCAAGGATGAAGGATCCCACGGGTCGGTAGCGGGAGCGCGGTTGCGCGAAAACAACAAACAAAGGCGGCTCGTCTCGGTTGCAAACTTCCTCTTATCTCCGGGACTGACTTCGGAGAACCGGACAGGGGAAACAGGCTCTCCGGCACGGGCCGACCGGGCCCACCCAACGCGGTGGTGGTGGACGTGCGCCAGGTCGGCTGTTGTTTCCGAAGCGCCGCAAGGCGAAGAAGGCCGACGGCCACGGCCCAATCCACACGCAACCACGCGAACCCGACCTGCTACTGTATAAATGCACGGTCCAATCGGCTAGGTTGCATGGTGTGATTTGTATCCGAATTGGGCTTTGTATCCGAATTGGGCAGTTGTAGACTATAGGTACATAGCTTCCGTTTGCTTTTTCTTTTTCAATCTAGCCTTACCTTATATTAGTTAGTGAATTCGGATGGCCAAGATGTTTTCTTTTTTATTAACGTGAGAATTTCTAAATTTTTTTCTCGATTAATGTGAAATTTTCTAGTTTTTACCTCCTAGAAATAGTGTGAAGGCTTCGGAAGGAGTCTCCGATTAGTACAAATATAGATGCAATCTACCTGCTGTTTTCAATGTTACCCAAATCATTGCTAATCAGAGAAAAATATATACACTGCTTATTTTAGCAAATCCATATTATTACAGTGTAATCAATGAAATATATACAAAATATGTTTCAATTGTATAAGAAATACAACTATATTTTTAATCGTAAGCATTCCGAGTTGTACAAGTACACTTCTATTTTCACACACATATATTAGTAAGGTGCCCGTGCGTTACAATAGAAATTCAAAATTTTACATCAAATATTATTAGTAGAGATATATGTCAACAAAGTAAAAATAAAGCTGACTTTTCATCTGTAAGCAATAGAATTAATCATCTTTCATCAGTAAATCCAGAAAGCAATCATCAAGAAGCAAATAACATCCTAAAGAACACTTCAAAACTACAGTGCTATGTCATACTGAACAAATTCCTTGGAGCAATCTGAAGCGAAAAACATTATTTCATAGATTTTCTGAACAAAAATATTTCATAGATTAAACAATATACATAACAGGTACAATTAGTGAATACTGAATACTAAACAACTAAAACTGCACCTAAATTTTGCTGGTACATACACCAACATTGTCTGTAACCTTCAGCTATATTCACTGAGACATGATCTGAATAATAGAGATCTAGTAGTCCCTATATTATACCCTAAGGGATTCGTGAGAGACTCCACGTCAGCAGTTTTGCAAAAAAGCTCTCTAAATTTTCGAAATCGCATAAGCGTCTTTGGTTTTTATATAAAAAAAAGTTCCTGCCACATCATCAATTTTGTGAAAAGGCCCTCTGTTCTCCCAAAATTACATATAGATCCTTAAATTTTTCAGAGGACTTGATAAAGCCCCGTGTTTTTCTCAAAATTATGTATGGGTTTTTGATTTTTTTTTGGAAAAGACCTTTGGTTTTTTCGGAATTACGTATAGATCCTTGATTTTTCTAGAAAACCCTCTCACGAATTGTCGACTTTTTTACTTTAGTTCATATAGTAGCTAGCGCGACGTGATGTCGTGGTTCCGCTGCTAGTTCTCACCAAGCTGAGTCCCCTTGGAGCCGATCAGCTCTCCAGGCAAGCAACTTCTGAATGCAATCCAAGCTCCCGCTACGAGCGCCCAAATGCAACGACATGCTACCGGGGAAGCTGCAGCAGCAACACATGGATCAACATTTGCATGAGTGAGGAGCCAGTATCCCAAACTGAGGGGACGGCATCATCAGCAACATTTACCCGTATGAGTCTGTCAAAGCCGACACAATGGCGTTCTCCAGCAACAGCTGCTCGCACCCTGACCGCCCCTACCTGGGCGCGAGATGCAGCGGCGTCGCGTCGTGGTCGCCCCTGACATTGACGACCCGTGCGAACCCCCTGCAAAACCTCGACATCAGCAAGTGAGCAGTCTTGCAAACAGTGGAATCATCCAGTCCTACACAACCATGAAGCAAGATCTCACCATGAGTCGGGCACATATATTTATACACACATATATACACATATACATATAGGTAATATATTCAGTGCAAGTGCACTATTTGGTGCTAACATGCTAACAACGTTGTGGATAGTCAGCTCTAACTCAGGCGGCCTAGATCCACACAGGCGAAATGCATCAACTCACTTATGGTTTTTTTTCCAAATAACCTCCACGCGACATAGCTTCTTGCGAACGCATACCGAGTGCCACTCCCTTCCTGATTCAATTCCCTGCACCATCCCCTTCTTGCCCGCCGCCACCCGTCTAGATCCACGCCGCCACCCCCTCCCATTCTTCTAGGCCACCACCCCCTTGCCTTCTTCTAGGCTATCGATGACCCCTTTTCCCCCGTCGGCAACACCCCCTCCCTGGCTAGGGTTAGGTTTGGCTAACTCCCTCCTCTGCCTCGACCTACACATGTGTGTCACCTTTGTTTTATTCTCTATATTCTCATTTTTTTTTCACATCTATCTTTGCCTTCTATCTCGACTTTATTCTCTTGCACCTACTCTTGACAATAAACTGATAGTCATCTTTTTTCACATTTGTCTTCACATCAGCTTCCAACTCATTTTGGCATATTTTTCTGTTGCATTAACAAATATGATCTAAAACTCTACTAAAGTATTTTTGAATACAATAAATCGATTGAAGAAAGAGTTTGAACTCTTTTGACCTTGTAGTGGTTCAAAGAATTCACGTCAAGAATATATTTTTAAAGTAAGCGGTTACCTATGATTCACGGATTCAGTACCAAGTAGCCAACCAATTATTAGATTCCATATCAAAATCAGAAATAATAGAAGAAAATTGTCCCTCAAATTCCTCCGGAGTTTTTGAGGCTCATACACATGAGTTAATACGTTGGTACAATAAAAGGGGTTTCCCTCAAATATAGCGGTACCTTCACTAGAAATTTTTATAAAATATGCCATATGCATAACCTATGCGTGCTAAGCAGAGAAGATAGTGGAAATTGTAGTCTAAACCAACATCTTCATTGGTTATGATGAGCCTAGATACAACTCCTATTGCTTTCAAGAATGTACGAAATAACAATACAAATGATTCAATCTTCTTATTGCTTAATAATGCAAGCCTAAGCAAGACACATGCCTTATGGTGATTTACTTCAGTGAATGGTGTGAAGACTATGTTGTAATGGTTGGTGTTATATGTAGAATTAAATAAAAATAAGATCTCCAAAATGGACATAATTCTTTCGACATGTACTATCCGTCTAAAATGCATGTTCCAACTTACCTTTGTCATCAACAATGTAATTAAAGTAAAATGAAGGATTTATATCATTCTTCTAACAAAGGTTGTCAATAAACATCTAAGAATCTGATAACCTAATACAGCATCTCAGCACTTTATGATAATTCTATAAGTCTCTCCTCGTGTATCTTATATTCTCAAATTCATCCTCCTAATACAGAGAAATCTACATGCCCCACTTGTGCCAATGTCTCCTTTATGACATGGTATTAATGCACGCTTGGTCTTATTTACTTTCCTATTAGACCTTATCAACTATTGTTTGCTAGATGATATCAATTCATATGTATGTGATTCAACAAAAGTTTTCACCCTAAACTTATTATAGCCATCGCGTTTTATAGATAGAAATGCCTCGTAGACACACCTAGTTAACTTCCTGACATATTTCTTTTTTTTACTCCACGTTGTCCTTAACTTTCTCAGACCGAAAGCCTTCTCTCTAGCACATCCATCACTTCTATCTCATAGCATCATTGACAACCATATGCAGACCAATATAGACTTTAAATCCGGCTGAATGTGCATGTCTTTTAGAATTCCTCCGCAGCGTCCAAGTCATCAAAAATCATCCCTTCAAATGGCTTGATAATTGGGTCAACAAAAAATATATAAGAAGAACCCTACAATGCAAATGATTAAGTATCAAACATGATGGATTGCCAGAGAGAATAAAACACATGCACACAACTGATACTATGAATGGGGTGATTCTGCTCTTTTCTAGGGTACCAAAATGAATTAATTGGTAGGAATTTAAACTAATTTGAGCAATAGAGTGCGCATCAAGGCTTTCTTGTCTTGGCAATGTCAATGCCATGCTCTCATCGACCACCGATTCCATGCCTACTACATTGTGCCAAAGAATGTTATAACAAATTCTATAGGTGACAGAATAACAAAATGAGACAAGATGCTCATAACTTTAGCAAGCATAAATTCTACAAGTGATAAATTAGCATCTACAATTCAGGTACCTATTTTAGCATGTTCATTTTTTGCATCACACAGCCACACAAAGAAATGAAGACTTGAAGAATTTTTTCATCGCACAGCTGAGTTACTCTTAATTCTACGGAGAGAGGAATCGTTTCTTACCTCGGCCAGCAGTGGCGGCGTGGAAGAATGGGCTTGCAGCAATCTGGATTGAAAGAATGGGGCGGTGGTGCTCCTAATGGAGGGGGCGATGGTGCTCGATTGGGGAGAAGGTCGGGTTGGAGGGTGGCACCCTAGTGCGTCACGATGGCTAGGAAGAATGTCGGCCGTGCAATGGGGGAGGAAAGCGACAGCCACACAGTGCGCCTAACCCTAGAACTTCGATCACACGAGTGATTTGGGTCAAGGCAATAGTGTTGAGTTTCTCCATAGGCTGACGAGGGGTTTTGTGAAAAAATGAGTAAGTGATTTGCCACGTGGAGGTCATCTGAAAATAACCATAAGTGAGCCTAACGAAGGGTTTTGTGAAAAAGAAATAAGTGATTTGCCACGCGAGTTTTCTAGAAAAAACCATATGTGAGCTGATGCATCCCGCCCACATGGATCCAGACCGCTCAAGCCAGATCTAAGGATCCACAACGCCATTAGCATATTACCATCGAATAGTGCATTTGCAGTGGATATGTTGCGCACCCACCCACCCCCAACAAACACACACGCACATTGTAGCGTCTAGCCTTTCATTGTCATGAAAAATTCGGGTGTTTTTCATTGTATTGAAGACGAAGACTGATAAGAGTGCAATCTATGTATTACTAGTAAGGTGCCTGTGCGTTGCAACGAAAAACCAAATAAAAATGATGGATACTATCAAATATGATCTCAAACTGAATAATAAACATTAACTTTTTCTTACGTCATTATGTATTAAACAAAACATACATGTTCATACTCGTAAATAAATCAAAAATATATACAGAAATGATAGTAAACAAGAAGTGTCATGTATCACAAATTCACACTCAGTTGGCAGGAACAAGCATTTACCTTGGCACGTTGCATCTGATCACAATCAAGCAGATATGAAGGAAAAGCACTCTCTTGAACATCATCATTGACCTTTTGTCGAGAAGTTGACTCATCATGCATTTTCAGGCTGCAAAGAAACAATTGACAATAAGGCCCCATAAATGCGACTGCAACCAAAAAGGCAGAATCTACACTGCAAGGAAAACTTAATTTTCATGCTCACATCCCCTACTCCATAATTGTTTGAGAGTGCTGTTTGCTAGAAAGAGTTGTGTGCTACGTCGCGCCAAGTGGATTTATACAAAATGATCGGAAGATAAAATACAGTAAATAATGCAAAAGCATGCTGATATGTGTGGATCAATTTTACTATCTGATTTGGCGGCAGTCAGTTGCCGACCCAGTAAATAAATGAAAACAATCTAAAGATTATCAATTTATCATACCTCTTCAACTTTCCTTTGTTCTCTTTTCAACTGATTCTTCATAGCTGGTTTTGCTACACTTAATGGTGTGCGGTGCTTCTTAATGGCCTGTTGCAGATAACGAATGCATTGAGATATTGAAATGTTTCAGGTTAGGCTAAGAGGTAAAAAAGATTACCTTTCCACCCAATTCAATTACTTTACGGTTCTCTATTTGCTTCCGCTCCTTCCATGTAGAGGCACCTATAAAATTAGCATCAGGTGAATGTTTGTACAACAATAAATTCTAACAATCAAAATTAAGATTTTTAAGGAGAGATGGAATACATATCCTTTTATTCTAGTCTTTAAAAAATGTAAAAGTGAAATGTTGAATACCAAAACCACATATATTAAACGAAGTTAACTGATATAATTTAATTGACAAATGTTTTACTTCTATTTCCTCAAGGATGTAAGAGGAGCCATTCCGAAGCATGTCCAGTGTCCACTCATGGTGATCTGACTTGTGCCTAAACACCAAGCAGAACGTGGAACAATTGAAAAGGTCTGCATTATAAAGCAATTAATGACAGGTAGATATGTTATATTATCATACAAAGGCATGTACATTCAAGAACTCCAAAAGCACATGCAAACATCAAGCTAACAATTCCGCACATATTCTCTTTAACTTGTAGCATGCTCATTCTAAGCAAACAATACACTAATCCAAGAATGTCTCATTGAATCAAACTTAAGAGATAATATTGAGCGTCCCACTTTAAGAGCACAAAGAAGTGTGAACTAAACATGTTTAATTCTCCCAAATATTTCTACATATTAAATTTCGATAAGTAGTTATATTTCACTCTGCACCACAATAGCATGGATGCATTAAAACCAATGTATTCCTCCACCCAAATCTTAGCATTCATGCAAAAACTAAGCAACCGAGCCAAACACTAAAAACACTAATGAAGCCTAAAAACAAGGTTTCTCGATCCAATAGCCCATTTGGTGGCGCGCACCTCACTGTGGGCATATAACTCGGAGTTTAAAAGATTTTTGCTTCAGCAAGACATGTCTCAAATTTGAGGATTATTTTTTTTGTTCGCCTCAGAAGTGATTAAGTTAGGTGGGTTATTGCATTTGCAGATAACATCAAAACAATAGAAGATGTGTTAGGCAATGCTGATAATCTAACATTGCACAAAAGATCCATATTGAGCGCCTGATAGGAGGACACATTTAAGGTATGGTGAAGCAAGGTTGGTTTACATAATGAAACTCAACGACATCAGCCAAACATTGTATGTGATTTTGCAAAACATGAACCATCACTGCTTTCAAACATATGCTTTACCAAACAGACTAACAGATGATGAGTTGAAATCCAACAAGCAAACACTTCCTCAACAAACTCCTTCACCAGCATCTGCAAACATCCAAGCAACAACAAAACTAAACACAACCCCAAACACTTTCGAGATATCTTAGCCAAACCGACAACTCTACATGCTTATACAACAACAAATCAACCTTCCCAACTGCGGACACATCGAACACAAGAAATGTGAGCATCTCCACACTTATCCTACCATTCACAAACCCACAAAGAAATCTCTACCACCTTCACTATCGAAACCCACGTGCGTATCAATAATCCATTGTAAATAACGAACATCAACACATCCGAAAACCGACATTTGCCAAACCAATCCCTCTCACTTAGCTCCCACTACACAAAACCCAAACCCTAATCGCGAATCGCGGTCACCAAACCAAGAAACAACCAAAGGGGATCTGATTGCGTCTCACAGTCTCAAGGCGTCGGTGGCGAGGCCAGAGAGGCCGATGTAGAGCTTGTCGTGGATCTTGAACACCCTTTGGAAATCGGTCGCGACGGTCTGCAGCTGCACGCCCAGCCTCCGATCACTGGCAATAGCGAAGCAGTTCTTCCCCACCTTCACGGCGAGCAGATCCTTCTGCAAATCACCACGACACAACAACACAAACGCACGATTCATTTGTAATTTCAGCGCGTGAAGACTCGCCCGGATCAAGAACCAACCCAACCCAGAAGGAAGTGCGCGAGAGACGGGGGGAGAGCAGGAGGAGAAGAAAAGGGCGAGACCTTGTGGAAGTCGGCGGGAGGGACGCCGGGGAGGTAGAACCCGCGGGCGGCGCCGGCGGAGTAGGCGAGGACGAGGAGGAGCACCAGTTGGGCCGCCATGGGTGGGGTGGGGGATCACCACTTGGAGGACGAAGGCGTGGCCCATGGCGGGGTCGACGAGTCGGTCCTCCAGGTGCCGCACCTCCCCGGCGAACACCACCAACGGGAAGGTCTCGATCGTCTTGAGCACCGCTTCCAGCTCCTCTTGGCTCGGGTACTCGGGGAGTTGCAGCGCCTTCTTCGTCTTCCAGCTGTCCATCGTTCACCTCCGCGCCGCCGCCGGCTTCTTATCCGACGCCACTGTCGGGAACGAAGTCTTCGAAGCCGCGGAGGGAGGGGAGGATGCGGCGGAGGAGGGAGAGGGATGGGGGGTAGGAGGCGGCGGTGCGGGGGACGGAGAGGGGGAGGCGGCGGCGCGTGGGGTTGGGGGAGGAGGGGAGGAGGCGCCCGGGGGGCTGGAGGTGGAGGCGGCGGCGCTTGGGAGGGAGGAGGGGAGGAGGCGATGCCGCGGGGTGGGAGGGAGGGGAGGAGGCGGCGGCGCGGGGTGGGGAGGAGGCGGGGGGCGGCGGAGGGAGAGCGAGGCGGCGGGGGAGAGAGAGGGGGAGGCGGGGGGCAGGCAGCGGTGCGGGGTAGGGAGGGAGAGGACGCCGCGGGCCGCGGGGGGAGGGCAAGGGGGAGGCGTGGGGGCGACGGGAGGAAGAGCGAGGAGGAGGCGTGGGGGCGGTGGGGGGAAGAGCGAGGGGTAGGCGTGGGGGCGGAGGGGTGATGTTGGGATTTTAGAGTTTAATCGGATCGTGTGACTGAGAAGAGAGGAGAAAGATCGAATAGTTAAGAAGTGAGGGAGGGTGGACGTGACGGCAACCACCAACTTCTTCTTTTTAAATAGTAAAGATAAGTACAAAATAACGTGTTATCTTTAGAAATGTAACTTCAGATAGCTAGCTATCAACCGGGGTCAAACCATCAAAAGTAGGACACCTTCAAGAGATCATGCTTGAACAAGGTAAGAAATAGGTTATATATCGATCAGGAAACTCGACCAGATCGAACGAGCAGAATAGACAGAAACACGCACGTAGCAACAGGTAGTAATCCATACGGTCGCGTCACGCGCTCATAAACCACACAAAAGCAGACTGGCCACCACATCATGGAGCAGCCTCCTAAAGGCAAGTCCATGCATAGTCATATGCACGCATGGTCCATAGCAACAAAATAAGCACTTCAGCAGAAGACACTCGCAGCAATTAGAGTCGATCTATCCCAGCCTGTATAGCCCGCCATCACTGACGAAATGCCCGTCCATGTAGAAGGCAGCGTTCGCCGGATGGTACCCGTCCATCATGACGAACTGCATCTCGTCGGACGGCTTCCAGTGCCGCTTCCTCTGGTTGATGAACCAGTTGTTTATCTGCTTCAGATCAAGGCCGGTTGACTCGGCTAAGGTCACCTTCTGACTCTCCTGCTCAGCAAAGTGGATAGTTAAGCTGGAAGAGTAGAATCTTTCTATTTTAGCTTCAGTGATCATAACATTATACCTCTTAACATAAATCCAGTGTGAGTGCCAACTATAAAGTGCCAAAACTGAAAGTAGCTTCTATGTGAAGTTGAACATCATGTATCTCAGGACATAATATGGAAACTTGAGAAGACGCGAATACCGAGGGGTAAGGCCATTTGTAGTGCAGCTCCCACCAGTTGAGGAGCTGTTGGCGAGCATCCTTGGGGAGCTTCCCTTTCTTCTTCTTCTTTGACAGTTCTTGCTTCAGGGAGCTCAGGTAGCCACTGTACTTCTTCAGGAGATGGTGCTTGAGCCCCTGGTCCACACCGTGTGCATCAATCTCAGGGAGCTCTCTCTCTCCTCCGCTACCTTCTTGGTCCTCCTCAGAAGAGCCTTCAAACATATAACATGAAGTTTGTAAATAAGACAATACATGGACTCGCATTCACATGGCTAGATTAATGCAGACACCAAACTGGTACGGCACATACGCTCACATTTACTACTATATTACAACTTACAAGGCATGCAGTCAGATGCATAGTTGCTTCCGGGCTTAAGACAAAGAATACATAGGTACAATAGATACACCAAATTTAAGTGGAGAGCTTTTTTTTTGCTTTGCTAGTTACTTTTCTGCTCCTCTAGCTATAAGCTGGAATCAGCAAATACTCTGTTATTCTAGCTTTCTTAAATAAAACTGGGCTACTGGCTTTTATCTAAAATGTTTTTGTAACACGCACTGTGCAATCAGGTAATATAGCCACTGCACCTGTGAAAAGTGAGATAACAGGTAACTTAGCTTCATATTAGTTCATTCTTGAGGAATTAGTAAGTTACATTTGTATTGTATACCATCTATGCACTAAACTGTGTCAGTTTATTGTCTACTAAATATCAGAATTACGTGTCAATATGAAAATTGGTTTTCATATAAAAGAATGTGTTGGTTTACAATGGTTGTCCAACTTGCATGGACCGGAGCTATTCCACATAATCTTCAAAAATATAAAAAAAAACTATGTTGCACAGGCTAACGTTCGAACAATATCATCCCCACAAAACGTAGAATTTGCCAGTCAATAAACATGCACTATATTGCAAGGATTAATATTCAAAACAGCATCATCAACATAAGGTAGCATTTCTCTACCGGAAAAAGGTAGCATTTGCCAGTCAATAAACATGTGCATGTAACAAGCACGAAAATATGCATGCACGACCTCTAAAAAACTAATATCATCAGCCTATCATTAGCCTGACCATTACTTATTCCATAGCTAGACGATAATACTTTAGGATGTAAGGAAAGAAATATGAAAGAGAATAGGGTTTAAATAGAGTATGCGATTACATTTTTAAGCACATCCATGGTTGAAAATAAATATTGAATTAATGTGTAAAGAATATGGAATTTAATATAAATCTTTTAGAAATCAAATCCAAAAATAATAGGAGCCATCAAGTTCCATAAAAACAGTGTGAAAGATAGAACCACCCCATACAAACCGTTTTGGTAAAGCATTTTAGGGTACTACGCATAAAGTTCCACAAAATCAGTGTGGATGAGAGAACCCCCACATTTAACCTAGGGTTTTTTACTTTTTGTAAGGGATAAATTCTTGCCTGACCATTACTTATTCAATAGCTAGACGATAATACTTTAGGATGTAAGGAAAGAAATAAGAAAAAGAATAGGGTTTAAATAGAATATGCGATTACATTTTTTAAGCGCATCCATGGTTGAAAATAAATATTGAATTAATGTGTAAAGAATATGGAATTTCATATAATTTTTTTTAAAATCAAATCCAAAAATAATAGGAGCCATCAAGTTCCATAGAAAATACTGTGAAAGAGGGAACCACCCCGTATAAACCTAGTTTTTTTAGTTTTCGTAAAGCATTTTAGGGTACTATGTATAAAGTTCCACAAAATTAGTGTGGATGAGAGAACCCCTACATTTAACCTAGGGTTTTTTAGTATTTGTAAGGGATAAATTCTTATATTCCAGTATGCCACTGCAAAATTCCCAATGCCTTGTGCAAAATTGAAGTGGCAAATAAGGAATTGTCCCTTTTTGTAAAGCATTTTAGGGTACAATGCATAAAGGATGCACTAGACAACTCCCCTTGTAGCTATGACAGAAACAAAAAATAAATAGAATAGTTAGAGTTTAATCAAACTTTTGTAATCTTTTAGGGCAAAGATGGTAATAGTTCATTAGATGTGAACCGGCATTTGAACCATCAAGCCTCATTTGGAACATAGGATTTCAGCAAGATTTTCATGAGACCCCACATCCATCGAGGGTGGATGTTTCCTTTCATACGAAATTACTAAGGACTTCCAACATTACATAAGCCTTAGTGAACATCCAACGTTCCTTATGAGGCCTCAATGAACAACATATAAAATGGCTAAAATAGTATTGGACAAGGTTTCCTTTGTTAGAACTTAGGGAAATTCCAAGGAGTTACGTCCATGCTTGAACAAATTAAAACCGCACAAATCCTAGAGCACCTATAGACATAGTTAATAATTAATGGGTTAGAACAGGCCTGTCCTACAATGTGACAGCCTAGCATACCGGTGATGCACGCAGTAGGTTCGTGACGTGGGGGTCAA
Organism: Melocanna baccifera; assembly: GCA_036346265.1. Taxonomy (NCBI): domain Eukaryota; kingdom Viridiplantae; phylum Streptophyta; class Magnoliopsida; order Poales; family Poaceae; genus Melocanna; species Melocanna baccifera. The sequence continues at coordinate 6,055,971 of CM070683.1, read as the reverse complement.
CGACGTCGTCACATCTCTCCCACAGCTGTTGTATCTCAAGGCAAGAAGGATTCCGCTGTTGTCATGTGTTGATTGCCCTTGCTGCTAGCAACTCCTGCAAAGTCAACCGATGATGGAGGGTTGCTAACTTGCTATCCTCATTGTTGTTCACGGGACTTCACGATCTTGTTCCATACGACACGATGTCATTATCGTGCCCTCTCGTCGACATAGGATTAAAAAGGACTTCAACCATGGCCGCCACTTGACAGCTCGAGGGCAAGTTGTCTCGTCGCAAGGGGCTGCAATGTTATGGCCTAAGATCCCGACGATACACACAACAAGTTCGTGAACAGTACCATGGGGTACTGCAGCGATGAATGAACAGTACCCACGTAGGGTACTATAGCAATCGTGAACAGTACCCACACGTGGGGTACTGTAGCACAGATGAATTTAGATAGTTGGGTAGCATATCGTAGATTAGGAATATAATAATTAGTTTCCTTAGTATTTGGGTTTATTTCTTTTTGAATTTATTCTATGTATTAAAGATAAATTTTCTATTATTTGGGATTAATTTTCTTAATATAGAGATAGATTTCTTAGGGGTCAAGTCAACCATCCCTATAAAAGGGACATCATTTTATTGTTATTATCAAGCAAAGAAATAAACAAAATTCTCTAGTCATCCTCTCTTTTGCAATAGGTCTCAGAGCCTTAGAGCCGGCCATAGCCGGCCGATCAAAGATGAGCGTCCTACCCTCAGTCCTTGGACCCTTACCACAACATAAAACATGTTTACTTCGAAAAAAAACATGAAATTTTATTTTGGTGGAGCATCGGCTTTTCTCTCAATCCTTCATTACGCCAGTAAATATTCGTCATCCTAGGATATGTGTGGTAAAACCTATGAAACTTTGACCTTTAATATATGTAAAATTGTATGGATTGAATGCATGAAAATAATGTCATTAGATTTGGCCTGGAAAATACTTTTCATATTTTATGAACTTATTATATTTATTAGTATATTATTATAAAATCATGCTTTCATATATTTAGCGAAGGAGTGCATATGCACCTTCTGATGGAGTGGCACGTTGTTGCTGCAGCCATTCTTCAGCAGAATTTGGTCAGATTGGTGAATGGGATATCACTTTCTTTAATCTTTTATTTTTCAGACATGCATGTTTAGAGGGAGTCAATGCCTTATGCACAAGCTACTATGCTAGACTAGTTAGCACATAAGAGAGAAAAATGTTGCTATGCTAAAAATAGAAAATTCATAACTTTGCTAAGCAAGTGCTAAACCCATTAGCAATTCTAGAAGGCTTAAGATTTGTGCATTTCTTATTTGATCAAGCATTTAGATGCACTCCTCTACAAATATGATGTGAATTACTTAACTAGCAAATTTGCGTCTAAATAGGAGGTAGTAATTTTGTATCTGTGCATTTTTGCGGAGAAGTGAAGAAATATTTTTCTTGATGAAAAATGTCTTTCGATGACATAAGCCGCTTCATGACATTTTCATATTTATTGGTTATTGGCACACATTTATAAAGTACGAGGCCACATTTGGCACAGGAACTAAACTGTACAGTAAGAGAGTTCAAGAGGATTGATCACAACTTATGCCAAAATGTGTAGTTATATTTTTGAAAGTAGCGTAGAGCATTTGTTTGTTCACCAAAAAACAATAATAACTAATTAGGATATAATACTCCTTCCCCGATTACTCACAGGAATAAGGCAAGTACTTGATGTGAAAAATCTGCAGGCAAAATTCACTAAAACTATCACATGAGGCGTGGCCAAATTTTTTTACAGTATTTTATTGAACAAAATATTATCGAACAAAACAACTTTTAAATAAAAACAACAAACATTTAAGGACTTGCTTTTTTACATGCATTATAAAAAAGAATGCTATATAAGCTGGCACATTTTACAGAACTTGGTAAACATGGTATTGTATGTTGTAGTGTGTATTAACCTAAAAAATGTGAATCCATGAAGGTGATGAAGCCAATAACAGATGCAAATGAAGATGGCTTCATTTGCCAGTTGACAACCTCAGGCCTCAGGTACCCACAGAATAAACACAGAAGCATCAAGAAAAACTTGGAATGAAATTGACCACGTCCAGAAATCAGAAGAACCATGCGATGCAAATGATTATGTGAAAGATTTGTTAATGACATGTAGATGGAAGTATCAAATCATTAAGTCACATTTCTTTTCTTCAGTTGCATTGTCCTTTCCTGTGACCTTCCATTGCAAAATCAGCCAGCCTTTTCTTATCCTTTTGTTTTCTTTTGTTTGCTTTTTACCAAGCAAGTTTCAGTATCTCTTTTGGTCTTACCTCGAGACAAACGGAAACTCGTGATATCTGTGTCCCCTGCTTTTGCATGGCCTTGAAAGAATGCATGCAACGAAGAATCTTGGAGTACAGTTGCAACATCAATCAGAAAAAAAAATCTGTGCTGTTTTGTGATCAACTCAATTTATGATTCTACTTGCCATTAACAGGACATCTACTAGGCATTTTGTTCTCATTTCCTTGTGGTCTTCGATTGACTTGTGAGATTAGGCAATGAGGATGTCTTTCTACTCAGAAAAGAAAAAAACATGTCTTTCTACTCAGAAAAGAAAAAAACACATGTAGACATGTGTCTACCAAGAAGTAGGACAAAGAACAAATGAACCTGAGAAGAAATGAGTTGACAGCTGAAAAACACAGACGAAGTTGAACTTGGACTTGCCTCGGAAAGCATCCAATGTTTTTTGACCACCATTATTTATGAGAGAGAATGTTGAGAAGACTGTCATAAAATACACGAACAAATCTAGCTAGTAGATCATAGAATGCATATAATATTGCCCAGGAGATCACACATGCATTGCTGGAGATCTCACATCAAATAATGGGGCTGTGCACTTGCTAACTGTACCTATTGTTCTCGAGGCAAACAGACCATTTTGTCCACGGCACTGCACTGGTCAGAATACACACAAAACTATATGCTATTTACTCGTCCGTCAACCTATGCATCTATCTAAATCATTTATCTTTTGCTCAGGATTGACCTTAACTTGCGAAGGTTCATCGAAATTTTAAGGCACTGTTGACTCAGGAAAACAATTTTGGTTTAGAAAAAATTTTAGACCTCCCCAAGAAATCCGAAATTCAGAAATTTCAGATTTTTTTGGAAAATTTCACCCAAAAAATTCAAACATGCAGTTCGAATTCAAGAAATACAACTATATGACAACAAAATTTCAGCAAAATCTCAGTTAAATCTTGAAAAAAAATTAAAATAGACCTATTTTTTTTGTCGAAGTGGGCATTTCTCAGTAGAGACCAAGACAACCGAAATTCACCAAATTTCATGAATTTTTGTCCAAACTTGTTTTCCTTGGTTGACGCTACTAGGGGGCATTTGGAATGGCCGAGTCAAATGCCCAGCTTTTGGAAGCAGCTTTGGCTGAATCGAGCTTCATCGTCGCCGTCATGCTCCACCTCTCCCAATCTCTCCCTCTCTTGATTCTCTCTCGGCGCACTGCCTCCCAGTGGTCGTCGACATCGCTCCTAGGGCCTCCCCCAAGTCGAGCTGCCCCAGGCTCACCGCGGTGGCCTTCCCCTGCTCCTTCCTCAGCTCAATCCCGTCACTGGCCGCCATTGTGGAGATGGTGGGGTGCCCCTCACCCTAGCAATTCCGACGGTGGTGACATCTACCAGCTTAGACATAAAAAACTCCAACCAAATCAAACATCTCCTACTATCGGCCGCTAGTATTCCAAACCAAAAGCTCCGGCCAAAAAGGGAGAGTAGGTAAAGTACCAGTCCGATGGAAGCTACATGCTCCAATAATGAAGTGATTGTGTGGTATATGGTACCAGTGCAGCCCTGACCCGAGTGAAAAATTTGAACACTGATGAGGAACTGTGTAGTAGTACTACTAGTTACTATAGCCTCGTGATAGGTCATTTGAAAGGCGCCCCTGATGCGTGCAATTGTAAAATAAGCAGACTACCCTACTCAACGTCGCTTATAAACCGTGGTTTCGGGTTTTTTATACTGTAAGCAACTAAAAATATACCATTACAGTTGTTAGCTTTTTCCCAAGTAATTAAATTTAAAAAATAAAAAATATTATATGATTACAGATAATGCAAAAGAATAAGAGAAAAAAAGGTAAAAAACTAACAAACAAAATTAAAATAATTCAAAAGAATAAGAGAAAAAAATCTAAAAAGCTAAAAAAACAAAATTAAGAAGCTCAAGTTAGCAAGCATGTTGAGAGGGAGAAAGATGACAAGAATGTTGTTCTGGCTTGCGTGACAGATGGGGGATGAGCCCCTCTTTTCTCTTCATGTTTCTCCCATAACGCTGTACTTGTTCCACTGACATACGGCAGTGAGACTCCTCGGCCATGCACTGTTTGCTCGCACAGTACCGGTGCCCCTTCCCCGAACCCTAGAGCAAGGGAAGGAGTACCCTTCTCCCTGTGTTTCCATCATGGGGAAAAGATGGCTGAAACCAAGAACTACTCGGAGTCACATGCACATGTTCCTTCGGAAAGGGAATCAGGCATAAACTACAAGGACCAAAGAGGGCACGAACTCAAGAGGGTAAGATGTATGAAACCAGCATGATTTAATTTCTATGATCAGGATTAATGGGGAAAATAAGTATGAGAAGATTGAAGAATGAGAGCTCCTCATCAGTGCTAGCTGCGCATGTGCGAGGATTATTCCTTTCCAACAGGAGAAAATATCGATGGAAGCCCAGATGTAAGATTCTCACATATGCATGGCCAGGAAAAGCAAGCAGCAGCTGGGAAAAGAATCTTTTGGAAACCCTGATAGGAATGCTGCGACATCAGCGCATCAAGAGAACCAACAAGTCACTCATGTGCATAGTTGTAGTGTTGTACGCACGCATGCATAAGCATAAGATGCACACGATGAAGATGCTTTCTTGCTGAGAAATCACATTTAGATTGATGCAACTATATATCGCCAAGAAAGAGGGTAAGAAGATGGAAGCACAAAGAATAGAAGGGGGCAACCGAAGAAATCATGCAAGAAGAGCTAGCTAGCTAGCTAGGAATGTGGGATTTGTGCATGCGTATGGCTGCAGCGATTTCTTTTTCTTTACCGGAGGAAAGGATATTGCGCAGCGATCTGCCGGAGATGGAGAGGGAGCTGAGTTGCGACTCCACCCTCCTCAGGAACTCCATCGCCTCCTGGAGCGGCCTTGTCAGCTCCTCCCGGTACTTCACCAGCATCTCATGGTACGCCTCCTGCACACACGATCGAGCACAAGAACAAACAAGTCACCATGTATGAGTAGTAATACAAGTGTACAAGTACAACCCGAGAAAACCGAAAAAAAAATGTTCTTTTCGCAGGAGCGCTCATCGATTGGCTCACCATGAACTGGTCCAGCTCCGGCTCCGTCGCGGCGCCGAGCGACGTGCGCTGCCGCAGCTCCAGGTCCTGCGCCACCGCCGTCAGCCTCGCCGCCACCTCCGGCGGCGCCCCCACCTGCAAGCACGTAGGTACGGCCACTCAGAAGTACTACTAAGCACTAGATGTACGGAAGCGGCATGCATACACTATAGTAGCTATGGCGCAAAAGCAAGGAAGTCTGCATGCGTCATGCTTTGACATGAGATGTAGGCGAAGCTTCTCATGCAGAAGCAGCAGTACTACTGTTACTACTATCACTTGCCTTCTGGCAGTCGAGGTAGGCGGCGAGGAGGGAGGTGTAGTGGGGGTGTGAGATGATCTTGGCCTTGATGGCCTCGACGTCGGCGGTGTAGGACGACGATGGCGCCGACGGCTCCCTCGCCTTGGTGCACGCGTCCAGCAGGCTGCCGTTGGCCAGCTGCAGCACCGGGTTGCCGCTGCCGTTGTTTCCAGTAGTGAGCACCGTGTTCAGCGTGAGCGGGGTGTGTGGCAGGCCGGCGGACGGCGGCTGCGGCGGCGGTGCAACCACAGCGCTGAGGGAAGACCCCCATGGGTGGTCGTGGTGGCCGTGGCCGTGGCTGCTCGCTCCAACTCCAAAGTGATGGCAGATCTCCTCCATGAGAGACGGGCCGATCTCTAGTGATGCAGTGGGGCAGCTATCGAGCTCTCCCCCCGCTACTGTCCCCGAGCTCCTGCGGAAAAGGAGACGGTTTGAGTTTGAGGTGAAGTTCTTGGGGGGAGAGAAAGAGGAAAAGGGTTTAGGGGAATGAGCAGGGTGCCTGCCAGACCAGCCCGGAGTCCCTCTCTAAGCTATATCATCATTAGAGAGGAGAAGTTGAGGAAGAGACGCAGAGGGGAAAAGCTGGAAGCCAATACACCTGCCTTTGGAGAGAGACAGTGTAGTGTAGCCTGGTGTAGGGGGTGGTGTGTTTGTGGGTGGGGGGCTTTCTTTTCCAGGTCAAATCAAAAGGCTTGGATTGGAGTGGCTTTGTAGGGAATTTCTTGCTCGCGAGTGGAGACGAAGCTGGATTTGTTTTCTGAAAAGAAATAGGGCGATCAGGATACGCTTTACTTCAGGGTTCCGTCTAGACACGGGGACACGATGGGTGGAAATGTAATTGGTATAAAGTGAAATAAATGTATCCTCTGTCCATTCCGACTTCGGATTTTGGATCAAAACAAACACGTTAGTTTATTAATTTTAGCTTTTATACTTTTTTGTTTTTCATTGTTTATAAAGATATAACGGTATTTTTTTCTCATTTTTTTATTTTTTAATTGAATAACTGAAAAAACCAATAAATTACAGTATAATTTCGGCCAAAAAACAACAACCGAATGCCAAACACCACAAAGAAAAACCAGATTGAACGGGGTCTATCGCCAAACCCAAACTACCTCGAATGGTTGCTATCGCCACCACCGAAAGCTTAGCATCATTGCTGTCTAGACCTTGGCCATACCGCCGCCAAGCACCGAGCTTCAATGTCACCACCGTCGCCACTAAGCCTTATCGCCGTCGTCAAGACCTTTGCCGTGGAGCTCCACTGTGATTTATTTGTGGATGGGGATGAGCTAGATGAGAATGTGGTTAGGTGATATTGGGGATAGGTTGGGATCTTGGGAATGACTTACTCATTGTTAGAAAGGTGATTAGGAAAGTGCATTTCACGGGTTTACGCTTTTTCGTTCTCAGAACATTATTTTTTATAATTTTACGTTTTCACTAGGCCTAGAGCTCCAACCAAACAACATATCTTCGGGCCTACCAGGCCAGGCAAAAATCATTAGAATTTCAGACTACCTCAAAGCATCATTTTTTACCATGTATGGATAGGGCTGGACAAAAAGCTCGAGGCTCGCGAGCTACTCGAGCTCGTAGTCAGCTCGGCTCGAGCTCGAAGATTTCTCCAATGAGCCAAGCCTCTGCTGCAGCTCAGCTTACTAACGAGTCGAGCCCGAGCCACTCACGAGCCCAATCAAGCTCCACATCCTCGCATGGCCGCACGCATGCACATGACATCGGGTGCTCCGTCTCTCGATCCCTAGTCTCCACAACCACATCCCCGCTCGCTCTCTCGGCTCTCGCATTCCCTGCCCGCCTTCTCCTTCCCCGTCGCCGCCTCCTCCCTCCCCCCCGCCCCCCGCCGCCGCCACCGCCTCCCTCCCTGCTCCCCCCTGCCGCCTCCTCCCTCCCCGCCCCCGCTGCTGCCTCCTTCCCCGCTCCCCGCCCCCTGCCGCCTACTTCCTCCCCGCCCCCGCCACCGCTGCAGCCTCCCTCCCCGCTCCCCGTCGCCGCCTCCTCCCTCCCCGCTACCGACTCCCACTGCAGCCGCAGGTGGTGACTCCGCCATCGACCTCCTCATGGCGCTCGTCGCCACAGACCTCCGAAGACCAAGCCTTTACTGCAGCCCGTGAGCCGGCTCGAGCCACCTGCCGAGCCGAGCCGAGCATGCATTCTAGCTCACTTTCTAAATGAGCCGAGCCGAGCCATAGCTCGACTCGGTGCAAGCTCGGCCAAGTCTGGCTTGAGCCGGCTCGGCTCAACTCGTTTCCACCCCTAGGTATGGAGCATAGGGTGGCAACCAAACAAGGCCCTTCATCTCCGGCGCACACTATTGACCATTATTTTTAATTATTTGTTAGTAAAAAATTAAAATCATAACGACATGAAAATATTGTTCATGAAAAATCTAGAAATATCATTTCCATATGAAAAATCCATTTTTTTGTATATTAGATATTAAAGTTTAAAAATATTAACTACACACATTCTAAGATGATATCTAAAAAAATGGAGGGAATATATAAAGGACACTGCGCGTTAGTTGTGCCGAGTTATCCTTAGGGCATGTATAGCGGTATAGACAGCCGCTGTCTATTGTACCTTTCCATGTCATGTATACACAATATTAAAAACATATTTTATAATGGGTTATCTATAAGTTTTCTATAATAGATTGTCTGTAAAATATTGACAATATTGATACAATGGCATGAAAGCCGTCTATAGCAGGCTATTTATAGACAACATTGATACAATAGCACGAAAGTCATCTATAGCAGACTATTTTCTCGTATTTCGACCATCTATAGAATTACAGTCGACATCTTTCCCTCTCTTTCTCTTTCATCCACCTCAGCAAAATTTCTACGTGGCATCTCTTATAGACTACTTATGTCACCCTATTGTACATGCCCTTACTACCTCCTCCTTCATCAGCGAGGCCCTCCCGCTGGCCTACCTCGTCTGTGGCATCTAGGTGTGTTTGCTGTGCTTCCACTACCAACGGCGCTTCATGTGGCCAATCATGCCTTCCCCGTCTAGCCATGCCACCTCTACTTTAAAGTATATTATAATCATTATTAAAGTATACTCAAAAGGATATATATATAACCCCTGCTACATAATTTGATAATTTTCTTGTTATATTGGAGTTATTTACTATATTATGGCCCCGTTCAAATGTGTTGTGGCTTTTGGCTGCGGGCTGTTGGCTAAAATGACACTTTAGCACTGCAAGAAGCTGCGGTTGAAGCTAGGGGCATTCAATTTAGCTGTTAGCTTTTCTACTATGTTGATTTTGATGAATTAAGTAGACATGATTTTCCTGAGCTGAGTGGATTACATTAAATGTGGCCATGTCCACATACAATCTAAGGCACAAAAATTGCATGTAACAAGTTAACATTTGTAGTTTACATATTAGCGTACATAGCATGCTATGTACATCAAGCTATCAGGGATGATGCAATAGCGTCATGTACCATGTCCATATGCACAGCTTCCCCACCATTTTGTGACATGATACGTTGGGGCTTGTGCCCGCCCACGCCTTGCAACTCGTAGTAGATGATGAAGTTGTGAAGCGCCAACAATACCGTGTCTTGGAAAAACACAGTTAGCCCGGCCCATTTAGCTATGTCTACATAGACCCAACACGTACAGAAAGTAAAAGAAAATGTGTACAAGCACCCATACTGCCTTCTCTATCTTTGATGGTGTTGAGAAACTATTGCTGGTGAGTCCAATCCGAGTGATTCATCTTCTACACAAAATAGATGGATCAAACACAGATAATTGCAAACAGTAAATTGAACACAAAGAAATGACAGTGGAACTCCTTTTCTTTATTGCTTTCTCTATTTTCTTGTGTATGTTACAATGAGTAGGACTTCTATTTATAGACTAAGATGAGAGTGCCCACCAATGGGCTAGACTTGCAGGCCCAGGCCCAGATTTTCTAACACTCCTCCTTGGGCACTCATCCGACATGTTCATGCCTCATCAAAACTCTCAAAAAACTCTAGTGGAAAAAATTTAGAGAAATAGTATATGATACATGTTATGTTGTGTTGCATGAATTGCCTCATTAAAAACGTTAGCCGATAAACTTCAGAAAAACTCATTAAGGAAAAAAGTACAATCCACCTAATTTTATTTTTATCTATAGGATTTATTCCATGGATACTTGATTGTCGTGATCAAATTTTAATAGTGAGCCCAAGAAGAATCTCCCCCTAAATTCTGCACTTTTCTAAGTCTCATCATGCCAATTCCACGTACACATATTTCAAAGTTAGATACTAGAAGTGACTTAGTGAGTAAATCTACAATATTTTTATATGACTTAGCATGCAGTACTTTAATTTCGTCCATCTTTTGTAATTCATGAGCATAGAAGAACTTGGATTGATATACTTCGTGAGATAATTCTTCACGTAATCCATTTACACTTGTGCAACACAAGCTGCATTATCTTCATAGATAATTGTGTGAGCTTGTATGATATTCAATCCACATGACTGTTGGATGTGGTAAACCATTTGTCGAAGCCAAGTACATTCTCATGTGGCTTCATACAATGCTATGATTTCTGAGTGGTTCGTCGAAGTCGATACAAGACTTTATTTAGACGATTTCTATAAAACGGCAGTTCCACCACATAAGAATACATAGCCTGTTTGTTATCTGATGGTATACGGGTTTGACAAGTACCTGACATCTGCATAGCTAGTTATATTCAGATCTTAGTTCTTTCTATAGAACACTCCAAGGTCTTTACTTCTTTGAATGTATTGGAAGATGTCCTTTATTCCCTACTAATATCTTTTAATTGGTTCTGCACTATACCTTACTAATAGATTTATGGCAAATACTACATCCAATCTAGTATAGTTTGCAAAATACATAAGTGCTCCTATTACACTTAAGTACGGGAATTCTGGTCCTAGGACTTTCTCCCCCTCTTCTCTAGGTATGTACAAATTCTTGTCTTGCTGTAAAGATCTTCTGACCATTGGTGCTTTTGAATGGTATACTTTTTCAAAGCTAAACCTCTCTAACACCTTCTGAGTGTAGGCTAAATGATTCACTAATTCACTTCCAAAACGTGCTCAAGCTGCAAGTCTAAACAATATTTGGTTTTACCTAAAATTTTCATTTCGAACGACGATTCTAGGTAAAAGCTCGCTTCTTTTAAATCATCCAAAGTTTCAACGATATTCAGATCATCTACATACACTGAGATTACATAGAATCTATTTTAGGATCGTCATATAAATACACAAAGACAACCCTCGTTCGTGTAGCATTTCTTGCATAGAAAGTCGCTTAAGTGATTATACCATACTCTGCCTGATTGCTTAAACCCGTACAATGATTTCTGAGTTTTACACCATATAGATTTCTATTTGTTTTGTCTTGGTTTAGGACAGGGATACCTTTAGGTACCTTCATATAATGTCCAAATTCAAGTTTCCATAAAGATACATCGTTACCGCATCCATCAATTTTATTTCTAAATTCAGGTTTACCGCTATCGAGATTAAATATCTAAACGTAATACCACCCATGACCGAGGAATGGATTTCTTCGTAATCAACTACTGGTCATTGAGTGAAACCTTGTGCAATAAGCCATACTTTATATCTCATAACTTTATTTTTCTTATTTCTCTTTCGAATAAATACACATTTATACCGTACGGGGTGCACATGAGGAGATGTACGGCTTACAGGTTTTAACACCTCTTTTTTATTCAGATATAATAATTCAGTTTCTATTGCCTTTTTCCAAATCCTCCTAACCTGATCTTTTCTTATATTCAGCGAGAGATGCAGGGTGTGGATCAACATCGATTATTGTAGCAATTTTCTTTGCAAAATAGATATCAACATTGGCTGTTGTACTATTTAGTGATTCTCCCGTGTGTATATAATTTATAGCTATTTTATCATAGAATGATTCTTGTAGTTCTTCTGCTTGCTCACCGCTCCTTCTAGTTGCGGGGGCAAGTCCCTTTAATTTTGCAGCTTCGATGTGTGCGCACACATCTATGCTGGTTTCTCCCTCTATGGGAATGTTTAGATCCGATATGCCTTTTTTCGAACGTGTGATATTGGTACTGGGTCTCAATTGGTTCCCCTACTAGTTCTAGGGAACTTCAATGATTGGCTATGTCGAGTTCTTCTTATCCTTTTTCACCAGGCGCCCCCGGCTACTTGGGATTTGAAGGGTCGGAGTTCTTGTCTTTTTATTCAGTGGTCTCTGGACGGGATTAGGGATACCTTCTACTTTCGTCGGTATTTCAACCATCTCTGGTGCATTGCGTGCAGGCATATGCAACTTGATCACGTTTTTTTAATCACTAAAGTGATAAGATAATTGATTTACTAATGCTTGCAAATCAATGATTTTTCTGCACTTCTCTATTTGTTTCACTAGTGCACGGGTTATGTACATGGATATCTGTGGCTTGCCACGTAATTTCCCTATTTTTTTCATCGAGGGGTTGATTTCCTCCTCATAATGTTGGGAAACTATCATCATCAAATATACTATCAGTAAAACGGACGGTATACAAATCTTCTGTCATAGGGTCCAAATACTTGATTATGGATGTGTCTCATAACCAACATATATCCCAGACTTTCAAAGAGGGCCCATTACAGTTCGCTGTGGTAGGTGTATAGGTATATAAACTTTGCAACCAAACCTTCGGAGATGAGAAATTTTTAGTGGTGACTCTTGTGCTAGTTGCATAGGTGAATAGATGTTATATACCGATAGTCTAAAGTTGGTCAGAGTTAATGTATTTAGGACTATGTGTCTCCAATATGTAGTTGGTAAATTATAATTCCGCAAAAGCGGTCGGGTGATGAATTTAATTCTCTTAATTAATGCCTATGCTAGTCCATTCTGGGTGTAGACATGCGGGACGGAATGCTCAACTTTAATTCCTATCGCCTTGTAGCAATCATCAAATACCTTTGAAGTAAATTCTCTGGCGTTATCCATTCTAATGAACTTTATATGATGATTAGGAAAATAATTTCTAATTTGAATTATCTACGCGATTAGTTTTCTAAAAGCATGATTTTTCGTAGATAATAAACATGTATGTGACCATTTCAAAAAAGCATCGATGAGCATCGTAAAATATTTAAATGATCCCGACAGAAGTTATATAAGACCGCAAATATCTCCTTGAATGCGTTCTAAGAATACGAGGACTTTATCATTCACTTTCAGAGCAGAAGGTTTAGTAATTAATTTCCCGGTGGCTCATGCGGGGCACACAAATTATTCTAGATTCAGGAAATTCTTTACATCGATATTATGTCCATGTGAATTGTTAATTATATTTTTTTTATCAACCTAAGACCTGAGTAGCTTAATCTATCATATCAAAGATAGAAAAATTCAAAGCTTCTAAATATAGTTTTTAGAGAAGTATAGGCCATGAGTGCCATGATATTTGTGTAGTATAGACCATATTCAATAAAAAAAGTCTTTCTAATACTCTTTTTCACTTGTCTCATGCTTTGTAATGAGTATGTATTCTTTACCATACTATTTTCCAGTCTCAACATAGAAATGTTAGCACGAATGACTTTGAAGTTTTGAAGAGTTCTAGTCGATTCTGGGTACAACAAGACTTCTTTAATAACCAAAGTTATGCCCATCAGGAGTATAATTGTGACTCTTCCTGAGCCTATTACACAAGTATCGCTATCGGTGAATGTTGTAAGACTGCCAGCATTATTATTAATTGACTGAAAGAATTTTATCTCTCTCAAGATGATATTTGTTGTGCTATTGTCAGCTAAACACACTTTCTCTGTGGGGCGCCATACATGTTCTAATATAAAGTAATTTATTAATATGTAGTAAAAGACAATCAACATATAAATAAAATAGTTCAAATATTAGAACATATCATGTTATTGTTCACTAAATTAATGAGTGAATTAATATCATCCAACTATCACGAGAATGAACTGTTTGAGTATCATTATTGTAAGTCTAACTTATTCCTTTCATATATGAAATTAATGACAATTAAAGACTAAATACATTCTGTGCATTAGACTGAATCTTCTAAGAAATCTGACACTTCAGTTGCTATTTTCTCAGGGGTGAGATGCTCTTCCTGAGGGATCATGGCAGTGGCAGCTACAGTATCAAGAAAGGTGTGGCTGTAGGAGTGTAGTCCATCTCCATTGGAGCAGGCAGCTGCTTAGAATTTTTACCCCTCGATAAATGCAAAGTGAGTTTCATGCTGCCCATTGCCACCCTCTTCTTTTTGGCTTGGAAAGTATCAGCGATGTGTTGCGGTTCTTTACAGGTCCGCGACCAGTGCTCTCACTTACCACACATGTACCAAGTTTGTTCTTAATGACCATATGGCTTGTCATCGCGTTTTGGTTTGTCAACATTGTTCTCAGATGGAGCATTTGACTTGCCTTTCTGAACTGCGGTTTTGCCCTTCCTTCCCCTTTTCTTCATTATATGCTTCCATACCTTATAGCTCCCAGTATTGGTCTCGCGGCCAGCGGAGCTCCCAGGTGGCTGTGTGATATCGAGCGGTTTTGCACTTTATCTTGAGCTTCTGCACCCTGCATGATATCGATCAATTCAGCATACTCCTTGTAGCTATCTTGACGATAGTTACGTGTAGACTGCACTACACTAGGGTGGAAGGTGAGGAAGGTCTTTTCAACCTTCTTCTCATATATGATATATAAAGTAAGTAAATACAAAAAAAAGTATAGAAAACAACAACAACAATAATAATAGTGCTAAACAAGTTTCAGATGCAAAAAAATAACTCAAAATTTGAATTCTCTATACCCTTTTATGCTAGAATATGTATTTTCAATGAATTCTATAATTTCACGGGATTCTCTGCTAATTTTCAATTTTGATAAGATTTTTGCATGATTTTTTTTATTTTTCAAGAGCCTATTTGCAAAAATCTGAGCACCACTCCGGCCAGTTGGACAGTTCGAACAGCTTTCAGTCGATCAAACGGTCCGAACTTCCCTCGGCCAATCGGATTGGTCTAAACTTCCTATCGTCGATCGGACGGTCCATATTTCTCTTGACCATTCGGACTGGTTCGAGCTTGCCATGGCCGATCGGACTATCCATGACCAATCAGACGGTCCGGATTTTCCTTGACCGTTTGAACTGGTCTGAACGTCTATGGCCTATCGGGTGGTCTGTTGTGGATTAGACGGTTAAGATTTTTTTCATGGCCGATTCAAAGAGGGAGTGGTAGGGGAAACCCAACCCCTATTCACCTTATGGCGGTGTGGCCCGAGGTTGGCTAGTGCGCGCGGAGGCCGGTGACAGCGTTCGGGCCGGCGGCACACATTGTGGCGGCAGCGGCCCATGCAGGGGCGCGGCACAGAGCACGTGCAGGGCAAAGCTACGGGGAAGCCCATGCGGGGGCGGCGCGGCACGGCTCCGGGCCGACGCGTAGGGAACTAGGCGGCCGGGCACGTACGGGCGGCGGCGACGGTGGCACATGCGGGCGCTCGAGCCAGCGACGCGTATCGCGGTGATGGCCTGTGCGGAGGCCGACAACGGTGGCACTTCGCCCGAGGAGGCGGTGACGACACGTTGTGTGGGGTGGGCGGCGCTCAGGCGGAAGGTCGTCTGCTGATATGCGGCTCGACGAAGTGAGCGGCAGGGGTGGCTTTCAGCCGGAAGCCAAGCGGCGGTGGCGGCGGCGCCTCATGCGGGATGCGATGCATCAGGCTTGCGTGCGGAGAGCCGGCGGCCGTGTGACGGTCATGGCGGTTATGGCTTCTTGGCGCAGCTTCGGGCACGCGGTGTGGCAAGGTCGATGCGGTGGTTCGGCGGCACACGCGAGGCACGGCTGCTTGCGGTCACTGACAATAAACAAATCCATGTGTGTCGCCTTGGGGATCCATGGAACACCTCCTTGACACTGCCAATAGCCACTCCTTCGAAGCTATTCAAGGGATTGATCGGGCAACGGATAGAATAAGAACGCTCTGTAACGCTATTCATGCTTATTGTTTTTTCTAGTTCATTGAGCACCCCATGTAACACATTCTTAGAAATAAAGGAACACTATCTTATTTGCGTAGTCTTGAGTCTGACGCTTCCATGTTTAATCGGTAAGATCGCAATCTAGATCGTCCATATTAGAGAAATCCAAAAAACCCTACATGAGGATCTATTCGAAACACATGAATTTCAGTCTGAAGTATTTCACCCTGGGCCTAACAGTGGATGTTTTCTTCCTACCCAATTCCCGAGTACCAAGCGGCTAGCGGGCCCATCCCTTTAGACTTTATTTTTAACGTGGGAACTTCACAGGAATCAACTCAATTTTTATAGAAATAGAAGCTTTTTCCGTGTTTTAAATGAAACCTTAATTAAGGATTGGTTCTTTTGGGTTATAACTTATGACTTATAATTTAAATATTTAAATTTTGGCTATTCGTGAGATGTAGTATGTATAGAAAAACAGTCATATGCGATTTTGGCCGGTACAGCTGAACTCAGTATATTTTTTACTACAATCTTTTTATTAACCCTACCTTAAAAAACGCATTATTTAAAAGCTAGTTATTGTAGCCAGTACGAGCATAAACTGTTTAAAAGCCCACCTGCTTATGTTTGTATTGTTTACAGTAATTAACTTTTAAATGATGTGCTTTTTAAGATGGGATCAACAGGAAAAAATATAGTAAAAAAGTGTATTGAATTCAGCTATACCGACTAAAATCATATACGACTATTTTTTATGTACTATCTTTTACAAACGGTTAGAATTTAAATATTTAAACCATAAACTATTAGGCACGAGAATCCATCTTATGTTTAAAACGTACAGTTTCTCAAAGGTCGGTCATAATTCTTTCTAAACGGTACGTTTAGGGCGCGTTTGGTTGAGCTTTTCCTAATTCATTCCAAACGCCACGCTGCTCTCGTATCTTTCCCGTCCGGAACTCTCTCTCTCTCTCTCTCTCTCTCGCGTGCAAATGACCAAGATAAACACACAAGTCACGGCAGACCGATCTCGGCGACATCCACCTTCTGTTTAACGGCAACGAAACTTGCCCGCAATTGATTCTCGAGCTCCGAACAACAAGCAGTATACTTGGTAGTAGATCACGTGGTTCGCAGCGATGTACATATCTCAGCATCCGATCTCATCTCAGAGAATCCCACGAATACGCGGCGCGAGGCAAGGCAAGGCAGAGGTATGGGTGTGACGAGTATGATATTTCGCACGCGAAAAGCCGGAGGAGAGGGAGGAGCAGCAGCATCGCAGGGGACAGAGCATAGCGTCGGGGATCCGGGAGGACGAAGGGGTGCGTGTAGTGGAGCTGCCCTTCTATTCTGTCTGGTCTGGCTAGACTCTACTTGTAGTAGTGGTAGTAGTAGCCTGCGGTGTGAGCAAATGCAGCGAGAGAGGAGACAGAGAGAGAGGCGCACGTACATCGGCGCACATGTGGGCTCCCGGCCCTCCTGGTCTGGCGGAATTGGATCCAGCTCCCTGCTTGTACCAGTACGCCGCTGTTTACTGCTTGTCTCTAGGCCCTGCTCGTTCTGTGCTTTAGCATTCGGTTTCTAGTTTTTGACTTTAATTTTTTTACTTTTTCTATTTTTTGTTTTTATTTATTTATATTGTTCATGATAACTTAATTTATTTTTAAAATTTAAAATTTAATTATATCAAAAAACCACTAGCAGCTAAGTGCAAAATAAATTAGTTACATTACTAAACAACGAAAAATAAATCATTAACCATAAAAAAACCTAAATGTTGTGTGCATCTCTGCGCATCATACGTATATCAAAACTGGGGGTTCACGGCCCCCAACGTGTCCACGTGTTGGCTCCTCCAAAAAAACCTCCAAGTTTTCGTAATTACGTATAGACTCTCAATTCTTACGAAAAGGTCCTTAGTTTTCTACGAAAAAGTCTCTCCACTCTCCTTTTACTGGATAACGTCCCGCAGTTTTTTATAATTACGTACAGGCCCTTGATTCTTTCAAAAAGACTCTTGATTTTTTTGCGAAAAAGCCCATCCGCTCCTCTTTTACTGGATAACGCCCCGTGCTTTCTTCGAAATTACGTGTGGGTCCTTGATTTTTTCGGAGAGGCCCCTGGCACGTCATTTCTATACGAATTTTCGCCTTTTTTACTTCGGTCCACATGGTAGCAAATTTTCGCTTCTTTTACTTCGGTCCATATGGTAGTTAACGCGACGTGGCGCCTTATCTATATGGCTAGTTACTATGAATCAATTGCCTTTAGACTGGCTAGTGGTCTAGTGGAGCTCCATGCAGTCCACAGTCTCTCTCTCCGAAGATAAGGGTGGTTTTTTTGCGTTTTTTATTTGATTTTCTATAGTAATTAGCTTTTAAATAAAATATATTTTTAAGTTAGTGAAACGCCCCGCGTTAATTAACTAGTTAAATAAACTCAATTAGTGTTAATCATGTGGATTAATTAGTTAAGTGGTTAACGGGATTAAGTGTTAGTTGAGAGATTCAATAGAATTTAAAATTTTGTTGTAACCACTACCCACAATAGCACAAGTAGTATAAACACTGAACAAACTCAATCTTTATTAAAAGTTTACATATTACAACAGAGGAAAAACAAGTTACATATAGGAATCATCTCATACATTCACACATACATTAGAAATAGTACACATACGGTTACATTGCCATAACGGTAGATCCTATTACACGCTATGCATTTCAAACATTAGAGTTACCGTCAAATCACACACACACCTCCTCAATTGAGAACCACTAAGTAGTTAGTATACCAAAAGAGACCGAACAAAAGATCAAATGTTAAATCAACAAATAGAGAGAGAAAAGAGATTGTCGTCAGAGCCCTCGAGGTTATCTCAGGCGGGGCATTCTGTTCACGGAGATACCTGACCGTTCGGGGGCCAATCGACACCTCTCACAACCTAGGGTTCATCACCCGGCGTTAAACAAACCTGATTTTATTTTATAACCACAGTAGCAACGCCACATGTCAAACATCCCTTAAGCCCAACGTAACAGCCCATAACCACCCATACAGCAATAGCCAGCAAGACAATGTCCAGAAGCCACCAAACCGCACAACACGGCAACAGCCAGCACACCATCTCTAGAAAATACCACACAGCCAGCGCAACACGGCCGAAAGCATAGAGGCCAGCCCAAGACATTCAGAGAGCACAGCCGAGAAGCCTCAGGAATCCCACGGCCACGAACCAACAGGAGAGAAAGCTCAACTTCCTTCTCCCTAACCCCAATCCGAAAACACTTCCCCACCATCCAGCCCCACAACAACCACAAGAGCAACCCTAGCAGCAGCCAAACGAAGGCAACCAAAGGACCAAGCTGAGGGACAGCAAGCCGCAGGCAGAGGAGGCCATCCCAGGGACCGTTGACACATCAGGGACCGTCAGCATCCACCATCACCTCATCGAACCAACACTCAACCAACCGCAAAGGTAGCCCACAATACCCAATAATGGTAGCATACAATTCCAGTAGCAATACATGCAGAACTCGTAATTAGCCAGTTAACCACCGTGTAGCATAGCATCATCACCATACACTAGAATCCACACAGATAGCACCAACCGACAGTAGGAAGGGGGGCAATCGAAAAGAGGAATATTACCGTAATGCGAAGTCGGTGGCGGCATGCTAACCGCGGCAAGGCACGCGCCCCTGAAGGCCACTAGGCATCCCCCCGGCATGCTGCGGCCTTGGGCTCCGCCATGCCTAACCACGGCGACACACCTCCAGGCCAAACCGCACCCTAGCGCCAAAACCCAAAAAGAAATCAAGCAAAAGTAAATAGTACCGAGGGAGATTTGGGGAAGAAGAGAAATCGGGCTTAGAGGGGCCAGATCCGGGCCTTAGACCTTGGATCTAGGGGTAGGACGGTGCTGCGGCCGCGCAACATTAGGGCGGCGCCGTAGGCGGCGCAGGAGAGGGAGAAGAGAAGGCGGTGGCGCAGGAGAAAGAGGAGAGGGCGCGGCGTCATGGGCTGGCAGAGAAAGGGAGGAAGAGGTGAGAGGGAGAGTCGGCAGAGGGAGAGGGGGGAAAGAGCAGCGGCGGCGCAATGAAGGGAAGGGAGAGGTGAGGCGGCGGCGCTAGAGCAAGGAGGGGCCGAGGCAAGTATTTGGGCCGAAGGCCGACCTGCTCGAGAAGAATAGAAAAGGAAGGAAATAAGTAAATAAAGAAGGGAGTATAAAATGAAGGAAGTAAATAAAGAAGAAGAAAATCTTTGTAAGAATTTGCACCTAAATTTTGGCAGCATAGAAATGAGGTTAATTCCTGTAAAATCACTCGAAGAGCTGACATAGGTTTTACTTCTTGTCGACTTCAAATTTCAGAATTATATGCTTTAGGTTAATTTGATTGCATCAGGCGTTAAAAGAGTAACCGATTATAGGATTTCAACACTTCGAAAGTCCACCCAGTTACCAAACCTAAATTTAGAAGCCTTACGACGATAGTGCCGCATTGTATCAATTCATTATATTCTTCGTCAAAGCCGTAAATAATATAGCAACACACTATTATTGCAGAAGACGGTTCGAACTCACCAGGGAAAGAATATTGGAGTAGTGCGAAGATTCAGCACTCTTTATATAACTCAGGCAAGCATTTTGTTGAACAACTTGTTGGGTATTTTGATATACAAGTACTTTGATATTACTCTAATATCACCTTGCATAGCAATGAAGACTATTTAAATCGAGAATCAGTTGAGAAAGAAAAAGGGAGAAGCCTCGGCGACTGGTGGAGCAGTCGGCCGAAGGAATTAATAAAAAGGCGGGCAGAGGTTGCCTCTGGCAGGTAATAGAGAGGCAGGTTGGGGGACCTCTGCATGGGATATAATATAAGTAATTACAAACTTCGTCTATATGAATGGACCGTATCAAATCGTATCAGCCAATATTTCGTCTACGGATGGACAGAGTTAGTAGTACTATCAAAGTTATTATATTCTCCACAGGGATAAGTATTATTTAGGGGATGCACCCAGGGCCGGTAAAGAGCCGAGGGTGGGGGATCCATAGTCACAAGAACCCAGGACTGGTTGCATGCCAGAGGTGGGGGCGCGCATATATTAGCGCAGTGGAGTGTTGGGTAGGGTTGAGCAAACCGACCCAACCAACAGTTATGTCACTATTGGTGAGTCTGGGTGAGAGTAATAAATCGCACAGGCTATCGATTGAGAATAACTGGATGGAGATATAATATACTGAGATAGATACAAAAGTTCCTGTATTCTGATCTAAGCACTGCATCTTAGGAAATGCGGGATTCCACAAGCTACTAGGATCAGAATGATGATGGGTAAAGTGGTACAAGCCTGCGCAGTGCTATCTAAATCATGAATTCATGCCTGTCTCCGGGAAAGGAGATTACGGAAACTTGTGGAAGTTTTTAGCTATTCATACAAATGTTCAGTAGCTTTTAAATTAATGAAATCGAAATCTTTACAACTCAAAACCTTATTTTTCCTATGGGCACAACATTGGGATTGCATATGAGGATGAATGATCAGGAGAAAGGATAGAAGCATAAAATGCATTTTGTTATATAAAAAGCTTGCTGAGTACTCCGTACTCACCCTTGTATTAATCCCCTTTCTTAGAGGATGGCCAGTTCACCGCGACTAGGGAGGGAGTTGAAGCTAGTCCAGAGGAGCCCTACTCTCCAGGAGAGGGCAGTGGTTCTGAGGTAGAGCCGTATGGGGGTTATCCCTCATACGATGGCTGGGATGATTAGAGGTGCAGAAACTGTCGGGACTTCACTACTTAGGTATAGGTAATTCCAGTATATTGTGTATATATACTTCCAGGATATGGTATATGTACCCTTGCCTTTTTGGTGTAATTAGAAAGCTGTTTGAACTTTTGGTTGGCGTTGTAATAACTAAACCAGTTTGGTTGTATTAAACTCTAGCCCTGCGTGGCTATATGTATGGATGTACTATGTTTCCTCTAATCGTTGTTATGCTGTGCTATTCTGATTGGCTTATTATTCGTTAGAGCGATGTTTTATCGGCTAATACGAATAATAATCCATTGACTAGTATTATTACCCCGTGGTAATAGTGCGGGTCGTCACAGTTAGAGTCTATAAGTTGATTGTAGTAGATAATATTTCGACTTAATCTATATCAGTTAAAATCGCATGTGGGTATCTCTCGTATTTTCTCGTAAACAGTAAAAATTCAAAATTTTAAGCCAAAAGCTACAATCCAAAAGATCCATAGCTGTCTATCACAAATGATACGGTGCAAATGGATCAGATTTCCAGTTATAAACGCATACTTGGAATTCGCTCGCTAACAAACATGACATTGATCTTGTTCTTAATCTGATCAATAGCTTGTGTTGGTTACGTGATCCGAATTTTTGGTTGGTGCCGAAGAGAGGACGATTTATGGTAAACAAAGCCAGTTTCTGCTACTAAACTTGAGTTGTTACGCAGAGTTGATTGGTGGAATTCGTCTTAAAGTAGAGATTATTCATCATGTGATCTGATTTCTTGGTTGACGGTGAAGAGAGGGTGGTCTGTGGTGGCAGACGGCGTATAGACCCAGACAAAGCCAATTCAAATCGGCTATTGAAATTATCCATGTTAATCAGTCATATCTTTTTGGATTTGTTTCCGTATCGACTTTTAGGTCTTTTGTACCCCTTATATACTATTGTAGTGGCACGTAATTGAGTTGACGACATATTATAAAGTCCGCTACTTTCTAACTCTCATCGTATAGTGATCATTGCTGGCTGTGCATTGTGATTTCTCCGTGAATGATTTCTATATTAAAATAGTGTCTCATGTTATTTTGATTATCTTCATTATTTGACTTGTCGATTTCTAACAGCTTGCAGTGATGAACGGGTGAGATTGAGGGCTCGCAACACTAGAATTTTTTTAGATTTTTACAGTAAGAAACTACTTATTATGAAATTCTTATGTAATCTAAACATTGGAATATCCATGGCTTTCTAGGCTAGATCTTGCATGCATGGTTGTACTATTAGACAAGCATTTGGCTTTTCTGTAACTCTGTATACCAAGGGTACTCCTGGTCCATAGAAATATGCTACCAGAGTAGTATAGTGTTGTAGTTCTGGTAGTATAGTGTTGTAGTACTATCTTCATTCTTTTTTACTTATTATTTTACATATCGATATGATCTCTAATACATATATTTGATAATTATCTTTTTTAATTATATGTTAGTAAAAATTATTAAAATATAATTATGTGAAAGTATTTTTGATAACATATCTACTAATATCATTTCACGCAATAAATCTAAATACTTTTATGTATATCAGTGATAAATGTTTTTAAAAAATAACTATATGTATTTAAAACGAAATAGAAAAGAACTAAGAGAGTTGTATAAAAGAAGGTAGAGTCTGGGGTTGGAGCGTAGGGCAGAATCACTTCGTTTGGAACTGAGCCTGAGCTAGCTGCATGGGGTGTGGACTCTGACGAAGACTGACTGTTTCCTGCTGGTTTGTATCATCTTGGGAAGGGAAGGAGCCGGCGCTCCGGTTTAAATAAACCGGAGATCATTCTCCGTGCATAAGCCGTGATCAACAAACGCAGCCCTCCCACCACGAGAAAAAGGTGGACTGTTAATGTATCTTAACACTGTTGTAATATTTTTTAATTTTAGCTTTCTATATTTGTTTTTGTAAAAATAACTCTCTTCTTGAGCTTAAAAGGCACGGCAGATAACACGTGTCACTTGCCACAATGTCGTAGTTCAGTAGACGAGTAGTGCACGGTATGGTCAGCCACGATTCTCAGGTAGCAGGCATGCGTGGGCATTGGGCAGCGGGGCCAGGGAATCATGGGGGAGCGTCCGCACGCGGTTTGCCTCCTAATACGAGGGAATCTCATGGACAATTACATGATGTGACATGGTGACACGATGATATGTAATGTTATATTCTCATTTTATTAGCATGTTAATTGCACTGTGTTCACACGCGCATATAAAGCATGAAGCGTGGCCGATTTGTTGCCAAGCAAGAGTGCAGCGAGGGAGGGAAAGGAAAGAAAAGAGATATTTCCTACCGAGCGAGAGCGTAGTTGTAATACTTCATAGTTGGAAGCATTGTGAAGCTGATGAATGCGTTTGAAAAAAAAAGGTACACTCCATTTGCATGCTAGCAACACACTTAATATATCGTTAGTGTAATTGTGGTTTTGTAAAGTGGAATGCATTAGGTAGCTATGTTTAGTTGACGGATGTGTTTCTATTACTAGCCATGTTTACTTATTGTAATTTGCTACAAAAATACAGGCCGAAAAAACAGCTAAAATAATTTTGTGTATGTCTGCACGTGTATATTTATTTGTCTCGTGCGAATACAGAAATGTGTAAAAATGATAGGTTTGTACACACTGTGCATGCCTAATTAGCGGTGTAATTAGCATAAATCATATTTAATTAACGCTAATTGTGTTTAATTAGTACTTATCGCAATTAAGTAGTATGAGTGTGCATTTATTCAAAGTAGCAAGCTAACACAAAAAAAGAAAAAATTGCAATTTAGGCAATATGTTTGTACGTCTGCGGTGTGACTATTCTCAATTGTGGTCAGTTGTATATAGCACCATTTGACATCGACATATTATTTTATGTACCATAGGGGATGACTGTTGGTGACGGTCTCAAGGATGGCACGTTGCTGGACCCTTCCTGGGGTGGCCAACATCGTTGTCGAGCGTGGTCGAGTGTGGTCAAGCAAAAAACTCCTTTTCTAGAATGACAACTTTTGACTAGTTCACATAGATATCTTCTTTCAATTCTCTATGTAAGAACATGGTCTTAACATCCAATTGCTCAAGATCAAAATCATACATAGCCACAATACTGGGTAGAGTACAAATAGAACTATACTTTACTACAAGGAAAAAACTGTGAAATCAACATCTGGGATTTGCCTATATCCCTTTGCAATGAGCATCATCTTGTGCCTGACCTGGTCGGTCGATAATGTGCCTTCTTTCTTCTTGTAAATCTACTTATAGCATATGGGTTTTTTCAATCGAAAGCTCGCCTAGCTCCTAAGTGGAGTTCCTCTCGAGAGATTACATCTCCTCATGCATGGCAGTTATCCACATCTCTAACTCATTAGAATAGATGGCTTCTTAATAAGTTGAAGGCTCAGTAGTCCTTTCAATATCTTCTACCATGTTTAAACAATAAGCCATAATATTGGCTTATTCAATTAACATTCTCGAAGGCTAAATAACCATTCGTACCCAATTAGCTTCAATAGATTGTTGGTTCCGACCAGATCCTATTGGATGACTACTAGTCGGAGCTTGAACATGAACTTCCTATGAATATTCTTTGTTGGCCTCTGGTGGAAATCCTGAATCAATAACGTGCTCCACATGCACACTAGTCTTTTGCTACTTCTCGGTTAGCTTGTAGTTTGCGCCTCAAAGAGATGGAATACGAGATTCTCCCTATAAATTTGAGTAAACATAATCCAATATATCTTTTGAAAAATGAGTAGCAATGTTAAATTTTAACATCTACTTGCCAAAGATATAATGTTCACATAACTTCAATTGGTCGACATCTTGATCATCAAGTAAGTTTGTTTTACATAACTCCTTCATACCAGCTTCACTTGTTAGCGGTTCAATAGGTATCGAACAATCTGGTCAAAGAAACAGCAGCGGTTCTAGCTAGAGTAGTGCCTTGAAGATGATACAAATTTGTTAGCTTCATAGCACCTTTCATCGTAACAAGAGCACATTTGAATACCTTCAGGACTCCACCTACACCTGAAAACTTATATCATCTAGTATCAAAAGTATTCAATCAGATAAAACTCCTTTTCAAATTTGAAATATGTCAAACTTCTAATAGGGTTCTAATGGTACTACCAAACATTTGATTTGGACAGAATCAATGCCTACAATTTTGCATAGAGTATTATCTCCCATCAACATTGACCCACTCAGGGTCGCTTCATAATTAACAAACTAATCATGGTTCAGACTCACGTGGAAAGTGCAGACTGAACCAAAAACCCACTCATTGCTGGTTTTGGAATCACCTGCAAAGGCAACAAGGACATCTCCTTCAGAACCTTCTTTAGTAATAATAGTAGCTTTGGCTTTTTCATCTTGTTATCCTTTGGCTTCTTCATCTTGTTAATCTTTCTTGGAACTATTGTTCCTTTTCTCATTGTTCTAGAGTTTCCAGCACTCGGATATGTTGTTGTCACTTTTCTTATAACAATGGTATGATTTTTTGTTTTTTGACTTAGAATGACCTTGAAATTTACTCGTGCTCCTAAAATCCCTAGTCGGAGACATGTCATTTTGTCATCTATGAACAAACAAACCTTTTACATACGAACTCAAGCTTTTACTTGATACTGTGGTTTTCAATTTTTCCTTTGCATGCAAAGCATCATAAACGTACTTAAGGGTGAGAGTGTCCCAACTAAAAAGAATTATACCTCTGAATGTAGAAGATGAAATAGGTAATGAGTAGAGTAGAATAAGAGCTAAATCTTCATATTTATATTTGACCTCCATTGTGTCAAGACCAGCGATGATGTCTTTAAAATCCGTCAAGTGGTTCAACACAAATCCGCCTTCTACCAATCTAAGCTAGAAAAGTTTCTGCTTCATAAGCATATTACTGATCATATTCTTAGTCATGCAGATCTATTCCAGCTTTAGCCATAATGCAGCAGCAGTGGTCTCCTTTGTGACCTCTGAAGAATATTGTTAGAAAGATGAACATATATATGAGGGAGAACCTTACAATCTCTTCTTTGCTTCTCTCGCGGACCATGCAGCGGGCATCTTATCAATTCCTAATAACGCATCATCCAAATCGAGTTACGTCAGAATAGCTCGTATCTTGATATGTCATTGGGAAAATCTTATGTCTCGATCAAGCAACGAAGGATCATACTTCATTATCGTCATGTTGAGAGTGCCCTAGATTGATCTGGGTGAAGAATGTGGCTCTGATACCACTTGTTAGGATTGGATACTACCTATTATGAAATCAACAAGACATATCATGACGCACAAGACATATCCTTTCACGTAAAAAATCACAGACGTACAATTAGCGAAATCACTATATAAGAAGAAATTATACAATGCTCTTGGTGTATGTGTAATTCTACACCTTTACCAGGTAGTTTATAAAAGTAGATATAAATAGCTGTTGGAACAAGAGTTCTAGATAAGAAAATGCAACTAGGCTGGAAAATGCAACTAGGGCAGTGGCAGCGGCGTTCTTGGCGACGGCACTTCACGTGCCCGGAAGGCATGCCACTGAAAAACCTAAAAGAACAGGGACTGAACTGGCAGTTGAGTTCAGATGAACCAACTCGATGATCTTCCCCGTTCGATCTATGTTCCTCACTACATATATGTAGCACAAAAGATTCATGTCTGATACATTCCCAAATCGGCCTTTTGTATATACAGGTGGTACGTGATTAATTTCTCTCTTGATTCATCAAAACTAATTTCCTTTGAGAGATAGAAGCATCGCCAGACCTATATCTGCAGGCGGCATTTTTTTTTAGCGGGCTAGCTTGACGTCCAGACATGCATGATTTTCTGGTGGTGCAATATATGCAGCAAATCGAGCAGTGCATGCATCATTAATCTGGGGTGTACTGTAAGTATACAGGCTACGCATGCACGCGCCATGCCGGCCTAATCAGTTATACCACAGGCCGTGACCCGGCCGGGCATAGGCCGCCGCCGGCGCCGCTGCTCCCACGAGGCGGGCGTCGACGTAGAGGGCGGCGGCGGCGGCGGCGGCGGCGTTCTGCGGGTGGTGGTAAGCCTCCATGACCGCGAACTGCATCTCTTCCGACGGCTTCCAGTGACGCTTCCGCTGGTTGATAAACCAGTTGTTGATCTGCTTCTGTTCCAGGCCCGTCGACTCCGCCAGCGCGATCTTCTCCATCTCCTGCACGCACGCAATGCCATCGTCTCATCATCTGCGTATACCGTGCATATTGACAGATCATGACTTTAATGTGCATGCAACTATATACAGATGTGCATCCGTACCGACGGGTAGGGCCATCGATAGTGGAGCTCCCACCAGCTGAGCAGCTTCTGCCGAGCCTCCTTGGGAAGCTTACCTTTCTTCTTCTTCTTGGACAACTCCTTTCTCAGGCTGCCCAAGTACCCGCTGTACTTCTTGAGGAGGTGCCTCTTTAGCTCCTTGTCATCAGAGCGGGGGTCGATGCCGAGGGCTTCATCTTCTGCCTCCATCTCCATGCCCCTGCCGTCTTCTTGTTCATCGTCTGACGAACCAAGGCCAATGTTCTCTTCTGTTGAGGTCATGTTGGATAGGCAATGAAGGTTTACACAAGCCAAGAATACCGGAGAAAAGAACATCAGCTTTTGCAAAGAAACATGCGCTGCGCTGAAAATCATATAAACGGAGCATAAAACCTCTCCACCGCTACAAAAAGATCCTATAACTATGTACTACTAGTAAGGTTATGTACAATAGTATGTCCCTTAGGACCTTAAGTTTGTCTCTAAGGTTTCCATCTCATCTAAAGACAGCACTGAATACAACATCTTCAACGGTTCATCTCTAAAATTAGTTTCTCTAACTATTTTATATTATTTTCTTCGCATTTCCCCCTCACGCTTCATTACTATTTGCGTTGGTTTACGTACTCAGATTGTCTCTTGCATAAGAGATAATACATTATCTTTTCTTACCTCCTCTCTCCTTTGCATAAGAGATGCCCTAATATCTAGGACCATTCTCTCATGTCACTGTTCCCTATGTTATAGAGAAAAAACTATCTCCTTGAACTTCTGTAAGAACGAAACGTGTAGATTCTTGTAATGAAAAATAAACAGGGGCCTCTGGTCGGTGCCCTATATGCCATATATTGAAGCTGAACCTATACGCCAAACAGGCTCAACAATAACAAATGGATTGTTTACAATTTAAACGCGTACATTTAGTCATAGCAAAATGGCAAAACAAAATCTCTTCATGTCTTCCCGTGTAGACCTTCCCCTTCAAAATTGTTATGTTTATCTATACGACATTTGTCTGCTATATAATCATATTGTACTAGGATTTCCTGCACTCGACTTTGTGGTCATGACTGTTGCATGAGACGAACATAGCTGTCAATAACTATGTCATGGTGAATTTTGTTTTAAATAATATTCATATCATTAGAGGTACAGATTTGGGCAAGGGGTAGCAACGAATCATTCTTTGCTCTTTTAAAAAAGAAGGGAGATAAAAATAGAAGTAGTGGAAATATTCTAAGAAAACTAAAACTTTCTACAAAAATAATACTACTTACGACGGATATATAAAACAGGAACCATTATAATTAACATGAGTAGTTACTAGTTAAGACAGTCAACCATCTTCATTTTGTTGACTCACAAAAGGAACTGCATTTATTTTCTAATAACACGATGTAGATCTTACAACACCATGGCATACAACTATTGTTATCCAGGCTTACTTTGAAAGAAAGAGAGAAGAAAACATCTAAGAAAATGCATGAACAACATCAGAAAATTTCAAATGAATGCATCTATAACAATTCGAATATAGACACCACTTCTAGTAACCACTTATGTATGTATTACTGTATTAACTAATTTCCTGTATAATTTAGATCAACAAATTAGATATTTTTGTGCTATTTAGTAAAGATACATGTCCAAAAGTAGCATGCTACAGTTGTTTGAATTTTTTTAGAGGAAAGTACAGTTCTTCAGGTTCAGACACTAAGCAAAAGTGGCACTGCCCTGCATGACTGCATCCTAACCAATACGTGCACAAGAGTTGCCCCAAAGGGCAATCAGTTTGTCCACATTTAAAATCAGAAAAGCTTAATTTTACAGGCAGAAACAGTGGATGAGACCAGACATGAGCAAGACCATAGCTCACAGCTAGCAAGGAGACAAGTGACCCTACTGTTCACTTTACTACACTACCAAGTACACTCCAAGTCATTGATTAACAAGCTACTTGCAAGAATATGGTAAGGTGCATAAGCCATAGATTAACACATAATTCTACTACCAATCAAGGACCTCTATTCCTTTTGTTTGACTTAAAAAATGCATAATTTAAACCCCGTTATTTACATAAAAAAAAACCTAGGAACGTCACAAAGAACAAGTAGCACCCTTGGTAAGTATCTATCTATCTTTACTAATTGGAGGCTCCTCTAGGAGCCTTCACGTTAATTCTAGGTGGTGAAAGACTAGAAATTCCTACAATAATTAAAGAAAAAGAAAAAAATACTAGAGAATCCCTACATTAATCGAAGAAAAAAATATCTGATCCATCCAATTGGTGTATCTAGCTATAGCGATGGCCTATATTTATTTAACAAACACCAAAGCTTATTACTCTAGCTTATAGCGATGGCCTCCTGTTCTCTTTCCATAACAAACATGGTGCCCTCAAGTTTGTTTGCATGTGCAATACGCCTCTAGCTTACAACATGTATTGGTTACAAACTCTTAACACATACAACCATATGACATGTGTTTCTTATACAAAAGATAGGGATTTGAAAAAATTAATTCATAAAAGCTAACCAAGAATTAATTAATGCAAAAGACTGATATTACATAACTACAAATTGGGGATTTTAAATAAAATCCAAAATAAATAAATTCGGGATTTTAAATAAAATTTGAAATAAGTTAAATGATGAAATAAAGTATAATATTAATTAGAGGCTGCTACATAAACCACACTTTAGTTGTAGTAGGGAAAAAGTTAGAAATTCCTGCATTAATCTAAAAAATAAAAATACCTATAAATTGGAGAAAAGGAAAACAACTCAATCACTAGCTTAGCCTTCAGAGAGAAGCATCGTGTATTCGTGTATGGCTAAGATTTGCATTCCGTCATGGTAGAAATAGTTTCAATGGCCACATGCATGCATGTCCAAGTGCATGTAGGACAGAATTAGCAATTAGTGTCCATTTTGGCCTGTCCAAAATTACATGGCTGTGTACATACCGGACTCTCACTCCCTCTCCCTCACCCTCTCTCAATTGGCATGGCAGAATTGGCACAAAGATATCTCTTCTTTTACCTTGTAAACTTTTGGTGAACTTCTATTGGAAGATACTAAGGAGTTTATCAACACTATCGTACGCACCTTACAAGAAAATCTGACAAAAGTATAAATTTAAATTGGAGTAAAATCAGAAGTAAAATTAAAATCAAAATATGTAAATTCAAAACCAGAAATAAATTCCAACATGGAGTTAAAACACAAATAAAACTATTGCATAACCAAAATTAATTTTGGAACTAAATAAATTTAGAAATAAATATAAGTCAAGTTTAGAATTAATATTAAATATCAAATAATAGTAATTTGGAACTAAAGAAAAGTCGGTTCTATTTATATTCTAATTTGGAATTTACAGTAAATCTGAACTACTTTAAATTCAGAACTAAAATCAATTTCAAAATAAATATTGTTTAGGAAATAGTTTTTCCAAAATAAAGTTAAGTTCGGAATTAAGATAAAGAAGCACACCCTGGGAATAAAGGATATGAAATAACCTATACATGCACAGTGACCAAAAGAGAAAATCATAGATTGGAAGAAAAAAGGGCATGAGCCCAAGAAATGAACCCGTGGAAAGGAAAGTCATTTATAAATAAATTTTGTCTCTTAATCATGTTAGTATCAGGACTAGATAAGTCATATTAATGTATGATTTTCGATTTCTAAATATTGCTTCTAACTTATATTGCACATTTTTTTAACGCAGATTCGTGTGATCCTAAGTTTTTTATTAGAAATATTTTAAATTTATAATAAAGTAGTTCTAGATACTAAGCCAACTCCAGTTTCTGAACACACAAGTCAAAAGTTTGGCTGCACATAGGTAGCTCAAAAGTTCTTTTTCCCGGTTTGATTAGAATTTCTACTAATTATGGCTAAAATACTTTCAGGTATTACAATATGTAGGCCGTGTAAATGACTAGTCTATATTAATTCTAAAACTATGTACGCAGTGAGTACTAAGGAGTAGCAAATTAACATTGTCTAGCCAAAGAGGGAAGATTAAGCTCAAGTTTAATTACCTGCAGAGACGAGAGCCGCAAGGGGTGGCCCAGGATTAATGGAATTGAGCTGTGCCCCCACCGTCCTGAGGAACTCCTTGGCCTCCCGAAGTGGCCTGCTCAGCTCCTCCTTCCACTCCACAAGCAGGTTGCAGTACGCTTCCTGATCACATCACACACCAAATTAACAAAACCAACACAATTAATCCAACAACACACTTCAAGATCCCTGGCCATCTGCATCCCTCCCAGGAAGAACTAAGAACTGTGACCATGCGTATGAGGTTATGTAGTTAAATTAGTTCTCCAGACTCCAGAGTGCAGTACCATGAACTGGTCGAGCTCCGGGTCCGGCCCAGCCGGCATGTCGCCCGCGGCCGCCCGCTGCCGCGCCTCCCGCTCCCGCGCCGCCGCCGCGATCTCCTCGGCCGTTTCCGCGGGGCAGCCAACC
Organism: Melocanna baccifera; assembly: GCA_036346265.1. Taxonomy (NCBI): domain Eukaryota; kingdom Viridiplantae; phylum Streptophyta; class Magnoliopsida; order Poales; family Poaceae; genus Melocanna; species Melocanna baccifera. The sequence goes on along the minus strand of CM070683.1, from coordinate 6,023,626 downwards.
TAAATAGCACACATGCAACATAGATGAACATATATACGAACTTACGAATCATACAGCACGCGTGTTTGCATTTGCGATGGACCAGCGAGCGCGCGCGTGCCTTGTGGCAGTCCAGGAAGGCGGTGAGCAGGTGGTGGTAGCGAGGGTGGGAAACGATCCTGGCCTTGACGGGGTCAAGCCGACCAGCGCGGCCGCCGCGGCGATCGCCGTCCTCGAGAAGAGGAGACACGAGGTGGCCGCTAGATGCATATGTCATAGCAGGTGCGACAGCCTGCAGGGCTCCTGCAGCAGCACCGCTGGCGGTAGCCGAGCTAGGGACGGTGTAGACTTGCACGGAGACCTTAGAAGAGGGCGGCAGCAATGAAGGGCGCGCCCTTGCTCCTGCTCCCTGGTTGCCTCCAAGGTTGGCGAGCTCCTCCATTAGCGCATGTATATATGTTTCTTGATTCTTGAATGATCAGGAAGGGGGAGGAGGGAGAAAAGGGAATAGGTAGGGCTAAGTAAGGGGAAATCTATGGTTAGATCTTTTGTAGTGATGGTTTTGTTTGTGGAGGAGAACAATGTAAGGAGGAATAATCAAAAGGAGGTGGGATGGAATGCACAGTGGAGACGAAAAGGAAGAGGAGGCACTGTGTCTGTGCCGGCACAGAGATGAGATTGTGTAGGGAGGAGGGGGAGAGATTGGGTAGGGTAGGGTAGGGGTGTAGGAAAAGAGAGGAGAGAGGTCGGGTGGCCATCACGTCCATTGTCAAATCAGGTAAAAGTAGCTAGCCCGGGTACTGGTGTAGTTTGAAGGGTAGTGGTTTAATGGTGAAATGGTGCTGGCGTACGTGTGTCGCGGTGATCTGTGGCAGAGGGTTGCCTGCTTGCCGGTCTATGGCCCGGGATTAGAACTTCTTTACACAGATGATGATGGAGCTATTTTTTTTAAAAAAAGTTTGGTCCTCAAACGTTTATTTTTAAACCTAGTCACCTTCTTAAATCTGACAGGACCTGTCGAGCTGGCACAAAACGTCAGGTACTTTTTAGCGCTAATTAATCATCATTAACACTAATTAATACTAATCTAATCACTAATCAAACACACATATATGCGTCACTACATCCTGCCCAACTCCATGGGTCCAACCCAACTCCATAGGTCCAAGAAGAATAGATTTATAAAAATACATTTCTGGAGACTAAATTTAAAAAAAATAAAATGGTTATACTACTATTTATGTAAACAGTTCTTAGGATTACGGATATGCTTGTATTGCTTTCTGCTTTTAGAAACCAATATGAATATTTGGTTTCTCGAAGCGGTTTCTCTACTTTTTTTTGCTCCTGTCTTATTCTGGAGATAAGGCAGGAGGTTACTGGTATATCACATACCCCACTCCTCTCGCTTTCATCTCACGCATGTATCTCTCACTCACTTTCCCTTTATTTTCAGCAAAAAGTCATCAGACATAGTCAAAAGACATTAGCCGCAACCAATACGAACGCCCCCTAAGATCGAAACCCACGAATTTCATATAAATTTGGCAAGAATTTCATAAAAAATATATTATTTCTATATTTTATCCAATAGGCCAAATTTCGGTGGTTGCAAGAAAATGTTGCTTTATTTTTCAGAACTTTAAAAGTACTATTATACAAGAGCACATGTTAGACCTTTGTAATTATACAAGAGCCCCTCTGACCCTAGGCGATCGGCCCTCTAGCCCTTACCTAGGAACGGCCCTCATCCCCAAACTGCGATCCCAATCCCCACCTCTCTCACGTGTCCCAGATGGGGGGCAACACTGACCTCGCCAACGACACCCCTCCCCGTCGACCAAGGGATCTTCCCCCACTCAAATCAATATCATGACTTCGCTGCGACGACTCCAGGCGCCGAAGCAACGATGTTGCCCTCATCCTGAACCCTAGCTCCATTACCTTTCCATCTCTCTCTCTGTCTCTCTGCAATCGTGCGTATACAATGATATCAAGTACATTCAAGCATCGGGATTCAGTGCCCTCGTCCATCTGCATCCCTCACAATGGTATTTTCAGGGCGTACAGCGGATGGAATCGACAAGCACAAATACCGAAGATAGAGCTGTCGCCGTCGCTGGATGATCGGGCGTCACCTATGTAATGGGGAGAGCCACCACCGCTGCCTGTGGGACAGTGAGAGCTGCCCTCGCCAATTCGGCATGTGCATGGGAGAGGGATTTGGGGATGGGAAGAGCCGCCGCCGTCGTCAGAGGATTGTTGTCGCACATGGCCGCGAAAAGAGACAGATTGGGATGGGACTAGGGTTTGGGTTTTGAAAGGGAGGAGGGGGGGTTGTGCTAGGGGGTTCGCAGGATTCCGAGCACAATGCAGGGGTCCCAAAAATATGCATCAAGTGAATGGTGCAGGGATCTCGTCTACATGTTGGCCGTCGGATTGCGATCAGAGGGTTGTGCATTGGTACACAAAGAAAGCTATAAGCGTAGGATACATTACCGATTAAGCATTTATATGTTTTTTAACACCGCTAACGATAAGCAGATTAACAGACACTCGATGAAAATGATGTCCGAAGAAAAGCGAAGGAACACATACGTGTTTGCGAATCAACACGGGTGCAGATCCCCTAGAGTTGCTATTTGACTCCACCAGGTGAATTAGCCCAAATCTAAGGCATTCCTTTTTTTTTCCTACAGCTCAGATTCTACCACGTACTCGTGCTCCCTACCTACGTAATCTCTTTCCTGAGAAATCACCTCCTTTGGATAAACACGCCATGGCCTAGCTGCATAGGAGGACCAAAGAGGAGGTTCTCCTGGAGCTTCAAGCCCAAGAAGGCGAGTGAAATTAGCAGCCGTTGCTGCCAGGTTAGTCTTTTGAATGCTGTTCTTGGTGAGGAGGGTGTCAAGACGCGAGCGTTCCACCGAGTCACCTGCCACGGACGACAAGAGGACAGCAACGCGGTGCTTTCCGAGGCCAGGATGCTGCCGTGCTGGCTAGGGTGAACGCCTTTTCTTCGGTCTCTAAAAGTTATTTTTTAATTATTTTTATAATAATTAATTTATTAAACGAAATATTTTTAAGACAAGATTTACAAGTTGATTATAGTACACATTGTAATATCTTTATTTATATTAGCTAAAACCACAATGAGTTTCTGTTAATCTGCATTCTCTCTCATAAATAATCTAAAAATAAAAAAAAACCACCAAAAAATCATAAACTAAAGAAAAAACAGATAGCTTCGCTTTTGGTTACATCTGCTTGACCGCTATCATCTAATTGCAAGAATACATGTATTGTGCTGCGGTTTCAACTGGGAATTCACTACTCCATCGTGTTGACAGCATTTTTGTGAGGCACGTGTGTTGCTTGGAATTGATTTGCTAGCAGCCATGAAGTTTGGGGAAGAAAAGATTGTGTTTCCAATTCTATTATGTTCGGTGTTTTGGAGGGAGGGATCTAAAAAGTAAATAAGTTAATCTCCCTCCAAATCCACCAGGTGAGATAATTAATTAGTTGGGGATGTTGATGTGGCATAATCTATGCCATAGGAATGAATTAATGGCTTAGATTTGGGCAAATCCACCTGTAGAGTTAACTAACAACTCTAGGGGATTTGCACCCAGTCAACACTAACGTACTGAAACGACGTCAACCGTAGGCCCATCTTCTTGGCTCTGCTTTTTTTATTTTATTTCAAGCCTTCGCCCCTTTTAATTTGTAATCAAATAAAGTGCATATCTGTGACAACGGAGGTGATACGATCATACAAGTAGAGCTATAGGTTGTACATTTTGTTTCGTTTTACTCGACGAGTGATGTAAGCAAAAGGATCTGTCTCGAAAAAAACGGAAACAAAAAGAATATACGAGGTAGAAAGGCAAAATAAACAGGTAATATGCCATGTTCAAAAGGTCTCACTTTCCGTTTTAAATTGCCTCATATTCTGACTTATTTTAGCTTCTGTTATTTGAGCTAAAAACTATTTAGAATGCGTTGACTTTTAATTTAGTTTATTTTAGTTTTTTGGATTTTTTTTGTTTCTTATCTTTTCCTCTTATTTCTTGTATTGTCCATGCTAATATAATATATTTTTTCTTATTTTTTAATTAAATAATTTAGAAAAAAATAACTGTTGATACAGTAACAATTTCAGCTAACAGACAAAGTCATAAGATAGAAGTTTAGGCTCTTTGAAGTAGCCCCAAGATAATAAAAATAGGGATAATTTTGAAACAATTAACCAGGTGACACCTGAGCGTGAGTGGGTTAAGCATCTAAAACGAGCTAGTACCGTCCTCGTCCATCACAAGGATTATGTTTGATCCGGGATCAAATCATGGAATCACACGAGATATAGCTGTCTGCGATGTTGCCCTGTCCCCACCGGAGTAAATATCGTTGGTGGAGTAAGCTGGCTGAGCAAGATGCGTAGATTTTCGACAAGACTAGCTAGATACGATGGCGTCGAAAAATAATTAAATGAATGCCTATCAAACGATTAAATCAAATTAGTCCAACTTGAAATCAATGATGGTAAAAGTAGTAATATTCGTTACTACCGTTCAATATTGATCAGTGTTAATGTATCAGATGTGAATTCTTCCTAAAATGTGACAGTAGAAACTTTGGTCTAAATTTTTCAACAATACGAAGAAAGTTTTGCTAGTCATCCAAAATTGAAGCGTGCTCCAAACGGCTGAAAGCTTCAGTTTATAGTTGCGATTTTTAATTTAAAATTAAAAGTATATTGTAACGGTCGTTAACTTTTTTGAGTTATTTAATTAAAGAAAAAAACTCAGTTATATCTTCACTGATAATATAAATAACAAGGTAAAAGTAAAAAAGTTAAAAGTAGAAATTGACGTGTTCTAAATAATTTTAATTTAAAAAAATTGAAAACTAAAAAGATTAGAAACCGAAACAGTTTGAAGGTCGGTGGCCCGTATTAGAGCTACTGTTACTGCGGCTTGTGCCCGGTTTGGTGGCCCCTGCAGTGCCAAGCAAAGGGAAGACCGAAGTGAACGGCGCTCACGTGGCGGAGGCTGGCACGTGGGCCCGACCATGCAGGCCTGGCCCTGACTGGACGGATCAGCGCCAACCACGCGGGCTCTGCTCCCGGGTCCGGCCGGAAGGACGGAGAGAGAAGAGGCAGAGAAGCAAATCAAAGCGAGACAGGTTCGAGCCGCACGTGATGGCCCGGTCTGACGTTGTTTCGTTCAGCCGGGCCTCAACCGGTTCGATCTCGACAGCGAACGACTAGCCCTGACTGCTGCGTCAGGCTGCTGCACACCTTTGCGTCGTCTCTGACTATGACTTGTGGGGCCAATGGAAATCTGGCCCGTCCGGACAGGTGGACCCAGATACCCCGGCAGTAGAGTGAACTATGTGGCCCAGGCGCAGGTAAAGCAGATGCTGGTGTCCTGCTCCCTTCCTGGTTTTCCCATTCACCAATAGCTGTGCGTTCTGAGCTCTGAAGTGTGTACATGACTTGTAATAATAGCAAACATAATCCAATTTTATTAAATATTACTTAAAATTTATATTTATTTGATATATGTACCGGATAAATATTATAAAACGGAGGTAGTATTTGGAAGCAATCACTGTTAGCTTGTGTTCTGCACAAGCAGTTCATCATGGTAAAAGATTCCCCTAATTTTTTTTAATAGAAAGTAATGTTAATGGCACAAAAGGGCTTATATATATCCTAGGTTGATTACTGTTCATGTAACTTGCTTATTGTTTCTAGTAAACTAGCAGGGTGGCCCGTGCATTTATGCGACTAGATTTATTTCAAAGTTTTAGTATCAAAAGATATAACTTAGATCTTTAAAAATATATTTATACATCTTGTAGGCTGTTTAGGATTTTAATACATCATAAACATTGAAAATGATAAAAGAAATTGAACAAAAATACAACTTCAGGAATGTAACTGAAGTATAAACTTGATGGATTGAGGTTCTTAAAAACGTAAACACTCTCCATCATACATAAAATATATAAATGCATGCCCCTATTCTTCCTTAATTAGTTACTCTTTCTCGAAATGCATGCATACGCATGCACTTCTATTTAATCTCAAAGTAATATGTTAATTATATGTGTAGCAATCTTAGTATTTTACATGGTATTAGAGTATATTGCTCATGCATACACCAATGCGCTATGGGCGACCTACCTTGAATTTATAATCCTTCATATGTTGACTACTTCACCAAAGATAGTGTCTTCTATCTTTACTTGCCATTATAATGTTTCTTCTTGAACCTCCAATAACACATCCGATTCTTGATCGATCTCTCTTAACTGCTACCCATTCCAATATAATTGTTTAGTTGCTATAATACAATACTCCACCACAATTATCTTATACTTCTCTCAATTATTACTTAATGCTGATCGTCGCAACATCAAATATACATACACGTCCAACCGTCTTTAATCCCTGTCGGGTACACCCATCACACTCTGTTGGATGGCCCTAAACTTATTCCCTACGTTCATATCATGTCTATTTTAAACTCTTTGCTTCCCTACTTCTGTAGCATATATATACACATGCAATGTATTATATGTGCTCAATATCCCTCTTCTCCCATGTTGATCGTTTCTCTTCTTCAACATTGGTCACCTCAACGCTATGACTTCCTTACTAACCGCGACATCTAGTATCTTCACTGATATCAATATGTCTGCTTTAGTCGCTATCTAACGATATATAGAATCTTCTCGCCGCCATTGATAACATGTGCCCCTTATTAGCGATGGCACGCTCCTAGTTATCTGAAGGCCTTATATTGTTATAGCTCATCTTCATTGTAAAACTTCATATCCTCTTTGCCAAAGCATCTCCATTATTGAGCTTATTTGAACACTGACTTCTTTAACAATGCTGATACTCATCACTTGTCCACGTGGTCTTTGGCTCATTTGACTTTAGTCTTTCTCTTTAACTACTTTAGCGAGTAACACCACATTGTCCTTATCAAATAGCTAAGGTACACAGTACAACATTGCCCTCATTTTCCTTGCTATCGTCTCAGCTTTTTTCTTCCTGGTGGGTTAATGTCTTCTTGCTGGATCTCCTCCTACACTATTCATACTATTCTTGTTATAATTTTTATTTTTATTGAAAAGTTTAGTTGGTTTTATTGGAGTTCGTATACAAATTAAATTACTAATTTTATTTAATTTATTTTAAATTTATTTATTTAGGTATTTTACTTTGCAAATTGTATGGAAATTAACTTGCAAATTCAATTTTGTTTTTACTCTTAATTTCAATTATTTTTTTGTTGAAATGTCTATACAAATCAAATTGCTATTTTTTGCTTAATTCTTATTTGGAATTATAGCTATTTAGGGATTTCACATCGGAATTCATATCGGAACTAAATTGCTAATTTTATTATATTTTTATTCTGAATTTTAATTTTTTGTTGGAATTTGGGTATAATCCAACTACTAATACTTGCTTAATTTTTATTCTAAATTATATTTATTTAGGGATTTTACTTAGGAATTCGCATATAAATCCAATTGCTAATTTTATTTAATTTATTCTGAATTATAGTTATTTAAGGATTTTACTTTTGAATTGTATGGAACTCAAATTGCAAATTTTCTTTTGTTTTCTTTTTTGAATTTCAATTTTATTTGTTGAAATTCATACACAAATCCTATTGCTAATTTTTATTTAATTTGTATTGTGGTTTATAATTATTTAGATATCTTAATTTGGAATTCATATCATAATCAAATTTCTAATTTTATTTCATTTTTTATCCTGGATTTTAGTAATTCTTGTTGGAATTTATATATAAATCCAATTTTTTTATTATGTTTAAGTTTTATTTTTATTTTTTATTTAATTTTACTTAGAAATTCGTATAGGAATTAAATTAACAATTTTTTATTGCAAATTTTAGTTATTTTTTAAATTGTACTTGAAATATATTTTTTAATTTAAACCGTTATAATTTAGACGCACCATAGTCAACGGTGTGAATCTTTCTCTTTTTTTCCTCTGATTAATGTAAAAAAATTTCTATCCCTTAAAGACAAACATGGTGCCTCCTTTTGTTTTTACTTTAATAATATAATAGATGATCATCATAAGCTGAATTACGGTGCCAATCTCGATGCAAGATATGCAGTGTAGCTTGGTGGTGATGCTGCGGCTCGGTTCAGCGAAACATTTCTCATGATTCCTATCTAAGGTCCTGTTCTTTGCGGTTTCTAAAAGTCGCTTTTGGCTTTTGCTACAGTAATTAACTTTTAAACGAAATATTTTTTTAAGATAGAGTCTACAAGTTAATTGTAGTACACGTTAAAAAACTAATATCTGTATCATCAAAAATTACAAGCGAGTATCTCTCTTTCCGCAATCTCTGTCGCAAACAACCAAAAAGCCATTAGCCGTAGCCAAAAAGAACAGACCCTGATACTCGTCTGTTTAGTTTACTTAGAACTTTTGATTACTGAAGAAGATAGCCTCCGGCAGATAGAAGTCGAACGTGTTCTTTCTTTTTTTCGAGAACGCAGAGAAGATTTGCACGTCCAACGTGTTCTTCTCAGAAAAGATAAAACCAATCATCGTCGCATCAACTGTGCTTTTCCGACGTAGACGTCGACCAGAGCAGTGTGATCAACATGGATCACCGCAAAACATCACGTATCCACAGTACGACAGGATGGATCGACAAATCTGTTCTAGATGCTAATAAATACTCCATTTGTTAGGTTCGATCAGATGTGACGCTGGGTCATCATTAGCCTCGTTGAACCTAGCTGATCTATCTTCTAATCTTGAACAAGCCTCCCTCAAAATCGAGAGTCAAGCCGGCCTTAACTTGTCGGCCTCTTTTTTCATTTCTAAAAATCACTTTTGTACCGTAACTAATTTTTAAATAAAATATTTTAAAAATAGAATTTATAAATTAATTACAATATATACTACAGTAATTTTATTTATATCGATCAAAATTACACAGAAGTTTCTATTTTTTTATAAATAACTATAAATTATAAATTATAGTCTAAAAAACATCCTCATAGTTAGTATTAGCTACTCCTAGTTGGCTAAGGAGAGGTAAGGACAAAACCTACACGCATAAGACGAAGGATAACTACGTATTGCAGCAAGGAAAAATGCAAAAATAGCCTATCTTATAGCTTTGAGATCAGCAGCAGTACAAATGCTTTTTCTCAACAAAGTTCTTGCATCGAATCAGACAGTTGTCGCACGAGATGACAGAAATTATGGGCTCATGGCTTGAACTCGATGCTTCTTGCTCATATTTTCCCTCAAATCATTTCATGGCTGGTTGGTGGATTACCATTCTCTCTCTCTCTCTCTCTCTCTCTCTCTCTCTCTCTCTCTCTCTCTCTCTCTCTCTCTTTTTTCGAAGGATGGATTAGCATTCTTGAAATGCTGGCAATCTAGCTAGCTGCCTGTCAAAAGAACAAGAGATAATTGATTATATATCACTAAATAATATTTGTTTCTATAAAATGACATTAAAAAAATACCATCTCTATTATATGCTATTGAATAGTACTAAAATTCTATTATATGCTACTATTATCAGTTGACCGTTATACTCTTAAAAAAGACCAAAATACCTATAGTAAAGATCAAAGATCTGATTTATTTAAAATAGTAAATAACCTTCAAAAATACTAAAAATTCATAGGGGTGTTGTTTAATATGTCAGTGAGCTAGAAAAAATTTCAAGGCACTGTTCAAAGAAAATTTTTAGATTTTTAATTTAAATGCTAATAAAGGCTATTATTTACAAACATAGACTGAGTGAGATCTAAAAATTCTGGAAAAATTTTCACATGCTCCTGAGATGTCACATAGCTCTGGAAAAATATTATTTTCCATTTTTATATAGTAAATTTGACCCATTTAAAAATAACTCAAATAGGCTGATTTTATATTTGAATGTTAAAAATAGAAGACATTGAGTCAGTTCATGAAATTTTATATTTGAGTTGAACATTGCCCTAGTGATCCACAAAAAAATTTCAGTGTTTTTTACTAAGTCAATTTATCCTATATTTAATTTTTATTATAAGGACATATTTGAACTGAGGACAAAATCGTCTTTTTAGGGGAAATGTACCCTAACTGATGGTAATAGTATATAATAGAATTTTGGTGCTATTCAATGGCATATAATAAAGAGAGTTTTTTTAATATTTTTTTATAAAAGTGGACGTTATCCAGTGGTATGTAATTAATTATCTCGAAGAACAACCAGCGATTAGAAAGGAAGAGAGCTTCTTGAATCTTGACCAATACGGGCAGAGCAATTTCATTCTCGTAAATTGCAAGCACCAAAAGAAGCAGCAATTAGACCAAACCTGCAGGTGCGCGCGGCCTAGCAATGCAACGGAGCCAACTGGATCCGGCCCATGTACGTAGTGTAGTTAAAAGTTCATAGGGCCGTGTACAATGGTGTCATGGGTGCAAAACTGCGAACTGAACCTTCTCTTTTTTTTTAACCTCTTTGCAGAGTGCAGCCGAGTACTGTAGTGTACATGAGAGGTGCTGTTATTTGGTGGGTGTGATGAGTAGGTGTTGCGTTACCTCGTCGCCACAAAACAAAACCTGAAATGAAAAAAGAGGAATGGCGAGGTTTCCATGGACGTGATGGGCTCCAATACTTCTTTTCTCGCTGGCTTGAAAGCTAAATTTTGGGACGCTTCAGGCCTGCTGCACCCTGGCCCGATACTTTTTGTATTTGCGATGTTCGGCCTGTAAGCCGGCTGGAGAAACGCTTTATCCCATTTGGGCCGACGACCACTTTTAGTGCCAATCAATGCTCTGTATCCTGTCGATTTTTTTTTTAAAAAAAAAAGCTTCTCGAAAAAAAACTCAGTATGAGGTGTGATCTAAAAAAACTCTGTACAAGAAGCTTTTTCCCTTTTTTTTTTTGGCGAAGCCTGTAGGAGGTGCGCCGACAGTAGTATAAAACAGGAATGAAGCAACGGAATGCACGCTGCCGTCGTCCCAAATCTTCCCCGGGTTTCGTTCAGCTCACCGGCGCAGAACAGTGACCGACATCCACTATCCGTTGCAACTGTGAAGCGTTCAAAGATCTCGTTCATTGACTTGTTTTTAACATTGGCACTGTCAAAAGCGACCACTATACTTGACCAAAGCATCAACAGATTCTATAACAATCCGTCGGGACATACAAACAATCAATCTTTCTGCATCCTCAAAAAATTGCAGCGTTACGTTTGGTGGTGGTGTACTAATCTACGGTAGGAACAGCCCAGAAGAAAGACTAGCCACACCATCAAGGCCACAACCCGGAGAGAGGCACGATACGACGGTAGGGGACGTTTGTATTATCTTTTTACTGATGGTTTTTTGTTATATCTTTTAACTAAAAATAAATAATAATAATTAAAAAATAACTTTTTTAAAAAAAAGATAAACGGTCAAAAAATAAGAAAGAGATATATGCATATGAGGAGCAAGAGGATTGTGTGTTATGTACATGTGACTTCTGCCCCTAGAACGAGATAGTAGCGAGATGAGTAAAAAGACTGCTTCAAGAAGCTATATATTTATGTTGATGTTTGATTTTTTAAGTAGAAACTAAAAATAGAAGCCAACGGGAAGTCGGTAAATCAGTTTGGTCCCTAGGTAGTGCTGGCCCACCGCACAAGGAGGCGACGCGCACCTGGTGTCCGAACTGTCCGCCCCCGCGGGTCGCCTTCCAGGCACCAAAGTCATGGCCAAATCAGCGCATATCACCCCAACTGTTCCCATCCGTTCCCCACAGAAACGGGGTAACCATGCATGCCCTAATCCCATGCCGCCCCCATACACTACGTAGCACTTGCACTCATGCCCGTCCCGCCTGCCTCCAACGATCGATCCACGCGTACAAAGGCCGGCACGATAACATGCATGTATTATCCAACATTGCATGGGCAGCGTGCACGGGCCATTGCATCGAATCTCCCTGTTGGCTCCGGGCTAAGATGCATGGCACGTTCGTGCCCGGCGTTCGATGGCGCGTTCCTTTCGGTTCTTGTCTCGGGGACGTACGCGTCAGGGGTTCAAGGCCGGTTTGGCGAGTGCTGCTTGTCCGCCGCATTCGAGAGAAGCGGCCAACTTCTCGCCGAGGCAACAAAAATGTGCGACCTGCGCAGGCGCCATGCTGGAGTGTTGTCGATCGAATGGATGACGGACAGGGGACTGTACAAGTCCTCGACGTGCGAGTTCGCTGTCCCGGGGCGCGCCGACCATGCAGTCACCGCGGGCGCGCCGGGGGGAACCGGGCCGGCCGGTGGCGCCGATCGCCGCCCACATGCGGTGCAGCATCCAACAATGTGGGACGCGCGGTCCGGCGTCATGGTGCGTGGTAGCCGCCCGGCGCCCCCACATGCATGGCATGGCACGTACACTAAATGCCATGTCCGGCGCACAGCGCGGTGTCTGGGACTGTGCGTGTACGTCCAGGGGCACGCAGGACCATATGCCTCCCAACGCTGCGGTGTTGGGGTGACTGGACTGACTGACTGACTGGCGAAGTTAGCAGCGATCCTCTGAAGAATGTCAGCACTCGGATCCTGGTTGGGCCCGTACACACACGCTCGTGTCGACACGGCTGACGGCAGGGGTGGGGCATTGGCGGCCGCGCTGTCGGCCGTCGCATGCAAGGGCAGATGCGAGCCCTGCGAGACAAGGCTTGGCATTTTGGACAAAGGTGAGACGCGTCCTGTTATTACAAAGGGGTGATCACACTTAATCAATATAGATTATTGAACACTGCTCTAACGAATAATAAATCATACCAATAATACCGGGGCAGAAAAAACCAAAGAGCTATGCCGGATTGTGCCTTGGTGTAGCATCGTAGCGCACTGCCGTTCAAGTTTGTCTTTTTGGAGTTGCGTATAATGGTAAGGTCGAACGGCTATGGGTCCTATCCCAACAAGTAGTCAGATGCGATGATCTTGCACACGCTCTAGGGGTAATCCACTTGGTTTACCGAATAGATAGGAGAAGTCCTCCGATAACTCAGTCATCAAATCTGGCAGTGTGGCCATTGCTCACTTGCTCTCCTTTGGCCACTGTCACTTTCAATCTCAGTCGAGGGCATACCGCCAGTCTCTCCCTGGCAGCCGCCCCATGAGCAATACAATTGTGTGTTGACCCTATGTCGAGAAGGACGATTAGTTGGGTGGTCCCTAAACAAACTGGCATTCTCATTGTCAGAATAACGCATGGCTGAAAACTAGTCAAGGCGTGAAGAGATATGGATGGTTCGTCATCCATGAGTACTTTGGAGTCCTGCCCATTTGAATCATCTAGTACACACTCCAGCATAAAAAGTTTCTTGCAACGATGACCCAGAATAGACTTCTCGTTACAATTAAAACATAATCCATTACATCAGCGCTCTACTATCTTTGTAGTAGTCAGACGCCGCCTGGCCAGTGTCATTGGCCCCGAAGAGAAGGTTCCCTGTGGAGGTGTAAACGCCTTTGGGGCACCTGCGGTGGTCGCAGTATTGACAGAAAGGACCCTCCTAGATGCGTTGAGGCACCAACATGTCCTGCAGGCTTTGATGCCACATTAGCCCATGCGTGTGCTTTTCATAAGCATAGGCAAGTGCCATTGCAAACTACAAGTTCACCAAACTTTGCAACTCTACGTTTGCCCGAATTGATTGCATGAGACCCAAAGTAAAAGGCTATAATTGTTGTCATGTTGGCATTGGATTCGTATGGCAGAGAAGAAGAAAAAACGTTTCTTGATACTCCTCAACAACCCTTGCGGCTTGAAGCTTGGCTAATTATCCCAAAAAAATATTTTGAATTCTAAAGCGAAGATTACAATATTCCTTGAATTCACGCTTAGACACTTCTCCCTCATCTCGCTCCAGTTGGAAATAACACTGCTACGCTGAGCCCACCGGATGATATGAAGCCAACCAAACCTTGTCATTGTCAATTGTCTTTCTGCCCCTGAAAAACTTCTTGCAATGTTAAGCCAACTTACAGGGTCTTCTTTGCCATCAAATGTGGGAAACGCCAATTTGTGGAACCTTGCAGTGCCATGGCCGTCGATCAAGCCACTCCCCTGTGTTGCACCCGTGGAGGGCGCCAGCACCGGTGGAAGCTACTGGGCCTATTCTTTTTTGCTGCAGCTTATAGCTTTTGTCTGAAATTTTTGAATTTTACCTGTTTGCGATAGAGATTACGGAGAGAGAGATACTCACTTGCGATTTTAGATGGTACAGATGTTGGGCTTTTAACGTGTATTATAATTAACTTGTAAACTCCATCTTAAAAAAAAATACTCCGTTTGAAAGTTAGGTACTGTAGCAAAAACCAAAAGCCGTTTTGAGAAGCTAAAAAGAACAGGCCCACAGCAACCCTTCTCCAGATCGCTTTTCTAACATCGTTTTCCGATCCTTGATGAGCTCAAGTTCTAAAGAAAGACCGAACTTGATCTCGTCGAGCTTCTGGGTGATGGATACCTTGAACTCTGTTGCTTGATCTGTTAAACTGGTTAACTCAGAGCTACCCACCATTAGCTCTAATACCAAATTATCACGAGCACGGAACAAAGAACGTAGGTGGTAGTTGTGAAAAACTAAGGGACAACTGCCTGGTCCCTTGCGATGGCCTGGAGGAGCCGTGATAAGAATCAAAGATAGCAGAAAGGATGCAAGGGAAGGGTGTCAGAATCAGGATGGAAGAAACAGAGAAAAGAAGGATGAGGCAATAGATTGATTCCTGCTTTCCAATTCAACCTAAGGCCACATATAAAGAATATTACAAACCGACTCTACTTATCACATTAAACCGGATCCCAAACCAACCCAGATATTAACCCATATCTAACTCATAACTCCTGATATAACACCTTCCTAACATAATACCCTTCCTAATATCAACTCGGCTTATTGTCGATTGTTGCTGTTGCAATTGGCTGCACCCCATCCGGCTCCCAACTCTGAACCAGAGCCGGATGTTTCCTCCTAGAATAATAAAGACCCCACATGACAGTACAACGCCATGCAAGAAAAGGGCAAGGCTTGTGTTAGAAGGAAATGCAAAGTTGCAAATTTGCATATTACAAATACATGTGTACTACAGGTTCTCAACAGATTACCAAACAACAAGAACAATAGCATGGTAATCTTGCATATACCAGACAACACAGGAAGTAAAAAATGACATTTCTCTCACAAGGGGTGCTGGGATCAATAGGAGAGTTGCAGGAAGCAGCGAGTATAGTTGGTTTATAGTTTATTTTCACTATAGTTGGCTTATTTTTTTTACTGTAGCTGATGGTAACTTATTTAGCATAATTAAATTTAAAAAATTTAAAAATAAAAAATAGGTTAGCCCATCACAAACAATGCAAACGAAGAAGGAAAAAAGAACCAGCAAACACTCAAAAAAGGCCAAAAATTAGAAAAAATAATATTTAGGAATAGTAAACTAGAAGCCAGAAGCTGAGGCCAAAATGAGTAGGGCCTAAATGGATTCAACTTCTAGTTTATTTTGGCTTTCAACTTATTTAAACCAAAAGCCACTTAAAACACGTCGGCTTCTAACTTTGACTTATTTTACGTTTTTTTCATTCTTTTTTTTTTGCTTTTTGTAATTTATATTTTTTTTCCTTATTCATTTTCATTGCTCATGATGATATAATGATTTTTTCTTATTTTTCTCAAAAAAGCTAACAATTCTTACATTGTAATTTTAGCCGTAAACCAGAAGCCGTAGACAGAAGCTTATGCCATGAACTAGTTGGAGCGGGGCCATCCAAGTGCTTAATATGAGGGTTATTCCTTACTAGTGGGATTTTAGGGGCACCTCCAAATGGCTTTTAAGTTGCAAGTTCTAGCTATGGCTGTTTGTTCTTGGTTGAAAGTGCACTTAGCAGCTGTTAGTTTTTTCTCAGTCATTCAATTCAAAAATAAAAAATAAGAAAAAATGTTGTTTTATCTTTGTAGTATGTTCGATTACTATTTGACACTAGTCAAATACTACTTACATGCAGACACGTATACCTACATATATAAGTGTGTATTTCACCCCCTCTCTCCCGGCCAGCCCTAAAGGCATCGGCCCATTTGCCTCTCTCTTCCTCTACCTCTCCCTTGTCCTCCCTACTCCTCTTCTCACTCCACCAACTCCCTACTTACTCCACCACCCTCTTCACCGGTTCTTGGCTGACAGTTGTTGGCCTCTCAGCATAACACCACCACTCTCCCCCGTGTGCTCCTGTCTCTCTAGCTCGCCCCTCTACTATGCCGCTTCTTTGGTTCTCTCTCGTCATTGCTGTCTTCGGCTCCCGAACTAGATCGGTTGCTTCCAGCCCCTGGCCCGCTGCCTCGATACCCCACTGGCTAGATTCGCACCTTGCTACTACGCTTCCATCTATGGTCACTGGGAGTCAATTCTCCTCCACTGCCACTCTCTATTCCGCTCTCAATTTGCTTTTGATTTCCTCTTTTTCTTGTTATTTGGTTTCTGATTTGGGGTTTACTTCTTGATCTGTTATGGCTTGTGTGGTAGATTTGGGTGCTCAAGTTTGTCATTCTGTGACGGGGCTCAGGATCTTCTTATGCATCAGGGGGCATGTTTAGGTTGCCGGGTGCACGCGGGTGAACAACGGTGAGCGCTACTATGAGTTGACTCAGGTAGGCTCTTCTACTCTACTCCGTCTAGTCCTTTGTTCCTCTACTCTATTTGTGGGTACTACTTCCTCTAGTGTGGTGCATATTCTTTCGGGGTTGCATGTGCGTGTGGTCCTGCCATATGATGACGACAGTGGTAGAGATAAATATGGAATACCTCAATTGAGCTTATCGGGACTGATTTGGTGTAGTTCATGTTCTTCCCCACATGCTCTAGTGTGGTGCAAATTCTTTCGGGGTTGCATGTGCGTGTAGTCCTGCCATATGATGATGACAGTGGTAAGGTTAAACGTGGAATACCTCGATTGAGCATGTCAGGACCAATTTGGTGTGGTTCATGTTCTTCCCCACATGCTCACCTAGAGTGGTTTTGGCCTCCTTCTTAATTCCTCTTGGTTCTATCCCTCCTTTTGGCCTCATGCTGCTTCCTTGATTTGGTCACGGCGCGGTTCACCTTCCCCTCCTCTTGACCCTCAGCTCCAATTGGGTGGATTTGGGGAAAATGTGGGAGGGGATGGACGTGATGGCAAGTTGGGCTTTGCCTTCGTTACTCTATGCTAGCTGTGGATTGGAATGTATTCTCTCTCTCTCTCGGTCCCTCGCTGGTTCTTATCCTTTCTACTTGTGCACCATATGAGATGAGCGATGAAAAATTTCAACTGCCTATGGGGTGCTATGTACTCTCCAATAAACTATTTTTACTGGTATTGGTTGGCGGTGAAAATATGCTCAAAATTGATTCAAATTTGTTTTTATGTTGAATGATAAAACCGTGTGACTGTGAGAGATGCTAACTAGTCCCAGATGGTCTAGTATCTCGATGAGCTAATCGTCCAATACTATTTTACTAAAAAGGTTCTAATGGCAATGCTGGCTTTACTAATTTGGTTGACTTGGTTCTTCTCTATTTCCGATTATTGATTCTCCCTACAGGTGCTTGATTCGGCCACTCCTAATTGTGCCTACTGCAATGATCTCGAAGGAGCTCATCAATTGCGATTGCATAGAGTTGGGATTATTTATATGTATAGACGCGCGCGCGCGTGTGTGTGAGAGAGAGATCTTTTGTATGTTCTTAAGTGTATGAAATTGTAAAATTTGTGAGTTGAAGTGTATTATTTGCGGAAATGAAACTTGTGAATGTATCCATTTATTCAATGTTCTGATATTGTATTTTGGTACGATGCATGTTTATAGGAACTTAATTGCCTTGTAATTTAGTCATTAGTTGTGCAATTAATTTCGCTAAATTCTCTAATTACCCATTAAAATTAGTTAAGTGTGAGTTTGTTAAGTGTGCGGGGTGTTTCAACCTATGCTGCAGATGCAGTGGCGGATCCAAAATTTTCAGAATGGGTATTCAAAATTATAAAAATATTGTTCAATAGAAAACGTAAAGATCTACAATAGCGAAAATTAAAGTACAGTTATTCTCAAATAATATAAAAATAATTAAAAATTAATGCCATAATGCTTCATGCCTTGAAAGCGAGGTATAATATCATGAAGACAATTCTCTTTGCTAGATTTTTGTGTTCCATAAATAAAAATTCAAAAGTACTTTATTATAAGCATATTTTATTGAACGGATTCTAACTAAGCAACTTAAACAATATTTCCTAAACTGCTAAACACAATATGGATCGAACAGGCAGACACTAAAGGGGATCAAATTATCAAAGTGACCAACACATCAAGCTATAAAAAAGATTTGACAACACTTGCATAGTTTCTACATAATTGATATACCAGACATCACAATATAAGCAACTACTACGCAAAAACTTTAGAATTACTATAAATGCTCACTTCTTTAAGTAAAATACAATTTACATCTTTATTTAAACACATAAATTTTGCTTTAGATCGGAGATCACCAAAAGAGGAGAAAGAGATGGAGGGACTACTGGATTAATGATATGGGGCCATGCAGCCATGGGGATTACTGGGTCAGGGAGGACGAACCTGGGTGGTTGTGCCGCGTCAGCGAGCGACGATGGTAAGATGACTTGTGACTTGCAAGATGGTAACTCCAGTGGTTCTACATAACCTCCTGAGTCTTGCCTCTAGAAATTCAGAGTCCAAAAAATTAGAAGGTTCCTACGTCGCCAGATGAAGAGAGTCAGAGAGTTGAGACTTGAGTAAAAAGATAGATTGAGTGAGATTTGTAGTTTCTACCATATGTCGTGTAAATCACGACAGTGGGTCTAGGCCAATGTCTGGCACTAATTTAGGCCTAGGAGAAGGAAATAGGCCGAAAGGATTCGATACTAATTTAGGCTGGCTGGGTATAAATAGAACAAATTTGGTCTAACTATTAGTATACATATATATTATACTTTGTATATAATGAATATTTTACTAAAAATTTTGAGTACTCAACTGAATACCCTTGACTTATATTGGGACCACCACTATGCAGATGTCGTCCACTTGTTGGATATATGCCACCTATGAGTTTGTCTCTACTAGACATTGGTTCCTACCAGACTATGGCATCATTCTAAATAGCGATGGCTTCTAGTTTCCAAAAGCCAAAAATCATTTAAAACGCATGAGTTCATAACGTGATTTTTTTCCCTTTTTCTTGCGTTATCTGTGGAAATATAATAATTTTTTTATTTTTCTATTTTTCTTCATTTCTTTTTAATTGAATATTTTAGAAAAAAACTAACAAACCGCTACATTATCAATTTAGTTAAAGGCTAGAACACTTTAACATAAAACCTATATATGGGTATCAGTTTCATGTCGACAGTGAACTACTGCATGTCTAGAAAAGACTCAAGGACATTCAGTCCGGTTTAAATAAGCTGGTTTATAGTTTATTTTACACTGTAGCTGATGATGGCTCATTTAACGTAATTAAATTTAAAAAAATTTAAAAAAAATATCAAGCTATTACGGACAATGCAAACAAATATAGGAAAAAATTGACAAAAAAACTCAAAAAACAATAAAACTTAAAAATAGTAAATTAGAAATCAGAGTTAAAATCGAAATGAACGAAGCCTCAGTCTGCGATCTCCAGCCAAACTCAACGTATATGTGGACCATCCAGGAAGGAAAAAGAACTGAGCTATCACTTACCGTTAGCGAAGCGTCGGTGGCGGTTTCTACCTACCGGTTTTCCTTTCGGAAACCGTGGTCTAGACTCTAGCTAGATCCTCTCTCGATCTCTAGACAGCGCCCGACGCCTCAACGGACCGTATGGGCCGTGGATCGTTAATTCCCCAGCCGTCCCAAGGCCCCGCGCGGCCATGCACGCGTAGAGCCGATCGGCGAGCGCGTGAAACAACGGCGGCGCACAGGAAGACCCGACCGGACCGCGTAAACAGCCTACGTACTGGCCTGGGCCACACCGCCATCCACTTGCCACGTCCGTACCGGCGTGCAGCAGCGCCCCACCCACGGTTCGGGACGAGCGGAGTCCCGGCAGATTTGGCGAATTACGTCGTACTTTTCACCGTGCGCGCGCGCGCGGCCTACGTCGGTCGCCTAGCTAGCCGGCTCCTCCCAGGCCAGGCTACCGGTGAAAAAGTCTCGGTAGCCGCAGCTTTACCTGCTGGCATTGACGAGTTTCACGTACCAAGATCCTGGCCGAGACTGTTGCCCCTGGATCCCCGCCACCATGTGGGTCGGTCGATTTGACCACGAGATATTTATAGCGTGTGTAGAAGGTTTATGATTTTTTACTGTAGTTGATTTATTTTTTTAGTGTAATTAAGTTAGCTTATTTGATATAATTAAATTAAAAAATAAAAATAGGTAAAACATGTTAACCTATTACAGACAATGAAAAAGAATATGAGAAAAAAAGTATAAAAAATAGAAATAAACGAAATTAATAAATAGTAAAAAAATAAAAAATTAAAAGTCAGAAACTAAATTGAGCGGTGTCTTTATTTAAAAAACGCGAGGCGCCGTTCCGTCACACAGTGACTTGGCCTTTTCAACAACCACCTCTTGCATTCCTACCTAGATCGACGTTATGTGGCACGGGGTGCCTAGTTATAAACCTACTTGTTAGCACATGCCTGAGAGAATCATATCTGGACTATGTTGGTGCTTACGACATGGTCACGAAGTAATTTGACATAGATTCTTGCATGGTTTTTAAAAGGAATTCTCTACTTATGGCAAATTAGGAACGTAAGAATCCAGGAAAATTCTCATTGTTGATGTTATATGTTTCTTTTGACATCAGTGCATTTCGTAAAGATTTTCAAATCGATGTGACTAGACAACCGGAATGTGAGAAGAGCTTTGGAGAAATTGGGGCGCGTGCACACAGTTGGTTGTTCTAGTTTCAACCTTTACCCACCGATGTTTTACTTTGTGCAAGTGAGTTCAAGAGAACATCTTATGAAGATGTAAAAAAAAAGATCACACCTTTAGAAAGATCTTCAAAAGAACATGACACCTTTAGAACAAGATCTAATTAGAAAGAGAAATGTAGTAAAAGGTAAATTAACCAGACCCGAGCATGCCATGGCGAAAGTCAAAAAAGAACAGGCTAATGAGATGGGTACAATATACATATACATATATGTATGTATTTATATACATATGTATATATATATATATATATATATATATATATATATATATATATATATATATATATATATAAAATTTACGATAACATAAGCTCTCATTCATTAATCGAAACATGGGTACAATCATTTATCAGACAGATATTAAGAAAACTAGCAGAATTATCCGTGCAATTGCTAGGCTAGTTATTATATACAGATATCTTTAATGTATAACTTTCCTGTCTATAATTGAAATATAATTATATTTGTTATACAACTCTAATATCTATATATGATTAGTCTATACCGTTATAATCTGGTAACACCAAAATAACTGGTGTAGATCATTCTCTTTTTTTCTCTCGATTAATGTGAGAATTTCTATATTTTTTGTTTAGAATTATTGTGGGATTTTCTTACCCTCGAAACAAAGAAGATATCTTGAATCTCATCAGTTATTTTTATTTATATAGATCGGGAACTGGTTTAACCAAATGCACAATTGACTACTTGATGACACCAGCTTAGAACACAAATGAGCCGCGGAATTTGCATCCCGTCGGACAGTACAAATCTTTAAGTCATAAAAAAACCCCATTGAGCTCCTGTATCACATAGATAACATTACTTGCTCATTTTGCATGGTCATGACTTTAACAAATCCACATTATATTTACGAACTAGTACGATACCTATGCGTTGCAATGGAGTCTCAAAAGATAGTTATACGTAATATCAAACATGATCCCAAATTATATAATGAATATAAAGATTCTCTCACACATATATTAAGTGAAACATATATATACAGGTCAGTACAAAAATTAAATCAAAAACAAATATTCACACTTAGTAGTTGACGTTGTTACCTATCCAATACTAATACAAACAAAATAGCTAAAACACCTGAGACATAAGAACATCTCCATATAATATTATTGGTAATGTGTCAGATGAATTGTAGCTCCTATCCTTTCCCAACGTAGCAGCTATTCTGATCTTGCCCCTTGCAGTAGTGGTAGTCGGTAGCTATCTGCTAAAAATTACTTTCATAACGTCCCATATAATGAGAATAATACTTGTATAAGTCTATCATACGAGTGTTAGCTTCATGGAAGTAATTTTCTCCTTGTTTGTTTGCTTACTATGAAGGTTAGTGTAGCCCAGAGAATAATACTTGTCAAGCCTAGCGAGTTTGCTACTTGAATAAAAATTCAATATCATACCTACAACACAACAACAATTTAGAGAAAAGAAAGACAATTAATAAAAATTTCTTCTCTTTAATTGGTGATAGAACTAACTCTTTGAGACAATTCATCGAGTAGTCAACATGCACAAAAAAAAAATACAAAGTCAAATTCTTGGAGAGAATTTTGATCAAGATTTATGTAGTTAACACACAAGCTAATTAGATGCATACCCCATGAGCAAATAAAGGGACACATCAGATTCTAGTTAATTGAAATTTGTTTGGGGCAATTCACCAAGCATGTCATGTGCACACACAAAAATAGAAAATTAATAATCTAATTTATCATCTTGTCCACACATAACACTTGTAAGAAATAAAACTCATCCTAAGCATCTTTCAACCAATTTTGAGCAAAGAGAAAGCAAATCTTTACAATGGTTATGGGAAAGGGACGATCACAATTCAAAAACTTTTGCGGGGGTGGGCTGTAGGAGAGATGTGTTATTCTTGCATGCGAGTGATGGCGATTCTAGTCATCCTATGGACGATGGCCAATAATAAGGGAGGAATCCTAGTGGATGGCTTGCAGGTCAGGACTCATCATCAAAAACATCAGTGGGAACAAGTCAGTTGATGAATGGAAGATTCTAAAACAGAAGCCTAAGGTGAAAGAAACAATCACATATGTTGGCTGAAACAGTGGATTCCAACCAAATCAATAACTGAGAGAAGGAAGAGAGCCCTGATCTCGATGAGTTGCTTCCTCCACCTGTTGCGTTGCCAAAGAGGTCGATGGACGAACGCGTCTCCAGTGCAAGCAAGGGTCGTTGTCGCCATCAAGGCGAGGTGGTTGAGGAGATCCCCCGATGCTGAGCACCACTACAGTCAATCCCTACCTCCAGAACACCCCCAGTTCCCGCTTCTTCCTCGCCACCTGTCACCAGCTTGCGAGGTCACGCCAAGTCCCATTGGGATGAGTGGAGCCACTACAGATTGGGCTCATGCGATGCTGCACCAAATCCGATGCTCTACCATTGATCTGTCTCCTCCCCTTTGTCTCCACGGTAGCTGCCACTAGCGGTCACTTCCATTAGGGTTGGGATGATGTGGATTGTGAGGGGAAGGGAGAGGACTGGGCAAGGGGGCAGCTGGATCAAGGTTGAGGAGAACCCCTTACCAACATCATTTAGCAGAAGAAGAACGCTTGGGATATCTCAGATGGGAGCGGAGGGGAGGGTTCCTCAGTCTGACTTGTTTGGTGCAACGTAAAAACAAGAAGACAATGGAAGACGTGGGGGATCGAGCAGTTCAATAGGAAGCCATGAAGGAGTGAACTCGACGGCCAGACCCTCATGTCGACGCTCGTTTTCCCAAAGGAGCGGACAATGAGAGGAGCGATGTAAACGAATAAACTCTTATTTTATATTAGTAAAGATTATGATGTGTATTTGATTAAAAATATAAATATTAGAATATTTACTGTTTTTTCTTGCTGTAACAAAATTATATATTGAAGTTGCCTTTTTTTCACTGTTGACATGTTGCATAATAATGACGCTGTGACACGTAATAACGGGTCAATGCGAAATTATGTTCAGAAGACTCGCCACACAAGTCGTGATCCATCGGTCGAAGGTCCCACGGCACGAGCATGCCCTGGCTCCAATAATTGAAATCGAAATGCGCGCACATATATTTGCAGTACAACTTACTGACAAATCTCCTGTAGAACAATACTTCATGTCTTCATCCATATATCATGAGTGCGTACGTACTACTAAAAAAGTTCCACTCATTTCACTACACGTGAACATTTTCTCGGAAACGTCGCGCCATGCGTTATGCATATACGTACTTAATCAAGCATGTGCAAAAAAAAAATTATTTGCGGCGCTCGTGGTTTTTTCATCTGATGATTTAAATATTTAAATTCTGAATATTTATAAGAGAATTACGCAGAGTAAAATAATTATATGTAATTTTAATCGGTACAGTTGAACTTAATATATTTTTAATTATATTTTTTATTGACCTTACTTAAAAATAAACATTTAAAAATTAATTACTGTATATATTATATATATAAGCTAACTTTAAATTAAAAGAACCATCAACATTAACTGGCACTGGGCTAGCTGAGATTCTGCTGCGCATACGCATATGCACGCGCGCGTGACACTAAGGCAGCGATCAACTCAGCTTCCAGACGCGACGATGGGCGACATTTTCACTGTAGCAACGATTTTGGCACTGTAGCATTTTTGTCCTTATTCAAAAAAAATTTGCGTATTTTTGCGTTTTATTTTTTTCCTATATTCCTTTGCATCGTCCGCTAGATTAGCGTGCCGCTTTTATTTTTATATTTTTTTAAATTTAATTATGTTCAATAAGCTAACTCAGCTACAGTGTTTTTTCAGCCAGTTATAGTGTTTTTTCAGCAAAAACCAAAAGTTATCGCTATTCCGAACGCCCCCTAAATTGAAACGCCTAATGGACCATCCAAACCTACAAGACACAACTGTCCTGCCGTCCTACTGGACAATCCAAATATTACCACGTTTATTGGAAATTTCGCGTGACACGAACCTACAAGGGTACACTACAACTGTACAATTGATCTCCCAACTCCTAAAAAAAAACTCAGTTGTTGATGCTACAGTCGCTGCCAGCACTCAACAGCTGGCAAAAAAAAAAAAAAGCTGCAGATTCTGCTGACTACCTCCTCACTAGCTATCGACGGCATATGTCACTGTTCTATACAGTCTTTGCCTTTTAAGAATTGACGGATGAACGGACTGGTCTTTTAAGTTAAATTTTATAAGTTATTTTTAAAAATTACTATAGAAACATGAGGTACACAAATATTCCTTGCTCCTTTTAATGTTCTTTGCAATTAATCAAAAGTCAAAAAGCGCCGTACTTTTAAACAAGGCTTATATATGATGCGTGTATATGTTGACGTGCCTAATTCGACGCAAATTAAATCGAATTCGATTAAGTAATTTCCATGTCTAGGTTACGTCAGCGCATCAACAATCTGGAACTATCCGAACCTTGGCTCCGGCCCGACGGTGAGAGAGATCATCGATGGCGTCACGCTCTTGACTACCTTGCAGATGATGGGCTAGCTTAACCAACTAGAGCCACATAAACTAATCGCCACATGACTGAAACAGTACAAGCAGCTAACTACTTGTATACGATCTATATAGTACGATGCAGCTACCGTATATATGTAGGGATTATATAGATTTTTTGAAGTGGTAGGGATTATATAGATTAAGCTAGAGAAAAGCGCGTAGAGTGGAAGCTTAGCAGGTGGATAAACTAGCAGTAGCTATAAGCTGGGTAGGTCATGCGCTATACCATATAGAATGTGGAAAGCTTCGAAAAATGCGCAGGCTCGGGAAGTAAGTGGATTGTGGCCACCCATGTCGGCGTCCTCATGCTTTTTTGGAGTGTGTCTCTCTCTATATATATTATATGAGAATATATAATATGCATTTAAGTTTGCGATACACTTAAAAAAAATAATGAAAATTTCTATACGTACTTCTAAATTTGCTATATCTATACATAAAATTTTAAGTTTAAATTCATTCCATGTTAATAGTAACAAAAAAGAAAAATCTGACAAATTTGATAGTTCAAATTTATCAGGTTTTTCTCTTTTTTATTACTTTTAACATAGAACGAATTTCAATTTCAAATTTCATACATATATACTATGAGAATAATATATATATATATATATATATATATATACACACACACACACACACACACACATACATACATATAGAAAAGTCGAAAGCCGGGCGAGAAAACTACTCCCTTCGTTTCTTTACTTGACTTTTTTTTATTTTTATAGTCTTCAAAATAAGGTAGCGTTCAGTTTAGCGTTGGCTTATGGCATTTTGGATTCTAGCTGGCTTATTTTTTACTTAGATGAGTTGGTTTATTTGGCATAACCAAATTTAAAAAAGGTAAAAATAAAAAAACATGTTAGTCCATCACGGACAATGCAAAGGTATACGGAAAAAAAGTAAAAAAGGCCAAAAAAATAAAAAAACAGAACAAAACGAAATACTAAATAGTAAAAAAAGCAAAAGCTAACTTAAAAGCTAAAATGAGCGTAGTCTTAGACTTTAGCCGCTATATTTTATAACTTTACATTAAGATATCTAATAATGTTAAAATACTATAGAATATTTTTAACAAAAAAATCTAATTATATGATTTTCGTAAAATTAATCTAGATATTTTTAAATCTATTAATAATCAAGCTTTAAAAAGTTTGACAGTACTAATTTAAAGAATCAGGTAAAAAAAGAACCGGGAGTACGCGCAAAAAGGCACAAACAGAGTCGACCGTACTCCTCATGGTACCAATCATCGCCGACACGCTAATTGATCAATACGCCCAACATTGGGAAATTAATTAATCGTTTTGCTTGAGTTAATTAATTAATGCCTCACGCCAACCTTTGATCTTCGTTTTTCTCAAAAGTGGTTAGGAGCTAGCTCTGTCATCCACTCGAGACCCGATGGACATTGAGGTTATTGGCGTCCCCACGACCAGGCCATTGGCTTGTTCCCGTGTCTCTTCGATCTTGTGGTAGTGGTTTTATGGTCTGGTAATTGTCCGTTTCCGCTTCCTGTGTCGACCGGCAATATCAAGGCTAGCTCCTGTATGTACCTTAGTCAAAACATAACATGCACAGCAGCTTACTATATATGTATTTTCTGACGCATAGTAACATTAAATTGTCGAACAAAGCATTAAGCTGTGAGTTGCAGAGACCGTAGAATCCTTACATGATGGGAGTGTTAAGAATGATGATGATTTATGATTTTTTATTATATTTGATTTTTTTACTGTAATTGACTTTTTTTACTGTAGTTGAGTAGTTTATTTGACATAATTAATTTTTTAAAAATAAAAATAAAAAACATGTTAGCCCATCATAAACAATACAAATGAGTATAGGAAAAAAGAAAAAATCAGAAAAAAAAACTAAAATAAAAAATAATCAGAAAAAACAAAAAATAAACAGTGCAAACAAAACGCCTAATGCAGACGCAGAAGGTGATGTGAGCGCGGGTTATATCAGTTGCAGACAACCCTACACAAGTACACATCACCTTATCAAGATGCCCCTCCTGTGAAAAGTGATTCACTCTCTCCATCATTTCTATCCTTCCTTTCCGTTGTTTTCCACGACAAGTATATGCAGCGTTTTGTCATTGGCCCTGCCCCCGAACAACCCTCATCTCGAAAACTCAAAATAGCAATCCCCGATGACATGCATGGCGAGATGGAACAGAACTAGTGGGGAAAATAATTGGAGCAGCGCAGGGACACTGGGTTGTACAGGATAAGGGGGCGATTGGATCGATCGGTCACACAGCGGTAGGAATATTAGGAAGCCACATACGGAGGTGTCATGGTGAGCCACACTTCCGGGTCAAGGCATCTGCACCCATGCGAAGCCCGGGGCTGGTCGGTTCCTTTGTTGGGTTGCTGCCCGGCTTGTCTGCGCCGGGCGGGTGAGCCCCATGTGGCGTGCTTGGACCTGCCTCTAGTTCACTTAATTATTACTCCCTCCAACCAATTTTACGAGATATATTTTTTAAATAATTTTATTTATAAATATATGATGTATTTTATGTTCCTTTATATCCCTAATAACTATGCGGTTTTACTTAATAGTCTCTATATGCATATATTAAATGTAGTGCTTAGAGATAGTAATTAAAGGTAATTTAGTCATTTTTACTATCCCCTAATCTATGTGTCAAGAGAAAATACGCCTTGAAAATTTGGATGGAGAGAGTAGTTGCTTGATTGCTTCCCAGGTGGAGCAGACTCTTTTCATTTGTCTATAAATTTCCATGAGGCAAATGAAAATAGGAGGTGTCAAGGAGGAGTTGAGTGTTTATTTTTTTTGTGAGTACTTAAAACTATTACTCTTAGATCTTCATTCAATGGATCTCCTCCTTTCCCTCCTCTCCTATATAATCCCATTATGTTTCACCTCCCACCCAAACCTTAGCTACCGCTACGCCATCCCCTATGACCCTACGTGGCTACCAATGCCAGTGGTGCCCCTCTTGCGCTACCTCCTTTCTGGTGGCACCCTCCTCCACTCTTCCTTGCCATCGCCTTGGTGCACCTCCTTAACATGACAAAAAGAAGTGGAGCGAGGCATTCAACAAAGAGGGCTTTCAGTGAGGGGCAGTCGGTGTCGGATGCAATTGGTGGCGACGGTGACCAGCCGACTTCATCGAAGCACGATACGAGGCACCGACGAGTCAATTTGCCAGAATTCATCACCGGAGAGCTGCCAATGTCACTGTAGCTGAAGCTAGAGCATGAACCACAAAAAAAATCCAGTGGATCAAAAGTACTCTAAAGGTGAGAAACTACTCGAGTACTCCGTAGCCGATGAGGATTAAATAATTCTTAATAAATAGACTTAATTTCCACAATAATTGTCAGATAGAGAATCGTTCCGATAGATCCTTCGAGTACCCTTAGTCGGGAAGAATATGCTTGGGCTAAACTGAGTATCGATGACCCCTTGGTCAAAAGAATCTGTAATCAGACAATGGACTCTATCATCTAACTTGGGATTAAATCCACCGCAATCAACCACGGGAGATAGTTAAAAAAGGATGTGCGCCCTTATGTCTTTAACATAACTGCACATATCCAACTTCTGTCCCTGACAATAACCACTTGACAATCGTGTATGGGCAGAAGTCTCACTGACAATAATCGATGCCACGTGTGTAATTCACGAACCGACAAGGCGTCTCCCTGTAGGCTACAACTGCCATCTCTTCGACACTTTACAAGGAGTAGAGCCAGGAGATGAATGGAACACATACCCATACGGAGTGCAAGATAACCGTCTACTTTTTTGTAGTCTAGTCTTGTGCACCTATTTAATATCTAGCAATAAAAGAACTCACAATGTAAGGTTAGTATTATCTCTAGAGAATGTTTGAATCTGTCTAAAATACCTTATCTCTTCATGCGTGATCTCGAGTATCATATTCCTCACATTTACTTCGTAAGATCGGTGATAATTCACCGATATTAGAAATATCCCTATTTCTAATATTCGAAGCAAGAGGAGGAGAGCGTACTTCCTAGGAGGGAAGATCAAACAAATCATACCGTAAATAAACGAGAACTGCCTTTTCATTTGTACACGTAGGGCTATGTACTATCGTCACCATTAAGCTCGTCTTCAGATTGATATGAACTTTCAAAATTCAAACCAACGTTCCATTTTTCCAATCATTATAATGTCCTTGCACAAATCCCAAGTCATTTTGGAGGGCTAATACAGTACAAGTACCTACATGTACAAATGGTTTGCATTTTTCACAAATAAATACTCCATTTTGATTTGTTGGGCACCGCTAAGCTGCTTGTTACCTGGGTACGTACATGACATACTTGAGCGAAACACTATCACGTACTACCAGCATATACCTGCACCATTACTTTCTTTCTTGTCGCGCAAGAAGAACAGGCGAGAAACAACCTATGCTCTTTTATTTTTTTTCTAGAGTGAAAAAAAAATATATTCTGAGCAAACTCATGTCGCGCGCGTACCATTTCTCTGGGCTGCATGCGTCATGTAGGAGTCAATTAATCATAGGAGCGCGCGGACCACTCGGCGCATGAGCTCACATCCAGGCCGTGCGATTGGCTGCGTGGCGCGCGCGTCCGATTAGCTGTCACGGCGACGCGACGGTGACCACCACGCTTCGTTTTTTTTTTTTTTTTTAACAAGGTGATCACAGCCGTTAGCTCGCGATAGCATGCGGGCGACGCCGCCATGAGTGGCAATATGGAGGACTCGGAGCAGACCAGGGCATGGAAAACGCTGCTCTCCAAGTTTGACTTCACATGACAGCGACGCGATGTATGCAAGTGCCGACCGCGATCCCATGTAGGAGCAGTAAGCTAGAACTCCATAGCTTTTATTGACGACCAACAACCAACAATAATAGTACAACGACTGCAACGAACAGCTGAAAATTTCCGAAGAATACCCAGTCAAAAATACACGATCCGATCCCGACGGGTGGATCGATCGATCGGTGGCTAGCTAGCTCCTCCCTACCGCGCGACATGTAAAGTACAACACTGGCCCCCAGGCACCTCTGTATATCGGCCGGTGCTCCGAGGAAAAATGGTGGTGCACGGCGAAATTACAAGGAACCAAAGGAATCAGCTACCACGTAAGTACTGCTGGTGCCGTAAGACTCTTTAAGGTGTGTGCTCGATCGTGGTAATGTGGCAAAGTACGGACACTAGCTACACGTTGGTCGTCTACCGCTCGGCCTTCCGGTCGGTGGAGGCTGGCGTGAGCCGGAGCTCCCACTTGATGGCGAGCGGGCAGCTCATGCTCCTGGTGGGGCCGGTGGCGCGGCGCAGGGCGTCGGCGCCTTTGCTGGCCTCGACGAAGACCCTGAGGCGCTGCATGGCGACGTCGAGCGTCTTTGCGGACATGTTGGCGAAGCAGACGCGGAACCTGCCGGGCTCGCGGCAGTGGCACGACGAGCCCGGCGAGATGTTGAGCCCCACCTCGAACACCACCTTCTTCCAAAGCTCCATCTCCCCCTCCAACGACCGGCTCCGCATGAGGTGGCTCATGTCCACCCAGCAGAACAGTCCCGCGTTGCTCTCCAGGCAGCCAATGCCGATCTCCTTGAGGCCCTCCACGAGCTGGTCGTGCCGCTCCTTGATCCGCCTCTTGTTCTCGGCGACGTACCTGCGAGTGAAGTCCTTGTCTCCGAGGAGCATCGCAAGGAGGTATTGCGTCTGGGAGGAGACGAGCCCGAAGCTGGACATCTTGGTGGCCGCGGATACGACGCCGGCGTTGGAGGAGTAGATGGCGCCCACGCGGAAGCCAGGGAGGCCGAGGTCCTTGGACAGGCTGTACACGATGTGCACGCGGTCCGACAGGTCGGCGGCAAGGGGGCCGCGCGCGGCCACGACCTCCAGGACGCTGACGAAGCCCGGCTCGGCGAAGGCTGTGCCGGAGTAGATCTCGTCGCTGATGAGGTGGATGCCCTTGGCGGCGACGAACTCGACGATCATCTCGAGGTCGTCGCGGGGGACCGTCGCGCCGAGCGGGTTGGAGGGGTTGGTGATGAGCACGCCCTTGACGCGCAGGCGACGCTTCTGTGCGCGGCGGTACGCGTCGTCCAGCGCGGCGCGCGTCACCCGGAAATCGTTCGCGCTCGTGCAGTGCACCGGTACGATCTCGGCGCCGGTGCGCCACTTGAGGTCGCGGTCGAACCTGCAGCCGCACGTACGTACGCAAGCGTGACGCGGAAAAAAGTTAGCCATGTGCTCGGAGTCAAGTCATTAACGTGCAGTGGCGCCTAATGCACGTCGCGTATGGAAGCAGTACTTGTGTACTACTGGCTGCTGCGCGGGACGTAGAATAAGTACACACCCTGGGTAGTATGGCGTGGGGATGAGGAAGGCGTCGTCGTGGTCGGCGACGCAGAACATGAGCGCCTCGTTGGCCGAGGTGGCGCCGGCGGTGAGCACGATGTTGCTCGGGTCGAAGACCACCCTGTAACCCCTCTGCTCTGACATGAACCTCGCCAATGCCTGCGCAAAGCCACGTGCATATATGCTCGGGTCAGTCTCCAGTCTTGAGTATCAATTCGCGTGCTCTGCTCGCGCGGCTTAATCAGTCATGCTATGGCGAGTTCAAGTGGCCAGTAAATTACATTCTTGAAGGCCGGGAGGCCGTGGTAGTCCTGGAAGAGCGCGAGCTCGCGGAAGACGGAGGCGCCTCCTCGCCGGAGCCCGAGCGCGTCAGGGTTGGCCTCCAGCCAGTCTTCCAGCAGGTCGAACGACAGCTGCACGAGAGTCAAACAAAGCACGCCGCGTGCTTGTCAGAGACAGCAGCTACACATACACACGCACATACGTACATGTATATAGCACTAGGCTGTGCGTATATCAGTATATGTACCTGGTTCTCGGCGAGGCCCATCTGGATGATGCCGCCGGGGTTGGCGACGGGGTCGAAGGGGTTCTTCTCGTACTCCTGCCATCCAAGGAAGTAGGACGAATCCTGGCCGTGGCTGTTGCATCCGGCCTTCTTGGAGAGCAGCTGCGGCTTCTCGTCGGCGACCTGGCTCACCATCCTGTTACTCGGTCAATTAATTCTGCGCGCGTGCTTGGGTTGGTTTGAATTGGAAGCTGGAGGACGCAACGCAAGCACGCTGCAAGCGCTGAGAGGAGTGAAGAGCTAACCGGTGGTTTGGTGCCTCCCAAGGTTGGAAGCTCGGCTTTATATGTAGTTGGGAGGACAGCCGGAGGAGGGCAGAGCTTTTTTTTTTTTTTGTTAATTTTCCGATACGGAGGAATTGGACTGTGCCAAGAAGCGGTAACAGAGTGGAGTGGAGTGGAGTGGAGGAGGGGTTAACGTCAGAAGAGTAGTGTTACGGCATGCCGAGTTGCCGACAGGAGTTGCGGAAAAACAGTGCGTGTGTTGTTGCGGGCTGGGGCCACCGTTGTAGGGCGGTTTCCTGGTAAGGACATGGTTTTTCGAACTAGTATACCAGTCACAAAACAGTACCCTATCGTTCGTAATTATATGCTCTCTTCGGTCACGAATATATTTATATATTTTGAGTATCTACATAGCTCTAAAACATAATTTTGATAACTAATTTATATTATAATTATTTATAAAACCTAATAAATTACAATAATACAAAGTACTATATATAATTACTATTCTACGCGCAGGTGTAGAATACACACCGAAAAATTACTATCATGTATGAGAGAAGTTACTTGCCAAATATATGTAGAGTTACTGTCAATTGTAATACTACATAACCAGCAGTAACTATATATATATATATATGTATATATATATATGTATATATATAAATATATGTATATATATATGTATATATATAAATATATGTATATATATATATGTATATATATATATACATATATATATGTATTTGACAGTAACTTTACTAACGTACAACAGTAACTTTCTGGCGAGTGGACGTAGGCATAGAATAATGCAGCCATGTGTGTGTATATAAGTTTCTTATATCTAATTGAAATAATTAAAAAGATATAGTTGATCAAAGTTTCATAAGTTTGATTGCGCGCAACCTAAAGTAACATATATTTGTGGCCGGAGGGAGTATTATTCTACAATTTTGAGGTAACTTTTATTTTTTCTTTGCATACCATTTTATTTTTTTATTTTCAAGGTCATTTACTATTATGCACTATACTAAAATACACATCATTTTAAAACAATAAGCGTGCTTATGAAGAGAGTAATATGGTCTTTTGTATATCTATTGAATGACATACCACAACCACTTAACATCTTCCAAATCATTTAAATAGGGGTAGAGTGTAGAAATATTGTAATAACTATACTATCGATTCTTTCAATGGATAAATATTTTGAAATAGATACTCCTGAGACCATGAACAAATATAGTAAACAGAGGAAGCACATGTCTTGGTTGTACAGCGAAATCCTATAATGTCATTTCCATTAAAAGAGGGGAGTACCACTAGTGCTCCCTCCATACGGAAAGTACTTCTTCCGCTCCACAATATAAGTTTTTATTTTTGAAAAACGTCGTCACACAATATAAATCCATTGCGGAAATCAAAATGTATAGTTATTACAATATTTTCATCATATATCCCTATTTTAATGTTGAAAAATGAGTGATTAGTTGTAGTATGCCATTTAATAGATGTATGCATGTTCAATAGTATTAATTTTTTCTTTAATTTAATGTCTTCATGATCTATATGTATGGTGGGCTTTAGACTTATATTACAGGAGGGAAGGAGTATATGTTTTAAATTTCCTTTTTTTTTTCTTTGGGGCTTCACCTGGATACCTGTCACCAGCATATAGGCTCCACTCGAGATGTGTGTTGGCCCTATGACTCTTCCGGTCTTCATCTGCTACCGAGTATTGACATCAGTAAGGTAAACGGCATCACGCAGCAACAAATAATGCAACGAGTGTCAGAGCTTCCGGCCTATTTTTTCTTACAGCAACTAATAATTCTCTGTTTTGGAGACCCTCCACCACTTCCATTCCACCTCCGGCCTCCCCCTCCACTGTAGAAATTGAAACACTTTTTTTTTGTCGAAGCGTATGCGAATAGCACGAAGGAGGATTATGTCAGTTCTGTCGACTCAGTAGGGGATCTCGAAACTTCAGGTTGTGGTGCTGTATGCTTCAGTTTTAGCTGTGAATGAGCCTTTTTTTCCCGCGTATGTAGATGCAAACAGGTAACGCCGATTGTTCAGAAAGCGAGACGGGAGCAAATAAGAGCGATAGCAAAGGATGATACGAAAATGACAGGCGATGTTCTCCCTTACACTCGCTGGATTTGGCTTTTTTGAGGTACTAGTGGACAGTGTGGTGCTTGGCTCGCACTTTAGTTTTACCCAATCAGGATGTGCCTCGTGGTAGAACCGTAGAAGTAGTATAACTGCCGACGCTTATCGGAAGCGTATTCGCATTTGTCTAACAAATAAAAACGTTGTAATTAGCGATGCCCGTATTGGCTTGTAAAATATATTTTTTTTATGGTACTTAGCTTTGAAACGAAGAATGTTTTTAAGATGAAATCTACTAGACGATTATAATACACAGTATAGTGATTTTATTTACCAAAATAACATATAATTTTCTCTCTTTTCGTGCAACTTTCTATAAATTATTATTATTTATAATTTAAAACTAAAAGCTATCAATAAAGACAGATATTAATGGACCCTTGTATATGTGCAATTCTTATCTGTTCAATGGCTGGCGCCTAGCTAGTTCAAGAACGCCCGACGACCGTACGCTCACTCTCACTGCATACCAATTGGTCTTGTCCACATGGTTTTTGTTTTAAGCCCTCGTTTGGAACACAAGATTACTTTTACGATATTTTCACGTTTAAATTGAGGTCTACCCTCTACCTAGTGTTAAATTTGAACTTATTCATAAAAATCAATAACATCACTTCTCAAAGTTATGATCAGTATCTACTCGTTATGCTGATTAACCTTGTTGATTGCCTCACACCAAGAGGAACAATGCAAACTATATGTCCCCACTGTTCTAGCAAAACACTGTAAGTCTAATTTGGCGTATATAAGAATTAAGTTGTAAATGGCCACCACACCATTTGGCTCAAAAGTCTATAAAAGATGGAGTAGAGGACTCTACCACATCCATTTTCCTCCGTAGTATGGGCCAAAAGGTAGCCAGACTATGGAGGTATAGGCACACTACCAGTGATGACGAAAGCGGTTACAAAAATAGGCAAATTAACTATGCCGCTCCTTCGGTTTCAGCTTCTATTTTTTTATTGAACTCTTTAATTTTATGTTTTTTCTATATTCATTTGTAATATATATGATAGGTTAACATATTTTTTTATTTTTTTAAATTTTATTATGCAAAAAATCACCCGTAGCTACAATACAAAATAACTCAATTACAATATAAAATAAGTCATAAATCACAAAAAAAAACCTAAATAAGCAGCCTTTGCCTTTTCTAATCAACTCGTGCTTAGTATCAGCTTGAGAGTAACCTAACTTTGTAGTTGTAGTTTTTTTTTCATGTGAAGTTCTGTTTGCAGCAGGAGTGCATCATAATTGGTCTGGACATGTGAGATAAGGTATTATAGATTTACAAGTAACCACTTGTTCACCAATTACCCTGCAGATCAGACTAAAGTTCTTTTATTAGCTGAAAGTTAACTTTAGTTGATTGTGCGTAAAGTCGATTGATGCCAGCTTGATGCTATACATACGAGTTGGAGATCCCATGGAAGATCATGCACCTTTTCGCTAGATTTCACGGAATTGAAATTCGCTAAATTCTTACGAGAACCAAAGCTGAGCACCTGTTTGGACCTCAGTAATTTTAAATGAAATAGTTCAGTTTTCATTAACTTTTTTATTTAATACTTCCTTGGTCGGTGCACATGATGAGCTACGGATAAATATTGTGAAAATACAATGACATTAAACCAAATACTACTGCTCAACTATGTGCGGATTTGGAACACAGGAATTCCATATGAAATAGATATTACGGCCCGCTTCAAACGGTTTTAGTTTTTGGTTGGCTCATTGTCTGTGACGATATAACTGTTTTCTCAATTTTTCTCAGAAAAAATTAGCAGTCGCTATAGAATACTTTTAGGCAAAAGATAAAAACCACATCTAAAAGTTTAATCAAACAGCTAGTTGAAGTAGGCCCTAGTTCCTACATGATTCAACAAAAAAAATCATATTTTAATTAGGGCCTAGAAATTAGTAGGGATGGCCATAGACACCAAGGGGGCGTTTGGCCTTTCCATCC
Source organism: Melocanna baccifera (assembly GCA_036346265.1). Classification (NCBI taxonomy): domain Eukaryota; kingdom Viridiplantae; phylum Streptophyta; class Magnoliopsida; order Poales; family Poaceae; genus Melocanna; species Melocanna baccifera. The sequence goes on along the minus strand of CM070683.1, from coordinate 5,986,797 downwards.
CGCGAACCGATGGAATGGTTCTACCTACAATAAGATATTTCTATTTAGGGGGTGATCGGAATAGCGATGGCTTTTGGCTTTTGGCTGAAAAACACTCAGAAATGAAAAAACATCAGAATGAGTTAGTGGATAGTGTAGTGAATAGTGAAAAAAAAGCTGAAGCTAGAAGCTGAAACTGAAAAAAGCCGAAACGATCACCCCCTTAGTTGATTTGAAGAGTAATATTTCCTTCAGATTTTATCTACAATAAGATAGTTTTATTTAGTTGAATTATAATGAGTAATATTTTCTTCGGATGTTGTCCGCGTCTTTCGATAATCGAGCTAACAACGCCGTCTACCGTTCCATCCCATTGGTACTACCAACCAAACGCCCCCGGACTTCACTCGAGCCCATGGCCTGTCTCCGTCCTGCCTACTTTTTATCTCGTGGGACGCAGAGTACAGTAGCGCAGCTACCTGGCAAAGGGCACAAATCTGCAGGCGACAGCCACAGGTTTTTCCGTAGCAAGCTCGTTGGTTTGGAAGACGCACTATCCCGGATCATGTAGCTAAAAGACAACGATTTGACTGCTGTAATAGGTCCACTGCCAGCACGGACATGAAGGTACTGAAACATGCGCGGTGCTTTGTTTAATTCATTTAGCTCATTCGCATCGTGTATTTTTTTTTATAGATAAAGTCTTTGCGTTTTCTATTTTATAGCCACCGGTGCACACACCAGAAAGACAAGAAGCGTCGCCTCGGTGATGCTAAAGGGTGATCAGAATAGCGATGGTTTTTAATTTTTACTGAAAAAACACTCTAATTGATTGAAAAAACACTGTAGCTGAGTGGTATGTTAGGCATAATTAAATTTTAAAAAAATATAAAAATAAAAATGGCTCGCTAGTCTAGTACGGACAATGCAAAGGAATATGAGAAAAAAAACGGAACGCAAAAAAACCAAAAAACAAAAAAAATTTCACTACGTGACAAAAGTGCTTTAGTGTTTTTGTCGCTGCTACAGTATTTCGATCGCTCAACAGTGATTTTGTCTCGGTTCTGATCGGGAATTTGATCGTTAAAAGAATTTCTCTGAATGGTTTACTCATCCTTTGTGCGCAAAGTGCTACGGCGTGTACGAACGAAACTCGGTATGGAATTCTAGCAGAAAGGCACCGTCACTCACACACATTCTCCTAACCGTGATAATAATCTCATAGACATTCCGTTAGAGCGCCGAAATATGCGAGCGATATGACAGTATGACACGAGTCTACGGCGCCGCTAATTGTAGTTCGCCATTGATCGTATATGATTTGTTGAGTCAAATATGTGCTCCGGCTAGCTCCGGTTCTACCGTTAGATTTTATTCGTATTGGTTTTTATTTTTAAATACTATTTAAAAAAACTAAAAGGTTGATATGAACATCTGTTTCTCGAAGTAGCTTCTTCACTTCTCTTATTATCGTCTCGCTCTAGACATAAAATAGCGGGTCACGGATGTATCACCTATCCTACTCCTGCTCCCATAACACGCATATATATCTCTTTCATTTTTCACACCGCTCACACTCTCTTCCTAAAAATCACTTTTTTCAACAACTATTATTTATTTTCAGCCAAAAACAATAAACCATTACTAAGCATCATTAGCAAAAGACAATACGGTCGTCCCCTAAAAGTGATCGGCATTGTGTCCCCCTAACAGTTGATGGCACCTCTGCCTCGCTCCACGCTGAGCTGCGGCACCAGGAGCTAGCGGCTCGTGACTGACAGGCGGGCGGACTTTTAGGCACATTTTAAACTCGTATTTACAAGAATAGACGTAATCAAATGAAGATTTTACTTGTACCACAAGGTGACTGTGTGAAAGCCCTGGGAGGGTGACACGCAGCCTCTGCCACACGGTCACCGTGCGGCAGCGTGAAGGCTGCACGACCACCATGCATGAGGCGATTAGGTAGGGAAATTAGCACTAATCTAATAGTAATTATATATTTTGTTTAGGTACACTGTTGTTTGATTTTTTAGATATAGTAAATGAGCTCTAAAAATTATAAAATTTTGTATAGAGCCTCTCGACACAGTGTATTAGATTTTATAATTTTATCCATCCTAAATTTCACTACATAATTTATTTAATTACACTGTACATATGAATTTTTTAATGTAGCAAATGAGATCCAAAAATTATAAAATTTATTTGAAGGATCCTTACATAGTTAATTTAACTGTGTAATTTCTCTAGAGTTTTACATATTCAAAATTATCTAAAATAGGATTTCTATTTTTCAAAATTAGGATTTCATGATTTTACATGACTTAGAATGTAGAAATTTAATACGACATGAGTACTACATAACTCGGAATGTACGAAATAATCTCTCGAACCTACGAGCGATGTTCTGGCTATGTACAATTTTAAACAACAAGAGATTAGAACATGTGAAAATATAAAAAAAGTAAGGTTAGCAAATCCAGAATTCTCTGTGAAACCACCGCGAGAGCTTGATATTTATAGCTGAGTGAAAAGGGAATCCAGTACATTACCACCGGGAATTATAGACTCATTGTCAACGCGTACCACCGTGGGCAAGGGGGTGGCATGGACATAGTGATATGTGCGAATGAGGGAGGCTTCACAAAAAAATCGTAATTTTTGAAGCTCGTTTGCTATATGTAACAATTCCTACAAATATCATAATTTAACGAATTTTAGAGTGAAATTCAAGACAGATAAAATTACACAATCAAATACGCTGCGTCAAAAGACTCCACACAAAAATTTTAATTTTTAGAGTTTATTTGCTACATGTAAGAAACTGAACAAGCAATGCAGGTAAACGAAATCTCTAATTATAGTTAGTTAGTGCTAAAATATGTCAAATTTGCCAAAAAGTCCAGGCGGGCGCCCCGTCAAAGATCCGCGCGGCGGGCGATACGGCGTACGTGGTGGGAGACCCGTACGTAGCGAGCAGGCCGGATAGCTCAGCCAGAGCAAGGCTGACAGCAGCGACGCCGTCCGGCGCGGGCGCCCATCCGCGTCGGTGCTGTCGCATGCTCCGCGCCCTACGCGCTAGCGCCGGCAGGCACGCACTGTTGCCCCGCTGGGCCTATACCGTGTGAGGGGGCGAGACGGCGACGTCCCGCCCGAGTCGTGCGCGCTTGTAACTCCTGCCGCGCTGACGGTGATTGTTTGGCGCTGCGCGCGCCGCGGCCGTGCAACGCGGTACGGACGGGCCGGCGCGGTTCGAGGCCACTTTCCTACGCGCCTTCCTCCGGGGTGTTTCGGTGTAATCGACCCCACCGTCGAAATTTCCTTGATATTACGCCCAAGGCACAAATTCTACGGCCTAACAAAATGTAGACATAGTCGGACAAGGATGTCCAGCTGTGGAAATCCAGCAGGTTTTCTCGTCTTAGTGTTCTTATCTTCACCTCACTCAAAAGGGACCAGAGATGGGTTGGAGTAACACTGCCCATTGACTTGCCGGTGAGAGTTTGCCTCAGTCTAAACAGCGAGGGTTGTATTGATGTCATTCTGGAGTAGTCATCACGTCTCTCAAAATTCAGGGGACAGTTCCCATGGATCGTCAACAAGAGGAAGTCAACGCCTCCACCAATAAGTATATGCAAACCAGTTATACGTATCTATAAATAACTGGTGATATTCAAGGTACCTCTTCACTTTAAAGGCTAGAAGATCTCACAATAATCCTTAAATTAGGAAAAAAATATCTAGAACACATCTCATTAATCGACAGAAATAGATAAGATCTATTCCACTTAATTTGATGGGGCTAGATTCTAATGGTGAAGATTAATCATGCACCAATACCACAACTATTACAATTGTATAATAAACACAATTTTTAAAAGGAAATATATTTATATAACAAAAACAATGTGTTGCAATATGTAGATGTGCAATTGCACGAGAAATTCCACCGGTTTCAGCAACACAAGAGTACTCCGATCCATAATTCTACCATGTACCCTACTTTTCAAAGCAAATTTTTTTCCAAGATGAAATATGCTGCATGGCCAAGCAGGGGTGGACCTGGCAAGCTTCATGGGTGTTCAGCTAAACACCCAAATTTTTTTTTTGAAAAAAATCAGTATATACAAGATATAATACATATGTACATACTTAGTTGGTCTAAATTCTCTATATTCACACCCAATTAGCCCAAATATCAACAAGAGTCATTCGAGCTATTTGCCCCATTTGCACACCGATCGACCATTGATCACTTGATCCCCAACCAAACTGAGCGGACGGTTAAGTGGATAACCCTAACTAGTAGTTAGCACTCACTGCTCGGTATTAGTCTCACCAGGACGGCGACACAAAGAGACCAACAGGTACTCACGGCCAAACGGCGGTTGCCTGGTGCGGCGGCTCTCCCACTTCTGGGTCACCACCAGGCTTCGAATTCGGCGCTTTGTATCTCCACGCCTCAATCGCCTACAGTTCACTTCTGGCTTCAGTGCTCCGTGCCTCCACCATCGACGACAAGTGCACCGCCTCCCCTAGCCCCTACATTGCTGTTAGACGTCACTTCCACTCTCTATCTCTCTCTGTTCAAAAATTCACATTTGTAGATCCAGATCGAGGGGGCGGCCTAGATGGCCATATCAGTAGATCTTCATTTTTCGGGGTTCATGCTTCAACCATTTACTAGCCTTTAGGCTTTGGGGACATACCGACATTATCAAATTGTAGAATGTTCAACTGATATAGTAATCTACTCATTCTTTCATGTATCACCATACGTATCAGTAATTTGGAAATTAGAATGCACATTTGTAGCTTGCAGGCAGAGCTAGACTGCTAGAGACTGTAAGACTGTAATGCTTCTGTAATTTTAATTTCAATTAGCCCTCTGAAATCTGAATAAAACATGCTTCTGTAGATTGTAAGACTATAATGCTTCTATAATTTCAATTTGTCACATTGTAGTTGTGATTTGTGAGGAAAATATGCTTCCATAATCAGTACACTGCTCATAATAGAAAGTGGCAATTGCCATTTGCCAAAGTGTTTCCCTTTACAAATTATAACTAATGAGAAGTTGAAATTATTTTATTGATAGCTATAGCTACTTATGAATATTGTATTTTATGATTTTGTAGATTTTTGAGCTTTAAAAAATGAAGAAGTCTATAAATTTGAAATCTTTGTGATAGAGAGCTTGAAAGACATATAAGGTAGCTTCTACCTCGATGCCAAAACAGATTTCTAATGACAATGAGCTGCAGCTGGTTGTGCATACACACAATGACAATAGCACCCTAAGCACAGAACGTGAGATAGATGTAAGCACGAAACCTGAAATGGATAGCCCATTGTCCCCAATCATAGAAGATGATGGTTCAGGTGATAAAGCCATTTATGATGTAGATTTGCTTCCGCATGATCCGGAAAGAGAATTTCCGTCACAGGCTATAATGTCAATGAACAAGGAGTAAGAAGGGAATACATTGCATTGGGACCATATCAACCACAGGCACATGATTTAACAAAAAGAAATATTAGATGTATGTGTCGCTTCTTAGCTAGTTAGTTTCACCAATATAATTGGCTTGAGTATAGTGTGGAAGGAGATGCTGCTTTCTACTTTGTTTGCTATTTGTTCAAGGATAAAACTAACTGTGCTAGTAGAGATAGTTCTAGTAATGGGGGATTTACAAATTGGAACCATAAAAAATAGATTTGACAAATATGTTGGAGCAATTACTAGTGCCCACAATGAAGCCCAAGAGAAATATGATTTATTCATTAAACGTAAAGCATCAATTGAAGAGTCTTTTGCTTCAAACTCAAAATAACAAAAGGCTATGTACAAATCTCGCTTGACCTATTCACTTAAGTGCTTGAGGTTTTTTTTGTGTCAACGGTTGGTTTATCATGGACATGATGAAAGTGAAGACTCACACAATAAAGAAAATTTCCTTGAGCTTTTAAATTGGCTACCAAAAAATTTAAAAAAATTAATAAGGTCATTCTAAAAAGTGCTTCAAGGAATAGTCAAATGACTTCTCATACGATACAGAAAGATCTCATCAATTCTTGTGCCAAAGATACTACTAAGCTTATCATAGATGACCTTGGTGATAATTATTTAGCAATACTTACCAATGAATCAAGTGATGTGTACCAACAAGAACAATTAGCCCTTTGCTTGCGTTATGTTGAGAAACAAGGAAGGGTAGTTGAGAAGTTTCTCGGTATTGTTCATGTTGAAAATGCTATTGCATTGATACTTAAAACAGTAATTGAGTCTTTACTTATGGATCATTCATTGAGCTTATCTATGGTCCTTGGGTAGGGATATGATGGAACTAGTAACATGAAAGGTCAAGTGAATGGTCTAAAGAAACTAATTATGGATGAGTCTCCTTCTGCATATTATGTTCATTGTTTTGCTGATCAACTTCAATTAACTCTTGTTGTTGTTGCTAAGGAGAATGATGATCACATTTGGTTCTTTCAGCAACTTGCATATTTGTTGAGTGCTCTTGGTATGCCTTGTAAAAAGATACAAATGCTTCGAGTAGCTTAAGCTCAATAGATTGTGAAAGCATTAGATTTGGGTGACATTGAAACCAACTGATATTTGAATTAAGAGATGGGCTTGGGTAGGTCGGGTGATACTCGTTGGAGATCTTACTATAAAATTGTTATGCATGTTATCTCTTTATATCCTTCAATCTGATGAGTTCTTATAAAGATTGGAGAAGATTACTCTTCAAGCACATATGCTATACATGCACATACTATGTTGACATCATTTGAGTTTATTTTCATGGCACACTTGTTGCTAACCATATTTAGGTACACAGATGACTTAAGTAATGCTTTGCAAAGGAGAGATCAAGATATTGTTAATGCTATTGATCTCATTTCTTTGACAAAGACTCAATTGTAGTTATTATGGAAGGATGATGGATGTGATTTTTTTCTTAATGATGTCACTTCCTTTTATGTGAAGCATGGCATTAAAGTTGCTCAAATGAATGGTTTTTATAAGTCGGTTGCAAGATCCAAAAGGTTCTTAAAAAAGTTAAGAATCTCCATCACTTTCATGTTGAAATGTTCTTAAGTGTTATTGACATGCAGCTTCGAGATCTTAACGATAGGTTTAGTGAGGTAAACACAGAATTGCTTCTTTCCATTCTGCTTATTCAAACAAAGAAGAATCTCATTTATGCAATTGTTTACAAGTTTCTCAAATTGATGTTAATTCTTCCTATAGCAACTGGTAGTGTTAAGAGAGTATTTTCTTCAACGAATTATGTGAAGAATAAACTAAGAAATAAAATGGGGGAGCGAATAACTGCTTGGTTATATTTCTTGAGCGATAACTTTTCTACAACTTAAGGATGATCACATTATATCACGCTTCCAAGACATGAAGCATCATCGAGTTAAATTATAATTTTTTTAATTTCTTTATGTTATTTGAGATGTTATCTCTAGTATGAACAATTATATTTTAATTATTGTTATTGTGGACTATTTTTTAATTATTTTTAATTTCTTTATGTTATTTGAGATGTTATCTCTAATATGAACAATTATATTTTAATTATTGTTATTGTGGACTTTTTATGTTTTCTATTGATCAATATTTTTATAATTTCAAACACCTATAATAAAATTCTTAGGTCTACCACTGTGGCCAAGTGACACCACGTCCCTGTAACCAATACGTGTAAAGACCCAGGGGAGGAGCCAACTGTCTGGGAAGGGTGGACACTTGCCCGGGCTTTGACCTAGAGATCTATTAGATCCCATGGGGTTACCGGGAAGGACTAGGGTCATCATGGATGCTCTGCTCAGTGGATGGAGGTTGAAGACAACCTCTGCACGATCATATGTGTATTAGAATTTGATATTGCTTTTAGTTTTAAACTGGTGCAATTGTCAACTTCGTATGCACATATCAACTTATCTATGGAATGTTAGCCATAGCAAATCTTGACCAGGATAGAATTTTTTTTTCCAGGCTGCGCCCCTGTAAAGACTGGTTGTACAAGTCTTTGATTCCCCTGTTGCATCACACACTGCATGGCCTTGGCCCTTGGGCACTAAAGGTTGTCTTAACTTCCAAAACATACCAAGACCGTGCACGCCATGTACGCCAACATGGCTCGAATCAGGGGCATGCAAGCACGCACAGGATGTCGACTCAGAGGCGGTGACATGGATGCAAACAGTGTCCACGGCCGGAGTCGTGCATGAGACCGACCACTTGGAGTCCGTCGGATCACACGAAATCAGCTTCGATCGGACGGCTCGGAGGAAAAGAACTGATCTCGTGGAAGTGGGCGCTCGGACATGCTGGCCGAGACCGGCTGCGCGTTACGAGCGATCGTGGTGGCCCATGTGGCCGGGTTGCAACATGGGAGAAATTCTACTGTGTAATAGGGACAGATGCATTTGTACAGCGAGCTAATAAGGTGCTAACATGTGACATGTAAGCACCATCGAAAAATACTATAGCATAGAAAAATACATTCTACGATGCTCTTATGCCATATATCAGCATCCTATTAGCTCATTACCATTTGTGCCCCCGTTGCATAATAGAATTTTTTTCGCAACGTGGGAGTTGTCCAACGCTAGTGTCGGCAGTTATTCGGTATGGCCTGTCTGAGATTGCACAGGACAAGGCACATCATGTACGAGTTCCATCAGCAGAGTTTTTGATCAAATAGCAATTTTTGTAGTATGATTAGCAAAAATGTTATCTTTATACAAAAATAGCGTTCTTATCCGTCCGATCACCGTACGATTTTAGCCACGGGGTGTCACATGACTTATCCGCACGGTGCTCCGCCATGTACCGTGCGGATAAGCCACGTGTCGCTCCATGGTTTGTCCGTATGTCGACTGTGCAGACGAGAGTGTTATTTTTACAATTACGGCTGCAAGGATATTATTTTTGCTAATCATACTTCAAAACTTGCCATTTCGACAAAAACTCCGACCAACGCGTAGATGGAAAATCTATCTATCATCACAGATAAGTGCGGTCGCCGGGGCCTGTCCGGGGCCGGCTAGTTAACGACGACATGGGGGCCAGGCAGGGGGCTCGTCACGGCCTCGTCATGGCGCCGAGGTCTGTGTGACACCCAACGTGGTGCTGCGTCCTGGTCGCGCGCCCGTGGAGGCGCTCTGTCTCGCCTCTACCGCCGGGGATATGGACCGCGCGGGCGGCACCGGGGACAGCGGGTTTCACCGTGCTCCGTGGGGGTAGGGACATTGCGCGGCGTTGTTGGCCCGTCCGCGGACAGGCTCAGGTGCAGGGTTCCCTCAGCTGTACGTACGTGCATCGGTCGCAGGCTCGATTCTGTCAGATATACCACATGTGCCCTAGCGTTCTTTGCTCCTCCACGGGCGGAGTTTTTCCTCTTGCAGAGTTGCTGCCGTGCTGTAGAATTTGGGGAAGGAAATGATACTAGGAAATTGCAGTTATTAATGGCCTCTAATCGATAAGCAACAAGAATAATCTCAATTTATTGGAGATGAAGCTCGGCAATAAGCAAAGAAACTATATATGCAATGCGTGACAAAAATCCAGAAAGAGAGGGAAGGAAAAAAGGGGGAGAGAGAAAAAAAGACGAAGCAAACAAAAGATAATACAGAGTAGAAAAGGCCCGGCCCATGGACGTTACGACTTACAATGGCAATTCACCCAGCGATGCAATAGAAGACCGCCAGGGCATACTGCCGCAAAGCCCAGATTACCTGTCGCTTCCAATTTGGAATAACCAGCCCACTTCTATGATCAGTTAGCAGCTGTGAGCCTGTGACTCTCTGAGGCGAGTAATAGCATCGATTCATCGATGCATCATTCGATATATGGAGAGAGAACACTGGTGGCACTATTCCATCTTGTTACAATTACATAATATTGTAGTCATCGATATGATTACTGAAATATAAATCTGATCACTAATCTATATTGTAGTATATTTATAAAACCCAGTAACATTATAACATTATAAAAGTAGTTTTCAATATATATATATATATATATATATATATATATATATATGATTTTATATATCTACTCTAAATACTTAAAAATATATCTATAGTTAAAGTTTTAAAAGTTTGATGGCATGATTTCCTAAAAACAACGTATACTATTGTGACTGGGGGGAGTACTACATGTCTTCAGCAATGGCACCAAGTAATCGAATGGTTGGTCAGGTCAGGTACACTCCAGAGTCCAGATTACTCCAGAGACGATCGGTGGCGGACGTAGGACTTGGCGTCTCGCGGTCATGGAGTCGAAGACCGTCGCCGCCGGCTCGTTAGATAATTGTTCTGAAATTGTTGCAGAAGTGGCGGCTTCTGAGATGAATTCAGTGATTTAAACAGCACTAATTTATGTAAATTAGACTAAAATATTTTCTTGGTTAAACAATTACCACAATCCACAAGTCACAATCTTTTGATATGTCCATTCGGAATCTAAGAATTCTTCGGTTCAAGCATGCAGGCACAATTCTTGTGAGTACAAAATCCATATTGCACACTGAATTCTTGTTTGCGAGGACATAAGCAACGTAGACGGGAAGCTTCTATTCTATTTTAATCAACCTTAATACTCCATTTTACAGCATTTTTGAAGGGAAAAAAAGGAGGTTGTTGCTAAGCACAACTAAAGTTTCACTGAACAGGGTGGAGGCTCGGCCTGGACCCTTTCGGGCTTCTATCGAAGCAAGTCAAGCAGGGTATTTGGGCCAGCAAGTTTTCAGGCCGGGGACAGAGCTGACGCACGGGCTGTATGCAACAGAAAATTGGTCCAGGATAACTCAACTAGCCGTCGAGCCTCAAAATTAGAGCTCCGCCTGACACCACTTCTACACCGTGCCACAAGCTCCGCCATTTTTGCTCCGATGTAGTGCTAAGTTGATCGCGACCCCGAGTGAGGATAAATCCCATTCCTCATCCCTCTGATCAGGAGCGGAACTAGAACAAAGATTTACTATTTCATTATACATATAATAATATATATAATTTTTAAATAATATTATACTAAATAGTAATATATCCATCAATTTTTAATATTAATACTTCAACATAACCAATGGCAGTGTATAATGATAAAGAAATAATGGTTGAGATACTTACTAAAATTAAGAAGCCCAAAAATAATATTGGTTAGTTGCAGCAAACTGAAAGAATTAAAAGCGAAATCACAAATAAAAGTTGATCGACATTGGTAAAATACATCATCCGATCTCAATAAGTTGTTAAAAGAGAATAAAATTACTTCAAAATTTTAAGTAAAAGAAATAGAATAGTCAAATGTAAGTTAATTTGTTACTTTTTTAGTATTTACGTTCTTTCAAATTTATAAAGTGACAAACCGTAACATAATTGTCAAGTTTATGTTCTTGTTGGTATATCATTCATGAAATCACCATCAATTAATTGAAAAAAAGTCAATTATATATTTATATGTTTAACAGTTCATGAACAATATAATAGAAAAATACGTTCAATAGCTTATTTACTTGATATTATGATTAAATACTATAATTTTACCTCCAATTTGCAACAAGCTAGGTCGGTATTTCAAAAATCAAAATTGAAATCTTAAGTCTTAACTCTATAATTTGATAAAAAATAATCAACAATCATCACATTGAAACCTTAACTCATAAATTTAGTCCTTATTCTCGAAATAAATTGAAAAAATTGAGAGCAATTTAGATAAAAGTACATACTGATCGGGTTGATCTAAACTTCCTTCGACGGTGAGGGTGTGAAACAACAGGGACTAGGCGGTACCACGGTGAGATGGCAAGTGAGGACGGCCGATGGGTATTGCGGGGAGATAAGGCTGAGCGGGCACGGGGAGCAAGGGAGGTGGGTACGAAACGTGCGGGAGAGGGTGGGGGCGTGGGCGGCGCATGTGCAGAGGGAGTGGAGGTGGTCGGGTAGGGCGAGGCGGCCGAATGGCCATGGCGGCGATGCGCGGGGGGAGAGGAAGAAGGGAAGGGTGCGGGGCGGGCCCGCTTGTCAGTGAGAGGGGGCGGGCGAGAGAGAAAAGGAGGAGGGTGGGCGGCCGGATGGCTCGAGCGGCAACGTGGGTAGATCTTACTCGTCCATGCATCTCTTGGAGGGGAGAGGTGGGGGATTTTATTTTTAAAATTGTGTTTCCATTTTTTAGAATTCCTGAGAAAAGCAATTAAAGTCTAGAAAATAATAAATAAATCCAAATAAATCCCAAACAAATCCTAAATATTCTAAAAAAATGCAAATAACCCAAATAAAATATAATAGATTCATTTTGACCAAAAATGCTTATAGAGTTTAGTTGCTTTTAAATTTAAGCTTAACTCACAAGAGAGGATTTAAATTCCAAAAAATCTAAATAAATTCTAGAAAATTTTGGGGATGTCACAAGCCTGCTAGGATCCCCTCCCTGCTAGTAAGTTCCCTGGTGCTTCCTTCTCCATCCCTGATGCCTATAGTACTCAATTCGATCTGCTTCACCTCTGTCACCTACTCGCGTCTTGAACCGCCCCTTAGCAGAATCGTTGATGTGACCACACCACCTTTAGGGTCCCTTGTTCTCCTTCGTCTCCTTCCATCCCTACGGCCTCCTGTGTGGGGTTCTCCTCTAGCTCACTAGCCTCTGGCTGGGTCCACAATGTTTCTAACCCGTGGCCTCGCATCCATGTGTCACGACTCACGAGAGAGGTCGCGATAGCGAGGCAAGTGAGGGGGGCGGTGTGAGCAAGGCGAAGGGGTGCAGTGCAACGGTTCAGGTGAGAGGGGTGGCAATTGGAGTTGAGAAGGGAGGGAGGAAGGAAAAAAGTCTAGGGCCTTCCTTGTCTCGATCGCATGATCAGTATCACTCCCATGCTAGATTTGATGGCTCATATATAATTCGCATGATGTGGCTCAATGGATTTGTAGCAATCCTAGATGCAACGTATATATAAATTACCCAATTATGAATGGAGATGGTGCTCAATGTCATCTTCAGGCCATGTTCGTATTAGCTTCTAAAAGCCACTTTTCTACAGTAAATGATTTTTCTAGAGTACGTAGCTAAAAACCAATATGAAAGGGCCCTCAGCCCAATAGGGGAAGCATGTTGCAGAGGAGTGATGGGAGACTTAGGGGCATTTGTATTGGCTTCTACTTCTGGTTTCTGCTTACAAAAAGTCAAAAGTCAATATAAACACTAGCTTCTCGAAGCTGTTTCCCCACTCCACTTGCTCCCGTCTTACTCCAGGGATGAGACAAAGGGTCACGGGCGTATCACGCACTCCACTCTTCTCATTTCCGTCTCATGCATATATCTCTCACTTTCCTCACCGCTCACATACTCATTCTAAAAGTCAATTCTTTCAGCCACTACTATTTATTTTTAGCCAAAAACGTCATTAGCCGCAACCAATACAATGCTTCCTTATTGGGGAACCTGGTGCTAAGCATTGGAACCACATTGGGAGAAACTAAAAGGAGATAAAGTGATTGATGGTGGTAAGAGGATAAGTAAGAATGATATGATGGCTTCATCTTTGGTAACATATCAAGTGCAATCACCCTTCTTTGGTGCACACGTGTACTACCTCTGTGTCAAAATGTAAGTCATTTGGAATATTAACACAATCTCTAAGGTGATCCTTTGACAAATAATTTATATGAAAATGTGTTGTTTCAAATAAAAAATAATTATATATTATAAAAATATATTTCATGATGGATCTAGTGATGTGAATATAGGTAATACTTTAAATACTAATGGTCAAACCTAAAAATGTTTGACCAACATGGATCCTAGAATAACATGTATTTTGGCACGAATATAGTAATCAATATTATGTTTGGGTACCAAATCAACGTGAATATTTCCATCTTTTTATAATATTGTCTTATAGTGTTCTAATACCCTTTACAAATTCAACTCCAAATTCTAAACATGTCAGAAGAAAAAAAAGCTACCTATGAATAATATCATACTAGCATTTGTTGCTTTTCCATTTTCATTTATCCTTCGTCAGACTTTTCTCATTATTTTAATTGTTAACATATAATATATCTCATAGATAGGTAGAGTGAACTCAAAAGTACAACTAGAAGGTTTTGGGGACCAACATGCACATATCTAGTTAAAAGTGACAAGTATTTAGAAATGGATATTCATATTTGAAATATTCTCCTAGAAATAATTTTATAAGGTACTATGATTTGGCACAACATACATTATAGTGGTAAAAAAAGTTGAGAAGACCATAGTACAATGATTTGACATAACATACACTAAATTGGTAAAAAAGTTGGAAAGACCATAGAATAAAATGACCTACTACCTTTGACCATAAAGGAGACAAAATTAGGTGCAATTTATGTCCTCTTTTTCTCCACTATATAAAAAAGTTGCATATAGTGGATAAGCATTCCTTTGCTTCCTAAACATTGTGGTACAACACCTCTTGGGCACATCACAAAGAGAGCTAGGGTAGAGTGCAGTACTTTAATATTATTGATCTTGAATTATTGGTATTAATATCATTGATCCTAAATTATTAGTACATGGGATCAATTCCTATATGACATTTAGTATAATACTTGGCAATGCTAAAAAAAAGGTTACCACTACAACATTTGTCGTAGTCCTAAATAAGATCTTGGTCATTGCTTTTTTACTCAATGGCTTATATTAGTAATTACTTGGTGCATTACAATGGAATTGCAAGGGATATCGATCCACGCCTTAGCACATGACACTCAAACAATTTGGAATGCAAGGATTTTACAGAAAACAATATAATTCCTACATTCTAAATGGAGCCTTATTAGGGAGATTGTTAGTGACATTGGGCCATACATAGATGTCTCTATTAAATGTCATACTACAAACACTCAACCTCTTGTACTGTGTTAAAGCAATGGTAGAGGGGAGATTTTGCACAAATAACTAAGGTAGTGTTTGGTTCATGGGATGATGGTGGATAGGATAGTCCAACTTTAACGGTTGTGTATGTGTTTGGTTGAGTGGATGGGACCAACTCATCCCGAATGGACTCATCCACCTGAGGGGAATATTCACTCAAGATCTTGAATGACGTAATATGTCAAAAAAAAAGCCAGATGAGCTTGTCCAGCCGCATGCTCGTCCGTCACGTGATCGCATGTGAGCTTGAACCAAGGTCGCCGCTGAGGTCTGGATCAGAGTCTAGAGGTCGCTGAAGAATATATGTCTGTCGTTATGAGTTAATGACATATTTTGGTAATTAATTATAATCATATTGTGGGACTAATATTTTTGATAAATTAGATAAATAGGTTATGTCCAATGATGAGGATGACTTGTGATAGCATCATGTGTTGATGAGCATCAAGTCAAGATCCCAAAGTGGAGATAATTATGAGTTGATCATCAAGTCAAGCGAAGACCAATCATATGTTGATGAGTAAAGTCAAGGACTCGGACTTAAAGTGAAGAAGTGTGTCATCAAAATTTAAGAGGATGCTTAGGATAAAGGTATAACTAACATAGGCTAAGGATATGTTTCTTAGTCATTTTACTGGTCTCGTTGTTTGACAAAA
Organism: Melocanna baccifera; assembly: GCA_036346265.1. Lineage (NCBI taxonomy): Eukaryota > Viridiplantae > Streptophyta > Magnoliopsida > Poales > Poaceae > Melocanna > Melocanna baccifera. Next base: position 5,971,221 of record CM070683.1, on the reverse strand, counting down.
ACGAGTTACTAGTGTAGTTTGTCGTACTATTAAGAGGGGCCGTGATTAGTAGCTTGAGTGTGTCATGTGTTGATAGCTCATTTGGTTTACTTTTGCTCCCCATGGCATGATGTTAGTATTTGTGAATATATTTTGAAAATATTTGAGGCTCATGCATTTGATCCTTATAACATATGACTTGAGTTTGTGACTTTGTTTTGCGAACGATTTTTGTCCATATCCCTAGTCTTTTGTGTCATGATACTAAAGTGTATAAATGTATTTTGCAACTTTTAATGAATCATATTTTAACTCTTATGTGTATGGTACTATAATTTACAAATGTGTTTTGCAAATTTATTGTTTTGCAAATTTATTTGAAGTACATGAACTCTTGTCTCTGTTGAAAATTGCAACACAGTATGACCTGCTCTGTGTGAGCAGTCGGACTGGCCTGCGGTATGACCGCTCTTGTGTGGTGGTATGACCGGGGTGGTCTGAGCAGCCATGTGTCAACAGCCTAATTGGCCATGCTTTGATCGGCTCATGTCGAGCAGTCAGACGATGAGCAGTCTAACCAGCTCCAAGAGATCGGTTTGACCAAACCATGTGGTACTACTGGGCAGTAATAGCCAGTAGTAGTTTTCCAGAGAGCTTTGTTTCCTAGCTTGCAGTTGAGCGGTCTAACCAGCCTTGGTGGTGGTTCGATTGGGTTGAGCGGTTAGATCAGACCCTTCTTCTTCTATATGGTTGCTCCATTGCACCCTGCAGACATGGATGGTCTTCCTCCTCGTCTGACATTCTATTGTCTCGGGAATCTTGATTGGTTGCTCCTGGTAGGTAAGGTCTTCTTGAAGGTTGAGGGTCTCAAGTGCCGCTTGCTCTGTCGGTACACAAAGATATTTTTTCAACTGAGATACATGAAAGACATCGTGTACTCTAGTTATGGTTGGTGGAAACTTCATTTGGTAAGCTACTTCACCTGAACGTCTCAAGATCTTGAATGGACCCACAAACTGTGGTGCAAGTTTTCCCTTGGTCTGGAACCTCTTGACCCCTCTGAGTAGAGATACTCTAATGTAGATGAAGTCACCTACTTCGAAGGACAAGTCTCGTTGACGGTTGTCTGCATAGCTCTTCTGTCAGGACTGGGCTATCTTTAGTTTGTTTTTGATATTTCAGACTTTTTCTTCAACGTCTTGGAGTAGATTAGGTCTGGGTCTTGAGAATCTTCTAGAGGATGGGTTGGGAAGGGTGAGAGTGAGAGAAATTTTATATGGTTGAGGAAGATAGGATGAGATCCTTAGATCTTGATCCAATGGTCCAAGAGAGATGAGATATTTAGGGGCATTGTCACCACTTGGGTACCACAACCAATTCCATCCCATCCCAATCCTCAAAGCAAACACCAACTTACACTACCCCGGATCATCTTGTTCTTCCAACCAAACAAAATTCGGGACCATCCTAACTCCTCAACCAAACAATCTACTCAGGCCATTCTATCCCATCCCATAAAAATAGGACCTTCCCATTTCATCCCACCTTATCACTCTAACCAAACAATACATAAACTATTGGTTTTCTAAATGTCCTTATACTGTGAATTAACCTTTTTCAAAAAAAAAACATAAACACTCTTCTGCTCCATTGTCACTAAAAGCGTCGATGACTGTTTTTTAGGGGGATGTTGATTGTGAGTTCTGGATGTGTTCTGGCTCATAACGGGCTAATCCATTCATGGTATTAATTTATTGGGATGAAGATTTAACTGTAGAATATAAAAGAGTAGGAATAATTTGGTTGAATGTTTTCAAAATAAATATTTTATATCTCATCTTTATAAAAAAATAGTTTCAAACTTATTTATAAGAATAAACTCTAATTGCAATGCTATAAATCATGTCGTAGGTAGTTCTTGGAACTACCTCATATGTGAACTATTCAACAAATGGTACTGTAGTTTTTTTAAAAAAAATTAGTACCCAGATGTTTGTTATTGTAAATCTAGCCTCTTTTAGGTTGTGCTTATTTCGGCTTATATAAGTCAGTTTATGCTTCTGACTTTTAACTTCTTAATTTTGTTATTTCCTAACTTTTTTAGGCTTTTTTGTTTTTTTTCTTGTATTCCTTTGTACTATCTGTGATGGGCTAATTTTTTTTAAATTTAATTACGTCAAAAAATCACCAATAACTATATGCAAAATAAAACAACTAAAGTACAAAAAAGACATAATCCAAAAAAAAAAAGCATAACTAAGCTCCCCCAAGGCCCATGGGGGAAAGGAAGGGTGAAATAGAAAATGATGTACCGGAAATTATAAAGTAATAAGTATTTGCAAACAAAAAAGTGGTTATAATGGAGGGAGTATTTTTTTACTCGACACTTTTGACTAACGCAAATATATAAGGTGATTGTACTTTGGATAAAATGTGTCAAAAAAATACCATCCAATAATATCTTAGATACATCAAGCGAGGTGTGATGGAGACGGCACTAGTGCACACGTTAAGGTGATTGTACTTGGATAAAATGTGGTTAAATGTCCTCCAATAATATGTTTGGTACATTAATTAAATGAGGCAGTAAAGTGGTGCAAGTAGCCAATATTAGCAGAGGTAGTTTGAGAAATTTTTTTTCGAAGAACCGTGAATTGTCAAGACCTATAGTTTGAATGGACTTATTAAGAAATATAAAGTTTACATGTAGATTTAATTAAATGTTTTCTATTATACCCCTATTTATTTTTCTCAACTATAAAAATGTATTCATTATCATCCACACAGAGTATTCTCTATTATTTTTTAAAGACAATTACGAGGAATATCTGAGTCATTTTCTCTTATATCTTTGCTAATTTCACCGCTACCATAATCCTGAAGCAAGATCAAAATACACCTTGTATTTATTAAGAGAAGGAATATATTTATGGAAGAAAATTTTGGTTAACAGGACCAAGTAAAATAAAAAATGGGAAACCAACATTTCCCGCTGATTTCGCCACGTTTTCCCCCCAATTTGCTGCTCCGCCTCGGCTTCTCGCACAGACACGCTGACAGCCGGTCCCCTAAACGCTTATACCCTACCCGCCAGCTTCATCCCACGCCAAAAACCACCAAAACGAACCGACATCGGCCGTCCCGGCGCGTCCGGTTGCCAAAACTTGGGCAAAAATCCCCAGCCGCGCAGGCGCCGCGGCCGAAAACTCAAAACGCGCCCCCAAATTTTCGCTGCCGCCTTCTCGCCTTCCTTAAAAATACCCCCCGATTCCTCAACTTCCTCCGCGGCATCGCCTTCTACCACACCACACCGCGCCGTCGCCGAGGGGGTGTCCTAGTACTCTACCCAATTGCGTTGCGGCCATGCCATCTACCGTTATCGTCCGCCGCGCGCGCTCCAGTTCGCCGCCGGGAGGGTTCGACTCCGCGCGGCGCACGCGCCCGCGGGTGGAGGATACGGGTTGCGGCGTGGAAGCCGGGGTGGCGTCCGCGCTGCCCGACGACGTGCTCCTGGAGGTGTTCAAGCGGCTGCCGCCACCGACGGACATCGTCCGCTGCGCGGTAGTGTGTCGCCGCTGGCGACGGGTCGTCTCCGGCGCGGGCTGCCTCCCCGCGCCGCCTCGGCACTTCGGGTTCTTCCGCAACTACGACCCGTTTCCGCTGCCCCCGTTCGTCCCCACCGCGGGCGTCGACCTCGACCTCGGCTTTCTGCCCGTGTCGCCCGCTTGCGGCGCCGTGCTCGTTGACTGCCGCGGTCGGCGCCTTCTCCTACGCGAGCTCGGCGCAGGGTTCGCGAGAGAGCTCAAGCTCCTCGTCTGCAACCCACTGCAGAAGATGTCCGTGCGGCTGCCGTCTCTCTACATCGCCGGGCACAGAGTGGCCTGCTGCGTGCTCGTCCCGGTGGAAGGCGCCGCGTTCCGCGTCGTCGTCGTGCTCTTCGGAGCTGCCCCGGACCACTTCGACGTTCTGATCTACTCTTCTGCTTCCCCAACCTGGGAGACCGCCACTGGGCTGCTGAGGCGATCCTTGACCCCCCGCCAAGGCCCGTCCGTCGTCGTCGGCGACGTTGTGTACAAGCTGCAGGGCGAAGATGGCTACATCATGGCTGTTGACACGACCAAGATGTCGCTGTCGGTGGTGCAAGTGCCCGACGCCGGGATGCTCTTGTACACCGGCAACCATTGGATCGGCAAGACGGAGGACGACCGGCTCTGCTTCTTCGCGATCTGGGAGCAGCTTGTTCTGGTGAAATGGGTTCTTGAAGCGCCTGGGAAGTGGACGTCGCATCAGCCGGTGCCGCTGCGTTCGCTGATGAACCCGGCCACTGTCGGGGACCTCCTCTACATGAAGCTCTCTGCGAAGGTCGGAGACCAGCTGCGTGGCTGCAAGCTTGTGAGCTTCGGTGGGTTCTGCGAGGGCAGCGGAGCGCTGTTCTTTGTCATGGCCGATTGGGTTGTGGTGCTCGATCTCAAGACGTGGAAGATGGAGAGGCTGTGGCGCAACACCGATGAGTCGCGGCCGTTTGGCGACGTGCACCCGTACGAGATGACGGCGTGGCCGCCGGTGCTCAAGGATTTTGCCAAAGCATGAGGCGGGAGAGCTTCATGTAACTTTGAATATTAATTGCTATTTTAATATATTTATAAAAATAATAAAATAATAGTATTATGAAATTACTTTTGGAAAATAATTTATACCAATTATTATTATGTGTATAATATAAATATTTAAAAAAATCGAGAACTAAAGTTTTCAAAACATTATTGCATGTATTCCAAAATAACTTGTTTCTTTAACCGGAGAGAGTTCATGTGAATAGACCTAATGCCCTTACCAAGATAGCCACTTTTTATGTAAAATAACAAAAATGCCACTCTTTTTTATATTCTTCGTACTTTGAAGACACTTGGTACACTTACCAAGACACTAACCTTTTTTCTATAATAAAATAACAAAAATGTATCTTTTTATATTCATGATACATGTAAAGAGACATAGTGCGGTTACGATGATAATAACCTTTTAAACCTAAAATGACCAAAATACCCCTATATATCTTGGTATTTGTGAAATGACCTAGATGACCGGGCCCACAGAGGAGGGAAAGGCAAAATAGAAATAACGGACCATCAATTGTGAAGTGGCGAGTATTTGCAAACAAAAGATTGATTAATAGAGTTCATAAACGCAAACGGACGAAGTAATGAAGGCTTGTTCAATTCATTTTTTTTATGATTTTTGGCTGAAATAATATTGTATTGGTTGTTACTTCATATTTTTGCAAGGAATTTGTATTTGTAAACTAGGATCAATATGATTAAGGTGTGTAACTTATCACGCTTTGTGAATAGGAGAGAATTGTAGTCTACACATGAAAATAACTCACTAAACATAAATAAAATTCAAATAAACTCTAAAAATTTTAAAACAATGAAGATTTGAATAGATCTTGATTTTAGATGAATTAAAAATTTTAAATGGGTTTAATCGAAGCTAGGATAAAAAAATAGGATTTTCTGAAAATATTTTTATATTTGGAAAAGATGTCTATGAGCTGGTGGTTGAGAGCTGGTCGTGGCAAGTTTCAAGAACTGGTCGTGACCACCAAGAGTGGTCGTGATCGCCGAGAGATATTGTAACTTAAGTAAAATAAATTGTTAGAGGGTCGAGTCGTGTGGAGTCTGTTCATACCTCAAGCAATCTCGGGAGAGCGTGGAGACTACCGGCGATGAGGAAGGAGGCGAAGGCGGCTCGGTCGTCGATGGCAGTGGCGCTCCAGTGGTAGAGAAGTTCGGCGGAGTGGTCGGTGAGGTCGAGGCTGGGGCAGAGAAGGTGTTGGTGCTGGCTTCGAAGCTTGAAAGGGGTCATTCCCTGGCAATTGCTCGTCGGAGAATGTCGTCGGTGCGCAAATGAATAGGGGATGTTGCAGGAAGTCCTCGGGCGTTGGGGAGTGAAATTGAGAGAGGGGTGATGTGCGCTGTGCGAAGAGGAAGCTTAGGGGGGATTTTATAAGCGGAGGGGATGGGCAAGGAGCTCGAGTGCTCGCTGGAGTGAAGGACATGGTAGGTAATGGGGTTTTTTATGGTGTGGAAGTCGGCGGGGGTATTAGTGGGTCATTTGAAGTCTTTTAATGGCATCTAATGCCAGCCAATGGGAAAAGCTGAAGCTTTTAAGAGCTCCGAGAAGGGTGGCAATGGCGGTAGGCGGAGGTGGAAGAAGGGGAGGAAGAAGATGCTGGTAGGTCCCTAATGTCGGCAAGACAGGAGAAGAGGAGAGAGAGAGAGAATGGATGACTGTCATGTGCCAACGGGATTAAATTCTGACTATCGGTTGGATGGAGAATGGTTATGTGGTAATAAACACATTGGATGCGTCAGCACAAGGATGGGGACAATCTGGGATGGACACATGTTAGCCCGAGAGAGACCTAGATTTTTAAATTTTACTTTTAATTTTTAGAAAGCTAGGAAGTTTTGAAAACACTTAGAAAATTGCAAATGAATCCAAAAAAATTAGAAAAAATCACAAATTTTTTAATATATTTTGGACATAGGAAAAATATTTTCAACTTAAAGTTGGTCTTTAACGTTATACAAATACTTTTTAGATTTGAAATTGATTTTTAAATTCAAAATTGTTCGCAAAACATCTAGATAAAAGCCAAATGCTTCAAAATAATTAATTTGAAATAGAATTTTTTTAACAAAATTTAAAATATCCTTTATTTAATATTATTTTTTATGTTTTTTTACTTTAATTACTTTTCAAAAGAAATGCCCTTTTCAAAAGCAGGAAAACAAAGCAAATAAATTCTTTAAAATTTTAGGTAGGCAAATAATACTTTGTTTTTATTTTAAATTAAAATAAATGTTTTACTAAATATTTTTTGAAATAAACAGCTAGGTTGTTACAATGATTACGGAGGAGATGACATCTTGAAGATTGGCCTTTGATAAAAGTTGTTGCCTCACTTTTGTTTGGTAAGTCATGTAATCATACTAATTGACCTAAGCATAATGAATTTTTTTTGTATATGTCAAATGCTGTAAAGTAAAAAAGGGTAAGAAATAAGAGGTAATGATATTATGTGGTTCTAAAACTCTTTGGAGTGGTATAATATAGAAGATAATCTTTGGAATAACATTTCAATAGGCCGCTCGGTTGGGCTGAAATATGGTGGATTATGGCTGAAATTGCACTGTAATTGACGGTAACTTATTTTGATATAATTAATTTTAAAAAATCAAAAATAAAAAATGTTACCAAATCACGTATAATGCAAAACGGATGCAAAAAACCCGGTAAAAAGCTCAAAAATATTGAAAAATCAGAAAAATATGAATAGTAAAAAATAAACCAGAATGAGAAGTTCAAGCCCAAATGAACAGCGTCATGTCAATCTTTGTAGTGATATAGTTCGAATTATGCTATTATTATTATTACTGTGAAACAGATACGGTTGTTGGAGCTATTACACAAAGCATAATATGCTGCCCTGAAATACTTTTACCGCACCTTCTCTCGCTGCATGCGGGTCCTCTATGCCAGTTTTGTTTGGAATTTGAAATCTGAAATTTGATTGACATGGGAAATTTCAAAATTGCCCCCTCCCCCACCCTCTCTCTCGAACTGCATGCGGGCCCCACAGCTCATTTCTGGGTCAGCCAGCGCAACCCTCGTGAGTCTCGCCCTCGACCCCGACCTGGAAAGTTGATGCCTGCGAAGAGACTCCAAACAGCCCAAACCCCCTGCCTCCTCTCCCAAAAAATTTGAAATCTCCTCGCTTCCCTCTCTCTCCGACCTCCCGATTGGGCTGAATCCCCCACCCCCACAGCAATGACCACACCGCCGCCGGTGCTCACCCTGGTGGTGAAGAAGGGCCCCCGCGAGGGCGAGACCCGGCAGTGCCGCGCGGGCGCCGCGCTCCGCGTCGGCCGCGTCGTCACCGGCAACGACCTCGCCTTGCGCGACGCGGGCGCGTCGCAGCGCCACCTCGCCATCGAGTTCCTCCCGCCACCCGCGGCGCGGTGGGCAGTCTCCGACCTCGGCTCCTCCAATGGTACCCTCCTCAACGGCGCGCCCGTCGTGCCCACCGTCCCCGCTACGCTCTCCCATGGGGACCTAATCAAGATCGGGGAATCCACTGTGCTCGCCGTCTCTCTCGCGTCCGATTCGGACCCAAACCCCGACGCCAAACCCGCCCCTAGGCGCTCCTCGCGCAACTCGACGGCGGCGGCGGTGGAGGAGAAGCCCCCAGTGGTGACCTGCCGGGGCGGACGGAAGAAGGCTGCGGCACCGGTGGAGCCCCCCAACGTGGAGAATGAAGAGCCGGACGCAGCGGCAGTGGTGGAGGAGGCGGAGAAGCCCCCAGTGGTTTCGCGCCGGGGCGGACGGAAGAAGGCCGCTGCGGCGGAGGCCCCCGAAGAGGGGAAGGAAGAGCGGGAGGAGGCTGCAGAGGCAACGCGCCGCGGGGGGCGGAAGAAGGCCGCGGAGCCCCCTGAAACGGACCAGCAGCAGCAGGAAGAGGAGGCCGCGGTGGTGACACGCCGCGGCGGGAGGAAGAAAGGCGCGGCGACGGACGCCCCTCCACTGCCTCCAAATACGAGGTCCGGAAGGGGCCGAGGAAGGGTTACAAGGGCTAGTGCAAGGAAGGCCGTTCTTGAGGAGGAGGACGAGGGGGAACAGGAGGAGGGGGAGGTGGCTGCGCCAATAGAGCAGAGAGGGGATCAAGCAAGGGTGGTGGCAGCGAATGGTGGTGGTGGTAAGGAGGAGGATAGGGTGGCAGCTGGGGATGGAGAAGTGGAAGGGACTGCGAAGGCATCGGAGGAGGAAGTGCCAGTGGCCCGGGACGCGGCGACGGCCGCCCCTCCACTGCCTCCGAATACGAGGTCCAGAAGGGGCCGAGGACGGCTTACAAGGGCTAGTGCAAGGAAAGCCGTTCTTGAGGAGGAAGGCGAGGAGGAACAGGAGGAGGGGGAGGTGACTGCGCCAATAGAGCGGCGAGGGGATCAAGCAAGGGTGGCGGCAGCCAATGGTGGTGGTGAGGAGGAGGAGGATAGGGTGGCAGCTGGGGATGGAGAAGTGGAAGGGTCTGCGAAGGCATCGGAGGAGGAAGTGCCAGTGGCTCGGAGAGGGCGGCCACGGAGAGCACCAAAGGGGAGGGCAAATGCTCAGTGTGCTGATTCTGACAACGAGGGTGAGGAGGGAAAGTGTGGTGGAGAAGAGGAAGAGGATGGCGAGGGGGAAGTGATTGGCAGTGAAGGAGAGGTAGGGGATGGGGAGAAGGTGGAGGAGCGTGCTGGGAGAAGCAGCCTGGAAACCATGACATTGCGGGAGTGGTTTGAGCGGATGGAAAAGTACCTCCCACGGATGATCAATGAGGCTGCTGATGAGATGATAGCGGTATTGCAGGAAAGACATCGGCTTGTCAGTGAGTACATTTCGACGCTAGAGGAGAGTTCTGATCCTGCTTGAGATCTATGGTATGTTCATCTCTGAAGTAAAACAAAAAAGCCCTTTTGTTACTTCTGTTCATCAAGTTCAATTTTCTTTGTGAACTTTGCTCTGCAGCGGTCAGAATGTTCTCATAATAGACAAGAAAATTTGCGACTGAATCTTTCATGGTTGTGTCCTTTGGTGAATGCTAATTAAAATTGAGAAAGTGCCCCTCTCATGTCTTTTTTTTCATTTGTGACCATTTTCTAGCAACGACTTGTCTGCAATTACCAATTGATTGGTAGTCTAGTTTACTTAGATATGTATAAGGTTTGTGCTTGGATGTAACTGTCATTGAGGCCCTAGCTGCATAATATACTTTGTCACGCCTAATGCATCATTGCTAAGTGTATCAATCTGGATCTTCCTCAACATTTGCTTACATTAAAACAATTTCCACAGGTCATGTTCGATGAGAAGTTTTTGAACTGCAGAGCTATAGGTGTATAGCTTGTAAGAGTTGTGCTTTATCATTATTATTTTTTTCACTTCCAATGATTAGATATTCAGTATGTCAGATTTATCATTTATGCCCTCTCCTAAAAAGGTCAGAATATCATAATCATTACCATAACAATCGCCAAATCTCCAATGTGTGATTGGTATACAACTAAAATTTAGTTAATAATTTATATTTGAAATCTGCAGTGTGTAAATATCAAGCAAGCACGATCTGATCCTTCTTGCAGATGTGAATTACTGATTTTCTGGTCAAAACCAGACATTGAAGTGTAACGTACAACTCTTCATGGATTTTTTTGGTTCATCTGCAGTTGTTTTTGCCTATAATAAAGTTTTGCAGTTGTTACAGCTTACATGTGAAAAATTGCACATGCATCACCATATGTTGTACTTATGTCCATACTTTAATGACGCATTTGTGTTACTTATCTTTTTTAATGGGCCTGTGGTTTCATGAATGGCTTTTGAACACATAGCTAGAAAGAGAATAGCATGTGAACCTCGATAACATGGTATATAGTTCAGCTTCAATTCTTGCTTCTGCCTGACCATTTGCTACATTGAATGTCTGAGCAACAGCGACCATGTTAAAGAATTTTCTAGCACGATTCTTTTCAGGGATACGCAATTGTCCTTTGGTGCCACATCTGACTTATTCAACAACTACTGAACTGTTTAATTTATGAGAAGTGATTCTATACTTTCCACTCTAATAGATATATACAAATCTTAAAACACAACCAATGGGTAAGTAGTATCAATCCACCCTTAGAGGTGCTTTAATATTTGTGCAATTCACTATTTAAGAGAGTATAGAATCACCTCCCTTTATGAGCTATTGGATAAACAGTGAATCTACCATACTTTTTTTTGTCATGGTTTAATACACGAAAGTAGGATTACAGAAGGAAAATTATGAACCAGTAGATGTATAAAACTTTTCAGCATATTAAATGGGATAACAGAAGCTATGCAAAACTATTCTATGGTTCTCCGCCATCAGGCTGTATAGATAAATAGCACCTTTAAAGGTGGATTTATACTACTTACTTTTTGATTGTGTTTTAAGATTTGTGTATGTCTATAGGAGTGGAAAGTATGGAATCACTTCTCTAGCTTTTATCCACAATTTGTTCAAATTTGTCATCTTTCTGTAGCATAATCAGGAACTCTGGCCAATGTAACGTAGGGTGATGCCCGGAGATAACATGGAAAATATTTTTTGCTTAAGTACCGCAAACAGTAGTGTTGATGTTTAATATTGATCTTACGTAAGATTTTTTAGATTCGGGGGAAAACTCTCAAGACCCTCGCATGAACATGCAGAGTAAAGACACAGATATTTTTAAATAGGTTCGGGCCTTCTTCTATGAGAATAACAATATTACGTTCTATGTTACTATTACTGAGGAAAAGTGGACAAGTGTGAACAATGCGAGAAATTTATCACTCCTTCCAGAACTGATCGCCCTCTTATCCTTTTCCAATATCAATCTTTATATTAACGATGAAGTGGTGTCAGTTGTTTCTTACTAGAAGACGTCTTGACACTTCAGGAGTTCACCATTGAATGATGGTTATTGTCAGAGAGACGTGGACAACCATTCGTAGTAAGACGGTTGTTGTCAGAGAGACGTGGACAAGATCATGTGTAGTTATGAAGTATAAACGAACATTCTAATTGCTTTGTTAGACAAATCCGTTATGAAAATAGGTTAGCCAAACATAGGAGAATGATTAAGATGGCGTAGTATGATTAGGAAGTTATAGTATAACTTACAACGAGACAATCGTAGCAGATCTTACGACTAGGTAGTCGTAACATAACCTACGACTAGGTTACCGTAGCAGAACTTACGATTAGGTAGACGTGACAGAACTCATAACTAGGTAATCGTAGCATAATTTATGACTACTCTACGAAATTTCTTTTTTATTTTTAAGGGGTATATTCGGAGAATATGATAACGTATTAAATAGATAATTATTATATCTCGTCAACTAGGTTTGAAGTATAACCACCATCAGCTGGGGTGATGGTCGCTGAAATAATTCATTCCAGCCACGTAAGTGCCCAAGAAATTTTACCATTCCTATTGTACAGTACTGTACTGCCCATGCTTATGACATGTATTATACTAGTACTAGTAGGTTAAAACAGTAAACTGAAACTCTGTGTAATTCATTATGCGTCCTGTAGGTATATCTTGTTTTTTTGGACAATGTTGTATCAACTGGAGTTGAGAAGCACCATTCCCTGTAATACCATGTGTCATAATCTTGAATTTTCCTTTGTGTTCCCTTTTTTCCGCTTCTAACAGTAAATTGGATAAAAAAAAAAGGTGCGATTTGTATTGTTCGCTGCACCGATTTTTAGTCTGTTATTGGAGTTCTTTCTTCAGCACATGCAATGTTTAGATCAGCAGTTCAGCACAAGGGAACTGGCTTCTAAGCACCCCAACAGTCTGCAGCCTGTTTTCACTGCCGCTGTCTACTACTCGTTCTCAAAATTTTCCTACATGAAAGTCTCAACTGCTGGCAATATGTTGGTCAAGATGTGTTACCATGTATTAATACTAAATGAAGCCATCCTGAAGTCTCAATGGCGTTATTTTCTTACTCGAAAAAGAATGACACCCTTTTTTATCCATGCGTGCAATACGCATGTTAAGAACTTGGGATACAACGAATGTTCTATTGTACGACCATGTTCGATGACTTGAAGCACCCACTTCTTGCTTCACCTGCGCAGTATCAAATTGCATATACGAGGGAAAAAAAAAAAAGACCAGATACCTATTGTGTCTGACAGGAAACAACACATGACAAATCGAATTCTGGTATCTTGGTCTTTCGGAGAAACACACGCATCGCAGCTCACGCCGTGCCCACGCGGTCACACATGGCAGGCATGTACAAGAAGTTAAGCCGCCCTTCGAGAGCATGCAGTTCACAATCTTTTCGCTGATCCAAAAGCATTACTTTCATGGCATACAAAATACGATGACCAATCTAAGGCCTACTATCAGCAGATCATTCTAGCTCTAGTACAACGGTTTGGCACAACTCATCGTTTTCTCTTGCCAGGCTTCTCTGGCTCGCTCTTCGGGTTATCACTTGCTGGCGGCTTAAGCAACTTGGAGCCAACTGTCGAGCTCCATAACGCGCTCTCAACATCCGAAGGAGTGAAACTTTCTCCTCCTACGCTCAATTCCTTCAAGAGAAACACAAGATGTCAGCTAAATGGTTCTCCAGTTTCGGCTACCAGTGATAAATGTTATAGAAACTACATTTTGAAATCACATTTGCAGAATAATTGGATTAGTGCTGTAGAGCCTAAGTTCGCATGGAACCATATTAAATGGAAATTAGCACTGCAAATGTCACAAATTTATAACCTGCAATATAACATGCTTCGTATCATACTAGTAATACTTATGAGCCTATTGTGCCAGCTGGAGCCTGCGATAAACAGCCATGTCTTGAACATATAAATATGCAACTGAAGACTTCAGACGTGATCTGCATATGCATCTCGTGAAAATTTATAAGCCCAATGTTCTTGAATCATTTTTATGTTATTATTTGGAAAAGGGTCATAAAAAAACAAAATAGTGTCTCTTTTACACTGATAAAATGGAACTTCTTCTAAAACAGTTTAACAACGGATATACAGTTATATGTTCAACTCCAAGCAGCTGGGTAAGATTAACTCTTCTAAAATCTAGCACAAGGCCACAACCAGCTACAATTTTGAAGGCCCTTTTAGCTTGTTTAGCTGAAGAGAAGGATAAAATCTAGTCGGCAACACTAGATCAACCACATTTGAAGTATCCCACTGAAAAGTTTCCACTTTGGGGTATGGATTAGAATTTTTTGACCTTTGGCTGAACTCAAGTGATGATCATTGTAAAAACATAAAAACATTAATTAGTTGCAGCTATCTGGCTCAACTCAAGGCTACATTGCGCAGAACACTTCAATCGCCACAACTATTAGATAATCTGCTGCTTGCTAGCTTTTACGAGTCGGTATGCTAGAGCCGTATACAGTCGGCCGGCTGCCATGTATCGTTACGACTGCCGTGTTGAGTTAGTTTAGGAGTCAGAGTCTGTTTCAAAGTCTGTTTTTGGAGCGTTTGTTTGCTACTGGTTCGGTCTTTGTTTTGCATATAAATACAGAGCACAGTTGCGGCGAGTAGAGCAAGCGCAGCACAACGAAATACATTGCGTCTTCATATCTGTTCTTGCCTCAACGTTGTTGAGTACGTCTGAGCGATCGGAGGTGTTCCTAACAATTGGTATCAGAGCGGAGGCTGCTCGATTCCTGGCAATGTCGGCTCCGGTGGGCGATGGTGATTGGAGTTCGTCGCCGCGCCGTGGAAGCCGAGGCCAAGGGCGGCGCTCAACCTCGCTGATCGTCCCTCGTCGTGGCGCACGCGCGTGGCGTGGCGTGGTGATCCGTAAGGTGCGGGAGGTTGGAGGCGCGTCCTACCCGATGCTCACACGCGACAACTACACGCATTGGTCGCTCGTGATGAAGGTGATGCTCCAAGCGAGGGCACGTGGGGCGCCATCGAGTGCGCGCGCCCGATATACTGAGGATCGTGCGGCGCTCGAGGCGCTCCTCAAGGCGGTCCCACAGGAGATGGTTCGCGCGCTCGCCATCAAGCAATCGGCCAAGGAAGCATGGGACTACGTCAAGTCCATCCGAATTGGTTCCGATCACATCCGCAAGTCGAAGCTCCAGAGGTTGCGCACCGAGTTCGAGACGCTCGCGTTCAAGGAAGGCGAGGATCCTGAGGATTTCGCGCTTCGCTTGAGCTGCCTAGTCGGCCAGCTCTCGGAGTATGGCGAACCCGTCGACGAACAGAAGGCCGTCGAGAAGTACCTTCGCGTTGTCCCACCCAGGTTCGGTTATGTTGTCTACACCATGGAAACCATGCTTGATCTCTCTAAGCTGTCCATTGAGGAGGTCACCGGGCGTCTGAAAGGCGCCGATGATCATTGTCTTTCACAACCGGCGCCACCAACACTCACTTCTGAAGGAAAGCTCTTGCTAACCGAGGAGGAATGGATGGCGCGCCTCAAGGAGAAGCAAAGCGGCGAGGGATCATCGAGCAGGTCTGGTGGCCATGGCTGTCGCCGCGGCAGGGGCAACCGACGACCTAGAGGCGAGGGTGGCCGCGACGCCGGGCGTGATGGGCACGAAGCAGGGCGTGAGCGCAATGTCAGTCGGGACAAGTGTCGTAACTGTGGCAAAATTGGTCACTAGGCCAAGGTTTGCCGACAGCCACGGCGCAGCAGGTACACCTCACCCAGGAGGATGATGAGGACCATACGCTGCTCATGGCGTAGGCATGCGCCCTCACCGACGACGTCAAGAAGCCGCTTCCAAACTTCATCAAGCTCGACGAGACGTGCGCCCAAGTGAACCTCGGGCTCGAGGGAGAGCGGCGCAGCGACGTGTGGTATCTGGACACGGGGGCCAGCAACCACATGACCGGCTTCGACAGCTTTTTTGCGGAGCTGGACACGGGCATCATCGGCTCGGTAAAGTTCGGTGACGGCTCGGTGGTCGACATCCGCGGGCGAGGCACGGTGTTGTTCACCTGCCAGAATGGTGAACACCGGGCGATAAGCGACGTCTACTACATCCCCAGGCTCAAGAGCAACATCATCAGCATCGGCCAGCTCGATGAGCGTGGCTGCCAGGTGCTGATTGACGGAGGATTGCTGCGGATCCGCGACCGACATCGCCAACTACTTGCCAGGGTGAAGCGCGCCAAAAACCGCCTGTACATGCTCAATTTGAACATTGCGAGGCCATTGTGCTTGTTGGCGCGGCAAGATGATGAGGCTTGGCTATGGCATGCCCGCTACGGTCATCTCAACTTTGACGCCCTGAAGAAGCTAGCTTGAGACGGCATGGTGTGCGGACTTCCGGTGATCAATTATCCTGGTGAGGTTTGCGACAGCTGCCTCGTCGGCAAGCAAAGGCGCGCCCCGTTCCCGGCGACAGCTCACTACCATGCCAAGGGACTACTCGACCTCGTGCACGGCGATTTGTGCGGACCCATCTCACCAGCGACTCATGGTGGCCGGCGCTACTTTCTCCTTCTCGTGGACGATTACAGTCGCTACATGTGGTTGTATCTCCTAACAAACAAGGACCAAGCACCCGGAGTCATCAAGCAATTCAAGGCCAGCGTCGAGGTGGAGACCGGGCGACATCTGCACATTCTGCGAACTGATCGAGGGGGGGAGTTCACCTCACTCGAGTTCGGGCAGTATTGCGCGGATCAGGGAGTCGCGCGGCAGCTCACGGCACCATACTCGCCGCAACAGAATGGTGTCATTGAGCGGCGCAACCAGACGATCATCGGCATGGCGCGCAGCTTGCTCAAGGCGAAGGGAATGCCGTCGGAGTATTGGGGGGAGGCAGTGACCACCGCTGTCTTTCTCCTGAACCGTGCGCCCACCAAGAGCTTGGACGGCATGACGCCGTTTGAGGCCTGGCACAAGAGGAAGCCCGACATCTCCTTCCTACGCACGTTCGGGTGCATCGCGCATGCCAAAGTAACTCGCCCCAACCTGAAGAAGCTCGATGACCGCAGCATAAAGATGGTGCTCCTCGGGTTCGAGCCGGGGTCAAAAGCGTACCAGTTGTTCGACCCGGTTGCGCGCCGCGTACACGTCTCCCGCGACGTGGTGTTCGACGAGAAGGCCAGCTGGGATTGGGCGGATCCCGGTGAGGGGGAGAAGACGTCTAGCGCGGGCATGTTCATCATCGAGCACGAGATCATCGCTGATCCAGTGGAGGTCCCTGCTCCGGGGGAGCAGCCGCACACACCACCATGGCACCAAGGCCTGCCACCACCTAGCGCTCCGAATCACGCATCGGGTGTGCGGTTCGTGTCGCCAACGACTGAGGCGCTCGCTGAGCTCGATCACGACGACGACAGTGGTGCACAACACCGGTTCAGGACGATGCGGGACATCATCGGTCCTGCACCCGCTGGTGCCCCGACACGGTTCTGGGCGAGCGTAACCGCCGCTCGCCGAGCCGCACATGGTGAGTGCAGAAGAGCCGACCATGTTTGGCGCGGCAGAACGTGACCCATCTTGGCGCTGAGCGATGCTGGAGGAGATCAAATCTATCGAGGAGAACAACACTTGGGACCTCGTCGAGCTTCCTGCCAGGTATCGTGCGATCGGGCTCAAGTGGGTCTTCAAGGTGAAACGAGATGAGCACGGCGCCATCACTAAACATAAGGCGCGTCTCGTGGCAAAAGGGTATGCGCAGCGCGAGGGGATCG
The DNA here is from genome assembly GCA_036346265.1 of Melocanna baccifera. Lineage (NCBI taxonomy): Eukaryota > Viridiplantae > Streptophyta > Magnoliopsida > Poales > Poaceae > Melocanna > Melocanna baccifera. The sequence continues at coordinate 5,953,967 of CM070683.1, read as the reverse complement.
ACTTCGAGGAGGTCTTTGCCCCTGTCGCGCGAATGGAGTCGGTGCGACTACTGCTAGCTCTGGCGGCGCACCAAGGGTGGTCCGTGCACCACATGGACGTAAAGTCTGCATTCCTGAATGGGGACCTTGCGGAGGAAGTCTACGTGGAGCAGCCGCCAGGTTTCATCGTCGACAAGCAGGAGCACAAGGTGCTTAAGCTGCGCAAGGCGTTGTATGGGCTGCGTCAAGCCCCGCGCGCTTGGAACGCCAAGCTGGACGCTAGCCTCCAGGAGTTGGGTTTCAACCGGTGCAAGGACGAGCACGCGCTATACACACGGCGGGCGCCCGAAGGAACGCTGATCGTCAGCATCTATGTCGACGACTTGATCATCACCGAGACAACTCAAGCAGGCATCGACGAATTCAAGCGCGAGATGATGTCCATGTTTCGCATGATCGGACTGCTCACCTACTACCTCGGCATTGAGGTGAGCCAAGGCGTCAGCGGGATCACGCTCTGTCAGAGCGCATACGCCAAGAAGCTCCTAGAGCAGAGTGGCATGGCAGAATGCAATCCTTACCACACGCCGATGGAAGAGAGGCTCAAGCTATCCAAGGCTTCGACGACACCGCCTGTGGACGCAAGTCACTACCGGAGCATTGTGGGGAGCCTGCGCTATCTGACTCATACCCGACCGGACATCACGTTCGCCGTGGGGTACGTGAGTCGGTTCATGGAGGATCCACGGGAAGATCACCTCGCCGCAGTGAAGCACATCCTCCGGTACATCGCCGGGACACGGAGTTTCGGCGTCACCTACCCGAGAGAAGGAGGTAGGCTGGCTTTGTCGGGCTACAGTGATAGCGACATGGCCGGCGACCTTGACGGGCGAAAGAGCACCACTGGCATCCTCTTCTTCCTCGGCATAAGCCCAGTCTCCTGGCAGTCGCAAAAGCAGCAGGTTGTGGCTCTCTCCTTGTGCGAGGTGGAGTACATCGCTGCTACAACCGCAACCTGTCAGGGCGTCTAGCTTCACCGGCTGTTGCAGGAGCTCTTGGAACAGAAGCTTCCGGCACCGGGACTCAGGGTGGACAACAAGTCCGCCATCGCTCTCAGCAAGAATCCAGTCCTCCACGATAGAAGCAAGCATATCGACACTCGATTCCACTTCATCCGTGAAGCTGTCGATGGAGGACAAATCATCCTCGAGTTTGCTACGACTGAGAAGCAACTCGCGGATATTCTGACTAAGCCTCTCGGTCGTGTTCGCTTCTTGGAGCTGCGCAACAAGATTGGCATGATCGAGATCAGGAGGAAGCAGCAGAATTAGGGGGAGTTTATTAGATAATCTGCTGCTTGCTAGCTTTTACGAGTCGGTATGCTAGAGCCGTATACGAGTCGGCCGGCTGCCATGTATCGTTACGACTGCCGTGTTGAGTTAGTTTAGGAGTCAGAGTCTGTTTCAAAGTCTGTTTTTGGAGCGTTTGTTTGCTACCGGTTCGGTCTTTGTTTTGCATATAAATACAGAGCACAGGTGCGGCGAATAGAGCAAGCGCAGCACAACGAAATACATTGCGTCTTCATATCTGTTCTTGCCTCAACGTTGTTGAGTACGTGTGAGCGATCGGAGGTGTTCCTAACAACAACCAAGAAAAAAATGCTATCTCTGCAACATTTTAGCAGACATGTCAACTCAAATGCAGAAGCTATACCTTCGCTTTAGCGTGCAACTTCTCAGCGAACGCAAGGTACTGCTTCAGAGTGTACTCCTTTGCATTGCCCAAGGCTGCTACCATCGCCTAAACACATTCCATCAAACCTTACAGCATCAAAAAAATGCAATCATCTCGCCCCTAAAGGCAGAAATGCAAAACACATTGAAACAAACTTACTTCGTCCGACATGAACGGCGCAACATCGGGCGCATAGGCAGCAAGCACGGCGGATGCGGTGGCGGGGCCGACGCCCTTAAGGACGGTGAGCTCGGTGATGGCCCTGCTGAGTTCGGGCAGTGCAGCGAATGCCTTGCGCGATGCTGATTCTACCGCTGCATCATCCAAGCTCTTGACGAAATCCATCAGCCTCGGCCTAGAAACAAGAACACAGTGAAGGTTGGATATTGGCCACCAAGAAACAAAGTGCTTAAATGGATCAAATAACCCAAGCATACAAAATATTAGCACCATGACAGGAATCTAATTGATCACATTTCAGCAAGATTTCCAATCGTACTTATTTTCGGCAACAAGCACCACGCCCAAGGAGCAAGAACCCAAGTGCCAAAAAGCAGGAAAAAAGGAGAAAAGAACAGATTGAGACCGACCGACCGACCTCCACTTGCCGCGGGAGAGCTTCCACTGGAGGAGGCGCACCAGCTCGGGCTTGGTGAGGAAGGGGTCCGGGTCGCGGCGGCGCAGGAGGGCGGGGAGGTCGTGGCGGTAGAAGGAGTCCACGTCCATGAGGCCGGGCTTGTCCAGGGATGCGAGCCGGCGGTCGTATGCGGCAAGCGCCGCACGCCACGCCGCCGCGTCGCTGCTCGCGAAGTCCACCGTCTCGGCCATCGCTGGTGCTGGGGCGGCGCCGCGGCGGTTGTTGAAACGGGAGTTTCTTGCAACTGCAAATGATGGGTACGGAAATCAGCCATCTCGGTCTCTCGGACCTGGTTGGGTTTAGTTCTGGCTCACACTTACACTCCAAACTTTTCAGTCTCGTTAGGCTAAGGGGATGATTTTTTATGCTGCGGATTATGAATTTTGATCATAATTTATTAATATAATAAATAGTAATTACTAAAAAAATCAAAGTGAAAAATCAGCCAAAAAATTAAAAAGAACAGAGCCTTAGCCCATGATTGTAACTGCGATTTTCCTAGCCATTATAGTGTCTTATGATATTTTAAAATTTTAGATCTCATAAAAAAATGAGACACGATCTAATAAACTTTGGGTCTAAGAATTCAAACTGTAGACAATGTCAAAACATAGAAATTCATGTGTTATAGATAAGCCTAACACAATCTAAAAACTTTAGATTTAACAATTAAATTTGTAAATAGCGTCAAAACATAAAAATGTGATAAAGTAGAGTAGTACTTTTATACTTCACAATAAATACACAATCATCCCATGAATAAATTTGGAAGGAAAAAAACTCAGCGGAGAACAATACTCCTCAAGCTAGTTATTGTTGATTAGGATATAAAGTTGTATTAGGATATAGAGTTTGTATTCTCTTCCTGATATGCATTCCTTATCTGTAATACCGTCTTGTGTACTTTCTACACCCGGGTGTAATTACACCCACCTTTAATATACCATCTAAACGAACTTGAAATACCTCTTTATCACTTTGGATATACTCGTATACTAATTATAAGATACTTCAATGTGAACCACATGAAAAAATTGCAAGGAAGTCCATAGTTTTTAGCGTATTTTATAAATACCTTCATATACGTACATAAAAAGAAGTATGTCAAAAAATCTACATACTACCTCTGAAAAATTGTTCATACCATCTAGATGATCTTTTCTACACCCGGGTGTAATTACACCATATATCATATCTCACAACGTAAGAAGTATCTTGCGTAACGGAGAGTATGTACATATAGTATACGAGTATTTAAGATCATATAGGTGGTATGAATAATTTTTCAAATATGGTATGTATATTTTTTAGACATACTCTTTTTTATGTGTGTATATAAAGGTATTTATAAAATATGCTAAAAATTATAAACTCTCTTACAATTTTTTCATGTGGTTCACATTAAGTATCTTACATTTAGTATATGAGTATACCTAAAGTGATAAAAGAGTATTTCAAGTTTGTTTACGTGGTATATTAGAGGGAGGTGGGTGTAATTACACACGGGTATAGAAAGTATTTTTCATATATATATATATATAATAAATTATATATATATATTATATATATATAACCTATTGGGTCTCTTCCATATACATACAATATTCATAATATGGTATCAGAGCCAAGGTTTGTAACCTAACCTCCGTTTACTTCCGTATCTGCTGCCCCCGGAAGGATCGATCTCTATTCTCAGCGGCGGTTGTCGACCTCATGCTCCCGATCTAGCGTTGATCCGCTGTGGCTTCCGGCCGGATCTTCCTCAGTTCCCAGTCGTCGGATCTGTAGATCTCGTTGCCACGTCGCCGTTGGTCATCATCATCATCGTCTTCGGCCAGCTCAGCCTCAACTGTATCAGGTCCTGCCCTCTTCAAGCTTGGATATGACGCTCTCCGTCGCTGCCAAGCGCCTCCTCCCAGTTGCCAGCCAGATCGGGCCTGGCTCAGCCACCTCCTCGCGCTTCGCTAAATCCGATGTCGCTAGTTGCCAGCACGCCGCCTTCCCTCTTGGATCCAGCTCGCTCTCACCCGAATCCGTTTGGATCCAGCCTCGTCCACGTCGGATTCGGACTCTTCCTTGCCAATTCCGGCTCGCTGCGTCGCCAGGCTCAACTGGCTCTAATAGCAAGCAAGCAAAGGGAAGCCAGCATGGACGCCTTCTTGTCGTCGTCGATGTCGTCTTCTGGGTTGCCTGGCAACACGGAGGCGCTCATGGACCAGATCAAGGCGTAGCTCGCTGAGGCCTACACCCAAGAGTTTCTTGAGACTGTTGGGAACAAGTGCTTTGCAAAGTGTGTAGCTTTCGGCCTATGTGGGGTGAGAAAGTTACACAACCGTGATCTGAAAGACAGGAGAGAGAATGAGGGAAAGGGCATTATTGGCGTCCACCAATCATAGCCTCGCGTGGCTGGCTGCTCTCTTCTTTGCTTTCCAGTGGATGCTAATATCCATAGTCTTTTGAGTCTTTAGAAGTTTGATGTTGCTGCTATTAGTATCTGCAGCTTTGAGTCTTCCGTTGCGTCCATTCAAATCCGTAATATTTTATTCTCTAGTTCGTCTAAACCATGCGAGTCTACAAATTTCTGTGTCAGTTAGTCGATTAGTTTGCTAGCCTCAGTCCATCCTTTACGATTTTGTGTGGTCTTTTACACGACAGCAATCGCTGCTCTTCTTTCTGAGTCGCGTGCAGGTCGTAGAAGTTATTATGATGCCGCCGCTTCTTTTGAGCCATCGTTTCGAACTTCTAAGGCCGTCACGTTTTTTTCTGCACTGCGCTTCTATTGTGCTTTTTGTGTATTGCGCCGCCGCCGTCTCGAGATTCGATATACTATATGAGATGTCACCATACTCTATGGGCTATTGCATGACTTTGGATGGAGATATTCTATTTTCGACACAATTTTCAAGGAATCGTATGCTACGACGACGTTTACAAGACTTGAATTTTGGATTTTAATATCAACTCTTTCAAATGCAGTGCTATTGCATACGCCTTACATTTGAGGGGAGTGTTAAGGATATAGAATTGTATTAGGATATAAAGTTTGTATTCTCTTCTTGATATACCTTTCTTATCTGTAATACCTTCTTGTATTTTCTATATATATTGTCTATTGGATCTCTTCAATATATACGCAATATTCATAACAATTGTATGAATCAAAATCACGATAACAACAAGTTTAAGAAAGTGGACAATCGAACACCAAAGTTAAAGTGGAACTATCTGATTTGAAGTCAACAATGGCCGTAATTTCGTTGCCAAAAAAATAGTAAAATTGACCAAAGTTGCGTATTCTGTTTTGTTGCCGAGTCATAAAGAAAAAAAATGATTGTATTATGACGATGACAAAGTTAGACAAAATTTATACTACAAAAATTAGCACAAACCAAACAGCCCAGGAACCAAAAGGAAAGAAAAATATACGGCGACAGAACAAACCTCAGAGGGGAGGATTCGAATGGTCAAATTTAGGCTCCTCATTTTGTTTTCTCGATGAATAATCCTGGGCGTTGATTTATGCTGGACAGCATAGATAACACCCGTTGCAAAATTGCTGTTATGATCATGTTCTTTTCAGCTTATATCTTATGATCTCTCTTAAACAAATAAATAGAGATTTCTTTGTTGCCATTTTGAAATGATTTGTCGGATAATCTTTTTAAAATAGCCTATCGGCATTCGATTCATTCATAACTTTTGAGCTTATGGCGGATAACATCCATTGAACAAACAAACAGAATGGATTATTTGCTATTATTTTAAAACGGTTTATTAAAATAATCTTTTCAAAATAACTTAACAGTATTCATATAAATGCTCATATTAAGATTAAAAATCATAAGGTTCATATAAATACTTATGTTAAGATAAAAAATTAGAAGTTTGGACGGATTTAGCACTGTTACACGATAAAAATACCAAATCTAGCCCCTTGCGTGATAAAATTCTAAATATAGCTCCCTTCCGGCCGCACAACTCACGCGAACGCGACATGTGTGCATGATTTGAGATTTAAAGAGTCGTGCGGTCCGGGATCGCACGACTCCACTGTTCATAACACGTGTCACGCTTACGTGAGCCGGACCGCACGACTCTACTGTTCATAACATGTGTCACGCTTGCGTGAGTCATGCGGTCAGAAGAGAGTTAGATTTGAAATTTTATCATGCAAAAGGTTAGTTTTAGTATTTTACCGTATAATAGCACCAAATCTGTCCAGGTTGCCAAAAATTATAAGTTACAGACATAATACATAGGTGACGTTGAAAACAACACACCTATATGACCTAACACCCTTCGTTCGCTGGCAATACTTCCACCTCCCTCTTAAACCCTAGCCGCCTAGCGGCAGTCGCAGGAAAAAAAACTGTGGCCGCCATGGCGAAACAACGCGGCTCGCGCAAGCAACGGAAGGCGAAGCAACAGGAAACGGAGCAAGAGGTTGATAAACACCACGAGGCCACCTTAGCTGAGGTGGAGAAGGAGGAGGAGCAAGTAGAGACGGCGGCGCACGAAGCCGCCGCCGACGAGGAGGAGGAGGCGGCGGCTAGGCAGCAAGCAGGAGCCGCCGGCAACGAGGAGGCGGAGTGGGAGAGCCTGGACTCTGGGAACGGCGGCGTGGAGGAGGGGAAGGGAGAGGAGGCGGAGGAGGAGGAGAAGGAGGTGAGCTTTGATGAGCTGGGTCTCGACGAGCAGCTCAAGAGGGCTCTGAGGAAGAAGGGCATGACCAAGGCCACCCCGATCCAGCGAGAGGCCATCCCGCTCATTTTGGTGCGCGATTTCTGGCTTCCGTGCCTTCTTTCAATTTCGCTGTTTTTTGTGTTTTGTGCGAATTTGGTGGAACTGTTCCATCTTAATAATCCAATTGGCTCGAATGCTCGGTTTTGTAGGCTTTTTAGTGAATGGTTACTTACTATCACCATGTCGAGTCTGGTTAGAAAAAAACTCAAAAGTGAGAAATGATGTAGGCACTAGGGAATTTTGTCTCCCTCTCCTTGGAACGAGTTTTAGTTTGGTTAGTCTGATGGTAATGTGCCAATTGCAGTACAATTCCGATGGCCTGCTTTCTTTTTCCCCCCCTAAACGGACGATGCCCTGCTTTCTCTGGTGAACTTTTTGGATTAGGCGCGCAGCAGCCTACTAATGTCTATAAATACAGACCATATTGAATTAAATTTAGTTTTAGGGTAGCACATCGTAAGAAAGATCTGGTACATAAATTGCTGTAGCCATTTAGTTCAAATTGCAGCACTGACTCTCTAGACAATCCCTTATCTAAACTATGTGCAAAAGTTTAGGTTTTCAGTAGTTTGTGGTGCTGAACAACAGTCTAATATTGTGATTCCAGGAAGGGAAGGATGTGGTTGCAAAGGCCAAGACCGGTTCTGGAAAGACCTTTGCCTACCTTCTCCCACTGCTGCATGAGCTATTGAAGTTGTCCTCAGAAGGGCGTATTCGAAAATCTGCACCGAATGCCTTCATCCTTGTACCAACTCGGGAGTTATGTCAGCAGGTATGTAACTTCTACTTTTCGGAGATGATTTGTATGAGTAGTTTGGTTGTTAGAAAGTTAACTTGATAGTAGTTTAATGCTTTACCTCGATCTAATACATCCTGATTCATACATGATAACACGAATTGTTCTTCTATAATTCTGTCTGAGGTTGGACACATAAAAATATTTTTTACGAGCTCTTTCAATGCTAGACCTGCTTATAGTAGTTCTTATATTACTATGTAGTGCATTGTAAATAAACTGGTAATTCTTATGTTCACTATTACGATATTTTAGCTGACTGCATAGTTGCCAACTATTAATATCATGTGAGTATGCTATATTTTGTTTATCTTTTCCCCCCTTTTTTTTCTTCATACATCTCTAGAAAAAGAACTCATGTCATCATGTGTCTGCATTGTTTAATGGATTTGGTTCCTGTAGGTTTATAATGAGGCATCATCTCTCCTTGAGTTTTGTACATCCAAATTGAAGGTTGTCCAAGCGACTGCGAGCATGTCAGATAAGGATATTGTGAGACATTTCTATCTTCTTTGACTATTATTTCTCCAAATAGTATTCATGATTTTTTGGGGGTTACATATGTTGGCAACCTGGCATAGCTAACTTGCTTATTTGCCTGTAATTTGCAGACTGTTGCATTGTCTGGCCCCCCTAATATTCTTGTTACAACTCCAGCTTGTGTTGCAACATGCATATTAAAGGGCATTGTTCGTGGATCATCTATTAAAGAGTCACTTTCAATGATGATTCTCGATGAGGTGCACTTTATCTGCCTTTCGTTCGCAGTTTATTTTATTATTAGTTTGATGTGCACTGCATATTGTTGCATATTGGAGTGGGTAATTTTGAAAAGTTTTTATTTACATGAAGAAAGAAATTTTTATTTCCACAACTTTTTTGTGTATTAATGCATATGCTGATATTGACATGTGCCACTGCAAAAGTGTGAAATGATATTTGCCACTGCAAAATTTGAAAACCTTTTTTTATGCCACTACCCGGTGACACTTTTTAAAATCTGTCATGTTTTGGAATGGCATGTTTCATATTTCTTGTGACATAGATATTTTTTGAATGTATGCATTGGCATATGCCAAATATGTTGTTTTACAGTGGTTTATATCAAATTCCACACCTTTTCCGTTGAATCTATCATAATGCCCCAGCAAGTTCCTTTTGAAGATGTTACTAATCTATCAATGGTTAATTCCCAGGCTGACCTCCTTCTATCCTATCGCTGTGAAGATGACTTGAAAGCTCTCGTCCCACATATCCCAAGAAGTTGTCAATCCATTCTGATGTCTGCAACTTCAAGGTCAAATTTGGTTCATCTTTCTTCCTTTTCTGCAATTATTCATGCTCTAAGTATCTCATTAACATCTGAATCATGTGGATGGAGCTTGGCACTTCATATTGTGAATTCTTGTTGTTTCCAATGTTATCATGCTGATTCTCTTAGTGGATGGTTGCTGTTCAACATGTTTGCGCCATTGCATCTCTTGATGAGATTTTGCTAGTAGTTTAACATGTATTACCATATATAGGCTGGACTTTAATCTACATTATTTTTGCCCCTTGATATGGGAGAATATAAGTTGTAGTATTTTGATTTACTCAGTCCCTTTTCTTCCATTTGGGTTTCATATTTTTGGTCTAATATCAAAGTTGACTTCGTTGCAGCTCTGATGTTGAGAAACTGACAAAGCTACTTCTGCACAACCCTTTTATTCTAACTCTTATGGAGGTTGGTCACGCCAAGGATGATGTGATCCCTAAAAATGTGCAACAATTTTGGGCAAGTATCCATTGCTACCTTTTCATATAACATCTATAAGCTTGTTGATCTCCGTTTTCTTACAATATCACTTCAACTTGGAGGTTCTGGAAATTCCTGCTGGAATTCCAGAAGTTCCCAGCAGATATTTTGTACAATTTATGGTTCCATGTTCTTGTCTAGCCCTTTTCTGGGACTGTTATTAAATGAAGATTTTTCATTTGCATTTTTTGTGCTGATTTCCCCCCTAGCTTTTGTGTATTAATTTCTATATCACACATTACGTTTCATTTAATCTTTGCCTACAGATTTCATGCAGTACAAAGGATAAGATGCTTTATATCCTTGCACTCCTGAAGCTCGAGCTTATCCAGAAGAAAGTTCTAATATTTGTTAACTCAATTGACATGGCATTCAGATTAAGATTGTTCCTGGAAAAGGTAACATGGTACCACTATCTTATTACACTAGTCTATTATTAAACTGATTGGTGATTTGGATCCATAATCTGCTACCTGCCAATGCTCTTTTCTTGCATTGTTTCAATTTATAAAATTATTATCATGTGCTGGCCAAACCTTGATGTCAAGTTTTTCCAGCCATGGTCATTATCTGAACAGAAATCAAACTTAAAATTTTAGATTTGTTGTACTATAGAATACTTAATGGTACACAATTGGAAGTGCTATTTGAACATTGAGTTGTTGCACACTAACAGATGAATATGGACTACGGAGCAATAAGTCAGGAGAAGTTCTTTCAAGTTTGTAGCATGAAGCTAGTTGCTGGTTTATTAGACACACAAAAAAAAAACTTTCACAAGATCCTGAATAGTTTTTTTGGAAATTCTTCTTTGCTTGGTTCTTAACTGTGGTGAAGTAATAAAATAGGTGAGGAAAATTTCTTTGATTGCTATTTCGGGTGATGTTATGGCAGCTTTCCTTACACTATGATTATTTCCAGGAGTATTGTCTTTCATTTCATTGCTTTTTTTTATACAATACTTTCTTGATCACTATTTTCCTCTATTCTGGTTTCTATCTTTTCATATATGCTTATTAATAGAAATAACTATCTTTATGAGGAATATGATGTACCTTTTACAGTTTGCGATAAGATCTGCGGTGTTGAATGCTGAGTTGCCACAAAATTCTCGGCTACATATTATTGAGGTAGCATTTCTCCGTAGCTTGCATTAAAATATTTCCTTTTTTTGGCAAATAAGTGATCTCAAATTGTATTATCATGTGTCATACCATGCTTTGTATACATAATCGATGATAATTTCCCTGTTCAGTTTTTCTTTCCTCTTCCAATTGTTTGTCAAATAAAATAATTATCTCCCTTGGGTTTCATTAGTTTGCATCCTAATTTTAGCTGGTCATAATCTTTAGTGAGGAGGCATGACTCTACTTTTTTTTTAACTATACCACATCAAAGGATTTCTAACTGTACCCAGTGTTCTAAGGAAGTGTAAGTGGGTGCTTATGCCTTGTAAATATTTTTATATATTTATAAGGAAAAGGTCTATATTACTTCCTGAACTTTGACACTGCATCTACTTAGCACCATCAACTATAAAATCAGATATGCTACCCCTTAAACTTGTAAAACCAGACCTGCAGACACTTAACCCCCTAGGCTGGTTTTAGAGGTGATTTTACCACTGTGGAGGGTGATTTAACCTGATTTTACCACGAGGGCTGACACATGGAGTGATGGAGGCTGACTCAGAACACTGATATTTTTATTGGTTTCTATCTGTTGCTATACTTTTATATTGTCTGAATAGCAATATTTTTGTTGTGTGCTTTTGAATCCTGTGGCCCTCCTTTTTCACAACTCGAAAAACCATTGAAACAGCAATTTAATCACATAAAGCACAGCCTGACAATTGCCGTTGTTAATGAAGTACAATGTTATGTAAGGTTACGAGTCAGCAGTGTCGAATTATTTAAAACTTTGATATGTAACTTTTGTGATTTTTCATGAGAAGCTTGCACAGATGGCTTGCTTGCATTGACAAGGTGGTTCTGAAAGTGATTTGAAATATCTATTTCTTTTAGGCATTCAATGCTAGGTTATTTGATTATCTGATAGCAACGGATGACAATAGACCAAAGGAGGAGAAGCGACCCAATAAGGAAAACAGAAAAGAGTCAAGGGTGTCCCGCAAACATGTGCAACAAACTTTAGATACCGAATTCGGAGTTGTCAGAGGAATTGACTTCAAAAATGTTTTCACAGTAAGTTCATATGTTGATCTACTCAAGCACACCAGTGCTACGGTGCTACCTGATTGGCTGTTACATGCTTTGGGAGTTTGGGTGCAACTAAGATGGTAGTTGAGCATGTCTGAAGAGAACTTGTGGACAGACATCGATATATGCCTTGTTTTGAAGGCACTTATAGTCTTACATTTTATCTTGGACCTCAAAGTGACATCAATATATATAATTTTATATTCGTTATGAGCAACTGGTGTTGAATTTGACCTAGTGAGAAATGATCAGCAAATGTCTTCTCTATAAACTAAAGGAAATAAATGGTTCGTTTGAATTTCTGTACTGCGGTTTCACCAGTGATTCTTTTTTACAAAGATGAATAACAGAAGTTTTGGGAATACATGACATTTTTCTGGCTTATCTGCTAAACAAAAATAGAATAGGTTTTAAGAAATCAATCACTCAACTGAATATCGAGTTAATACTCGAAGTCTCTTATTTTTTTCTTGCAAATTCATGGTATAGGATTTTTTGTTATTTATATAGTTCCGACATGTTATTTCTGTATCAGGTTGCAGGATTGATTTTTTAAAAATATCTAATCTTTCTTTAGGTAGTTAATTTTGACATGCCTCCAAATCCTGCTGGGTATGTTCACAGAATAGGACGAACAGGAAGAGCAAATAAGACCGGTGCATCCATATCGCTTGTAAGTTCAATTTTTACATGGTCCAATCACATAAATTATTGTCAGAAATGGTTAACTTCCTTTGTTGATCCTATATGTTCTGTTATTTATTTCCTCTTCTTTTGGTATTCACCTTTTCAGGTTTCACCAGAGGAGAATAATATTTTTGAAGAGATTGAACATTTGTTGCGAGATGTCGAAAAAAAAGACACCAACTGCATTTCACCTTTCCCATTACTTACGAAAAATGCTGTCGAGTCTCTACGGTATAGGGCTCAGGTATGGAGTGTATTTATTGTGGATGATCTATACTTTATTTTTTAAAAACATATTCTCAATTGCTATTTCTGCCTATCAATTCAATATGATGCTATAATAGAGCTGGGGCATTAAAATAGAAGAAGTTGGTATTGAGCATTTGATTTGCTAAGTAGTAGTGCTGCTAGTGCTAATATGAGAGTGAGTTAGTCACAGGGTTCAGAAAACTGCTGAGGACTAGCTGGTAAACCGACAGTCCAGGTTCGCATTTTCTGAACCCTGGGCTGGTTCATAGCCCTGAACCGTCACAATTTCTTGCTGAATAGATGTATTGTTACTTGTTAGATTCCAAGCATCAAAATTTCTTAACCCTGCCTTGGCCGGTTGATAACCCTAAACTGCCCCTTTGGCCTCAATTTCTTGCTGAATAGATGTATTATTACTTGTTATTTAGATTCTAAACATCAAAATTTGGAAAAAAATTTTGAAAATTGCAAACCAAAAACCAGACGGGTTTCCTAAACCCTGGTTAGCATGGGTCTGCAACTCTGCATCTACTCTGTAGTGATTACTGACTGATGAATGGCTGAGAGTTAATCTGGTACTGCTCCATGTCCCTATACTGCTGTTGGAAGCAATTATGTTCTTGTATTTTATTTTCCATATATTGCTACTAGTTGGTGATTATCCTGAGTTCATGTTTGCTATACTTATTCAATTATTTCAATGAGTAGTTATCTTCGGATGTTTCATTCCCATGCATTGCAATTTTATCTGAAGCATTGCCCCTTTTTATGGTTTCTTGGTCATTTTTGACCAAATGTCTTCTTTGTTTCCCTTTTTGCTTAATCCTGTTAATAGCCAATTAGGTGGTGTATATAAACCTCTCTCGCACTATTAAAAAGGCTGGGGCTGTAGGGCACTCCCATTAAACACGAAAGATAAGTATCTCTATTTTTGTTTTTCTGCAATCCTGCTGTCTCTATTTTTGTTTTTCTGCGATCCTGCTGTGGCTTTTGCTGTGAGGGGGTCTGTTGTGGACGTGTTTGTGGGCTGTCATTACCAGTGATGGGTTTAGGCCTAGGGGTGAAATGGATTGGATAGTGCTCAAACTATATTCATATTCGTATTTGTAAACGAATACGAATATTCTCGAATACGAATTTGAATCGAATATCTACTCATTTTGGTCAGATCCGGATATCCTCATGACTTATGTACTATGAAGACATTAATGATATTTTATCCTCGTACAATCACGCTTAATCATTCTAATTCATTTACTTCACCTAAAGAAATACGAATTCATGTTCAATTTAAAAAACTTGTCCAACTAATTAGTTGTATTGTAATAAAATATGCATATTGCTTTGTTGAATACGAATATGGATAGTCCGGATAAAATAATATTTTAGATGGTAAAAGACCATACTATATTTGCATCCATATTTTTTATGCGAATTTAAATACGAATAGAATAGAAATTGTTAATCGGATGGAAAAATCTGTACCATATTCGCATCTTATCGAATTCGGTAACCGGATAATACGGATAATTCATATCCACTTTTCACCCCTACTCAGGCCACAGTCCAACCAGTGCAGCAACCAAACCCAGAGGAGGTGCTGGCCAGGGAAGCATAGGCCTTGATTACTTTGCTTGCAAATTAGGAATTCCTATTGCCTTGTTTAGATAAGATCCTTAAGGTCAGTTAGATAGGATACTTAATATCCTATTGATTTGATTTGTTACATCTGTTAGGACTCCTATATAAAGGAGGCATTGGTGCATGCAAGCAAGAACCTTCCTCTACCTGCATCCCCATGTACTTTCTCTTGTATCTCCCCGCTACCAGTCTGCCACCGTTGGCCTTCACCATGGCACCCCCACGACGGAGAATCCTCCAGCCGTGCCCATGGCCCACCTATCACCCACCGATACAACCTTCGCTCTCATCCTGGACATATCAGGTTTTTGATGGGCCAAGCTGTTGGGCTAACAGTAATCAGGCTTTGCAGAACAGTTTGGTTTGATCTGTTCTGAACTATATCTTAACCCTATTGGTGCTAATTTGCTAGCACATGGGTCCATTTTTCAAATTTCTTTTAACCAGAACATCTTTCAACTGATATGGTTACTCAATATATGTATGTATTCTTTGAAAAGCAATACTAATCTGGGTAGCTAATGTTAATTGACATTCTTTTACAGGATGTTGCTAGGAGTGTGACAACTCGTGATATACAGGAAGCACGTCGTCAAGACATAAAGAATGAAATTCTCAATTCTGAGAAGTAAGAAAATGTTTGGTTGTTAGTGTCAAATGCACATTTCATGAGGATAGTTGAATCTCTTGAGGAAAAGGAAAATGCACATGGCCTTGCTTGTGTAGAGTTTGAGAACAACCTCCTAATATATTACTAGTTACTAAATTGTGCACCTCATCTTCTGTTTCAGAAACAAACTCACTTTTTTATATAAAAGGAAGACATCAAGATATAAAATTCTATTTTTCTTACTATTTCCATTCTCTAGAGTCATTTCTGCCCAGTACTTTTCGTCTAGTAGTGATTCCATTTTCTCCTGTCCTTTGTAGGTTGAAGGCTCATTTTGAAGAGAATCCAAGAGACCTTGGTTAGATATATCAGTCTTGTTCAGAAGAGTTGTGTTAGTATGTAACTTGTCTGAATAAAATATACTTAAATCTTTTTTCCCTTTTCAGATTTGCTGAAACATGATAAGTTACTAAGCAACAAAGAAATTCCTGCACACCTGCGTGATGTCCCCGAGTACCTAATTGATCCCACAACAAAAGAAGCCAGCAATGTAGTCAAACTTTCAAGGGCTGCTATGGGTATTGATAAGCCCCGAAGGAGGAAAAGATTTGGATTTAAGGGAGGATCCGGCAAAAGCAGTGATCCCCTTAAGACTTTCTCTGCTGAGGTACATTTATCCATTCAACAACTAAAAAAATTTTAGATTGAAAGAAGATTGCAACTTGCAAGGTCATATAATCATACTTTCAATACGGTTCCTGATCATATATGCATATCCTGCTTTCCCGAACTGTTCTCAGATTTTCAGTTGTTGCATTTGTTGTGTGATCATGAGATATTGATGCCATGGTTACCAGATTCTATAGTTTGGATAAATGTAGCATCGTTATTGTAGGCAAGCTATTATTGATTAGAAAAATATCAAGCATAATCCATGATCATGGTTGTCACGGCGTCGCCTATGCGTCGTGACGGTCTAGGGTGGACGCCATAGAGCTTCGCCGTGACAATGCCACCGGTCTTCCTCGGCTCCAGCCGGTGGGAACGGTTGGATTTGTAAGATGGAATGGATTGATGTATTGCAATAGCCCATAGGGCATATATATAGTACAAAGAGGACACAAGGACACAAACTCTAGACATATAGGAAAAGACCTAAATACCCTTAACACCCCCCTTAAATGCAAAGCGTATGCAATTGCATTGCATTTGGAAGGGTTGACACTAAAAAGAAAAGACACAAATACCCTTATCAATCAAGCCGAAGAGGGAGATAAAAGCATAGTAGCACAAATCGAAGCCCGAGATGGCGGCGGCGCTGTGCACGAGAAGCGCAACGGAGGCGCAGTGCAGAAGAAGCGCGGCGGCGTGAGAAACTCGGGGCGGCGGCTCAAAGAGAAGAGCGGCGGCATCATGAAGACTTCTACGATCTGCAGTGGCTCAAAGAAGAGCGACGACTGCGACTATGCGAAAAGGAAGGAGAGGACCACGCCATCCAAGAGAATGGACCGTGGCTAGCAAAGAAGTCGACTGATTGACAAGGATTTTGTGGACTCGCAACGGAATTTAGGTGGACGCAACGGAAGACTCTCAAACAAATGGGCTTGAGGACTCTAAACAGACTCAAAGACCTTACTAAAGACTTCAGGACAGACACCGTAGACATGGAAAAGGCTGCTGGCATGGAGTGCCTCTTGCTCCTTCTAAAGTTGCTGCCTCTCCTCATCCGTTTCTCCCATCGCATCCAGGTCGATGACGAGATCGGAGGAGACGGAGGCGGAGTCGCAAGGGCGGATGACAGCGGCGGATCCGGCAGCGGGGAGGCCGGATCCGGTGTGGTCGGCCACGGGACCGGAGGCCAGGGGCGGCGGCGGCCTCCAAAGGCGGCGGTGCTAGCGAGGCACGGCGGCCGGGAGGCGGCGGCGGCGGAGGCTACGGGAGCAGCGGGATCTGGTCGGAGGCACAGGCGGCGGCGGCAAAGCGCGGCAGTCGGGTCAAGCGCGGCGGCCGGATCTAGCGATCCGGCGGCGAGGCTGAATCCGCGCAGCCGCACGGATCCGGCGAGGCGATGTCCGCGAGGCGGCCGGATCTGGCGGGGACGGGCGGATCCGGCGCAGAGGAGGCTGGATCCGGGCGGCAAGACCGGCTGCGGCCAAATCCATGGAGGCGGCGGCCGGATCTGGGCGGGAGAAGGCGCGGACGCGGGAGCGATAGCGCGCGACCGGGAGGAAGCCCGACGCTAGGCGCGTGTGGGCGTGATGCTGGCGGCGACGCCGGGTGGAAGAGACGATGGCCAGTGGCGGCGCGAAGGAGGCGGGCCGGCGACGATGGAGCAGCGGCGGCTTCGGGGGCGAGTGCAGCTTTGAGAGGTGAGGCGGCGGCGGGAACCGCGGCGGCCGGCGAGAGGATGGCCGCCCCCGGGATTAGCTTCTCCCGGGGGTAGCGGCGGAAGTCTCAACTGGAGATGAGCTGGTTTTTTTTTGAATCTAGCCTTGCTCTGATACCATGTAAGATGGAATGGATTGATGTATTGCAATAGCCCATAGGGTATATATATATAGTATAAAGAGGACATAAGGACACAAACCCTAGACATATAGGAAAAGACCTAAATACCCTTAACAGGATCTGGATTTGGTGGAGATGGGGCGGGGCGCGTCGGGAAGGAGGTGCCGGGAGGAGGCGTCGGGGAGAGCGAGAGAGAGAGAGGCCACGGGGGAGAGCGGGAGAGAGAGGAGGTATGTGTATGGAGTCAGGAGTTCGGGAGAGTATTAAGAGGGGACGGACTCTCTTGTATGTGTATGTCTGTATGCATGTAGAGCGAGTATTAAGATGGAATGGATTGATGTATTGCAATAGCCCATAGGGTATATATATATAGTATAAAGAGGACATAAGGACACAAACCCTAGACATATAGGAAAAGACCTAAATACCCTTAACAGGATCTGGATTTGGTGGAGATGGGGCAGGACGCGTCGGGGAAGGGAGGTGCCAGGGGAGAAGGCGTCGGGGAGAGCGAGAGAGAGAGAGAGGCCACGGGGGAGAGCGGGAGAGAGAGGAGGTATGTGTATGGAGTCAGGAGTTCGGGAGAGTATTAAGAGGGGACGGACTCTCTTGTATGTGTATGTCTGTATGCATGTAGAGCGAGTATGCCTCCTCGTGGTGTCATGGTGCCTCTTAGGCGCCGTGGTCGTCAATTACGCCGTGGCAACCATGTCCATGATTGTGCACCCTATGCTGATTTGTTCCTTTTCTTCAATTGTCAATAACGCTCCTATGCTGTCCTTTCCTGTTATTCTGATTTTTCTTGTTTGCTTCCAGGGCAAACCACGAAGACGAGGGAGGAAGGAAAGAGACGGAGAACCAGATAGAAGAAAGAGGAGGAAGGAGGAAAGCTAATTTCTGCAATGAATTTACTATCAATATTTGCTCAATTTTGTAGCCATCTCGAGAGATGGGGGGTTGGTAAACAAAGGAAAGCTTCATGCAAAAATTCCCTTGACCACAACTGGGAATATACCGAGACCAAAACCCAAAAAGAAAAGGATTCCAGCATTCTTAGTGGCTTGTGCCAAACGTGATATTTTTGTTATTAGAGGAAAATGAATCTGGCATTCTTGCTTCCTTACGCGACGATTTGGTGACGTGCGGTTAAAAGCTAAAAGCCTAAAAAATTGTCTTCAAAGCCAGGGAATTTCCTTCTTCGTCCATAATTTCTTAGGTACGATAACCGCAGTTAACTCTCTACTGAGAACTCTGATTTTTTTAAAAAAAAAGCTCTATAGAACCCTACAACTACAACTTGATGCTTCATCTTGGAACATTTATGATCTTTTGTGCAACAAGTCCTCTTGGTTCTGTGTAGAATTCTCTCCATTTATCTACCATAGTTCCAATGAAAGAAAAGCCACACGATGGTTGTCTCACCAAACACCATGCCAGCGTACTCTTGTACTCCAAAAGTGAGGTCGCAGGTAAATCACGGCCGGTTGCCAGTGGCAGAACATCACTGCGTCGGCGCGAGAGCCTCGATGATTAGCACCTCACACACGCATAAGGAGGTGCTACCCTGAATTTTTCTTCAATATTGCATTCTACATGTAAAGTCTGTCACTATGGATCATGCGAAAACCGGCCCTCAGATTAGTACCACTTTAGTTCCTCAACTTTCACTCGGGACACAGTTAGGTGACAGCTGAGGAATCCTAAAATGTACACATTCGAGGATGATTCGCACATTTACATGGTTTCTTCTTGAATAATCAAAAGGATTCTCCTTGCACTGCATGCTGAAACTTCTTGTTGCAAACAATGCACTATCCATGAAACTCTTGACAAAGCCATTTCCTTAGAACTTTTTGCTTTTTTGTAGCAACAATGCTAATGTGCCATTCCTACTAGTTTAGTACGTTTAGGCCCATGAATAACATAGGGTTCCCACTTTCCACAAGCTAGAGCACGACAGAAATTTACGGTGGAATCAGTTCTTGAGCTCCAACTGTGCACGATCATATCAGATGCCATACCATAAACCATACACTATGGGGAGCAGGTGAAGGAAACCGGCAACAAATGGTTAGGCCTCCAGCTATACAAGACTTGATTCTGCAAGCGCTTTACGATTCACAGAACAACTCCAGAGCTATACCAGCTACTCACTGTTCAATCTTCATGGAACCTGCAGAGTACAAAAAGGAGCATTTCTGTAAGTTTGATAGATCGCTATGACCTTATACAGTTAAAAAAAGAGAGTATGATACATACCAGCATTGTTGGTGCTGCTATCCGCTGCCACACCAGGGTTGAAGTTCATATGAGGAATGTTCTGAAGCCCTTCCCACATTTCAGGTATCTACATTTAAGGTTCACATAAGTCCATTGCCATGGCTTCAGATGCTATATGTGATTGCCATGTCGTGAAAATGGACTTAAGTTACCTGGTTCATCGTGGAGGCGTCATGGAATGTTCCCTGCAAAACATCCACAGTATTGGAAACATTGCACATCATGTCTGGCTGCACGATTCCTTGGTTAAAACGAATAGCAAGGGTGCTTGGTGCTGGGTCAGCTCCATAGAAAGCAAGATGCCTATCTTGTGAAAGCATCATCTACAAACAAGAATTTACGTTGAACAAGCGGGCCTAAAACATATTTGGAAAGATTTAGAATAGTCTGCAGTGCATTTACTTGTTTGGATAGAATCTGCTCAATATCAAAGCCAAGCTCAGGGTTGACAGTTGCAAGTTTCATTGACAAGAACTGCAAGTTCCAATTTGTATTACAGCACAGGATGATATTCCAACAAATACCATACATACTCAAAACAATTCAACTACATCTGCACTAATAGTACCTCAACTTGTCGTTGTAATGACTGTACATAATTGATTATCTCATCAAGCATGACTGCCTTGCCAGTAATCTGTGAGAAGGAACATGATAAGGTGCGGAGTACAAGATGGTCTAAGAGAAGTTTCTTACACCAAAAAATAAGAAAGTTACCTTGTTACATCCTGGAACAAGATCTTGAAGAAGCTTCATTCTCTCGCTTATCTTTTTTCTCCTCAGCTGCAAAGAGTTCCATCAACTTCAAGCATGAGTAAAAGAAGAGCATAAAGCAAACTGAACTGGGAGATCGATAGTACTAATCAGAAGTTTACTCTTTCTGCAAGGCTGTGGCTATTAGTGGCTTGGACTCGCTTTGCCCCAACATGAACATAATCTTCTTTAGCACCATCGCCATCAGAAGAATCTTCCTTGCTTTGCATTTTGGGCGAAATATTTTTGTTTCCCTCCTCCACCGAATTCTTTTCTGGCTGAGATGAAACCTCTGTTTGTTGATCACCCACATTCTAAACCAACGATTACAATACAGCTAGTGATTACCGTAAGAAACCATCCACATAATCTTATACATCTAGATTAGGACAAGAAGATAGGCCACAAAGAAAGCTTACTTGCATCCTGCTACTAGCAGATGGGTTTAGCAAGGCAATGCAGTCATCTATTCCTTTCCTTTTCACACAACCACTATGCTCATCACTCATTTGGATGTTTTGATAGAATGTACCTGCGAGAATTATTGCTATTACCATCAACTACAGAATCATCACCTTCATACAGATCTCGCCAATTGCATGATAAGAAACACTAACCAGTAGAAGATCTATACATTCCTGGCCTTTCTTCTAACTCCATGCCGTAAGCTTGAAATCCAAATGGCCCACTGCTATACCCCATCTTTTGATGCATCGTGACAGAATTCCAATTGACCTCTAAGAATTCTTTGCCACTATTTGCAGCAGGACCTTGGTCAGATTGCTGGCCTGAATACATCTCCAATTGTCTAGAAGCACCAATCTTCCTTACTTCCCTATTCAGGATAAAAGAAAAGGAGGCAAAGATGTATGAGAACTACCACTAGATTGTCCCAAAAGAACACAGAAAGACAAAGAGCACCTTGAACAAAGAGTCAAAATTTTGATCAAGTCTGCAAAGCCTTTTCTTGCACATGAACAACTCAACTGGTAACTCCTTACACAGAGATGAAAAGCAACCAGTCCCTTCAAAAACCACCACACTATCCCTATCTACAGATAAAAGAAAGCCAAAGAAGGATCCACCATCAGGCAAAGGCCTGCTATAACTGTATTACAGCTGGAGATATGCTTCAGAGCCTTAAGGAACAAATCAAATCTGCCATGGATTAAAGAAACACACAGTCCAGAAAGTAAAACTTTAAACCCAGAGCATGAAGGGAGAGTGAGACACAGGAGAAATGACCCCATCATTAAGCACACAGCACTCACCTAGTCTTTTGGAGCAAAGTGATGAGGATGGGAGGAGAGCCTGCTCTTCCTAAAAGACTCAAAAAACCAAAGCTAGTTAGAAACAGCAAAAGCCTACCAAATCTTCAAGAACCAGGCATCAGGCATGAGCACATTACCGCCATGGAACTTTAAAGAAAAGAGTGATGTTTTACTCGATGAAAAACTTCCAAACAAGTTAGGAGCTAACCAAGAAGTGGGGCTCCTTTTGGATGTAGCTAGGCAGCTACCTCCAAGAAGCTCAAAAGATAACCTTATCATGCCCACATTTAAACTAAAAGAGCGATTTGGATGACCAAATCACAACACTAGCATCTCCTGGAGCACACAAAAAGACCATTAATGATTTGATCACCCTATGAAATCTTCATTATCTAGGAAAGCACAAATGTGAAGATTAAGAGAAATCACTCGCATCATCAGAGCTCATAAAAGGAAGCAAGTGTGCAAGCTAGAAGAAGTTCAAAATGAACTGGTGAGGCTATTTGAATGCATAGATAGCTAGACTAGGATCTGTAAGAAATAACTAGGGCAGTGTTGAAGCTTTCCAAGAGCAGAAGGAAAGCAACAACCTTTGACTACTCCACCATGTAATGGGGACACGGGGTGGTGTAAAGATCTTGAAAGGAACACATGCTAAAATGTTCAAAACAATAACTGTTTGAAAATTACCTGACCGCGAAATCACATGAACCCTCCAAGAGGCCACAAATTCACCTGCAAATGGAGACAAATGCGTTGAAATCATTCAAGAACGCAAGAGCATCTCAATGATCTTTCTTTTCCTTTTTCTTTTCTTTATTTGCAGCAATACCTGGAGTTGGTGTGCATTTGGAGAGCTCAGTTTCTTGGCCCCCTAAATATGGATCACAATTTGACCGCAGGGTGAAGGTATGGTGAAAGATTTTAAGGGCAGGAGGAAGCAAAAGGGCGAGAAGGCAAGAAGAGAGCTGCTGCTATGTGGTGTTTGACTGTTTGTTACCTGCCACTGAGGTGAAATGATTCCTTCTTGCCCTCTGGCAAAGGGTTGTTAACCACTTCAACTGCCCCCTTCTCTCTCTCTCTCTCTAATATTTCCAAAACCTTAGTGTAAGCTAACACCTAATCAAAAGTAACAACAGACTAGTGTACCAGTAGGAGTAGTTTACTGCTTGCTTTACTTTAGTACACAAAGATTAGCTGTAGCACGGAGAAAATAAAGTAGGGAGTAAAAAAAAGCATACAGTTCTCACCTGCCGAGCCTTGCATACTCTCAATGTCCTGTGGGCCGCACTTCGTCTGTAGGTAAGTGTTGAAAAAGGAGGTACCTTACTGCTACTTATATCTTATTCTTCTCCATTGTTATTTTATTGATTCTTCAATTGGATATACTAGGCACAGCTGCAAGTTTGAAATAAAAGAAAACTTTGACGAAGCAGCAAGGGTGGGTGCTTCTGTTATGTTCCATTTAAGAAGATTTCACACAAATGTTAGATCATCTTGTGGTTAGATGCAAATCAGTTCCTCAACTTCTCATTTGCTTTTTCCTCCGAAAAATCTCATTTGCTTCAAAGTGTTTTGACTGAAAATGACACTACAATATATGTTAGCTTTTTCTAAGATATTTAATTAAAAATAAAAAATATTATTACATCTTTATAGATAATACTAAAAAAATAAAAATATAAGAGGAAGAGACAACGTATTCTAAATGTATTTTGGCTTCTGGAAACTAAAAGATATCGTTTTATGGAACAAGGCTTAAGATGTTTCATATGCACTATATTTGTTCGCGACATGGAATTGTTGGTTTTATTTTACACTTTATAGAGTATTTTTTACTTTTAATTTGTTGGTGTAGCGGCATTGTTGCCATAGTACTTTTAAGAGTAAGGCCCCGCTCGTTTCAGCTTTTTTTCAGCTTCAGTTTTTTTTTCACTATTCAGTAATTTATCTTTTTGTGAATTTTTTTAGATTTTTTGAGCTTTTTTGCATTGTCCGTGATGGGCTAACATATTTTTTTTCTATTTTTACATTTTTTAAATTTAATTATGCCCAAAAAGCTAAATTAGCTACAGTAAAAAAAGTCAGCTACAGTGAAATTTCAGCCAAAAGCCAGAAGCCATCGCTAAAACGATCACCCCCTAAATTATGATGGCTTTATTTATAAGGGTCGAGGAGGGAAGGTGCTTCTCTTCCACACCAAGCTTTGAACGAGGGAGATCTCAAGTGACATACTGCCATCTATTTGTACACTGGGCTTTTTCTCCCTTGCCAGCCTACCTACAGCCATCCAAGCCCCTCTGTCCTCTTCCTCTAACCCAACGAGGGAAAAAGAAAGAAGGAATAGGAGGGAGGGGGACTGTAAAGCTGTAAGCAAAACACAAGGAATCTTGTAATCTTTTCACCTTCTTGTCCTCTACAGTCTGAAATGCAGGACTAACTGGATTTGGGGATATGGTCAAAGCAAACACCGTGAGGCATCCTGCTGCTCGCTTAGGTGTCTCCACTTCCACAAGATCTTTCTTTTTTTCCCTTTCTGTCCTTTATTATAGAACAAAAAAAGTATGACTTGGAGATGGAATGACTTCAGCAACAAATCAACAGAGCTCTAAAAGTTTAGTCTGGTTTCTTTTGGGATTTTGATTTATACTGCAGTAAATAATTTTTAAATGATATATCTTTTTAAAATAGAGTCTAAAAATCAATTGTAGTAGATACTATGCCGAATTCATCTATATCAGTTAAAATCACACATGAGTGTCCATCTCCGTACTCACTCCTGCGAACAGCCAAAATTTAAAATTTTAAACTAAAAGCCACAACCGAAAAGAATCTAATCAACCAGTCAAATGGGAGAGAGTTATGGGCTAGGTTCTTTTTTTACTTTAGCTTTGGCTTATCACTTTCTTCTACAGTAACTAGTTTTTAAATGACGCGTCTTTTCAAGACGGAGTCTACCGATAGATTATAGTAGACACTATACTGAGTTATAATTCATATGTGATTATTTTCCTCTATGTACTACCTCTCGTAAACAGTTATAATTCAAAAATCATAAGCCAAAAATCATAACCCAAAAGAACCTACCCATGAATTGGAGTATATTACCCTCATGTAGACATGTAATTTGCATCCCAACAAGAGAATCTGGGACTTGTATTATATGCCTATTTATATTGGTTGCGGCTAATGATTTTTTGCTAAAAATAAATAGTAGTTGATAAAAGAAGTGACTTTTAGAAAGAGAGAGCAAGTGGTGGAGAAAGTGATGGAGATATGCGTGCATAAGACAGGAGCAAGAAAAGTAGAGTGTGTGATGCGATCATGATCTCCTGCCTTATCCTCGAAGCGAGACAGGAGTGAGATGAGTGAAAAAGCTGCTTCTAGAAGCAGAAGATAGTATGAACAATGTATGTACGTCGGTGTGATTGGCTGTTTACATTCTTGCAGTAATCTAAGCAAGCATAGTTAATAATGGTTCAGTCCAAATTGCATGTTGTAATATTAGTAACATTAGATGTTCTTGTTCCTTTAAAGGGGGAGAGAAAAACTATATATTGGATTTTGAGTATGTCTTGACATGACCCTAACAATTGATACATACATACATACATACATACATACATACATACATACATACATACATACATACATACATACATACATACATACATACATACATACATACATACATACATACATACATACATAGCACTAATGACTATTTCAGTGCAAAGGTGCTAATGGCGATATAGACCGTCCGATCTAGATCGTGTGACTCAGATAGAGGTGGGTAGGGTTTTTTTTTATGAAAAGTGCAGGGGGATTTCTACAAAAGCATTTAAGTGGGATGTGTTTTCCTACCTCCATCCGAGCCACGCAATCTACATCAAATTGTCCATGTCGCCATTAGCATCTTAGAACTGAAATAGCCATTAGCACTAGATATGTATGTGCTAATGGCGACATAGATCGTCCGACCTAGATTGTGTGGTTCGAATGAAGGTGGATGGAAATCCCATCCCACTTAAATGCTTGTCAATGTTTTAATATCGATCTTACATATAATTTGTATAGATTCAGTGGAAACTCTCTCAAGGGACAGGCTACGAGTACACATAAGACACATGAATTTTTATATAGGTTCGGACCTTCTCATGGAGAATAACAACCATACGTCATGCATCACTATTTCTCAAAGGGAATAATTACAATAAAATAATGTGAAAAGGACTTGTAATATCTCCTGAATCTACTGGATCTCCCCCTTTCATTCTCCGACGTCAACTCTTATATAGTTGACAAAACGACGGCCGTTGTCTCGTGCCCAAAAGACATCTTAACGTTTCGGGATATAACCACCAGGGGGAGGTTATTGTCAGAGAGACGTGGTTAACCGTTCATCGTGCGACGATTGCTATTAGAGAAAGATCGTGTGTGGTTATTGAGCATAAATGTACTTTCTAACTGCCTTGTCAGACAGACCCATGGTATGATAGATCGTCTTAGATGGGTTAGTCAAAGATACACTGATCGCGGTAAAGTCTACGACCACAAGGTTGTGGTAGAATAACTTGTAGCTACATCATGGTTGTAAGAAACCTTACGACCATAGGGTAGTTGTAGAAGGACTCACGACCAGGTAGTCATAGAAGAATTTACGACTATCAAATAGCTGCAGAAAATCTTATGACCACTAAGTGAATTTTCTCCCTTACTAATAAGGGGTGTATTTTAAGTATCTAATGACGTAATAATATGAGAATTATTCTATCCCCGTTAACACTTTTGCAGAAAATTCCATATTCTTTTCACAAAAACCCATACTTGTGAGGTGGCGGTGGACTTGATGTGTTTTTGTGAAAAACACAGGTTTTATTTGCAAAAGCGTTTAATTGGGATGGGGTTCCCAGCCACCTCCATTTGAGCCATATAATCTAGATCGGACGATCCACGTTGCCATTAGTACCTTAGCACTAAAATAGCCATTACCACTAGATATGTTTCCATACATACATACGTACGTACGTATGTACGTACATACGTACATACGTACATACGTACATACGTACATACGTACATACATACGTACGTACATACGTACATACATACATACATAGCACTAATGACTATTTTAGTGCAAAGGTGCTAATGGCGACATAGACCGTCCGATCTAGATTGTGTGACTCAGATAGAGGTGGGTAGGGTTTTTTTATGAAAAGTGCAGGGGGATTTCTACAAAAGCATTTAAGTGGGATGTGTTTTCCTACCTCCATCCGAGCCACGCAATCTACATCAAATTGTCCATGTCGCCATTAGCATCTTAGAACTGAAATAGCCATTAGCACTAGATATGTATGTGCTAATGGCGACATAGATCGTCCGACCTAGATTGTGTGGTTCGAATGAAGGTGGATGGAAACCCCATCCCACTTAAATGCTTGTCAATGTTTTAATATCGATCTTACATATAATTTGTATAGATTCAGTGGAAACTCTCTCAAGGGACAGGCTACGAGTACACATAAGACACATGAATTTTTATATAGGTTCGGACCTTCTCATGGAGAATAACAACCATACGTCATGCATCACTATTTCTCAAAGGGAATAATTACAATAAAATAATGTGAAAAGGACTTGTAATATCTCATGAATCTACTGGATCTCCCCCTTTCATTCTCCGACGTCAACTCTTATATAGTTGACAAAACGACGGCCGTTGTCTCGTGCCCAAAAGACATCTTAACGTTTCGGGATATAACCACCAGGGGGAGGTTATTGTCAGAGAGACGTGGTTAACCGTTCATCGTGCGACGATTGCTATTAGAGAAAGATCGTGTGTGGTTATTGAGCATAAATGTACTTTCTAACTGCCTTGTCAGACAGACCCATGGTATGATAG
Organism: Melocanna baccifera; assembly: GCA_036346265.1. Taxonomy (NCBI): domain Eukaryota; kingdom Viridiplantae; phylum Streptophyta; class Magnoliopsida; order Poales; family Poaceae; genus Melocanna; species Melocanna baccifera. Next base: position 5,926,157 of record CM070683.1, on the reverse strand, counting down.
ATCGTCTTAGATGGGTTAGTCAAAGATACACTGGTCGCGGTAAAGTCTACGACCACAAGGTTGTGGTAGAATAACTTGTAGCTACATCATGGTTGTAAGAAATCTTACGACCATAGGGTAGTTGTAGAAGGACTTACGACCAGGTAGTCATAGAAGAATTTACGACTATCAAATAGCTGCAGAAAAGCTTATGACCACTAAGTGAGTTTTCTCCCTTACTAATAAGGGGTGTATTTTAAGTATCTAATGACGTAATAATATGAGAATTATTCTATCCCCGTTAACACTTTTGCAGAAAATTCCATATTCTTTTCACAAAAACCCATACTTGTGAGGTGGCGGTGGACTTGATGTGTTTTTGTGAAAAACACAGGTTTTATTTGCAAAAGTGTTTAATTGGGATGGGGTTCCCACCCACCTCCATTTGAGCCATATAATCTAGATCGGACGATCCACGTTGCCATTAGTACCTTAGCACTAAAATAGCCATTACCACTAGATATGTTTCCATACATACATACATACATACATACATACATACATACATACATACATACATACATACATACATACATACATACATACATACATACATACATACATACATACATACATACATACATACATACATACATACATACATACATACATACATTTTGTGAAGATTTGAGAGCTACAGTGAGTAGTCTATATGTTTCCATAATCTATTTTCACGTGTATCCAGGTGTGCTAGTGCACTAGGCCTAGTGACATTAAGCATAGTGGTGGTAGGTTACGATGGATCTCAAATAAATGTATTATAAAAACATTTAAAAAATAATTACCCCTAGTTAAACAATTGAGTACAATATCTAAATCAGGATAAGATTAACTAGCCACTGGCATATACACAGATACAGATGATGCAATCCTATAAAAAATCTTACAAATAACACACATACTTACATAGATCCCTTGAAAAAAGTTTTTCTGAAGTGAGGAGAGAGATGAGAGCAGTGGTGAAGCCAGGATGAAACTAGAGAGTGGGCTTAGAGGACTTATTGACTCACACCAGACCATCTTCCTTGCAGGTTCTTTGTTGCCGTGGTGGGTCATCGGTCGCTGCACGCTTGTGCCCTTCTGACTCCCCGCATGAGAAAAAGAAAGTTCTTCATCAATACTTTTGAAACAGAGTAGTGAGTAATATATATTTGAAGTCCAATAGTTGCAACTTGCAACAGCTCTTGAGGACAAACATTTACAACATTTACTACACAAGCTATAGGCAAGAAAAATTGAGGAAAGGCCACAGTAGCTAACTCTATCCCAACTCCTATCTCGAGCAAGAGATCACTAGAAAAGCAGAGCTTCAAAAGATTTCAGTTAGGCATGCATAACTTTCTTTGTACTAATCTACATTCATGTAATCAGTAATTCCATACATGTTTGAAGAACATCAATTTTACAATGTAATTGCTTAAGCAGCCTATGCATGTACATTGTGCCAACTCGTGTGCAGACTATAAGGGCCCATAATCATAATATTCAATGTCAATTACTTCTCTTTGTATGAACTTAATGTCAAATGCTTTTGATCCACACCATCCTAAGATACAAATTTGCTAAAACCTAGGAGCAAGATATATCACCATGCTTTAACAGCTCGAGCTTCTAGAGCAGGCAGTTAGTGTATGAAAACTCTACTTGGTACCAGCAAGATGGTCATGAATTGTAGACTGACTCCTCATAGTATATAGTATACTAGTGGTGTTTGAAGTAATTGAATTATGTTCAAAGTCTATCTGGTACTGGCAGTGCATGAAAATTTTAACAAATATTGAATGATCAAATTATTGCAAATAGATCAGTTCATCAAATTCCAACAAATGTAGAGAGGAGAGCCATAGAGGACCCGCCTCACTCTATGCCATGCGACGCGCCTGCCTGCGCGAGACAGCAACGGACGTTGAAAGCACCTAGACCCTAAAAATGGTTTTAGTAATTAATGACATTATGTGATTATAGGACTAACATATTTATTGAGTATTTAAAATATTTAGTCCCAATGATAAATGTGAGATGCATGCTAAGGGTCAACATGAGGATCAAGATGGTTCAAGACTAAGGTACAAATAGTCTAGGATTCTTTTTTGATTTTGTCGGTTTTAGGAGAAAGGTTGAAAGATCGGATTATAGTTTAAATATCGTATTATTAAGAGGGATCATAGCAAATAACTTGACAGCTTGTTCCTGTGCCATTTGGATCAATTTACGACCATGCATGCACTTAAAATTAAAATTGATAGCCAACTGTGCATTATCAGGAAAATCGAAAGTACCGGTGTGTAATTAGCAGTACTACCACAGTGCGGTATGACCGGGATGGTAGTGCGGAACTGCCAGAATCTGAAAGTAGTAATGTTAAGTTGGAGATTCATTTTTTTCTACAGAGCACCGTTTTGAAACAATTAGTCTCTCTAAAAAGGTTAGTAACGAGATTTGAACGATAGAACTACCACAAAGCAGTATGACTGCACCATTGAAGCAGTACTACCAGAACTCGAAAGTTCAAAAAATTGGGCGGTACATTTTTCAGAGAGGACCATCCTTTGGTCTTGAAGCAAACAGAAGTACCGTTCGAAAATTTTGGAATTACCAGAAATCAAAACTACCATGATTACAATGGCGGTAGTACCATGCCAAATTTCAACGGCTAGTTTTGACGCTCTGATATAGCCGTTACTATTGCTACAGTACAGGTGCGGTAGTACCGCAAATTGCACAATGGTACTACCCGTCATCCTGATTTTCAGGATTATTTTATGCAACGGCTATATTTAGTTGGTAGGGGTATAAATACTCCCCCACCAGCTCAAGGACAATGTAAGAGAGTTCATTTAACTTCCTTGAGCAATAGAGCATCTCTCCCACACCTCAATTTCATATTCTGCATTCATTTAAGGTAGTTAAGCTAATTCAAATGCATTTTCATCCTAGATTGATCCTTGGCACTTGATCATCGTCAAGCGAATCATGATTTGTTACTCTTGGTGCTTGACGACATCTAAATGGCTTGATAGGAGTTGCAAGGTGACTTCTTCAAGAAGATTGAGAAGAAGCCTGACACTGTGTGTGAAGATTGGAGCTCACTTACCCAGAGCGAGAAAGAGCTATCACTAGTGGATTGAGGAGTGAGGCTTAATTCGTGGAGTCGATCCAAGTTGCTTGAGCTTTTCTCAACGTGGATTAGGGAAAACCAGTAAGTTTTGAAATACTACGGTAAAATATCGTGTGTCAATTGATTATTTCTTTGCCTCTTCTTTCCGCACTTGGTTTTTTAGCATATTGTGTTCATTGTGATTGTCATATTTACTTGTGATAGAGATATTGTTGTAGAGACTTATGCTTATGGTGCCTTAGCTATACTAGAATTGTGTAGGTTTAATTTCATTGAAATCTTGCCTAGTTATTAATTATGATAATTAGTTTTATAAGACAAGAATTTTTTGGAAATTCCTATTCATCCCCCTTTAGTTTTATAAGACCTAAGGAGCATAACATAATTGCCACAAAATGGGTCTTCCGCAATAAATAATATGAGAATGAAATTTTGATAAGAAACAAGACAAGATTAATTGCTCAAAGTTATACTTCAGTTGAGGGTTTACATTATGATGAAACATTTGTACCCGTAGCTAGACTTGAATCAAGCCGTATATTACTTACCTTTGCTTCAATTTTCAATATTAAGCTATTTCAAAGGGATGTTAAAAGTGCTTTCTTAAATGAAAAAATAACAAAACTTGTATATGTTGAACAACCTCCGAGTTTTGATGATTCTAAGAATCATAATCATGTGTATGGTATGGCTCCTAAAGCATGGTATGGCGCCTTGGAGATTTTATACTTTCTAAAGGATTCAAAATTAGGAATATTGATACAACATCATTCACTAAAATTATTGATAATAATTTTTTATACCAAATTTATATTGATGATATTATATTGGTTCTACTATTAAAGATTTTTGCAAAGAGTTTGAGGATATGATATCTAGAAAATTTGAGATGTTATGATAGGAGAGTTGAGCTATTTTCTTGTACTTCAAATCAAGCAACTTAAGGATGACACTTTCATAAGTCAAACAACGTACATGAGTGATTTATTCGTGAAGTTTAGTATGGAGGATGCAAAACCCATCAAGATCCCCATAGCGACAAAGAGACATCTCGATCTCAATAAATGAGGTAAACCGATAGATTAAAGCTTTATAGATCCATAATTGCTAGTTTACTTTATCTTACCGTATCTAGGCCCAATATCATGTTTAGTGTTTGCATGTGTGCACGGTTTCAAGCATCTTCAAAAGAGTGTCATTTGACGGTCGTAAAGAGAATTCTAAGATATTTAAAGCATTCCTCTAGCATAGGCTTATAGTATCCTAAAGGTGCTAAATTTGATTTAATTGTGTATTTATATTTTGATTATGCGGGTTGTAAAGTGGATACAAAAAATATCTCAGGTAGTTGTCAATTGCTAGAAAGGTCTTTAGTGTCATAGTCTTACAAGAAACAAAATTCTGTAGCCCTATCTATCGCCGAAGCCAAATATATTTTCTCAGGTAGTTATTGTGTTTAATTGTTATGGATGAGATAAATTTTAATGGATTATGAAATTAAATTTGACAAAAATACATTTTTTGTGTGATAATGATAGTGTAGTGAAAAAACAAATAACCTGGTCCAACACTCAAGAACCAAATATATATATACACACGCCACTATTTCTTGAGAGATCATGTAAGCAAGGAAGATATTGTAATTAGCCACATCTGGACCGAAGATCAATTAGCGGATATTTTCACCAAACCATTAGATGAAAGCCGCTTTTGTAAGTTGATGAATGTATTAAATATCATAAACTACTCTAATATTGCTTGAACGCTTTCCTCATGCTTTCATATTCATTTGGTATTGCTTGAGATATTTTTGAAGGGTATTTTCAAGTGTTTTTTTTGCTAAACATATCTATATTTATAAAAATTATGTTCATAGGTTCCCTTTAGTCTTCTTAATGCACAGTGATCCTGAATGATTCTAATTTGAGTGCAAAACTAGGGATTATTTGCATATTCTCTCATATCAAAGTTCAATCCCTGAAATGTTCTAGAAAAATTGGAACTCCCACTGTGTATTCTGTGGTAATACCGAGTTTCGATACTACCAACGTATTATCTACGGTACTTCCACTTTTTGGAACTATCAGCATTGAGTTTGTGGTACTTCCATTTTTGGAACTACCGGCATGTTTACTGTGGAACTACTGATTTTGGTTAGTTTTGCGCATTAACTGCTGTGGCAAAATCCTTTAATTCCTTTCTTCTTCTCTCTCCGCAACCTCCGCTCCTTCTTCCGAACCGGCCCGTACACTCTTCTCTCTCTCCCCTCATCCAAGAAAACCCCCAACTCCATTGCTCGATCTCTAAATCTGGTGGGGATTTCGTCATTCTCAAGTGTTTTCTGAAAGATTTAGGTTCAACTCCTCTAATCCACAAGGTAAATGAGATCAAAATCCTCACTTTATCTTGTTCTTTGAACTCTATGTCAATTCTAAGTTTATATTAGAAATGCTAATGATTTAGAGTTGTTTTTCTTGTGTTTTCCATAGTTGGTGTTTAATGATGTTTGCACATCTATTCCCTGGATTCAATCCAAGAAAACACCAAAAGATTCATGCATTGCTTGCCCTAGAAGAGAATCAGGGAAAACGGAACTACCACTCGATGAGCGTGGTACTACCACAGAGTAGTCGTACCGAATTTTACACATCGATACTACCGCATCTCAGCACTACCGCAACTTGAAAGTCGGTACTTTCGATTTTCCTAATAAAACAACAATGTCATTTCATTTTTTTTAAACCTATTTTGATTGATCCTTACCTTATCCTTGATATTTTTTCACCTTATTTGAAGGTGCCTAGAACAAGTAACCCTACCTACAAGAGGAATGCAAGGGACACCTCCTCTCCCATGCCCTCCAGAAAAGCATCATCTCAACAAGATTCGCATGCAGTTCCAGTCTCTTCTTCAATCCAAATGCCACCTCCTTCAGCTCAAGCAGAGTCTACTTAGAAGATTAGAGAGGACAGAGGCAAGGCTGTAGCCATCGACTCCGAGACAGAGACTGAGCGGCAGGAGAGTCCCACTCACGAGACATCAGATGAGGAGATGCTAGAGCCAGAGGACGAGCCAATTAATCTCAGAACCATCTCCAGTGATGACTATACTATTCTGAGACACAGAAATCAGTTTGTGCTCCCCAGAAACTCCCATAATCCCAGGTTCCACATAAAATTCCAGGAGCAAGTATGTGAGCAAATGTATGGTTCAAAAGGTAGTTTGTTGACTATAAATATGTGGATTGGGATCACTTGGCTCAGATAGACAAGTATGATGGCACTTTTTGTCTCTTTCAGCGAGCTGGTATTCATCATCTTGTAACACTGAAGTCTGATTACAATGAGGAGATCATACAATAGTTCTATGCTATATTATATATATTTTAAAATTTTAAGCACATATCTTAGATGACTGGACATCAATACCTGAACAACAACATACATGAGTTTGTGCATACTTGTCATACGGAGTCAAGTGCCTATGAAAATGTATATGAAAGGCCAGCTCTTTAGTTAGTTACCTATACAAAGTATTATGACTCCAGTGTCAGATTTGTCCCAAGCAAGCTACACGACCTCCTCCCTATTCCAAATCTTGTCAATAAGATCATCAACCATACTATTCTTCCTAAGAGTGGGAATTATGATGCCATTACAGGCTATGCATGGAACTTGATTAATTATATAATGAATGGCTAGAAGTTTGATGTGGTTGACCTTATCATAAGAGAGATTGCCTCTTCCAAGAATAACAGAGTTAAGAGAATTAATTATGCCCCCCTATGTTATGGCTCTGATCATTAAGAAGACTGGATACCGAGGTGGCTTAAGCTCACTCCACAAGCCATATAAGCCAAGAGAGGGTCTCTCTATCCCTGCACCTCCACGCCCTAGAGCTCAGCCAGAAGAAGTTGCAACAGAGCAACAAGGAGAAGAATATGTCTCTCTCTCAGATTTACTTTGCAGTCCTTAGGATAGAAGGACATGTCACTTCTCTGACAACCACAGTTTCCACTCTCGAGGACCGAGTGTCCTCCTTTGAGTATGCAGTTACTCACCCTCCTTCTCCTGTTCGCTATGGCCACTATCGCTGTTGTGACCCTTCTCCTCAAGCGCCACAGAAGTAACCTTTTTGGTACTTTGATACCAAAGGGAGTGAAGTATAGGGGTAGAAGAATGCAAAAGGGGAGAAGCCAAGGAGTAGAAGATGAAGGCAATGACAAGAAGCTAGCTTATTTATCTTTTAGTATTATGTTATGGTGTAATGAACTTTATGATGTTATTATGTTGTATGCTTTATATGGTCATGAATGTTATGTGGACTCTTGAATGTTATGTAATATTGTTGAACTTGATGTTTAGAAGTATGCTTTACTTGTCCAATGTGAAATGCAATGTTTATCTTGTGCTATTTTTGTTATTGTCATTTCCCTCAGATTCAGCAAACAAAGAAAACTCCGCAAAATTTCTCAAAATTCTTACATGTGCTAGAAAAATTCTCTCTCATTTATATGGACATGTTTAGGGGGAGCCTTCTTTGAATTGGTTTTAAAAGTATTTGAGCTCATTGCAAAAATTACTTGTTTTTAAAAGTCAACAAGAATATACAACTCATTTTTAAACAAGTGGTATATTCAAAACTTTGTTCTTCTCACATATTACTTGGGTTGTCATCAATTACAAAAAAGGAGAGATTGAGAGCTTCTAGGCCCCTAAAAAGAGTTTTGGTAATTAATGACATTATGTAAATATGGGACTAACATGTTTATTAAGTGTTTAGAAGGTTTAGTCCCGATGACGAATATGAGATGCATGCTAAGGGTCAACATAAGAATCAAGATGGTTTAAGACTAAGGTACAAGTAATATAGGATCTCTTTTTGATTTTACCAATCTTAAGAGAAATGTTGAAAGACCGGATTATAGGTTAAATACCGTACTATTAAGCGGGTTCATAGCAAGTAACTTTACCACATGTTCTTATGCCACTTGGATCAATTTAGGATTATACATGCACTTAAAATTAAAATTGATAGTCAACTGAGCATTGTCAGAAAAATCGGTAGCACTAGTGTGTAATTAGCGGTACTACTATAATGCGGTATGATCAGGATGGTAGTGCGGAACTATCGAAACCTGCAATTACTGATGTTAAGTTGGTCATACATTTTTTTTCCAGAAAATACCCTTTTGAAGCACTTAGTCTCTCTGAAAACGATAGTATCGAGAGTTGAACGGCGGAACTACCACAAAGCGGTATGACCACACCCTTGAAGCGGTACTATCAAAACATGAAAGTTCCAAAAATTAGGCACGATACATTTTTTTCAGAGAGGACCATCCTTTGGTCTCGAAGCAAACAGATGTACCGTGCCAAAATTTTTGGACTACCAAAAATTAGAACTACTATGATTACAACAACGGTAGTACCACACCGAATTTCAACAGCTAGTTCTGAAGCTCAGATATAGTCGTTACTGTTGCTACAGTACAGGTGTGGTAGTACCACAAATTGCACAGCGGTACTATCGCTCATCCTGATTTTTCAGAATTATTTTATACAATAGCTATATTTGGTTGGTAGCGGTATAAATACTCCCTCACAAGCTTAAGAACAATGTAATAGAGTTTATTTAACATCCTTGAATAATAGAGCACCTCTCCCACATCTTAATTTTAAATTGTGCATTCATTTGAGATAGTTGAGTCAATTCAAGTACATTTTATCTTAGATTGATCCTTGGTACTTGATCGCTGTCAAGAGCGAAACATGATTTGTTACTCTTGGTGCTTACCAGCATCTAGACAGCTTGGCAGGAGTTGCAGGGTGACTTCTTAAAGAAGATTGTGAAGAAGCCCGATGTTGTATATGAAAGTTGGAGCTCATTTATCCGGAGTGAGAAAGAGCTACCACTAGTGGATTGAGAAATGAGGCTTAATTCGTGGAGCCTGTTCAAGTTGCTTGGGCTTTCATCAATGTGGATTAAGAGAAATTGGTAAATTTTTGAATACCACAGTAAAACATCATGTGTCAATTGGTTATTTCTTTGTCTCTTCTTTCCACAATTGGTTTTCTAGCATATTGTGTTCAATGTGATTGTCATATTTACTTGTGTTAGAGATATTATTATAGAAACTTGTGCTTGTGGTGCCTTAGTCATACTAGAATTGTGTAGGTTTAAATTGTATTAAAATCTTGTCTAGTTAGTAATTGTGATAATTAATTTTAAAAGGCAAGATTTTTTAGAATCTCCTATTCACCTCCTTTAGTCGGTTATCTATAATCCTACAGCCGCCCACCAAGTGTTCGACTAAGGACCTTAGTGAACACCACCGTGCCGACGCCCATCACTGGCACACCTTTCTCCTTCCCGTTCCTCCTACCGGTCACCTCCTCCACCCAATCCCCGTTGCTAACCATGACGCCACCCTCCCTCCCACAGTGAACTCCTTCACAGTCCGCACCCTTCGACGTAATGTTGCACACTAGGTGCCCAAACTCCTCCCGAGGCATTGGCACCACCTCCTTGGCTAGCATCAGCGTCGGCTCGTTCGACGTAATGTTGCACACTAGGTGCCCAAACTCCTCCCGGGGCATTGGCACCACCTCCTTGGCCAGCATCAGCGTCGGCTCGTCTCTAGTTTGGACATCTATATTGAGCATCCTCTCGTTGCCACTAACAACAACGCCGACGATAAGCGTCGTCGGGCTCTGCTCTCTACCGAGCACTACCAGCCGCCGCCAACCACCAGGTGCGTGCGCAGCCCCTCATCTCTCCCGTGCGTGGCGGGCCGGTATGGGGGAGGGTGTTCGAGGTGGGCTAGAGGGTGGGCTAAAGCCTGATGAAATCCACCCGATGGCTCCGCCCTGGATGAGAGGTACCATCACAATCATCAACTTTTTATTATATGGGTAAAGAAATCATTCCAACGGTGTAATGTACTTAGATAGACATCCAAAGACTTATGTAGTGCTCATTTAGGCTTATAAGCCCAGACTTTTGGCTATTTTTACACTGTAGCGGCTGAAAATGCATTGTAACTCCTGTTAGCTTTTTCAACATAATTAAATTTAAACATAAAAAAGTTATATCATCACAGACAATGCAAATGAATAAAAAGAAAAAAAGATAAAAAAGCTCAAGAAAGCAAAAGAAAAAAGAGATGAAATTAAAAAGTTAGAAATCAGAAGTAGAAACTCGTCGAATTGGTTTAGATAAGAGGATTTGCAGATGGTTTATTCCGCTTTCTAGAAATTTACTACTTAATTTCCGTTTTTCAAATATACCCGTAGGGCCTGCTTGGAAGAGGGATTTGGGCCTAAAACCGGTGTAAAATTTTAAACTTTTACGGATCAAGTTGAAAAAGACTGCTTAGATGGACCGGTAATATATAATTTATTTACACCTGGCTTGGGTCAATTCAATCGGGAAAAAAATCTGATGGAGAGGCCACAATTTCCTTCCGAGAACTATCGGGTCGGTCGCCTCCTCGGTCTCTCCCTCTCATCTCGCGGCTCTTCTCACCCCAAACTCAGGCGCGCGCGCTCTCTCTCTCTCTCTCTCTCTCTGCCGCACCGGCGGCACTCGACCATCGACGCCACCTAGAACCGACGCCCGCTGCCTCCCCCTCACGGTCACAACCTCCACCGGCGCCACCTGCATACGTCGCAACCCCGTGGGCCTCACCCGGGCTACGCTTGTCACTGCCAGGCCACGCTGTCGGCCCTGTGCCTCCGACGTCCACGCCATGGCGAACCCCCAAGGTCTCACACCGGCCTCACCTCTCTCTCATGAAGAACGACGACCTGGAGGAGCTCAAACCTCAAGGGGTGTGTGGTTCTGAGGTGTGTTTCTCTCCCTGATTGGTTGATTTGTTGTGCTGCTCCCGCGCCCATCACTTGATTGTTGATCTGAGGAGCTCAAGGGGTGCGTGGATCAAGTGACCGGTTCTTGATTTCTCTTGATTGTTGTAACTGAACCAGCTGTTGATTTGTTCTGCTGGTCACTTCATTCTTGGATTTTTATTGAGCATTTTTTATGTTTTGATCTGAAATCTTGATGCATAATGCAATGGGCACACTAATTCTGATGAATTGATAAGGAATGCTTGTCGTTCTGTTAATCATCATCTTCTTCTTTCGAGAGTGGCACTTGTTAATTACATGTGATTTGATTTCACGAGAATACAAGGGGCAGGGGCGCTTGTTAATCTTCTTCTCCAAACAGATGAAAAATTACAAGAGTTCTTCCATTACAGGTGAAAATTTTTCCAGAGCTCCCAAGCGGGCCCCTAAGTGAAAACAATTCGTAGCAACCTGAAACGACAAATACAACTCCCTGTGCTTTCAAGCGCGCATGAGGAGGCATCCACAGTCGTTGGATCACTCGGACGGCCGGCTCAGATCGTCCATGACATGTTCCGTCGTCGGTCGTTCCTACACGTACCCTGCCGTCCCACCGGAATGGTTTGACACTTTGGTCTGAGCTACAACAACCCCAAGGTCTTCTCATGCTTGGACTGCAAATAACACACAAATTATCCACATCTCAAGCTATTTAAGCTAATTGTCCCTCTTCCCAAGGGAAGGGAGAGAGGCATTAGCAATTGATCACGCTGCTAAGGGGGTGATCGTTTCAGTTTCTAAAAGCTTCAGTTTTTTTTCACTATTCACTACACTATGCACTAACTCAGCTATAGTAAAAAAAGGTAAGCTACAGTGAAAAAAAAGTCAAAAGCCAAAAGTCATCGCTAAAACGATCACCCTCTAAATGTGTTCAATTGGGGGGGGGGGCAGCATGCATGCATACGGTGAATTGTACGATACGGTACCCCGCGCGCGCGTGCGCGCGTACAGGGGACGTAATGATCGTTGCTTCGCCGAGACCGATCGATCGATCGTGTGTGTGTGTCTGCTAATCAAGTGAGGGAGATGGAGCACGAAATGGAAAGTGCAGTTGCATGAATGCTGACCATGATGGAGACCTTGCCATGCATGAAAATGGCGGGTCGCCGGCGACCTTAAGCGCATTAGATTAGTTCCCTGTAGATGCAGTGATAATCATCCGGTCGGCTCTGGCAAGCACATGAGCACGAAACTGGTTTATTGATGGCACCCTCCCGGCCTCAAACCCCCGGGGTTTTGTGACACATGAATTGAAAAACGTGGTAACACGATCGAAAACCGTATGAATTGAAGTGTCATGTCTGACGTGCTGCTGAATGAAATAAAAACACAGAGAAACTTCAGAAGTGTCGTTTCGACGTCACAGAGGGAAAACATGTGGTGAGAACTCATGCTAATTAGTTACTTCTTTTCCTCCGAAAGCTCCTATACAATGGGCCTCTTTGGATGCAGAATTTAAAAAAAAAAGATGAGATTAGAAGAAAGAGAATGTGTATTGGAACTCTTAAAAAAAACATGAGGTTGGAACTCGTATTTGGTTTCCTCTAAAATTTGTGGGAAAAATTCCTATCCTCATCCTATAAAATTTCTTTGATACAATCCTAAGATCCAAACATTATGTATAGGAATATTCCTTTGTTCCAGCTTGGAAACAGCCTTGTAGGATGTTTTGTATGGGATTTAATCTGTCTATTTTCCTCCAAGTGAGGCTAAGTCAGAAGACACTTGAGACACGTTGATTTTTTTTATTTTAGTTTTTTGTTTTTCACCTTTAATCCTTTACTTTTTTCATGTAGATATAATGGTTTTTTTTATTTTTTGACACTGAAAAAATTAACAACTGCTACAATGCATTACAACAAAAAAATCAATAGTCAAAGTCAGAAGCGGGGGCTTAAAAACCGTATAAAGCAGCCCTTTTACTGATTACCAATAGCTCACTAAGATAAGGGCTTAAATTTGTTTCGGAACGAACAATGCTGCCTTAGGGAGTTAGGATCCCTACGAGATTCCTATCGAGAAAAGGAAAACAAACGTTACAGAGATGAGAATGTGGAGTTTATGTAAAGTAAATTAGGTAGGTCTTTTTTAGTTGCGGTTTAGGTTTATAATTGTGGTTAATAATTTTTAATTTTAGTATAAGCATTTGTGTGAATGAATCGAATGCCGATAAGCCGCTTCGAAAAAGTTGTCTTCATAAACTACTTCGAAAAAGCAACAAAAAATCCATCTTGTTTGTTTACTCGGGGAAAACTATAAGTCATAAGCCATAGGTCAAAAAGAAAATCTGTCATACGAAAGTAACGATTTGTTCACACAAATAGCACTGTAGCCACTTTTTTTTTTACAAATTTGACTCTAAACTCCTTTTTTGCAAATCCAACCTCCTCCTCGAGCTCGGCAACCACAGCAAATAACACATATCGCCTACCACGCTACAGGAGCTTAGCAACATCTGCTGAACAATAGTTGCTTAGCAGCAAGCTACTGCCGAGCCCCCCAACTCGGTAGGGCATTAATGACCATTAATTTTCATTATTAGCACTAATTAAATATGAGTAGTACTAATTAAATATGATTAACATAAATTAGCATACACACTAATTAAACGGAGAACAGTAAATGTGAGGACCTGAGCTAGAGGAGCTTGGTAGGTATCTACTGAGCTCCTCTGCTGAGCTTAAAGAGGATATTAAATTATAAAAATAGATATCTAAAGTTTATTTTATTTAAAAAAATAGTTACAGTACCTTTGTGCGAACAGTTAAAGGAGGTGATCGGAATAGCGATGGCTTCTGACTTTTGGCTGAAATTTCACTGTAGCTGGCTTTTTTTTTACTGTAACTGATTTGACTTTTTGGGCATAATTAATTTTAAAAAAATGTAAAAATAGAAAAAACATGTTAACCCATTAGGGATAATACAGAGGAACACGAGAAAAAAGAAAATACAAAAAAGCCTAAAATATCTAAAAAAATTCAGAAAAAGACGAAATACTGAATAGTGAAAAAAAAGTTGAAGTTAGAAGCTGAAGCTGAAAAAAAGCTAACTTGAGCGGCACCAAAGTAACCAGATCTACGCGAAATTATTACGAGTAATTTAGGGGAGAAGAGTACGCCCGTACAGAGCAGCACAAATAAAAGCACTTGCGAAGTACTGGCACTGTACTAGTACTGAATCCAACACTGCAGCCTGCTCAGGTAAAGGAGGCAGCAGCGGTGGGAGCGGCGGCTTCTTAGGCCAACCCAATGAAGGAATAGTGGGTTGGGCCTCTTAACGACATTTGAAGCAGACAGATACAAATGCTGCTGGATATTATGATATCCTACTAGAAAAGTGATTGTTTTTCCGATTGATTAGTGGGCCACATGAGCACAAATCACAGAGAAAATTTAATGGTTAGAAAAATGAATTGTAGATAAGAAAAATTTTAGGTGACCTACAATTAGCAAATCCAATTATTTTCCAAAGCAATGATTACTCGCTCTGTCCTACAATATAAGCACAAATCCATATACACACAAACTAAGGAGGTACTAAATCTAAGGAAAAGTTAATGTCGTTGACGCAAAAACTTAGAAAGCACTAAATATAAAAAAATTAATGTCGTTAGATCATACATATCTCTATTAAATGAACTACATATCCACTTTTTCAGTATTAAAGCAGGAGTATAAAATGAAAAATATTGCAATAACTATATCTTTGATTTTTCTCAATGAACTTATATTGTGGGATAGGATGAGTAATTATTGAAGGCATTTTGGCCACATTAATAAAAAATGATTGCCCAAGGGTGCTCAAGACTCGAGTGAAACATACTCCCTCTGTTATTTTTAAGTGATGTTTTGATTTTTCACAGTCTCTGAGATGTGACTATTACTATTACTTTTTTGTAACTTTATTTTATTGCGTACTAATGAAATTATAATATTATGAAAGTATTTTTAATGACAAATATAATGATATAGTTTTCATGTAGGTAATCTAAATAGTTTTAAATATATTAGTGTCAAAACCCACCTCAAGTTCTATGTGATTATAAACACTCCCACCCCTACCCCCACCCTAGTAGGATTCTCGTAGTCTGAATGGACTTAGATGTAATCCCACTTAGTAGTTCTTGATTTTTAGAAGTTTCAACGAGTAATTGGTCGTTTGGGGTGGCCCCTCACTTACAGGTGGATTTTTTTTAAAAAAAAATCCCCATAATATACTAGCAGTAGCACTTGAAGCGCGCGCGCTCTCTCTCTCTCTCTCTGAAATTTCAAATTTCACTCGAAGTTCTCTTCAGAGTTGGGACTCGCGTCGTGTCGTGCCGGCACGGCACGAGCTCGGTGTGCTTTGGGCCATGTCAGCTCGGCCTGGCCACCCCGCTGTGTCGTGCTCTGCCGGCCCGCCTCACCTCCGGCAAGGCCCAGGCATGACCCAAAGCACAACGAGCCACATCGTGTTGTACCGGCCCTAGCCCAGCCCTACGTAATTGTAGACAATAGAGGTGGCAGCGGCGACTATCTTCATTTCTCTTGTGCTACCTCATTAAAAACCTCGTTCAAAATTGAATTAACGGCATGAAAACATGGAATTTTCTCGTTCACAAACCTAACTACCACTTTGTGAGGAATTTGTAAGGTAACCAAGGGCACAATTCTTTTTTATCTCATAAACGTTAGAAATAAAAGTAAACATCCCCTGTTCCCTGTGTAGCTTGTTGAGTCTTGAAGTATAGAGCCTCCAAAAACAGCTAATCTACCATCCTCACTATCAAGTCCATAAAATTTTTGTGCTCTAGCTAATCACAGTTCTAATTAACCAAAACTAACAGTAAAGTGCAAACTCGTTAGTATATCATGCACATTCATGTGTGCATGGATGGCACACTTCTCAACAACTTTCAATTTCTTTGTGTTTGCTTTATGCAACTTCCTATGGGGTAGCTAGATAGTGATACTTTATCCTTCACACCCACATACAGCTAGCTACTTCACACATGCCACGCAAGTCGTACTCGTCGTGTGAGCATGACACACTATACTGGACCGGACAGTACAATGGGTCAGTTTTTTAGGCCTAGCCTAGTTCTTCATTCGTGTCATATCAGCCTAATTCATCACACGTTAAATCTATACCATACTTAGATCATATCAAATCAGCTAAATCTTAAGCTAGACTAGAATGGCCTGGCCCAACTACCACCTCAAGTCCTCTTGATGGCAAGCCAGTTAGCAAAGCCTTCCAAGACAGGACCCACGCAAGAAGATCCAAGCCAGTGTGCCGAGCTACCGACTACCGCCTAGTGTACAGTTCCCCTTGCCAGTCGCATTCTTCACGACTCTTCGCGCCTTCTCGAACTTTTTGACTCTCACTTTCCATTGATCCTCTTCGTGCCAAACTTTTTAGATTCCGCTTTAAACAATTTTCGGCTTTGAGCTTTTAGCCTTTAAAGACAAAAGCCATTTAAAATATATTTACTTTTTAACATAGTTTTTTATTTTGTATATTATTTGTGAAGATGTAATATTGTTTTTTATTCTTCCTCTTTTCTTATTTTTAATTAAATATAATGTAAAAAATTATAACCTCTATAATACTATTTTAATAAAAAATAAAAATTAAAAGCCATAAAAAAATGTCGAATTGAACGGTGCATTAAACTCCCCGTGAGCTCGCTCCTCAAATCTCCATAGCAAAACAATTAAGCACGTACGTACTGTACACGAAGCTACCTTAGCTGGACAAGACGTCGCCAATGGCATCTGCTTCTCTTGTGACCTCTCTCTTGTGCAGCAGCAGTGCTACGACTACTAGTAGAAGTGCAACGTACCGAGAAGCCTCCTCCTCTTGTCCAAGAACCAGTGCAGGCCTCCTATCAGGCCTCTTAGGAGCAGGTATC
Source organism: Melocanna baccifera (assembly GCA_036346265.1). NCBI lineage: Eukaryota > Viridiplantae > Streptophyta > Magnoliopsida > Poales > Poaceae > Melocanna > Melocanna baccifera. The sequence goes on along the minus strand of CM070683.1, from coordinate 5,909,200 downwards.
ATCTGGTTTGGCGCTCGTTGCAGGAGCAAGATCAGGAGAAGGCGAATTCGGAGTCCGCCAGTGCCGTGGCTCCTGAGGAGCAAAAGGAGGAGGCGAAGGCGTCGCATCATAACGGAGGAGGGGGGGGGAGGCGAAGGCGTCGCATCATGCCGGAGGAGAGGACGGCGCGAAGGCGTCGCATCACGCTGGAGGAGGGGATCAGGGAGGGCGGGAAGAAGGCGACTAGAAGAGCAGCAGCAGGAGGTGGACTGGAAGACGGAGTTCATGGGCAACCCGTCCATAGAGGCCGCCATCAAGCTCGAGAAGAAGCGCGCCGACCGTAAGCTCCGCGAGCCCGACGCCAACCCGCTCGCCGGCCTGCTGCGGGGGCCGGCCAGAGACCAGCTGGCCCGGGAGAAGCAGAGGCTGGAGCAGGCCGAGCAGACCTTCAAGAAGCTCGACCTCAACAAGGTAACCTTAATTACTCTCTCGCTTACTTGCATGTATGTATGTGAAATACCTCAAAATTTCATATGATTTTTGAATTTCTTAATCCTCCCTAATCCCTCTTGATCAAGCTCTAATCTCCGGATTTACCTCCTCAGTCCTCCCCTTGCCTTCCGCCTCCTCCCCGCGCTGGCGCACCTCGGGAAGCCGCTTCTGCGCTGCTGCCCACGTGTCCGCGCGGAATTGCGGTGCCACCGCTCACCCCGGCGTTCACACCTCTGCTAGCTCCTGTCGTTGTGGCCCTCACCTCTCAGTCGCTCGCTCTCTGTCTGCCCCATCCTTCCTCCCTCGCTCCGTGCGCCGCTTGATCGGAGCTCCCTCTCTCACCGCTGCTTCACGCTTGATTGGTCGCACATGCGTCCCTAGTTGTACCTGATGCTGTCACCACCTGCCAAACCTTACAGAGGCCATGCGCCATCTCGCCTGCTCGCCCATGCAATCTATAACTAATAACATAGGTCAGCAAATCATCGCATTATTCAAACTTCATAAAAATCATCTATTTTTGCAAGTTATTCAGAAAAATCAGCAAATACCAAATTTTCATTCCTCCAAAAATATAATAGTACATCACAACAAAATCATAGACATTCTCATATAATCCTTCATCTTTGATGAATTTGTACTAAGTGTTGAGTGACTGAATCTCGTTGACTTTTTTTTGTATGTGCACCGGAAAGAGGAAGAGCGGCTATCTCTAAGTCATTACCGCAAAGAATACCTGCGCGTGCAACACGTACAACAACTCTTGTTCTGCTTCATATATGTTCTCACTATATCAAGCATGCACTGTTTTCTGCTCTTCATCAAACCTAGCAACTAGTCATTCATGTAATCATTCGACTTTATTATAAAATTTTTCTTATGTGTTTTCTGGAATATATCGAGTATCCTGTTGTTACCTCGGTGGGGTCCCACAAGTCCCTGAGCGGGACTCAAGTCGCCAGTGCCCGTAGCGAAGACAGAGGCACCGCTGAGGGCGCCCCACCCGGAGGCACCGGCGTCGGTGGGAGAAGGAGAAGAAGCCCCCGCCATGGCAGAGATGGCCAACGAGAGGCGACAGAGGCTGCGTCCGCAAGAGCCGGAGGCGGCGGGGGCGCCAAAGAGGCGCACGCGCCGGGGGGCACGAGGCGCGAGGAAGGGAGGTGGGGAGCGGGGCCGCTTCAGAGTGAGAACGAGATGGCCATTGCCATGTGGGAGGGACGGATGCGGACGTCGGACGCACGCACGTACCAAGACGTGGTTTCGGCCCTGACGTGCGCGAAGTGCAGCTGCTGCTTGTGCCGAGCGCATGCTGCGCGCGTGTGAGCGGTGAACCACGGGCAGCGACTAGCGAGTGGCCGCGGTGATGCGCGGCCTTGGCGTGCAGTTTTTCAAGTGGCTGAGGACTGAAGGCTTTACCTGGGCCGTTCGGGGGATTAGTCCGAAAGTGCACATGGACTTTCCCCGCGCATCCCACAAATACGGCGTGCTTCCTCGTAAATTTGGGCCAGTTAGGCTGGTAGCCCACACACACGTCGGGCCCAAACGACCGGACGAAGAAGCGGTCCGACGGATCAAACGCGACCATTTTTCCTTGCTTCCCTCGCAACAAACAATTTCCCATTCCCATTGCGTAAGAGGCTAGCTGCTCCTGTCGATGAAAGAGCACATCAAACCACTGGAACTTGCAAGCATTCCAAACTTGTCGTTTAATGTACTACTGCCTGTGTTTGTTAGCTTAGTTAGGAGCCTTTTACAATTGTGATCTCAAGGTAATCCACGGAATAAACTATTGTATGCGGGCATGGAGAACCACGAAGGTAGCGTGATACTATTACCTAGGAAGATGTCTCCTGGCCTCTAGGTCCATCCAAGGCTAGCCAATTCTTGGGGAGTGGCCCTCGTCATGGCCCAATTGGTCGCCAATTTCGTCGACGCTTATTTAAAGGATGAGGGATGGAGTGCACACGAAACTACTTCTTTGGCATACCGCCGATTTCATCCACGCTTAGGGCCCTCCGCCTCACGCACTTCATCGTCGTCTGCGACGCGGCCCTCATCTTCTTTGGTAGCATGACCTTTGTCGTCAGTAGGTTTCGCTCTTCGATGTCCATAGCTCTGCGCACATCACCGTCACTCTCTGTATCAGCCCTGTTACCCGCAGCCACAACATCCACCTCGCTGTTGAACTCATATGGGCTGCCATCCGTCTCCAGAGGGGCAAGTGGAGCCGAACACAGAGGTACGATAGTGATGGTTGGATGAGAGCTTTCACGTCCTTGCTACCGTGCAAGCCGCGAGCACAGCCACCGATCTTGGATGGCCAAGGTTGATCTACGGCCGTGCGGTGGCTGACGACCGTGCAGCGGCTGACAGCCCCAAATCTACCCCATATTCATGTGATTTCTAATCTAAGATTGCAAATCGATCTAAACTCTAGATGATGATCTACCAAAATCTAGATTTATTATGTAGATATCAGATCAATCTACTGATAGAAACAATTAACATAAGATTGATCCAAACGTATCATTGCTAGATAATATAAAATTAATTTAGATTAAAATATGAATAGCAATGCATAATAAATTGGTTCACGATTTATATACTGTGCACCTCGTAGAGCTTCATACCGATAACATGTTAAGAAAGTGATGGAGAAGTAGGTAAAAGGTAACACAATCTATACAATCAATCGTCAAGAACAATAAATCAATCATATGAGATCAATTGAGAGAGAACATCAGAACGTAATCTTTATTAATTCTCAGATATGTTTATCTGATATAATATCTCTCTATTTATAGTCTAAACTTATCAGAGATTATTTTAATATACGTTCATAACAAAAAAAAATCGTGATCTGCTGCAAACCAAACAGCTCCTGAAAGAATGTCAAGGTGTGGCATACGACGTGGCGCGCCGCCTGCCTGCCTAGCTTGCGTTGACACCGCCATCCCGGCCGTTTCTCGCTTGGACACTCCCTCGCGTGCATTTCCTCTCGACGTAGCTAGGCCGGTAGGGCTCCATCCCACGGCGCCGCGTGCAGAGACGGGTGCGTGCGTTAAGATGGGCACGTTCCAGTGCGATAGCGCGGGTAGGAAACCGGTCGGTGGCCTCGCTCACCCTCTCGTCCCGGCCCCGGCCTCGGCCTCGTCCTTTTCTTGCTCATCATATCAGTATGGGCGGTGCGCATTATGGTACGGTTGGTTGGCAACTTGGCACCAGTGCCCTTTCGTTACGGGGCCCTCTCGTCTCCTCTGAAAAAAAGTTATTACGACCTCAGCTAGGTCTGGGTCAATACTAACTGGACTAGTTTTTAATCGACATATCCATATGCAAAGCGCATGGTGCGAAGGAAAATTCCCAACGAACGCCCATCCCATGACAAGATGTTTCCTATTCAAACACGCCGGCCTCGTCTTGAAGCGACCGTTTCACGTCTCGACGTGGCCAGATCTACCGCATTATTTTACCTAATAAAATATGCTTCATGTGTGACCAGCAGCCCCCAGTGTTGTCACGCTTGACACCCCCTAGGAGTTTTTGAGAAACGATTTTGTTATTGCACATTGATTGAAATTTTTTTATTTTTTAACCATCTTAAATTATATAGTGCTAAATCCTCTTTTAAAAAATCCCCCTAAAAAAAAGACCACTAGAGAATGCTCATCTAACAGATAAAAAAGTGACTGAGAGTTTTTTTTAAAAAAATAGTTATCTGTATGATAAAACGGACTCTACGGCTCGGGTTGTTGACACGTGTAGCAGGCGACGACAGCATTCTGATCAGCAGCAGCAGTTTACGTGCGAGAAGAGCGTACCGCTGCTCGTAAGCTAGCACCACCAGCTAGCTTGGTCTCATGCGAAAGACCGTGCAGAGCGCACCCTGTGCAAGAACTTGTGTTTCCGCGACGTCGTCGCCGTGGCTCGCATCGCACGGACAGTCAAGCTTCTTGGGCTCGGCATGTCGTTTTGGATGGACGCTCAATTGGACGGCAAAAAATCTACGCCCTCTCCATCATTCCGATGGCGCTGGCACACGCGCGGCCCCATGCACATGCTCGCGCGCCTTTTGTCTCGCGCGCGTGCACGGCAGCCCGAGTTTCCCCGGCTGGGACCGGCCTACGGTACGTACTCGCCGCTCCGAGGCCACGCGCTTGTCGCGCCACAAAATGATGGACGGGCACGCGTACGCACGACTCGATCTTACAATGGATCTGTCACTAGCTGCGCACTACACGGAACAACTTGCATTCTGCGCACTGGTTTTGCCGTGCTCGGCCCTTGTGAACCGGCGTTGAGCCGTTGACGCATCGATTTGCTTGCAGAAGCTGCGATTGCCTACTTGAGTTCCAGGCATGGGGAAGTACATGCGATGCGAGCTAGACACATTAGGGGTAGCACACGCTGCTCTCTCGTGCTCGAGGAATGGGTTTTAGTTTGTGCTCTCGGTAAATCATCACCAAGATAACCTGACTGCGTAGTGAGTAATGACAAGCTAGGTGCGTACGTACAGCCAACATTCATCCACTGCAAGTAATACCCAGGCGCCAAATGGCCGTGCATGTCGCGAGTTCGTAGGTCCTTACAAGTTACACCGCATGGCTCTGGCGTGACGAAAGGCCATCTTGTAGCAGCTGCACGGCGAGAAACGCCAGGGAAGGTTTCCGAAAGAAGCGGCGGCCGCAGGAAGTGGGTTTGGAACTCGGAAGCAGCATCTCCGGCTTGATTAAATGGCACTATCACTCTAGTGAATTTTCTGCGTGCTACGCCCATGCCCTAGCTATGCACAGGGTCTTCAGTCTTACTACTCCCTCCGTTACAACTACCTAACTGTAATAGTGTAATCCTTCTTGTTGAAGGGTTGGTCTCTACCTGACCCGTTCGGCCCACGTGGTCTCGCATGCTGGTGAGATGTGTATGTGTGTGTGGCATTGTAGGCGCAACAGAGACATTGTGAGCCTATGAGGCCTATGTAAACGTGTAAGGGACAAGTGTGCTTTAGAACTACACCTGTCACCAAGAGTGAAGTTGTAAAAGGAATGTATAAGCTATATAAGACCCCAAAAGGGGATATCTGGGGTCTTTTTTTCGGGACACCTAATAAAGCTTTCTTTAGTTCCGAGTTTTACCGTTTGATCTGAAACCACAACACTTCTAATATGGCGTACTAGCGTATATATGATCAGTGTGTTACCTATTCTAATTTCTATGCTTTGTGTACCTAGGCTGAACCTTACCATTGCAATGTTGCACATTTCATTACGCAAACAGGGGGAGATCTATGGTTTTGGAGGGGAAACAATCAGAGAATGCATTACTAAACAGAGCAAAGCAAAAGTGAGAAAGCATTGTCTGCTCATGCCAGGTTGAATGGGATTTGTGTTACTACTAGACTACTAGTACCGTTTACAACTCCAACCATAAGCACCAACTTTGCAAAATGCAATCCTATGATATCGGGGGTGATCGGAATAGCGATGGCTTTTGGCTTTTAGCTGAAAAAACACTGTAGCTGGCTGAAAAAACACTGTAGCTGAGTTAGTGGATAGTGTAGTGAATAGTGAAAAAAAAGCTGAAGCTAGAAGCTGAAGCTGAAAAAAGCCGAAATTGGTTAATTTACCAGCGCAGGACACATCTCCATATATATACGATGCTGCAGATCTCGAGTACGTGAAAACGGTTAATTTACCAGCGCTTTGATTCTTTTCAAAGTTGGGATAGTTTGAGAGGTTTCACGCGAAACATACTTTACACTAAATAGTGATCTTGACATAATTGTATCACTACACTCCTCTTCTATAAGAATGACAAATGAGAGATGCGTGACAAGACTTGAGAAGAAGAGAACAAAAGATAAGTCTTGCGAGTGAGATTGGGTGGAACCCAACGGATGCTGCCGGACTTGTTTACTCCCTCCGAGGAAGACATCAACGTGCCAGACTGCCAACCATAACTAATCCGTTCTTTAGAGGGGTATATTTGGCTGTTATACTGTAGCGGTTTTTAATTTTTAAAATAAATTAAAAAATTAGTAAAAAATCGTTATATCGTCATAGATAATATAAAAAATAATAAAAAGAAAAGAACAGATTAAAAGTTAAAATAAACTAAAATTAGAAGTTGATATATTTTTAAATGGCTTCTGATTTAAATAAACTAAAAACTAAAATAATTTAGAAACTAAAGTCGTTTAGTGCATCACACAACCCTTTATACTCTAGGTGAGAGGGAGAGAGATTCCAAAGCTATGCATCAAGGTAAAGATTTTTCACTTTCCAGATCAGATTCATTTCCCGATCGAGGACAGATATTGCCTCAAAATGTGGAGTACATAACAGCCTTGACAAAGTAGAACTGTACAAGAAAAATCAGGAAAAGAAATGTAGGAGCACACAGCCAACATGAAAATTGGGCTATAGTTAAAGATAAAAAAAATAACTTTTTTCTAATTCCTCGAGACCATTGAAACCATAAGTGTTGTATTACTAGTAGTATATGGTATGAAACCTCACTAACCTCTCGCACCTTCTTCACTTGATTTACACCAGTGCACCTCTGATCTGAACGCATTCTCATTGCGCAAATGCAGGATCTACACACACGTTTGTATGTATATCTAGTGTTGCTCGGCGAAGGTGATCCGGCCAATTTTTACTCATCGGGGCATAAAATTCCAGTTCTTTTCAAAAACCAGATACTAGCAATGGATGCAAAATGCAAAATTTAAAAAAAAGTCAGGATATGGCTCCAGTAAAATAGGTGGCCTTTGGGTCAGCTCCACGCAAATCCTAGATTGATTCGAGTAGAATACAGGAACTACGCATTTCACAGCCATCATTAGAATCTATTAGTTGATCGATTTGTGAAAGAGAAATGTCATCCTTCGGACAAGCTTTATGCAAGTCAGCAACTCAATGTCCACAATAACTTTGAGTACCTTCGAGTAGACTTAATGTCCACAATAACTATCGGATAGAGAATGTTCCGATGGATCCTTCGAGTACCTCTAGTCAAGGAGAATATACTCAGGCTAAGATGACTATCGACCACTCCCTAGTCTGCAGGGTCTATAATCAGACATGTGGAGCCTATCCCACAATTGAGGATTAATCCACTGCAATCAACCATATACAGTAGTTAAAAGGGGATGTGAATCCTTATCGCTCCGACATAACCGCACGTATTCAACCTCTGTCACTAACAATAACCACTCAACGATCATACGTGAGCAGAAGTCTTGCTAACAATAACCGATGACGACGTGCGGGATTCACGAATCGACGAGGCGTCTCCCTGTGGGCTGCAACTAACATCCCTTCGATGCTTTATAAGAAGTAGCGTCAGGTGATGGGAGAGACACATAGAGCACAAGATAGCTGCATACTCTTTGTAATTATTAGCTTTGTGTGCTCTGTTGTAATATCTAACAATACAAGAATATAAGAAGTAGGGTTGTTATTCTTCCAGAGAAGGCCTGAACTTGTCTAGAACACCATGTCTCTTCCTGTGTGATCTCGAGGTCGTGTTTCTCATATTTACTTCATAAAATGGGTGACAATTCATCGACAATTGGGTTTTATAAATATATTACAATAGAAATTTGTGATCAATATTGTATTTTAGAAACGATATCGATGTCCAAAACGTTATGTATTTGTGAGCAGAGAGAGTATATTTTAATTGGAGGCTGCCATTAGTACATTATTATCAGGCAGTCAAAAGCTTCCCATTAAGGAGATGGGTAGTACGAGTTCGTAAGTGATTTTTGCACCCAGAATGTCCTGATTCCATGATGGCAAGTGCCAAACTACCATTGGCTGTGTGAATGTGTAATCCAATCCTACCCAAATAGGCAGCACGATATAGCCCAACACGGAGATAATTCGGCACGGGCCCGTTAGGCATTACCCATTTAGCCCACCAGCCTAAACGAGGCGTATCGTGCCAGCCTGTGGGCCAAGGCGGCGGCCCAGAGGAGGTCTGTACCATGCCAGGCTGGTACATGCGTAGTTTAGAGATTCTTGAACTACCTTGAGATTATAATTCCAGTTATGTATCGTACCGTCAGGGATGTACTGCAGTTGTATCTGCCTTATGACTATGACTATGCATGTTTGTGCAAGTGCCTGGTTTCACCTAAAGACTTTGCAGACAATTCATGATGATATATTTTGCAAGTAGCAACTCTGATCTGATCTCCCATTTGAGGTGAGGACGGAGGCGGAGATATTTCATTCTCGAAGGATAAAAATTCATCCGGATCAATTCCGTATTTACTCGTTTGCCGGTTTGAGTGTGGCTAAATGAGAGGGGTAAGTTACCTATTTATTGAAAAAAATTGAGTTTTTTGTTTCATATTTTTAAACTCACAAATGGCTATAAATTAAAAAAAATCGATCACTACTCATGCTAAACGGATCGTGCTTATCGTGCCGTGCTCAGGCTAAACGTGCCTAACGGTCATATTTTTTTGCCAAATGGACTGTGTCCACCGGACTATACGTGCCTACGGACCAAGCGTGCCGAACATGCTGCTGTGCCGTATGGACCATACCGTGTTGGACCATGCCCGACACTATATGTGCCAGACCATGCTGGCACGTTGGACCGGAGTGACGGCTTAAGCACAGCCCACCCTCTCTTGTCATGGACCATATCTACAGTAACAAGGTATGGTCTGGCCTGCTAAGCAAGACCCATTTAAACACCACTAGTGTGATTCGTCTGGCGATTTTGCCAAAATGCACCATGTCTTGTAAGAAATCATGTGCTTTTCACTTCTGTGTGACAAAGTGAACATGATTTAATTGGGGGAATCGATACGTAGTTGGTGTGACCGAGTGTCACTATGAGGTCCAGAGAAATTTTTATTGGTAGCCAACATCTATTGGAGGGTAGTGGTAGCACTAAAACTCACCGGTAGCCGGTTTTATCAAAAAAAAATTTGGCCAAAATTTTTTGTACTGGAGTTTAAATTACAAAATTTGTATCGGCCAAAATCAACGAAAAATGGCTGAAATTTTCTGAAATTTCACCGGTTGCTGGTTCTTCTAGTTTTTTCGATGATTTTTTTTAAAAAAGTTTTGGCTAAAATTTAGTTTGGACTGAATTTTTTAGTTGATACTTTTTTTATCGATGCTTACTGATAACCGCCAAAATTTTGACAATATAGTTTGCCCTAACGAGGACTGTGTATCGATAGCCTCGTGGTGAAGTATCGGAAACAAGGTTTCTTTTGGATTTTGGAACGTGGAAGCTTTTCTAACTTCATACGAAAATTAAACCGTGTCTCTTATACAGCTCATGTAAAATCGATGCGTTGCAAAATATATAGGCATTAAGTTGTCAATCCCAAACTGTAGTACACTAATGTTTTGCGCATCAAATTAAAGAAAAATATTTTGCAGTTCACAACGGTGGCGTTCTCTTTTTCTTATTGCAGGGAGCCAGGAGGGATCCACGGAGGCAGCAGGGAGGGTCCGTGCGAGCGCAACTCGCCAAGCCGGCCTAGTCCAGCAGACTTGTCAGCGCCTAGGATCATACCAATGTGACAAGACGTACAAGACCCGATGGACGTGCAGTTATTTCGGATCAGAGCCGATACAGCCTACATCTACATCATATACAGAAGCGACGCATAGACAGCTAGCTACTCTGCCCAAACCTCGGTAGATACCTAGTTAGATGTCCGTACTATGCGTGGGTAGGCAGGCTTTAGTTAGATATTGATGGTTGTGGCGGATGTTTTTGGGCTCTGATCATTTCGGTTTTTTTTTCAGCTTTTAGCTTTAGCTTTTTTTTACTATTTACTATACTATCCATTAACTTAGTTACAGTAAAATTTCAGTCAGCTATAGTGAAATTTCAGCCAAAAGCCATCGCTAAAATAATCACCACCTTGGTTGTTCCAATAAGCTTGCCATCCATCCGTTTGGGTTTGGATTCTGGTTTTTGGTTTTTTAAATTTTTTTATTTCTTTTTATCTTGTATTCTTTTATCTTATTTGTAATAGACTATTCTGTTTTCTTGTTTTTATATTTTTAAATTTAAGTATGTAAAAACCATCAGTAATTATAGTATAAAATAAACCAATTACAATGTCTAACAGTGAAAAATGTATTAACTATAAAAAAACCTAAATAAGCAGGGCCATATGAAATTGCACCGTGGGGCCGCTCCAATGAGCTTCCGTTTCTAGCTTTTAACTTTTTAATATTTTTTTTTGCTTTTTAGATTTTTTTATCTTTTTTTGTCTTATTCCTTTGTATTTGTCTAAGATGATATAAATTTTTTACTTTTAAATTTAATTATGCAAAAAAAGATAACAATAGTTACAATGCATTCCAACTGCTACAAAAAAGCTACAAGTTTGGATTTATAAGCTCTTTGGAGCACCACCTATAGTAAATGTTCGTTTTTCCTGAGGAAAACATGAGAAAAATATAAAAAATAAGAAAAATTATTAAAAAAATTGTTGTATCATCACGGACAATGTAAGAGAAAAAAGAAAAGCCAAAATTAGAAACCGACCTGTTCCATGGTTTAAATATGCAGAAAGCCAAAAAGTCAGAAATAAAAACCGTTTGGAGCGAGACTAGCTATAGCTCGAGCGCTTGTCAATGAACTGAATGCTGATAAACCATTTAGAAAAAGCTCTCTCTCGAGACTCCTTTGAAAAGTTGGCTTTTGTCTGAGCTTTTTAGTACGGTAGTAGATGGTAGAGAAGCTGATGTGAATGATGCACATAATTTTGGGTTCAAAGAGCTATTTAAAGAATTAGTTCCACAAAGTTGTACTATTTTGATATTTGGTCTTTTGATTTTTAGAGAAATCAAAAGGGTAAGTTAAAAGGAAAAAAAACTATAGCGTGCGGGAGAGGGCGAGAGGCGCCTCCCGCGCGCGCCGAGACGTCGCGGTCACGTACGCGACGGTGAATGACGACGGGACCAGAGCTGAGCAGGATAAGAAAAGCTCATTACAAATGCATGATTTCGCTGCCTGCCCTGCTCCCCTGTCCTCCATCAAGGGAGAGCGTTTAGTTCGTTCGCTCGCTGGCTTTGACGCCTCACCCACCCGCACGGCCGCACCAACCAACCTTATCGCCCCCGCGCCCGCCCGGCCAGTTCCTTCCTTCCAACTCGCCGCCCTACAATACAATTCTAGTCGCTTTCGTCGACAAGATTCGTAGAGAGAGAGAGAGAGATGTTGATGAGTTTTAGCTAAGCGAAAAAAATTCAATTCCGACTGTATATTCTGGGGTGGTGAACGTAGGGTCCGTTTGGAGCTCCGAAAATTTACGACATTTATATAGGAATTGTATTGGTTATTTTTTTTTTTTGCGTCTCAGAAAGGATGCTAAATGAGTGACAAGTTTTTTTTAGGGAACGCGAGTTAGAAGTGCTAATTGATTTGCGTGTCACTGTTAGTTGGGTCTCGGTGGCTCGGTTGATCGGTCATCGATTCGTTGCAGAAGTTATTAGAGGCGTACGAATGACTAACATGCGTGTTGCCGGATCGGGGACATGCATATGAATGTACCAGCAAACAACTATCCCCTTGCCACTTCTACACGGTACGCAGCACGCATCGCGGCCGGCTTCCTATGATTCCGAAGGTACAAGCAACAGGAGTGCAGTACTAGGAGTAATTACCAACCACTGTTGACGAATTAACCTGACCCAAAGTTTGTACCCTTATTAAACCGACGGGAGCAAAGGACGTTCTAGGCACTGCCTCATTTTGGCCAACAGCGCTTACAGTAACACCAACACAGTGATTGTGCTAGGCTCAAAAAATAATTAGAAACACAGTGATTGTGCCGTCTACAAACAAAGTTTAAATAATGCTTTGGTAAATTATGGAGCTAAATTTTCACAGAACTGGTGATTGACCAAGGTGAGCCGGTAAGTACGTGCGACGGTTTTCACCGAGAAGGGAAGATGAGAACGAGGTGGGAGGAGGCCGCGCATGCCGTGTAATGTACTCCCATCACACGAGATGAGATGAGAGTGACTTCAAAGAGACCAGAAGGGCGTCGCTTCTTGCCTCGAATTGAAAGTACTAGAAGGCCAATGCTACTCATTGCCTCATGGGGGGGATCAAACGTTCCACGATTTACGTTTTACATTTACCGAACGATGGCTAAGGTCCCGCTCGTTTCAGTTTTTTTTCAGTTTCAGTTTCTAATTTTAGCTTTTTTTTTCACTATTCAGTAATTTGTCTTTTTCTAAATTTTTTGAGTTTTTTTGCATTTTTCTTTTTTTCCCGTGTTCCTTTGCATTGTCCGTGATGAGCTAACATATTTTTTCTATTTTTACATTTTTTAAAATTTAATTATACCCAAAAAGCTAAATCAACTACAGTAAAAAAACCAGCTACAATAAAATTTCAGCCAAAAGCCAGAAGCCATCGCTAAAACAATCACCCCCTAAAGCTACAGTTGGATTTCATTTCTTCTCGTCCTGTCCAACGCTGGCTTCGCGTCGTAGCTTTAGCCAGCTTCAACGGGCTGCCAACTCCCGACCAACGATTATTAAAATTTTCTAAGTTGTTTAATTAAAATTTTTTTAAAAATATTATTATATCATCATAGATAATAAAAAAATAAAGAAAAAAACCAAGATTAAAAAAATCAACATACTCTAAATAACTTCTACCTTCCAAAAATTAAAAGTTTTTAAATTACCTACCAAATCTTACTCCTTAAAAGATCCGCTCCCATTCGATCCCTCCTCACCCCGTACCCATTCGCTCCGCACTCGGTGGAGCATGCCACGCCGTGTCCCAGGAGCGACGCGGCCCAAGCCCTAGTGCTGCCGGTCGAAACATTTTCATTTGATCAATGTTGGATTGGTGAATAATCCGATAAACAAAACCTTCATATTAGCAAAACTCTTCATTTACATTAGGGGCATTTTGATCATTTCACAACTTACAACATCCAGTCAGCCCAACAACCAAACATCTCTCAGTAAAAGCTATAGCCACCAGCTACAACTGCTTTTCAGCTCAAAGGCCAAAAACAGCTTATCAGAAAAACTAAACTCCCCCAAATAGGACAGCAATTAGTTGAGAGAGAAAAGGTAAGAGTCATGTGACGACAAAGGTTGAAGGATCAATTGAGCTTCGCTGAAAAAGGAAGAATGAAAGGAGGTGAAGACATTTTTTTTTTGGAAAACGATCACTTTGCTTTGATTGCTTTGATCTGATTGTTACTACTACATTGGGCACAATTCACCCTAGCTGCTACTACGGTTGATCATCGAAGTATCCAAGAGAGAGTGAGTAAGGCGTTCTTCGATGAAAAGCTTTCAAGGGACCGCAAGGACAGAAAAGGTTTTGGACAAATAGTGCATAATTGGCTGGACGCAAAGGGGGCAAAGGGTGATGTAGGGTGTAACAGCCTTATTTTTGCAACAGGATGTTATACTTTCTGCAATAGTCTAAAAGTTTAGTTACAGATACAAAAAAATATCATATCTACTTATAAACATTTAAAAAAAGTTAATTTGATTAAAATGTGATATAACAATCATCTTTAGCAGCTTTACAGGTGTCCAAGTCCAAAACTTTAATTTACATTCAGAAGAATCGAAAAAATCCCTACAGAAACGCTTGAGTGCAGTTATAACTCTAATACGAAATTTGAAGCATTATTTTTTTTCTTTGGTATCTGTCTGATGAAAATAAGCAAGATTGAGTACTCTAAGTACTCAACAAGTTCCTATAGCAGAATATATTTATAGGGCTATTATCAATATGCAAGACTTAACCAAAGGAGGACATCATGTCCTATGGTGACAAGAGAAAGATATTATCAAAGAAGAAAAACAAAAGATTTCAATTGTATGGTGTAGCTAGGCAATCTACATGAATAATAGTGGTAAGCATACACTTGTATTCGAAAATAAAATATTGTATTTGAAAACTAAGTTCAATATGATAAATTATAAGGACTTGTCTTTTCATCCAGAGGATCTGATTATTTCACTGTGGCTTCATGTTCACACTGTTTGCCTTAATTATTCCAGCAGCTTCTCCGTTGATCAACTAGTCAAATTCTGATGCTAACACAGAAGAACAAATTCAATTAAGTTCCTACTTTATAGAATGCAAGCTGAGAATAAAATACAATAAAATAATCAGAAAAGACATAAAGAAAATAGGATTGGACAGATAGGGTTCAAGCAGTGCTTAGTTTGGCTGAACGGAGTTGAATATGGATATGACGAGCTTAGGATGATCGAAATGGATATATTTGTGTTAAACGAGTTTCTTAATAGCAACAAGTTTGAACAGTGTTGGGCCTAGGTTTAAAATAGTATTTTGGTTGGTTATGGTTTTATCAGAGTCTATTTAGACTACACGGAGTTAAGAATGGGCTTTACGGGGTCAAGACAGTCAAATGTCTATAAAGTTGCTTAACAGGTTTTAGGTGAACAATATCAGGTTAACATTGTTTATGATGGGTCGGCCTAGGAATAGTAGCAGGTTGAACAGTGCGGGTTTAACTATTTATTGTGGATCAGGTTGGAATGGTAACAGGTTGATAACAGTAATGGGTTAGATCTTGAAACAATAGCTAGTCAGGTTTAGAATAGTGTTGCTACAGTGTGGCTTGATCCAAGGTGGATTTGGTGTGTTGGGCCGCTACTATGCGGCCCACAGCCAGTGTTGAACAATTATCGTCTTCTTCGGCTTAGTGCTACAGTGTTCTCAAGAGGCAGATTACGACGGTGATGAATTGTGGCGTGAGCGATGGTTTCTGAGGGAGTCTGAGGGCTTGGATGGATTCCTAGAGGGGATGTGATTCTATTTTATAGCTTGACGACAGCTGGAGTTCACTGTAGAAGGCCGACAGTGAGGGGAGCTTCGTGGCGGTTGACCATGACATAGGAGCTATGGGTAGGCTAAATGGCGAAGGCCAACTCGGATTGAGCATCTCGGGGATATGAGGATGACTACGATGGAGTTGGCTCGGGCTATAGGATTTTGTGGTGAGCTGTCCACGGGGAGGGGCTCGGTCAGGCGGAGAAGCTAGTCGCCGGCGAGGTAGGGGCTGGGGAGGCTAAGGTGAGGTTTCAGTGGTGTTTGTAGGGTCACAATGGGGTTATGGGCGAAAGTAATTGAAGAATGGTGAAGACATTAACAAGAATCGAAAAAGGGGCTTATCAGAGTCATGCAGTGGTGACGGCGGTCTTCTAGCCGGCGAGTGAAGGGAGGGGTTTTGGGGAGCAACTGGATGCCAATGCATGCTATGGGGAGGGCTCGTATGCTTTTATAGTCGATCTAAGGCGATGGGGAGCAGTGGAGGGCTGGCTCAGACGACGACGCATGGCCGGGGAAGGTAGTGCGGCAGTGTTTGCGATGAGTGCAGTGGGAGGTCGGTAGCATCAGTGGCACATTGGGCTTAACATCTCCTCAATTGGTGAGTTGCGACGATCAAATTGTGTGGTTGCAATAGGTCAACCGTGAGACAGGGTGGGCCAGCGGTGGCGTCGGCAAAGAGAAACATGCATCCGTGGCGCGTGGCCAGAGCGACATGATAGGCATTGAATGAAGATGTCAGGGTTGGGCAGAGGCTGTCAGAAGGAGGTATGATGGGTTGACGGGAGATGGCAGCGGCTGGCAGTGGTCGTGGCAGCAGCGAATAGGAAGTAGCTGGGTGACAAGGTGAAAACAGTGGTGGTGGTGAAGTTCCAAAGGTGGCAAATGTAAAAAGGGAAAACAAAAAAGGCTAGGGTTTTGCCGAATTGGGAAAGTTTTCAAATTCAAACCAAAATCAAGAAAATTTCAAAAACTGATGAAATTTTGAGGTGTTTCATAGGGGGGTCCATGAATAAACACTTGTGCAAGGTTCTTTTGGTCGTTTGGGGTGGTTTTTGGCTTTAGCTTTTCTGAAAGCCGAAACAAACGGAATGACTTTTCAAAATAAATTCTTCAAATGATTTCTTGAATCCAAAACTGTGCACACTGTCTAATCCACTTTTATCTTAAAAAATATAGACAAAAGATACTAGTTGTAACTAAAAACCATTAACTGTAACCAAAAAAACCTGCACCAATTCTCATCTCACCTGACGTCTTCCCGGACCCGTCCGGGACGATGCGACTTTAATGTCCTTATATCGAGAATTCTTCTTTCTCAACGTGTTGCATCAAGAAGTCGAGAACTCTCGAGACAGATGTTGATTACTATGCCATGCATCCCAAATGTTTGACCCAAACCTAATCTAATGAAGAGCACTCTGCACATTGTCTTCTCTGTTTCAAGTAGGGCGGAATATCAACAGGGTTAGCAAGATTGTAATCCATCACGCATCATACACGTATCAATGCCATTTTTTTTTTGTCACAAACCTTTGTGTACGGAAAATTTATCTCAAAATACCTCCAAGAGGAAGAGGTGTAGACCTTAAATTTGTAGGTTCAGCTTTCGCTCGAAAGACAGTTGCAGAAATCATATTTGCATTCACGATTCGTAACCTCCTGTCACTCTCCACAACCGAAGATCTACATTCGCAGAAATCTCGCAGAAAAACATAGCAAATCCTCAAATCCAGCTGGGGTCCTTCGTCCGAGCCACAGCAAGGAGTCAAGGACCAGTCCGACTTCCAGATTTGCGCCAGAAACGATCGGGATCATCTTGTTCGCCTGCGAAAGCCTGGACAACTAATGTACGCGTAGCCTTAAAGTTAAGCCTAAAATAGTACACCCCACCCACCTAATCTCGTTGCCACAAGTATACTTTTACCGCTAATCCTAGCGTTCCTTTGACCAGGATCACGACCGCCCCAACCCAAAGGAGAGCTCCGAGGCGGAGGCAATAGGAAACCCCGGCCGCTCGTGGTGGCTGGGGACTGGGCACGTGAGGCGGCCGTGCTCTTGGACCATCCGCGTCGCTGCCGGATGGTTTTTCAAAGTGTGGAAAGCATCATCGAGGAGGCGTAAACAAGGGGTGAAATGGAGGGAAGAGGGGGGGGGGGGGGGGGGGACACTTCGAACAGCTGGCATATGTTTGCACGAGTATTTATTTTGGATTATAGCGCCCTGTGTATCGTTGTTAATGTCAAGTGTGATGATTATGTCATGTGGCCAGATTTTTTAGTCCTTTCTTTTTTTTCTTTTACCTCACGGTAACGATGGTGATAGTAGTGTACGGTAGAAAAGGAGAAGAAGGCCTCAGAGGATGAAATGAACAAACCGGAGGAAAATCGCAAAACAAATCAGAGGAGGAGTGAAGCACATCGGGGAAACAGTACTATTATGTGATTGTCCAAAATTTATAAAAAAAATTATGATTTGTGAAAATCAGGTAAACGTAGACTTCCACCCTACATAGCTCTGGATTGAACTATCTTGTATGCAGTTTTTGCGTTCTAAAACAGGCCCTTGCTATGGTTCTGAGCTACAGATCTACCTATTTCCCCCCGTCTTCTTGATAGCAACATTTTCTTTGGGATGAACCTTAATCTGTTAGACTAGAAATTAACCCACCGTGTAACCGGGTTACTGCCACTTCAGTTAGAGTTGATCCTATTTTTTGGTGGACGACTCCGTAAACAACACGACCTTGAAGAACACTCCCTTCCCTCACGGCGAACGGAGAAGTTACGGCTTCCTTCCATTTACTCCAGGTAAAAACGCAAAGCGAATTGAAGGTGAAGCGGACGTCTTCGCAGCGCTGTTCCGACCATAGCAACAAGCAAAACAAAGGGAGGCTAGCTATATGGAGTAGCTAAGGTAGGAGCCTAGAGCTCGGGTGAGGTGAGTCGAGAGCCCTCTTGAAAAATGCCGTGTCTTTTGATTTTTAGATATGATTTTTGGTTTTTTAACTAATTATAAAAAGATTAAAGGAGTAAAAGACACACACATTAATAATTACTCTATTCAAAACATCTCTTACAAACAAACGATTTATATAAACCATCTTAAAAAACTACCATATTCAAAAAATTGACTTTTACAAATAAAAAGCATAAATTGTTTAGAACAAGATGCACTTTATTGTTTCCACGTGTGGCGCACATGCTAGTCTTCCTTGGGCTCCGTGGTATTATTTTGGCCACTATTAAGATTGGCAAAATGCGAATTCGCTACCTTGATTTCCGAATTAGGGGTGATCGGAATAGCGATGACTTTTGATTTTTGGTTGAAAAAACACTGTAGTTAACTGAAAAAACACTGTAGCTGAATTAGTGGATAGTGTAGTGAATAGTGAAAAAAAAGCTAAAGCTAGAAGCTGAAGCTGAAAAAAATCGAAACGATCACCCCCTTAATGTGGAGATGAACTGTACTGGTACTCCATACGTGTTCGGTTTTCCGTCCTGGAATCCACGAATGCTACTAGACTTGTGTGATTGAACGAACTCCGATATCTTTTTCTCAACGAACCGCGCGTTACGTGGTCACGACTTCGCATTTTCTCCCCTTGAGCATGTATTGAACACGAGAATTCCACAGGATTTCGTTAGAATTTTTTGTATGGTTCTTATGGTTTTGAAATTCTCACGTTTTAAACAGGGGCTAAAGTTTGCCCCATTGTTACATTATCATACGGTTTCTTTGTGTAACTACGGTGTTTCTGATTGAGGTAGTCTAGAAAGAGATGAGTTTGTCCATGTTGCTCGTGTGTTATCTGCCAAACATGATTGATATTTTGATCTCAGCTACGATTTTTCAGGTGTATGTGCGCAATATAGATATGGACCGACCCATGCGTGGTTGCAATTCCAGGGCCTATATCTTAGTACCGTGAGACCTCACCCAATTTGCATGCCCATGAGTGGTTGAAGCAAAGTACCAAACTCACCTATCAAAAACTGAATCTAACATCAATAATGAGCCCTAGATTATGCCATTTGAGAGACCACTTGAGAAGGTTTAGAATATTATGTGATAAATTATTATTAAGTTTGTAGAGTTAAAATTTAAATTTTGCTCAGTTTGTATTTTTTCAAAGGTCAAATTAACTCAGTTTGTAGATTATTAACTTTGCCGGGTAGACGGCCAGGCGGTTTGGTCGCTGGGGTGTTGCCGGGCGATATGACCGGGGATTTAACGGCAGTTGCAATATTCTAGAAAAGGTTGTTTGCACTGGGCTCAACCGGTCTGTCCAGCCTTTTGTTGACGGTCAGACATGCCCTGAGGGTTATTTCTCAAATTTTAGGAATTAGTTTTTGGATTGAATTGAATTATATTTGGTCACTATATTTATGTTGCATAAAACATATTTTGACTAACTTAGATTAAGTTGTGAAGATTTTGTGACTAAAAATGATTTATTTATCTTTGAATGTATAGGCAGACTTTGAGTTAACTATGATCAACAACGAGGGATTGAGACTACGCTCAAGAAGCAGCCGAGGCCCAAAATGATCAAGCATGTCGAGTGAGATAGTTCAGCTCAAGTATGTCACAGAGAAGGTATGAAATGTTGGAGTGAAGGTTTGAGCGACGGATTGCACCAAGTGATTTGGTCGGTCCAAGTAAAGTGTGGTCCGATGAAATTAAAATAAGATAGACTTACCGACACGTAGCAAGCCATTGGTTCATCTACATGTGGCAAGCATAACGATTGCTTGCATGAATGGATGATGATCGGGTCAAAGAAGGGTATTTTGGTAGTTTACTAAATACCGAAAGCTGCGTTAGATCAAAACCGCGCAGCTTAGGAAAACGATTTAGGTTAAGGAGATGTTGAGATGATCAAGTGGATCAAAACATAAAGACTTAACAGATTCGGCCTCATATATTTTAAAAAGCGTGCATAAGTTAAGTGTGTGAGTAAAACCTGTGTTGTGTGGGTTTAATGAGTTCTCTCAAATGAGCTAGTGGATAGTATCCATTAGGATTAGATGTGAGCCCGTTGCCTCATCTATTTAACGGTTTGGGGATGAAAGCTTAGAAGCTAACCATCTGGCTATTCAATCATTTTAACTTTGTGTTCTAGGGTTAAGATTAGAAGATGAGTATTATGGTGTGTTTTCTTGTCCTTAAGGTGGAGTGACATAAAATTTTATCTTCAAGTAGCAATGGATCAATTTTGTTCATCACTCGTGTTGTCTTCTTATTTTGATTGATTTGCTTTTTTTCTTATTAGTTTTGATCTCTTTTGTCTCCTTCTTGATCCTGTTGTATACCAAGAATATATAAGTGATGGAGATGACTTATGAAGATCATATTCCATCTATCTAGGCATCAAGTCTTGTAAAATTTTGATTTGATCTTAGGATTTTTGCTTTCAAACTTTGGGAGAAATAGCTTGCTATGACATACAGGAATATATCTAGAGCTATCCTGGTTATGCTCTACCCACAAACAAGTCACATCCTAAGATTTTGTAGTTAGCCCGAATTCGGTGCTGTCTTGTTTGTTCTTAGGAAAGGTCCAAACTTTGACTAAAATTTGTGTGATCTTTGGATGGAATAAATACATGAAGCCCTAAGTAAGGTGTGTTCAAAATTTCATCTCTTTCGATCAAAGATTTTTGGAGTTGCACTATTCTTGATCTTGATTCAAGCTGATTTTCTGTTATAAAACAGTGAAACGGTTAGACCACCTCTAGCTTGGTCCAACTAGCCACCAGTCAGACTGTCACAGTCAAGCTAGTCAGACTGCCATCGGTCAGACCACACGGGTGCTTGCCGGTCAGACCGTCCACTAATCAGACTGCATCCCTTATGGCGGTCAGACAGTGAGGTGCTAAGAGTTGCTCCTCTTTAGTTCTTAAAGTTGGCATTTTGCTATTGGCTTGCAATTCTGATCTTTATATCTCTCTAGCTACTGAAGGAAAGAATTTATAAATATTTAGAAAAAAATTCAAAAGACATTATTCACCATTCATCTGTTGCCATAGTCCGTCCTATTCCACTCCTACTTTGTGATCTCTCTGTAGGGACGAGTATCAATGGTGCATTATTCCTTCAGGGAGGAGTATCAAATGGAGTATTATTCTCAAGTACTACTATGAATTTTCTTGTGTAGTAGTATTACAGAACTTGAAAACAGTAACACTTGCACCAATGTTACGACAAAACGGCTATTTTGGCTGATGCAGTACCTTTTCCAGGTTGGGCTAGCAGGTTGTAAATTGCCACTACCATCAAACTTGCAGTCATAAGCCTGTGTGTCTTTCCAACATGTTCTTGCATGAATCTTTTGGTAGCATTTCACACAACTTTACCATGCAAAGATACCTGCCCTGACTCAAAAGGGAAACAAATATGCAGACAGCGAAGTCTATACTACATTTACCCAGCAGCAGTAAAAGATCTCCTCCACCGTCTACTCTGCCTACAACCAATTTTCTCTCTCTTTTTTGAGATGTACCATCAATTTTGTTGGTAGAGTAGCAGTAGTAAAAACTAAAAAAATTCCCCTATTTATCTCACTCCCAATCTTTACTCTCTCTTGTCTCTCGCTCGCTCTGCCCCCAAAAGGAAAACCAGGCTGGTTTCCCGAGCGCAAGCCGCAACCACCCCCGTAAAACCGAAAGCCAAGAAGACGCCAACCAAGGAGCAAGCCCACACAAGCAGGAGCCACCACCCACGAGTACCACAAGAGGAAGATGCCTCCTCCTCTCCCTCCTCCGCCCCATGACCGCAAGAGCCAGCGGCATCGGCAGTAGCGCGGCGGGAGTGGTAGTGGTAGCACCATGGATCTGGGCGGGGTGGTGATGGCCGCCGTGGACGCGGGGGTTGTGGGCGGGGGCTCGGAGCTCGGCCTGCTCGGATCTAGGCTGCTCAAGCACGGGAGGGGCAATGCGGAGGAGGACAGGTGGAGGCCGGCGGCCAAGCAGGCCAGGGTGGGCGCTGGAGGGGACGCCGCGGTGTCCGAGGCCGTCAAGGCGGCGGCGCCGTTCTTGCTCGGCTCCTGCAGCCCCACCCATGGCGGCGAGCAGATGCTCAGCTTCTCGTCGTCGGCGTCCTCGTGCCCCTCCACTGCCGCCGCCGCAGCCGCCGATGGGGCGCTGCCGTTGTACTACGGCACCCCTGCTTCTTGCTCAGGTGGGGATGGCTGGCGCCATGGTGGTGGTGGTGCATAAGCTTTCTTTTCTGTTTTTGTTTGATTGAAAAGCTTGCTACTCCTTTTGAAGTATTATTGCTGTTTGATTCATCTGGCTTTGTTTGTACTTTGGAATGGTAGTGATAATATAGATTTACTTTCAGCTGTTTATGTGCCTTCCTTGCTTTTTTTTGGGCATGCTGCATGCTAGCTTGATCCTTTGCTCATCTGGAATGGACCTGATTTGTTCTTTTTTATGTTTTCTCACTGCATTTTTTTTGTTTAGATTCGGAGGCTTGTCATGATATAGCCTTTTTGGTTCCCTTTTTATCTTCATTTTTGGCTTCCCTTGATTAGACCAGTTACTCGAAAGAGTTCACTACCTCTGGAAATAAAGGAGCTCATTTTTTACTATTTTAATAAGCTTTATTGGATCATTCTTGATATTTGTTGAGATAAATCTCCTGTTCTTTTCTGCGACATCCACGAACGCTTTCTTGTCCTCAATGGTGTGATCGTGCGTATCCCTTTCTGTCATGCCTTTCGCTAAAACAAAGGAAGAAAATCATAAATATGGATGAAAAAATGTGTGATCTTTGGCACTATGCCACTATCTCCACATATTCTCACTCAAAAAGAAAAAAAGTGAAAGTAGAAATGCATGCAAGAAAGGTTCAAGTAAGTAAATATATGCACAAATCAAGCTTGTTGCAATGAATCAAACATGTGGTTTTTGGTGGCTTTTCATGCACACCACCTACAAATCTGTGCTGCTTATGAGGTTTCTGATCCTGGCAGCCACTTTGCTTCAGATTATCTGTGTCTTTTGCTTGCCTCTATCTTACACACGGATTGTGTTGAGGAAACACATGCATCTCGGTGGTGGTCGTTTCTAGTGTAAAGTACATGTGCTCCTCCTTGGCTTGCACTGCCTTGTCGCTCATCTCCTTGGTCCATCTGCCTGTGTTTCTCCCAGGATTGAGCTCGGTGAGTTTGAGCACCAGCATGCAGGGCGCAATGGCCAGGGTGAGGGGGCCCTTCACGCCGTCTCAGTGGATCGAGCTGGAGCACCAGGCCATGATCTACAAGTACCTGGCTGCCAATAGCCCCGTGCCTCACAGCCTCCTCATCCCCATCAGGAGGAGCCTCGCGTCCCCCTACTCCCCTGCCTACTTTGGCACAAGCACATGTATGTAAGCCAAGAAAAAGGGTAGCAAGCAAAGCAACCAAATGCTTTTTGGGCTGCAGTTCCTTACATCATGCACACTGATATGACAAAAGTTGTGTTGATTGGCTCCTTTACTGATCTTGATTGCCTTGCCCGTGGTTGGGGTTTTGCTTTTGCAGTGGGATGGGGGTCTTTCCAGCTAGGCTATTCCGGCAGCGCGGATCCGGAGCCCGGGCGGTGCCGCCGGACGGACGGCAAGAAATGGCGGTGCTCGAGGGATGCAGTCGCGGACCAGAAGTACTGCGAGCGACACATGAACCGGGGACGCCATCGTTCAAGAAAGCATGTGGAAGGCCAGCCTGGCCATGCCGCGAAAGCGATGCCCGCGGTGGTGGCAGCTGCCTCTGCTACCCAGCCTAGTACTCTGGCCGCCGCAGGCGTCGGAGCTACCGCTGGCCTCGCCATCAACCATCAGCAACAACCAGTGAAGAACTATGCTGCGAATACAACTGATCCTTGCTCTCTGCAATATAACAGGTACAGTCTAACAGCATCAGAAGCTCCAAGCATTTCTTTTCTAGCACGTATACCAATGCTCAAGTTCAGATATGACTATTTTTGCCTTTGATGCTTTGTATATGTGGGCTATACCTTGTTATTGGATGTGCCATACATAGTTGTCTGTATTCACCAAAATAATATATATAGAATGTAATTTTACTTTTGCTACTTAATTCCTGGAGCTACCATTCATCATTCTTTACTGAAAGGAGATGATAAAGGAAAAAGTTGGCTGATTAGTAGCATTTTAACACAACTATGCTTAAAAGTTGGACTGATTTTGAATGGTCAGCAAAGCTCTTGGTAATTTACTATCTAGTTATTTAACAGTCAAACTGTTTGATTTTGTAGACCACCAATCCTAGATATTCATGTCCAATAGGCCGAAAAATTCTTGTTTTGTGAGAGGATAACCTGTTCAAGTAGTACTATAGTGAGTTTTACATAATTTACTCGGTTTCATGGTCTTACCACGACAGTGTTTCTGTGAGTTTGCCATGGGGAATTTGTTCACTAACCCTGAAAGGACAACCGCTCTGTGCCGTACTAACGAATCACTTGTTGATCAAATTTGTGCAGGGAACTGGCGAACAAACAGAATGAGAGTGAACAAATGCAAGTCTCTGACAGCCTATCGATGCTGACTTCCTTGAATACAAGAAATACTGGCAGCCTCTTTCCATTCTCAAAACAACATAATCCTTTTGAAGTGACCAGCTCTAGGCCAGATTTTGGCCTCGTTTCATCTGATTCACTGATGAGCTCTCCTCATAGCTCCTTGCAGAACGTCAATTTGCTCAGTTCACAGGGTCTGAATGAACACCAGAGTTCAGTTTCCCTGCAACACTTTGTGGACTGGCCCAGGACCCCTGCACAGGGAGCTCTTGCATGGCCCGACGCTGAAGAGTTGCACGCTCAGAGAACCCAGTTCCCAATATCTGCTCCAATGGCGTCATCTGACCTGTCATCGGCCTCCACATCTCCCATCCACGAGAAGCTAATGCTATCACCTCTTAAGCTGAGCCGCGAGTATAGCCCTGTCGGTCTCAGCATCGCAGCAAATAAAGATGAGGTTAGGCAGGGTGAAGCAATCTGGACGCCTATGTTCCGCGATTCTTCGATGGGCGGGCCATTAGGGGAAGTTTTAACCAAGAACAGCAACATGGAAGCGAGGAACAGCCTATCGGCGTCTCTGAACCTTTTAACGGATGGCTGGGAGTCAAGCCCAGGGCTGCAGTCATCCCCTGTTGGAGTTCTGCAGAAGACTACGTTTGGATCAGTCTCCAGTAGCACTGGGAGCAGCCCTAGCGTGGAGAACCACAGTGTTTATGATGGTACCCGTAACCTGCGTGATGATCTCGGCTCAATTGTTGTAAATCATCCGAGCATCCGCCTGGTGTGAGCTTCTGACCAAGAAAACTGCAACAAGATGGCAGGCATAAGGAAACGTTTCGGCTGAGTTTTCACCTTGTTACATATCGATATCATATCCACGAGTGTGAGCATTTACCTCGTAGTTTGTCATTTGAGACTAATCTTGTGTGTGAGCGGTAGCTAAGAAACACTAAAACAAAACTATGTAAATTCCGTTATCTTGGTAATGGAATCCGAGTTTCTCGTGTGGAAAAAAATCTCGTGTTTTGCCGTTTCAGTTGTTTTTTCCCCTTTGCTTGGTAACCTTCACCTTCCTTGGATCTTGACGTGCTGTGACGTGTGGTATGGATGGATTTGGTGCTCCGTTGTTGCATATCATCTGAGAATATCCAATGTGCGATGTGATAATCGTGGATTAATGCGACCTGATTCTTGTCTTGCTTGTTGATATATATTTTTTGAATGGTTCGTGAGCTGATTCTTCTTATTTCATGCTTGTTGATATTATTCGAAACGTTTGTGTCGCATTTGCGCGTTGTTTGATTCACACTTTTACCTGGATTTCTTGTTCTCGGACGATGTTTTCTCCCTGCCAATTATTAAACCTTCGCATTCGATGCTTTTATGGTTGTAAAGCTCGTGCGGTAAGCCCAGTTTAATTTACCAAGAGAAGATAATTGGTAACTAGTCGGTCTGCCCAGTTTTACACGAAGCTCGGGTAGACTCGGTAGACTCTGGTCCGTAAGTGAAGGATCGTGAAAGCATCCTGAATTATATTGTAATGAATTATTATTATTTGAGATAAATGAAAATTTAAAATTGCAAATTTATCGGTTTTTCGGTTGGTCTGCAGACCAACCGGTCTGACCGGTAAAGGAGGGTGATCAGACCGGCTCTCCCAACGATCAGACCGTTGGGCACCACCGATCTGATTGGCCCATGCATTCGGTCCGATTAGTAGAGGCATTTCCGGTTTGGCTGGTTTTTGGAATTTGGAAAATTGAATCATGAAGTGGTTTTGGTTGACCTAGGTCAGTGGGTATATATTGTATAAGGTATGTTACAAGTAATATGGATCATGTTATGAAGAATTTGCATCTAGAAATGTTTTTTTTGTCCTTGGATGTGCAAAATTGTTTCGAGTAAACCATGGTCAATGGCGAGGATCGGGTCTACACATATGGAGGAACTGAGACCTATAACGATCAAGAATGCCAGGCGAGGTGGCTGAGCTTAAGCATGACACAAGTAAAGCATGAAATGTTAAAGAAATATTTGAGTGACAGGTTGCACCATGTGATTTGATCGGTATAAGTGAGACATGGTTCAGTAGAATCAGAATGGGAGAGACTTGCTAACATGTGGCAAGCCAGTGGCGCACCTACATGTGGCAAGTATAGCGATTGTTTGCAATGAAAAGTGAAGACTAGGTCAAGAAAGGGTATTTTGATAAGTTGACCAAAATATCAGAAATCATCTTAAATTAAAATCGCGGCACTTTGAGCGGCGTTTGTGAGAGCGGTTTAGGTCTAGGAGAACCTAAAAAGATCAATTTGGATCAAAACTAAGGACTTAGCGAATTCAAACTTGTATGCTCTGAAAAGCTTACTAAGTATGTGTGAGTAAAACCTATGTTGTGTAAGATTAATGGATTTTCTATATGTGCTAAGTGGATAGTATCTACTAAGGTTAGATAGGTGTTCGTTGCTCTATCTATTTAACAAGTTGGGATAGAGACTTATTAGTTAATCATCCAACTTTTGCTTATTGAAGTCAGGTGTTCTAAGGTTGGTGTTTGAGAAGTTTAGCACTTTGGTGTGTTCTCTTGTTCTCTAGTTGGAGTGACTGTAAAACATTCATCCTTAAGTAACAATATATTGACTTTTTTTTATCTCCTATAGATTTCTCTTGGTTGATTGATTTTGCTCTTGATTTGGTTAGTTTTGATCTTCTCTCTTCTCTTCTTAATCTTGTTATGCTAAGGACGTGTAAGATATGAAGGTGATTCCTAGAAATCAATCTTTATCCATCTAGGCTGGTTGGTCAATTTTTGAAGTTGCTTAGTTTTTGCTCTTTTTAGCCTTTTCGAGTGATTTTTTATCTAACTATTTTTGCTTCAATTTTTTTAGTATTCTTATTTGCTGTGACATGTGAGAACATATCTAGAACCATCTTGGGTAGCATCCACCCATGAGTAAGTTATATTCAACGTTTTTTTGTTTTTGCTCGGTTTTGATGCAATCTTTCTTTAAATTAAAAAAAATCATAATTTTGACAACGAATTTCTCGATCATTGGATGTAATAGGTTTGTGAGATTTTATAGAAGATGCATGTCAAGTTTCATGTTATTTGAATATATAGTTGTTTTATAGATTTTTGGTTTTAAAATAGTGCCGAAAGTACTATTCCTGTACTGAAATATATGAAACAATATATTTACATGCAAGAACAATGCAAACTTGTCTCGAATATGT
The DNA here is from genome assembly GCA_036346265.1 of Melocanna baccifera. Classification (NCBI taxonomy): domain Eukaryota; kingdom Viridiplantae; phylum Streptophyta; class Magnoliopsida; order Poales; family Poaceae; genus Melocanna; species Melocanna baccifera. The sequence continues at coordinate 5,881,143 of CM070683.1, read as the reverse complement.
TTTGAACAACAACTACGAACAAACAATCATTGCCCTAGCTAGAAATTTTTGTATGGTGCTTCCATGAGACGAGCGGTTTTACCCTTGTCGAGTGACAGTGGAGAGTAATACAGTGTTCACCGTAACAGCATCCGCACCAGAATACAATGATACGTCTCCAGGACCATTCACCAGCCTTTTCGCCCTTTCACAGTTGCCAAGCCAGCAGAAGAGAGCAAGCCCCAACTGGTGCAACCACCCAATGTCCATGCTTGCACGCATCCAAGAACCGTCAACAGTCTACAAACATAACTTCTTTCACCCTTCTGATGATTTGCTCTACAGGATCCTACAGTGGAATGATGTGCAGCAGCTTGCAGCACTGTCTAGTGCCATTGCCGCCTGCTTTATAGACACCCGTTTCAACATCTCATTAGTGGGCTAGGCCGTAAAAGAAGCCTTCTTCTTCTTTTTCTTCTATTTCTCCACCGAGCCCAGCCCGAGTCACAGCCCGACCCGGCATCATGATCTTGTTATCACGCTGCTCCAGTCCGGCAAGGTGGGCCGACAGATAAGTCGCCGAACGCTCCATTTTTCTCCACCACGGCCGCCGCCGTCGCCTGCAGCCTCCAACCCGGACCACCTACCAGGCTACCACCAACGCCGCCGGCGTTTGCTCGGGCCGCCTCGACAGCGCACAACCAGGCCGCGGCGCCGCGTCAATGCCACTAGCCACCACCTTCTCCGCGTTGCTCCGCCGGCCTCCGCCGCCGACCCGGCGCCACCTCCTCGTCGCCGCGCGAGCGCACAGCACCGCCGGCGCGAGCCGCGCCCGAGGCGGCCTGCCTCGCTTCCACTCCCCGTCTCTCCCCTCGTCCAAGGCAAGCGCGCTTGTCCTATTCCCGACTCGTCCGCGTGGGCATTTCGTCGAGCGCTATGTGCTCGTCCGGCATGCCGGTTGCAACTAACTGATGTGGATATTGCTTCGCAGGGTGAGGTGGTTCGCATCCAAGGAGACGAGTTCTGGCACATGACGCGTGTCTTGCGCCTTGGCGCCAATGACAGGTCCGTCTCATCGCTTCTCTCCCTTATGTGACCTCTATGTAAGAATGGAAATTGGTTGCGGGTGTCGACGAGGGAGATTGTTTACTATGCTGAATTTCAGCTTCAGTTTGTCAAGGGTAGATTTTTGTATGGGCGCCAACAGTAGATTCTTGATTAGATATTCCCTTCATATACCATTGATCCTGAAAGTACAAAGACATGGTAATTAGTTGCTGTCTGCATAAGCAGCTTGCCTTGATCAGTTAACGCTGTACTCCAACGTGTTTGATATGCCAAGCCTATTTCGGAGTTTAACTTCCTAATTTAAATTTTAAGGCACTAACCACATCCATGGAATGAGTTAAGTGACCTTCCAACAAATGCTTTAACTGATAACCCTATGTACGTAGCACATTACCCGTCTAGTGTCAAGTATCACATTTTCTTGTAATCTTTTTGTAAATTTGGTGAAATCAGTGGCGGAGCTAGAAAAAATTGTTAGGTGTGCACACCGCGCATGTTGCATCTCCTTGGATGCGCCATCAACCACCGTGCCACGCTTTCTTGGATGTACGCTCTCATCACGGCCGCTGGGCACCTCTTGGCACGCGTCCTTACAGTTGTCGACTCATCGTGCTACCCACATAAATTTTTTAACTGATATTCTATAATCTATGTTGTCAAATTTTCTAAAGTTTAACTACTAATACGTTTAAAACTATCTAGATTTGTCGCTAAAAATAATTTCATAATATTATAATTTTATTAGTATATAATAAGATAAAGTTACAAATAGTAATGGTCAAAGTCACGTTTCGTAGACCTAAAAAATAAAAAATATCACTTAAAAAGAACGGAGTTAGTAATAAAATGTTAACGCTGGTAAACCATGCATTGTGAATATTGTATTCACATTGGTACTTTAACGTTACTATATAATTAGTTTGGTTTTATTCCAACTAATTGGCTACTTTATATATTTAGTTGTAAAAATAATCTGATTTTATGGTGTCATAATGATAACAAATACTAACATTAAGAAATAAATAGCATAGATTTTTACTAATACACTATATAACCCACATGATAGTTCATATAGTCTACCACACGAAAAACATGTAGGGTTTTTAGTATATTTATATTTATTACGACAATATTGATGTAGTCTATTAACGTCACACATAGCTCCAAAATTTGTAAGTAAAATATGCTAGTCTGTCTACAAACTTGAAATAGGATATGGAATATAATTTTTATCTAATTCCCTTGAGCATTATCAATTGCATTAAAGTCCAACTTTAATTAGAATATACAGTAAGAAGGGTATATACATAGTTTTTAAAAATTTTGGGGGTGCCCGTACATACTGGGCACCCCTGCCTCCGTCCGTGGGTGAAATGTCACTCTCATGTACATGTTATTAAATACTTTTTGTGCTTCTGAGAATTATTTGTGCGGATCCTGAACCTATTTACACCAAAATTTCGAAGGGTTGAATTATTTGATGGGGCGGGTGGTTTAGTTGAAGGATCTATACAAAAAGTTGACAAGGGTGGATCAGATGTTGAGTTATTAGAGGATGCTAGGCTCATTGCTCCTCAGGGCATTCAATGGCATGTCTTTGCTGCATTCGGTGAGTCTCAAACTATACGAATTTCAGTGTATGCTAGGCAGTTTTTCTCGTCCATTCCTTAACCATTTTATAATTATAATCCCCAGGGACATTGAAAGGAGGACGTGCAGATTGGCTTATAGAGAAATGTACTGTATGTCATGTACAATTTTGTGTGTCCTGTTTCTTCTTTCCTTACTTCTAAATCTGTTTCCCTTTTCCTATTTAGGAACTTGGAGCTTGTAGTGTTACACCTCTTTTGACTGAACGTTGCCGCACAATAGCAGAACATAGGGTGGACAGGTTGCAAAGGCTCGTGCTGGCTGCAGTTAAACAATGTATGGAGTTTGAGCTTCTCTTTTATTTGATGGTCTGTTAGTATGCAGTTTGCAACTAAGATGTCAGTGCAGAAGACATAAAGCAAACTATAACTAACTGCATTACTCTGTCTTCTTTAGGCCAGAGACTACACAAAATGTCACTGAAGCCCCCAATTGAGATACTCGACCTTCCACCTATTGTAAGTATTCTCCCATGCTTCGCCACTTTTGCACGTAGCACTGTAACCCAAGGTTATTAAGGCGGTAAGGCGAGATAAGGCGACCCACCCCCTTCACACCTTTTAAGCGATAAGGCGTAAGGCGAGGCGACGCCTTACACATCCTAAGGCGTTAAGAGGCAGCAAATAAAATAAGCATTTAGCAGCACATATGTACCTTGTTGTTGCCAATTCTTGAGCTCATGTAGCACCCATCTTCCCATTCAAATTGCTCTTCTCCCATGTAGCATCCATTTCCTTGTCCCCTTGTAAGTTTCAACATATATATTATTATAAATGCAATAGATATAAATTGTATTTCAATTAATTGAGTAAATACGGATTGAGTGACATACCTTGTTGAGTGTTGACAATCTCTCATCTCCTCTTTTCCCAAGAAACAAGCCATATGAACAATGAACATAAGTTTATAATAACAATTAAGTGAATGCAAGATTAAATATGAGCAATATAACAAATTAACAAGCACGACATAAGCGACATAAGTCCACACAAATAACATAGGTAATTAGTCCTCCAACTCTCTCATCTCTCAATATCCATCATCGAATTCGTTGGGATTGATAGTAGAATCCATGTTTTCTTCACCATCTTTGGTAGCATTGGGAGCTTCATCACAATCACTCACATCCGCATCATCATGTGGATCTTCCTCCTCATCTTCTTCATTGCCTGAATCCGATCCTTGCTCTTGCTCATCTAAGCCACTTCTTCAACCTCCATTGTTGTAGATCTTGCACGCCTTTGGTAGGTCACGCCTCACCATGACTATGCCTATTAGCTTGCCTTGGAAGATTGCGACCTCTAAGCGGCGTGATGCGCCAATGGCCTCATCAACATCATCCCATGTAAAGCCACACTCACGACCACCTTGAGGTGGTACAGCCAATGAGTCAGCCCATTCATTGTCCCAATCAAACTCATCAATGACCAAAGGGTCATAGTGTTTGCCTGCTTTCTCACACCTCATTTGAAATCTAGCTTTCATCTTCCTAGGTTGTATGCAACAAAGACTAAATCATTCAATCTCTTGTGCAAGAATCGATTTCTTTTCTTTGTATGAAGCTACAAAAACACAATTACACAAATAACAAGCAAAGCAAATAAATAACTTAATGGAATTAATAAGCACAAAGAGCTACAAATTGAGTAGATGAAAATTGACTCACAAATTCAAAGGTACTCCAATTTCGCTCACAACCGGATGATGAAGCACAAAGACTAACAACACGCTTAGCAAACCTTTGTAGTTCAATGATGCGGCCACCATATGCACGCCACCAATCAACTATAATGGTAAATACATGCATATATATGGAATTAGGAATGAAATAAACATGTTGAAGACGAAGTTAACTTGATGAAATTAACAACACTTACGGGGGTTCCTTGACTCTAAGTTTTGGATTGCCATTTTGTTTGAAAAGACATCTCCTCGTTGATCCTCATAATTCATTGCTTGTTCGTCAATCTTGTTCCGAATATTCTCATCTTGTATCATTCTTGCAAGCACATCATTGAAGCAACTCCTTAGCTCCCCAACATATGCATCATCTCCACTCTTTTGGATGGCAAAGAATTTCCCTGGGTTCAAATAGAGTGCAGCACCATACAATGGATGATCCATTTGTTTCACCCAACGTCGCTCAATAATATCCATGATCTTCTTGAGCAAACGTTGTTTGTTTTGGGTAGAGAAGCTAAGCTTGATCTTCTCTTTGCATGAACCATTAATGCTGCAACCTCGGCATTGCGGGCTTCTCATCACCATCAACCACCCTAAGTACGATAAGAAGTGGGTCAAGCTCTAAGGCGATCTTCAATCGAATTCTGAATTCTTTAGAGAGTACAATGTCCGTCACATGCATATCGGCCTCCGTCTTTGACAATTTGATGCTAGTCCATGATTCACTCACAAATAGACACTTCAAAGCATCCTTATGCTGTGCATGCTCTTCAAAGTAAGGAAGGCTGTGGCAAACCGAGTGGCTGCGGGTCTCACAAGATCCATCCCATCTGTTTTCTCCCTCATTGCACTAAGAAGCCTCCCATGCCTATAAATGAATGTGGTGACACGCTTGGCACGTGCAATAGGCTTCTTAAATTCCTTCAACTTTCCAATGTCTTCCAACATAAGATCTAAGCAATGTGCAGCACAAGGACTCCAAAACAGTGTAGGAATCCTGTCCATTAGAAGCTTTCATTGCCTTGTAGTTAGCACCATTATCGGTGACAACTTGAACAACCTTATCTTTTCCAATTGCCTCAATTCTCTCCTCTAGCAAATTAGCTAGCATAGTTGCATCATGTTGTTCACCTGATGCATCAACAGACTCCAAGAAGTAAGTCCCCTCCGGGCTGTTGACAAGGAAGTTGATCAAGTGGCGCCTCCTATCACCCATCCATCCGACATAAGTGTGCAACCAAATTGCTTCCACGCCCGCTCGTGCTCCTCCTCAAGGCACTTATGTCCTTGACACAATCTCAAGCAATGGCTCCTCACTCATGGAAGCTAGGAGGCTTATACCCGAACCGCTTCGCACACTGGCCTCACAAGCAATCTCAAACTGCCTTGAGTTTGCGGCATTAAAAGGTATGCCGCACTCATAGAACCACAAGGCCCATTGCTTATTCACATAATGCCTATCTTCCTTAGTTCTTGTGCTAGCCTCCATGGTCTTTTGAAAAGATCCAGAATGTCTTTCAGCTACAATATCTTCGGGTGTTCTTCGAAGCATAGCAGCAACTGACTTGGTCTCCTTTGCCTTGGCCTTGCTTGATGTTGCAGCCTTGAATGAAAAAGCAGCATGCCTTCTTTTGGCGGCTGTCCCTGAACTTGGCTTCACAATAGAGTCTTGGGACTCTATGCCATGTGTTGCCACCTCTACATCTTTAGCTCCCCCTTCATCATCATCATCTAGGAAGATTGGTCTACTCCTCTTGTTTTTTTTCAAATAATCTCCCATCTCTTTCCTAATTTCTGTGGTAGTATTGGGACATATAACCACATCTGAATAGCCACCCGCAAGATGCTCCTTCAGCCTTTTAATCCCTCCTGTACATGAAGTGTTACAAAGGATACACATCACCTTATCTCTGCCAATTTCCGCCAATATACATATTTCCATCCGGATCATTAGACTTCGCCTCCGCTTTGGATCGGTCTTTGGATCATATACATTCTCGGAGGATGCAATACTTATACTTGCATTTGTACTTGTCATTTTACCTGCATCACAATTCACAAAGAAACCCATTTAACTCAGTGGGACAGTGGCTATTGCCTATTGGCTCGGCCGCTCGGGCGGTCGGGCAAAGACGGCGCAGAGCGAGCGGGAGCAGCAAAGACGCGCGCGCAAAGATCCTCGACGGCTCGCCGCCTCCCTCCATCCTCGAGACCTCGACGGCTCGCCTCCCTCCATCTCGACGGCTCGCCTCCCTCCGGCCTCGGCGGCTCGCCTCCTCTCCGGCTCCTCTCTCTCTCGATCTCCCCCTCCGGCCGGCCTCCACCTTCTCCGGCATCCTCCCCGCGCGGCGGGGATGCCGGAGAAGGGTGGAGGCCGGCCGGGAGGGGAGATCGAGAGGAGAGGAGCCGGGAGGAGGCGAGCCGCCGAGATGGAGGGGAGGCGAGCCGCCGAGGCCGGGAGGGGGCGGGAGAAGGGAGGAGGAGCCGGGAGGTAGAGGAGGAGGCGGAGGCCGGAAGGAGGGGATGGGGCATGGGGCAAACACGAGACCGGAGTGGAGAGGCGACGGCGATGGAGGCGAACGGTGGCGCCGCCGCGCCGCAGCAGATGGTCGCCGCCGCGTCGGTGCGCCGCTTCAAGGATGGAGGCGCGCTAGGGTTGGGCTTCACGGTTCACGCGACAGTTCTCTCGGCCCTCTCATCCTCTTTATACGCCGCCAGATGGCTTTGGCGTCCGCCTCGGCCGTCGCCTCGGCCGTCAGTCGCTTTGCGTCGCCTCACCGACGCCATGGCCGTGAGGCGGACGCCATACGGCCTCCTTGCAAGGCGCCACCGACGCCTTACGGCTCCTCACCGCCTTACCGCCTAAGCGTCGCTTAAGCGACGCTTAGGCGACGCCTTAATATCCTTGATGTAACCAATCACAGATTCATGCACTGACTACTGAGAGTATTTTCTGTGGTCTGGTAACTTGCTTTCATAAATCGAGCAACCATAGTGTGTTGTGCAGGCTATGGACCCTTGTCAAGAAAATGTTTTAGTCCAAACAACAATCATCCTCAGTAGGATGTGAACAAAACCATAATACATCATAGAGTGAATGAAAAATTATTAAAGGTAATCATAATACATCTGAATGTAATATCACCGGAATCATTATTGCCTCATCAATTTCACTACTGTGTGTGCGACTTGACAAATTCATCTGAATTTTGTGTTACAGTATTTCATCCATGGATGACCTTTTTTTTCTTGCTATCAGGTATCACAGTCAAAGCTTTCTTTCTTAGCATCAGCAGAAGCGCCTCCTCTTTTAAGTGTTTTGCCAAACTGCAGCAATGATGAAAGCGGGCTTTTGGTTATTGGACCAGAAGGAGGTATCCTAAATCTAGAGTGGATTCATAACTAATTATTTAAACAAGACATTATTTTAGTGGATCTAATATGTTTTATTTTTCATCCACATTTCATCAGACTTCACAGAAGAGGAGGTAGATGTTTTGGAAGCGGCAGGCGCAGTCCCTGTTGGTCTTGGTCCATGCAGGCTACGAGTTGAGACGGCCACAATTTCACTCTTATCCGCTCTCATGCTATGGTCAGATGATCATCGCCAGGAAACACAGCAATGCAGGTAGTCAATGCACAGTTGTCACTCATGTGCTACTTTATACTCTAATATTGTCCGTAACTTTTGAGGTGATATCCATGAAATGTTATTCAACATCTTGTTGGACATATCAAGGAGCAAATAATCAAGAATCAATACAATCCACTGGATCTCAGTGGCATTCTGTAATAGCCCGACCACTATAGACTAGAGCCTGTTCTTTTCAACTTCTCAAACCGACTTTTAGTTTTTGCTACAATACCTAACTTTCAAACAGAGTATTTTTCGAGATGTGGTCTACAAGTTAATTGTAGTACACATTAAAAACCCAATATCTGTACCATCCAAAATTATAAACGAGTATCTCTCTCTCCGTAATCTATACCATCTAAAATCATAAGCGAGTATCTCTTTCTCCGTAATCTCTGTGATAAATAGCTAAAATTTAAAAATTTTAGTCAAAATCTATAAGCCATAGCCATATTAAACAAGTCCTAATACTTACGCGAGTAGGCACAGCGGTGTGGAAAAAGACGTGGCAAATAGTACATAATGTCTATCATAGATCCATTTTGTTCGTTCCCCATGTGCTTGCACGGTGAGGAGTCTCACTTTCCAAGACAAAAATGCATGAAGTTATGCTTCAGATCCTGCTCAAGTTAGCGATGGCTTCTGTCTTCTTTCACTATTTTTTAATTTTATCTTTTTTTGATTTTTTTTTGTTTCATCTGATTTCGTCAAGTTATGCATGCTAGATGTGACAACAAAATCTAATGTAATTATAGACAAGTGATAAGTAAATTATATGCACAAGGCTCAGAACACATAAGTCATGGATTCAAATTCTAGAAGATCATAATGAAAAATTACACAAATGACCCACTTAGCTGGTGATCGTTTTAGCGATGACTTCTGGCTTTTGGCTGAAATTTCACTGTAGTTGGCTTTTTTTTACTGTAGCTGAGTTAGTGGATAGTGTAGTGAATAGTGAAAAAAAAGTTGAAACTAGAAGTTGAAACCGAAAAAAGCCAAAACGATCAGGTTGCGGTGGGTGGGAATCAAACTAGGTGCCCTATCATTGGGCTATGCAACAGTTTGACGTGATTCTTGGTACGTAAAAGAGGAGCTGCATTTTGTTTCGTGCCCTCAAAATGATGAGATGCTTCTGGCTTCTGGTTGAAATTTCACTATAGCTGATTTTTTTACTGTAGTTGAGTTGTCTTTTTGGATATAATTAAATTTAAAAAAATAGAAAAATAGAAAAAAATATGTTAGCCCATCACAGATAATGCAAAGGAATACGAAAAAAAGAAAATACAAAAAAGCTTAAAATATCTAAAAAAATCAGAAAAAGATAAATTGCTGAATAGTAAAAAAAAAAGCTAAAGTTGAAAAAAAAACTAAGTTAAACATGGCAGATTATTTTGTCATTCAACGCTGGCTGAGCTCTAGATTTCTTTTGTCAACTCACTCCCAAATTTTACCACAATAATTCGCCTCATCTACGCACACACTCGGTAGCGTACAGCCGCCGTGTGCCGTTGCTGAGTTGGTGTGGTGTTCGCAGCCACCGTACGGCGTACGCCACGGCTGGGAGGATGTCGCCGCCGCCGCCGCGGTCCTTCCGTTCCGTGCTACCGCCTATCGCCAGATCCCACATGCGAACGACACCAGGTACCAGCGTACATGCGTCACCGCGTTTTGTTGTGAACGCACGTTACCGCTTCCGCGGGCCACCCGGCCGTTGTCAACCCTGCAACGCGCGCGCCGCCGCTTTGGCGACGCGGCCGCGCCGCTTGCAAGTAACCGCCCTAACCAGCCGCCCTCTCGCGTGCGTGTGTCGCGGCGTGCAGCCGCCGTGTGCCGTTGCTGAGTTGATGCCGAGCCCTTTGCACGTACATGTACTTGATGCCGAGCTCACCTGACATATGCTATACCACCCTTGCCCCCTTGCTAGGGCCTATCTACGTTGTGCACCACACGTGGTCAACCATGTGAACCTGCGGTACGATGCCATGTTGCCCTGTTCATGTGAGAAAAATACCAGGCATGACGCAGTCACGCAGTTGCATGCGTGGCACACCACGTGGAAAGGCTGTAACGGCACACGAGGGCAATATCACGGCTGCCAAGTGGGCCTAACATGCTACATACGGGTATGTGCAACAAGATTTCTAAACACATGTCGCTTCGCGAAATATTTAGCCTGCAAATATGGAGTTTTATGAAATAATTGCTAAAATCTATAGTTTTATGATAGTTTATATAATAAATATATAGTTTTGCGAAAATTACTCATAGGTATCAGCTTAAACCTATTTTTGCCGTGAGTTTGAAATATTAGAGACCAAGGGTCTATTTGTTGATGGCTGTGGCTGATGGATTTTTGGCTGTTTGCAACAGAAATTGCGGAAAGAGAGATACTCGTTTGCGATTTTTGATGGTACAGATATTAGTTTTTTAACGTGTACTACAATTAACTTGTAGACCTCATTTTAAAAAAATACTCCGTTTAAAAGTTAGTTACTGTAGCAAAAGTTAAAAGCGACTTTTAGAAGCCGCAAAGAACAGGGCCCAAAGCTGTTCTTTCACCAAATCTGAGGGGGGCATAGTGATCGTTAACCCAATCGATGTGGTTATGTCGTAGCGATAGTATTTCACTAGATGGATATTGCTTGAAGGTAGCACAACCCGGACTAGCTTGTGTCTTGCTCTTCAAACACTTCATCCGTACAGCCCAATCATCGGCTCGGAATAAATAATTTATCGACAACAACGAACAGTGTACCACATCCCGTCCAGCAAAGTATAGAGACGAAACAAACGCTACCTAGGCAGCCAGAGGTGGATCATTGATCGATTGATGGGTTTAATCTAGGGGTGGATATCGAGCCGGCTTGGCTTGGCTCGGTAAAAAAAGCGGCTCGGCTCAGCTCGGCTCGTTACACTAACGAGCTAAAAACTAGGCTCGGCTCGGCTCGGCTCGGTAAAAAGCCCGGGCTCGGCTCGTTAGGCTCGTGATCAATTTACACGCTCATGTGCTGCTCCAGAAGACATTCGATGAAAATTAAGCATTAAAGATTCAACATTCCAATCAACAAAGAAGAGTGAGTAATGCAGCAGAGAGTAATAAAGCAGCAGTTCAAAGTAACAACAAAGCAGCAGAGTAATAAAGAAGAAGAGAGTAACAACAAAGCAGCAGAGAGCAGCAGAATAATAGAAGAGTAGTAATGCAGCAGCTCGAGTAACAAAGAAGAGGTAGGTAGTAATGTGAAGAAGAAGAGCGTGAGTAACAAAGCAGCAGCAGAGCGATAACAACGCATGTAAGAGCGTATGCGAGAATACAATTATGTATTACAAGATACACAACACCGAACCACCCAAAATAATCGAACCAAAGAAGAAGAAGAGACATTGCCAAAATGTTGCATTCAACCAGCAGAAGTACATTGCCATTTGCCAAAATCACTGAACCACCCAAAATCAGTACATCTCATATATGTTGGACTACAGACAGTGCACCAGCAGCACAAGTCCTAGCTGCTAGCCACCACACCCTCAAGAAATGGTATAGATTCGACATCATCCTCATCATCTTCTTCCTGCAATAGAAAATCGAGTTAGACTCAATAGTAACAAAGATGATAGTTAAATAAGTTAGTGTGAAACAACATACCACAAACATTGGAGGTGTCATGTCATTGTGCGAACCTCGTATCCAGCTAGAAGCACATATTAGTGCCTCAACCATAGCTGGGCGCAATGCACTACGATAATCATCAAGTACTCTACCGCCAGCACTAAAGGTTGATTCCGAAGATACGGTGCTAGCAGGTACAGTTAAGAATTTCTTTGCCATATTGGACACTATCGGGAACCTATGAGCATTCAACCTCCACCAATCTAGCAATTTGAAACTTGTGTCTGCTAAAGGATGATTTGGTTCATCCAGATAGATGAGTAATTCTGATTTAGATGGTTCCGTAGAAGTAGATCGCAGAAATGTCTGAAACTCACTTGAAACTGAGGCCAATGAGCTACTAGTTTCTATGGTTGAAGAGGACTCTGCCCTGCTATTGGCAGCTTTCTTGTGCCGATGCTGCATCTCATATGTGGCATACAGATCAAACAACTCGGCACGAATTTCAATCTCCTCAGTAATTGCTTTGGAGGAGTCAAGTATCTGCGTGAAACACCAACTAACAAACCTCATCTTAAACCTAGGATCTAGAATAGTAGCAATAACCATAACATTATTTTTTTCAGCTCAATACTTGTCAAACTTGTCTATCATTTCTGAACCCATACGCTTGACATGTTCATCAGTAGAAATGCTTGCAGCCCTCAATGCAATCTTAACATTCACTATGTAAGGATAGAAAACATTAGCTGTTGGGTATAAAGAACCTGAAAATGCAGTAGTTACCTCAGCCAATGCTTTGCCACTGCAAGGTGGCCGTGGACAGGGGTTGGGGACGCGGTTCACCACTGGGGTCGATGCCGCTCTTCGACTCCATGCTGGCCTGCGCATGCCGCTCCATGCGCCAGACGTCGACGAGAGGCCCACGGCGAGGGGAGGTGCGGCACCGTGGCGACGGCTGGATCTAGGGTTTTAGGGAAGATGGGAAGGGCGGTGAAGGGTCAAGGTCGAGGCGAGGAGGAGGGGAGGCGGCGCCGCGACGGTGAGGGTGCGGTGCGGCAACGTGGTGGCGGTGCCGGATCTAGGTTTTAGGGAAGATGGGAAGGGCGGTGAAGGGTCAAGGTCGAGGCGAGGAGGAGGAGAGGGCCCGCCGTGCGACAATGAGGGTGCGGTGCAGCACCATCGCGGCGGCGCCGGATCTAGGGTTGAGAGGGGATCGGGAGTGCGTCGCCTGATCGCAAGAAAGGGGATCGGGATCGGTTCGGAGCGTCTGTGTGTGTCAGTGGCTCGGTGCCTCTTCAGCGAGAGCATCTGTGTCGGTGCGATACTGCGATGGGCCGAGCGCCGAGCTGAGCGAGACGAGGCGTCGAGCGCAGATGGGCCGGCCTGAGCCAGAGGAAACCGAGCCAAACGAGCGGCTCGTGAGCCAGCTCGGGCTCGGATCGTGAACAGCCACGAGCTCAACCTCTGGCTCAGCTCGGCTCATTAATACCGCGAGCCGAGCCGAGCCTGTATCAAGCCGAGCCGAGCCGCGAGCCACGAGCCATATTTCCACCCCTAGTTTAATCCTCTTTTGAAGCACACGCTAGCTACCGGCTGCTAAACAGGCTGATGCTCCTACAGCGTGTCGACATTCGTGTTTCCTCGTCCTGAAGACAAACCATGACTTTGGCAAGGTTTAGAGGCCGCTTCGGGTTAAGAAGACCGTGAGATCCTTTTATTTGTTTTAATTAATTATTAGGGTTCTCTGCTTGACCGATGCAAGTGGCGCCAGTGACATGCCTTCTAGCGGAGTACATCTTAGCCAACGTACGCAACAGTAATCCTGGTTGTGCTTTCTACCAGGTATAGTACTTTAAGTGAAGTATATCCAACTGCACAGAAACAATCGAACGCACATAGGTTGATTTTTTATAATTTCTAAAGAAAGAAAACATTCACTCCACAGAGACACCCCGTGGAAATTTTGTGTGTCAAACTCTTGATCCATGTTAGTACTTATGGTGGGGTGTCCCCCGTCGTCCCTCGAGGATATGCAAAGGCAATTAGTAACAAACCATGGCTCGGAACATGAATGGCTCAACAAGAGTGATCCTAGAATCTCTCAAGAACCAACCATGAGATTTAGCTGAAGGCAAGGGTAGAGATGTAAAGTTGGGTAAGATTTCCCTATAATCAAGAACATAACTTTATAGAATAAGTCTACTTTACCCCTAAACTCTTGTGAATAAGTCTACCTTACCCCTAGACTCTTGCAATAGTTTAAGTTTCAACATTTAACTACAAAACCGGATGTTTTGCCCTCCCCAAGTATCAATACCATTTGTTTTAACCCCCTTGAGGCTATTAGAAGCCAATTTTGCTTTGATGTGGCTCCAAAGTGATAATGGTTTTGACACATGGTTTGATTTTGGAATGACATGCACATAATCAGCGTTATCAGGGAATATGGCAAACAATCATACAGGTGGGGTCTATCTACACACACACACAGAGAGAGAGAGCGCACCTAAGCAGAGGAGCATGGCATAATGAAGTTGGCGTGGCAGTGACGACAAGCGGCTGTCTGGGAGGTGGTGGTGATGATACGGATCTGTGGGACCACGAGGATGCGCTAAGAGGTGGGTCGCAAATGCAGCAGCTTGGCACAACTGGTGGCGAGCAAAGGGCGGCGGCACGGCTTGATTGACAGTGTGACGGCGAGGTAGCAATGTCTCAGTGAAGAAGATGTGAGCACGGGGGTTTCTATCACACGAGGAACAAGATGAAGGTGTCACAGATAGCAGGGGCTTATGAGCAAAGTCTAATTCAATGACTTAATGCTCGGATGACAACGAAGAAGCGAGATCAAATCTAGAGGACTGTTGGAGAAAATACCAAATTAAATGTGAAAAATGATGGATAGGAAGGTGGAACATGTCCTGGTGTGATTGGTTTCACGAGGAACTCACCGGAGTGGTAGATCGGGTCGAGGGCTCAACGACCGATCTTGGAGAAGACAATGGGAGGAAGAGATTGAGCAGTGACTCTGGCACCATGTACTCACACGTGCCCTTGATCTACCTCCCCCAATTGCCGGTGCAGGGGTGCCCCTACTTGATCTCATAGGAGTCGTGCTCCTCTTTCAGGTCCAGGAACTCACTGGTGAGGTCGACAGCACCGAAGTGGGTGATCTTGGCGCTGAAGAGGGGCCTGTCACCGCAGATAAGGATGGAGGAGGAGGACAAGCGATTGTGGATGGTGTCAGCCTGGATGTGGACGTAGTGGAGAGCGTCGCAGACATTGGTGGTGAGCTGGAGGTAGGAGTGCTAGGAGAGTAAGGTGAAAGACATGTTCTTAGGGTTGCGGAGGAGGGCGGATGGGGGGCGTCTGAGATGATCTCGTAGGTGAGGAAGAGGGATCGGTCGAGGGAGGCAACGATGCCTTGGAGGCACACGATGGTGGCGTGGTGGTAGTGGTCGAGGACGGCGAGGCGGGCGGAGACCTCATGAGGGTCACGGTGGAGGGGGTGGGAAACTGTGGCAGGGTGGCCCCAAAGGGAGCAGCAGAAGGAATTGGAGGAGGCGTTGCTAGGGGTGAGGTGGTGGGAGGAGGAGAAGTTGGCAATGGCGACGGTGAGCTTGTGGAAGGTGAGGAGGGGCAGGTCGGGAAGGGAGTTGCGGAGGGCTTGGAGGGAGGCGGCGAAGGAGGAGGAGGTGGAGAGGGCAGTGAAGGATAACACTGATTGCATGCCATATGATCCTAAAATCTGGTCACATGTTAAAATCATTACCACTTTGGCGTCATGTCATAGCAAAATCGGCTTCGAATGGCCTCATGAGGGTAAAATAAATGATATTGATACTTAAGATAGGTAAAACATCCGGTTTTATAGTTGGATGTTAAAATTTGTTCAGTTGATAAAGTAAACTTATTCCTAACTTTATTAGCCATCTTGATCAAATAACTCGGAGGTATAGGATTTATAGCAGAAAGGTAGCCTTGCTCACCTAACCTTTTAAACCCCCTAACCTATGGGAACGTGAGAATTCTATCAGATTCCTGGGTCACATGAAATTCTTGTGAAAAATGATAAGCAGTAATCTTCGTACTTCTTATAACAAATATAACAGATCGTGTAATCACAAGCAAAATGATCTTTTACGACGTACCTACAGGTCTGAATTAGCACCAAGCCATAGAATCAACACCAGAGAAAGTAAGGAACCAAAAGAAAATCCATATACTACTAAACAGGAGGGAAAAAAAACTAAGAAGAAATGAACCGGACAAAGGCTACGCTAGCAACCAAGCTGCCTCCGCCACGTGGCCGCCCGCCCGTCAGACGTGGCGCGGTGGCCGTTCGCGCTCCTCACTCAAATCCTAAAACGCCGCCGATTCGCAGAGCCGCAGAGAGAGAGAGCGCAAAGCAAAAATCGAAGCAGCACAAAACCAGGCGCCCCGCACCTGACCTCTCTCGCTCTCCCCTTCTCCTCGCCTCCTCTCAACATCCAAGGTAATCTCCTCCTCCTCCTCCTCCTATATAATCGACTGCTCTGTTCGTCGCCTTCGATCCCAAGAACAATAAAAAAAGATACTCTTTTTGTTCGATTCGATCCGGAGCCGACCCAACCAGGCCCAGAAGCGGCTGGAAATCCCGTCATGTGATTACGTCCCGTGAATTCGATTCTTGCTGTGCTCGTCAGAGCCAGCGATCCGCCGCACATGTGAACATGGGGGCTTTCCTCGTGTTGTTCGTCCCATCCCTTTTCTGTTCTTGGTTTGCGCTGTTTCAGATTGGATATGTTTTAGTTTTCTTACCATATATCTGAATTCCAGTAGGTTTCCCGTCTCGAATGAGATAAATAAGACCAAGAAAAGATAAGGCTCTGCTCTTGAGGCCGAGATTGCGTCCGTGAAAGCCACGCGCTTGCGGAAGCTTGAGTGCCTCTCCCTCATCTTGGCGATGAAGTACGTGTCCGGGCCGTACTTCGAGCCGGACTTCGATCCGGTCCTGGACCGCTTCGGCACCCCAGGGTACGCATGCATTCGCTTCTTCCATGCGCAATTCTCGATTGTCTCATCCTGAATCGAATCAATTCTTGAGAGGTGTGTGTTGATATCTTGATATGACGCGCTGTGCATGGATGCAGGGTTGTCATCGACAATGAGACGCGCGAGGACTGCACGCTCGTTAAGGTTTGCTCTGAGGACGGGACCAGACACGAGCAGAACGAATCAAGATGTGTTCCTTTTTGTTTGATTCCGTGTGTTTGTTCGGTTTGATTCCTGTTCTAGATTGATAGCGTGAACCGGGACGGCGTGCTACTGGAGATGGTGCAGCTGCTCACCGATCTCGACCTTGTCATCTCCAAGTCCTACATCTCCTCCGATGGCGGCTGGCTCATGGATGGCAAGAACTGCTTCTTCTTCCTTTTCCTTCTCATCATTGATCCCATCGTCCATCGTGACCTTCCTTGGAGAATAAATGGTTTGATGCCATGGAGTCTTTCAAAATTTTGTTTTCTTGATTGGTTTCCAATGTTGTGCAATGCAGTGTTCCATGTGACGGACCAGATCGGCCGCAAGCTGACCGACCCCTCGCTGCCGGAGTTCATCCAGCAAGCCCTCGTGCCGTTCCACCGGCCCGGCAATGGCCCGTCGCCCAAGTTCACCACGTGCCTCGGCAATGTAGTCGGGCCGGGCGCGCCGGACGTGTCGGACTGCGCCGCTCTCGAGTTCACGGTGCACGACCGGCCGGGGCTCCTGTCGTCGATCACCCAGGTGCTCGTGGACCACGGGTGCCACGTCGAGTCCGGGCAGGCGTGGACGCACAGCGGCCGCGCCGCGGGGGTGCTCTACGTGACGACGTCCGCCGCGGACGGCGCGGGGGCGGGGCTCCACCCGAGCCAGTGGGCGCGCATCGAGCGGCTGGTGAACGCCGTGGTGGACGCGCGCGAGAACATGCCTGGGGAGCGGCACTGGGTGTGCATGTCGGCACCGGTGCAGGGCCGCGTCCACACGGAGCGCCGGCTGCACCAGTTGATGCACGACGACCGGGACTACGAGTCCGGCCCAGCCCCGACGCCGGTCGACGAGGAGCTCTTCACCATGGGCGACAAGGCGGCGACGACGGCCCTGTCGGCGGCCTGCCGCACGGAGACGCGTGTGACCATCGACAGCTGGGAGGAGAGGGGCTACGCCGTCGTCAAGATGACGAGCAGGGACCGCCCCAAGCTACTCTTCGACACGGTATGCGCGCTCACCGACATGCAGTACGTCGTCTTCCACGCCACCGTCGGATCCCAGGGCCCGCTCGCCATTCAGGTACACACATACTACATGCTGAGTCGTCCATGTGTATGTGATCATGTACCCATGTCACGTCGTTATTAAACTAGAATACTGCACTCACTGCCCAGTCTGACATTGCCATCCTTGCGGCCGGTCATGGACGCAGGAATACTACATCCGGCACAAGGACGGGCGCACGGTCGACAGCAACGCTGAGCGTCAGAAGGTTTCGCGGTGCCTGGTCGCCGCGGTGGAGCGGAGGGCCTCTCATGTCAGGCTCTAGCCATCCCTCCATTCAATCCATGCACTTTCGTTGGAGCGATTCGCTGAGATGCCGTGGCAATGTTTCTGCAGGGTGCGAGGGTGGAGGTGCGCGCCGCCGACCGGTCGGGGTTGCTGTCGGACTTCACCAGGATGCTGCGGGAGCACGGCCTGTCGCTGCTGAGCATCGAGCTCAAGAGGCAGAAGGACGAGGCCATTGGGACCTTTCACCTTGTCACGGACACCGGTGGTGAGGTGCGCGCCGAGGCGCTGCACGCGGTGCGAACAAGGGTCGCCGAGATGGGCATCTCGCTCGACGTGGTCAGGGGTGCGCCTGGATGGCCGCCGGTGAGGAAGACCAGCGTGCCGGCTCCGTCTGCCGCCGCGGTGCAGGGGCAGGAGAGGCCGAGATCCTCCCTAGGGAGCCTTCTGTGGACGCATCTTGGAAAGCTCTCAAATAACTTCGGCTACATCAGGTCTTAGAATCTGTTAGCCAGACCAATTCACCGGTTGCTATGCATGGTCGCTTCAATTGGTACCTCCATTCCAGTGCTTTCCTGGATGCGAGAGGTGTTGTCAGAAAGCAGTACAATTTTGTATATACAAGTATAGCATGTTGCCATTGCAAATACTATTCTCGAGACCATTCTGCTCTCTTTTACTTATGTGCAATCATTTGAGCAACCAATCAACGAATGAAACTTTATTACTGTGAACTTGTAACATCACGAATGCTTATGTACACAGATTGTGAATAAAATTACAAACCGTAATGCTGGTGGAACGTAGCACCCCCACTATATGAGGACAGTGTATCCAACCGGGCAGCTTAGAACCAAAATAAAGCCGCTCACTTTTCATTGTACAGCTTCCCTTCTATTGACAAACAATTTCAACTTCTCAATTTCCTTGTACAGTAGAAAAGACCAGTTTCCAACGTACAGGTTGAAGTTGGCCTGGAACTAGATTCATTTCGGATCATCCTCCTCCTCCAAGTCACTAAAAGACACATCTTCCTCATCGCCTATGGGAATGGTGTTGTGCCCAGCAAGATCGGCCTCCTCATCAAACCAATCATCTATATCGTCATCAAAGGTTTCTTGCAAAACATTTGAGGCCTTGGTATCGTCCTTAGGCAGCTGCTCTTTGATGACTGATTTGTCCACTACTGCAACTTCATTTACTTGGATAGGATGCTTTTCAGTCTCAAAATCTGTTATGGGGATGAAAGAAGCAACTTGTTGTCGCATAGATGGGAATGCCTCCGTGATATTTTTAGAGGTGTCCTCTTCTGAATGCATTCCAAAATCATCTTTATGACGACATAGCTGCTCTGTTCCAAACTTTGACTGGTGTTGCAAATGTTGCATAAGCATTGCTCCAGCTTCCACAATCTGCAAGGGCTTAGCTTACATTATTGCTTCTCAACTGGCGAAGGTTGTAGAAGGAAAAGGCAACAGAAACTTAAAGCTAAAGAAAGCATATTTCTAGTTTCTTTCTGCAAATATTGCCAGTGCTCAATTGGCATTTTGTTAACTTATCAAACAACCTCACAGAAAAAAAAAAACTTATGGAGCAATTATCACACATTACACATGGACAGACATACTTGCTAAGCTGTTATGCAGCAGGAATAGGATCCACCTGAAGCCAATGGCCTCTAGTACCACGCTACCCACAGCTCTCTGATAATCGGAAAGGCATAATTATCCGCATTTATTCAGTTCAATTTCAGGACGATCTCTGAAAAATCCTAGCCACAATGTACTATGTTTGACATCTAGTAAGACTCCTTACACCAGCCATAATTGGTAAGTGGTACAATACGCCCCATGGTTGAATTTGCACTGAAGGGCCAATGAGCACTTCAATTTCTCAACTTAAAGTAAATAAAGTAATAAGGCACATCAGACAAATATCACACCAAGAAATAGAAGAAATTTTATAGACCTAGATGTAGCCTACAGTGCAGAGATAACAACTCTAGCTACATAGATCTAAATCGTGCCATTTTGATTACATTAATTAGACAAGTAAAGAACAACCTAGTTGTAGAAGTATGTTGCTAGATCGAGTAAATTTACCTACTATTACTCTGCCGCAAAATATAGGGCATATAATTTTCTAGTCTAGCAAGATATAGCATGCACATGCAGAATTAATTATGATGTTCCTATTTTCCCTTATTTATTTTCCACCTCTCTTCAGCATTTGTATATAAGTAAACACACTAAACATTCTCCCAATTCCAAGACACTAAAGAGGGAAAGTTTGGTCATTTGATCATGTAATTTTCTAGAATTGATGACTTCCTTAATCCGTTTGTATGTCGAAATATGCCACACTGCTAGCTTCAATAAAAGTTGGATGAAGGCTAGTTCAGTTTCCTTCATCTCTGGGAACTAAATAACATATCTTGAATTTGTACAATGTGCTGGTGTATTTGCTCCAATAGGCATACTTAGTTACTAAGGCACAATAAGAGTGTAACTGAATATATACATGGATTTCGGAGGATATACATTGAGATCTGCTATCAGCAAATACAATCTAGACTGTTTAGTAATCAGGGTCAGGGGAATATGCTACCTACTGTTAAATTTGTGTATGCTAACATAAATCCATAATTCCTTTGAATGATCAACACATACTGCTAATACTGATGTTAATGTACAGATGAGATCTTTTCTTCTTCCCTTAATGCAACCCTAGCACAGACACAAGAAACAATAATTCGACACTGAATGTTTTTGACATCAAAACAAGTAAAAAGCAACAGATTTATTCTATTAACTCTGCAAAGAATAAATATAATAGGATAGTATCATACAGATAACAGAATCCAAAGAAAGCGATAGCATTGCATGATTATCAATTTATGATCTGGAGAGCTAGTAATTTCATTATTTTTGGAAAACATTAGTTACACAACAGAGGAACTGGATAAACTGCATGCTCTTGATTTGGATAAAGCGTCCACCAAATATTGAGCCAGTTGATGGACAAAGGAATATTAAAAATTATTACTGCACCATGTATATAATATTCTAACGCGACAGAAAAACCCACACAGATTGATTGGTACACATCACAAAAGAGCTATCTTAATTAATCCACTAACCAAAGAGCATATATAAAGCCAGAACACACTAAATATATTGTACGAGTCACAAAGCTGGGGCTGGTTAGCTTGACCAGAATGGTGTATAGACTACAGACTAGATTTTGGTAGCTTCAGAAAGAATAGCATTGCTAATGTTAACAATTAAATGCCAGTGCATTATAACCTAATGTGTCATAGCATCCAATCAGAGAGAGAGAGAGTTGATTGACAATTATGCTTCCTGAGACCACTCTATCATGTTAGGGACCAGTCACCAGTAACTGTTTAATCTGAACACTTTCTGAATATACCACAGCCACCTATAACTCTAGTGCTTTCTTCCTCAATTGTTTGGAATCTGGAACAATTGAGAGTACAAATAGAGAACATTTAAAATAAAATGGAGAGCAATTTACCTGTGGTGTGGACAGAAGTTCAGCGTCATGCTTGTTCAGTCTAGGATGTAGAAGAACAAAATAGATTTTCCAAAAGCATTCTTCGCTCATATGGATTGGGCATAATTCAATCCGCAAAGCAGCTAATCTACGAGCGAGGTGCTCAATAGCCAACGCATGCTCTTGCTGAGCATCAGACATGTCAAAATCTGAAGGGGTAAAAAGATTATTGAATATGTTAAGAAAGCACTCGCATGGACAAACTTGATAGAAAAAATGAGGTCGAATTGATACATCAGTTGCATCGGAATAACGTACGCATAGTTTCACAGGAAACATGAGACATAAATACATGCCCTTCCATCAGCGCCATGTTACCGTTACAGTAGCAGCCAACATTAAAAAAGACAATTCGAAAAAATGAAATCAAGGCAAAACCTAAAAGAAGTGGTATCATGCAAGCATAAGATTCAAAACAGAAAATTTCAAAGAATATCACTTCCTGCATATACAGGGTTTCATGAATTTTGACCATAACCCATAAGCTCACCTTGTTAAACAGAAAAGCCTTTTCCCATGCTATTGCTACACCTTAGGAAATGAAATTTTGCTATGGATCTATTTAGGATTTCATTCAATAGAGAATGAAGCACGTCGTCTTAGAACATGCATCGAGCAAAGGGCTGGCACATGTTTGGGCATCAGGAATTTGATGAAGATTTTATGATCACAATTCACAAATACTAGCAAAGAAGGAGATTTCGCTGGAAAAGTTCATGCAAAATTATGTGACCCTGAGATCCTGGGTATGGGAGCTACTCATCTACTTTTTGGAAGCAAGCGGTAATTGCTCTCAAATATGGATGCAAGATACGAGGATGACATCAGGCAAACACAGGTAAGGCAATTGATCAGGAAAAAAGATCCCTAATTAGAATATAGAAAGCTTCAGAAATCCACCATATTGTTTAAAACCATCGTACAGAAAGCTTCAGAAATCCACCATATTGTTTAAAACCATCATGCAAGAATAATTTGTGTTTATCTTCCACCATTGTGTTTATATTATTTTCTTCGTGCGTTGACGCACAACATAACAGACATGGAAGAAGAATTTGCGACACTGAGTCACTGACAATGCATCAAAAATCAACTGCATATGTCTTCCATAATCACAATATCTATTAGCATATCTACCCAATGATGAACTCGAAAACTTCAACAACAGCTGGTCCACCATTAAGACATGAAAATCTAAAGCAAAGAACAGCAATAGATAGCATAATGCAACTAAACTCAAGCCCCCGTTGGTCATACTCATACCAATACCGCAACACATATATTCCTGACTGGAGAACATTGCATTTTGTCTAACTTGAGAGCGGTAACCTGGAGTGAGGGGTGAAGAAATTACATGAGAACGGCCCATCAGACTCATCGTCAGGGAGCAACGGGAAGTCCAGCCAGGTCTCTGGGTGCCTGGAGATGTTCGTGGCAAATGCGAGCACCTCCTCGGTGATCCCAATCACATCCCACTCCTCCTCCACCTCCTCCTCAGGCCTTACCCTCTCACCCTCCAACTCGTGGCCACCTACCTGCTCATGCTCCTCATGCCATACGTCGCCGTCATCCACCTGATGTCTTACCCTCGCCTCCCACTCATGCGTCACCTCGTCGTCTCCCACCCCACATCGTACCCTCTCCCCACACTCATGCCTCACCTCATCATCCTCCAACCCATGCCTCACCTCATCCTCATTCTCCTCCCATTCAAACCTCACCACTTCCTCCCCCTTGCTCCTCACCGCTTCCAGCAATTCCTCCTCTTCAGGAGCGAAGAAATTGGAGGCCATCCTAGAGAACCCGGACACGGCCTTGTGGCCCGAGATCCGCGAGATCCCGCTCCTGAACCTCCCGCCGATCTCGGCGAAGTCGCTCCGGATCCCGGCGATCTCAGGCGGCGTCTCCGCAGCGCTGGGTTGGCCCTCCGCGGACGGAGGCGAGGGCGAGGCCTCCCCGGGCGGGGGCGCGAGGAAGTTGGCGACGCCCCAAAATTGGCGGGTCAAGGTTTTGGATAGCTCGGTGAGGTCCTCCTTGACGCCCTCCGCCGCGACCGAATGGAGCGGGTGGGGAGGCGGCGGCGGGATGCGCGCGGAGGGAGAGGGGGCTGCAGCGACGGCGGCGCCGGGGTCATCGTCGGCGCCGGAATCGTCGGGGATGTTGAGGGAGGTGGCGAGGGAGCGGGCGAGCCATGACATCTCCGGCGATCGTCGGCGGCGAGGGGGAGGGGTCCGGGTGGGTTGGGTTGGGTTGGTTCAATCGGTTGCTCCTTTTCGGGTTCGTGTTTGAAATGGACTGATTGGGAGAGGGCGACAGAGACGTATGGCTTGCTGAGCTGCTGCGATTGGGCCCGGCCGCCGTGGAGGATTGGGCTCCCCTGCCATTTTGGAATCGGTAGCCGCAGTTCTTTGGATCTAGATCGTTCGTTTGAAATTGAGTGTATTCGGAAGGTTTGTGCGCTGGGCTGTGATGGGTCTAAAAGCCTGTACGTTGTTTGATTGGATCGGCCCATTGATAAAATGAAATGGCAAGTCCATAAGGTGAGTTAGATAATGTGCAGATTTTTTCGGCTGTAATTTATATTTTTAGGTATATGGTTTATGATTTTTGACTGATCGTAAAAGAGATTATGGAGAGGAAGATATTCACATACGATTTTGACCGATACAGATGAAGTCAGCATAATACGTACTATAATTGACCTTTAGACTCTGCTTTGAAAAAATACATTATTTTTGAAAAAAGTTATTGTAGCTACAGTGCATAAGCTATTTTAAGTCGTTTGGAACCCAGCCAATAAAACATGCTCAATATTGCCCAATTTGGACTCTGATGTATCCTTGAATTTCAACCATATCATATTCGCATTGAACTAGTAACGTGGATTTTTCATAATGTGACATTGTTATAGCATTGAGAATTGAAACAACACTCGAGCAAAAAAATTGGGGATTTCAATCGAATTTTATACTGTTGGATCAGTTTGAAGTTTTTGTGCTCCGACGGTGAGGTCACCGTCTTCTCCGATAACTACGACGGGATTAGGGTTCAAGTTCGCCGATTCAGGGTTCCGGATTCATCGAAGCTCAGCAATAGAGGGAGAGGCAGCGGAGGCTCGACGGTGGGTAGCGGAGGCGACGGTGGTGCCATTGGCTGCTAGCATGGAGGAGGCGGTGAGCGGCATGGCGATGACATGAGACAAGTTAGGGTGGGCGGGAAGGGAGCGGCAACAGAGTGGAAGCAGTTGGCGGTTGCAGTGGGATATGGGTGGGTTGTTGGGCGGGGGCTGGGGCGGTGGCACGTAGAGCTCGCTGGAGAGGAAGGCAGAGGCGGTGGACAGTGGTGAGTGAAGCTTGTTTGGCAATGGTGGGGGTGGTTGCGAGTCAAGAGGCGGCATCAGGTGGGGGTAGGGAAGGTAGTAGGGTTACGTGGTGTTAGAGGAGTGAGGGAGGTGTGTGAGCTATTGGATCTAGATCCAATGGTTAAAATAAATTTGATTGAAATGCACAAAAATTTAACTCAAGTAATATCTAGACTATTACACTTTGATACCTCTTCGTATATGCAGCAGCCCACGAATCGCATCATAGATTGTGAGATACGACACAAATATGTACAATATCAACAACGAAGAAGATGAATCTCGTAAAGAGAGTAAAGATTTGGTGAAGCCGACAGCAAACTTCTTAAGCGTAATATCAAAAGAGTACAAGAGATTATCACTCACTTATAATCCTCTCGAATCTTTTAAGACTCTTAGATCTTGTTAGGAATAGACACAAGATTTACGTGGAAAAACCTCTCCAATGCGGAGAGTAAAAAACCACGGGAGACAAATCTTTATTCCAATGGCATGAGTTACAAGTACAAGGGGTGGGCGTATTTATAATAGCCTAGAGAGATGGATTTGAATACAACTCTATTAAAGATAGATTCCATGTAGGAGATAAACTATTTGAGTCATAATCCAACAAACCTCCCCTTGACTCAAAAACTCGATAAAAAAATAGTAAAGAGTTGTCTCCAAAACTCCGAAGGGTATTAAGCACCATGAATACCGACTAAGCCCAAGCAATGCTTGAACTTAGTATTGAGAGTGACTTGGTAAGCATATCTGCAGGATTGTCATCCAGATGTATCTTTTCACAAGAATTTGCCCTTGAGTAACAATGTCACGAATGAAGTGGTGCTTGACATCAATATGTTTGGTCTTGGCATGGAACATATCATTCTTAGTCAAACAAATAGCACTCGCTATCACAATAAATGAGATAATGTCTTGTGGAACACCAAGTTCGTAAATCGCACTGCAACCAAATAGCTTCCTTAACACCTTCGATGGTGAAATATATTCTCGCTTCAGAGTAGAAAGAGCAAGAACGGTGCAAGCGAAGCTTTCAACCGACAATTGAACCACAAAGAGAGAAAATATACCTGAAATAGACCTTCGTCTATCAAGATCTCCAAAGATAATCGAATCAACAAACCCAAAAATATTATTTGTCTTCACCTTATTCTTATCAAACATCAAGCCAAAATTGGATGTACCTTTCAAATAACGAAGAATCCACTTAATCGCATTCCAATGTTCTTTGCCGTGATTATGCATAAATCGCTAACCACACCGATCGCATGAGCTAAATCGGTCTTGTGCAAATCATAGCATACATGAGATTCCCAACAAGATTTGCATAAGGAACACGTGACATATAGTCTTTATCATCTTCATTAACGGGACATTGACTTGAAGATAATTTAAAGTGTGAAGCAAAAGGTGTTGAAACAGTTTGCAATCACTAAGATTATATTTTTCAATAATCTTCTCAATATAACTTTTCGAGATAGAAATAATTTGCCACCTTGCGATCACGCTGAATTTCCATCCTAAGAATTTTCTTTGTTTGGACCAAGATCTTTCATCTCAAATTCATGGCTAAGTGAGCTTTCAACCGATCAATTAATGATTTATCATGAGAGGCAATGAGCATGTCATCAACATATAGCAACAAATAAACAAAAGACCCATTGGGAAATTGTTTGAAGTAAACACAATTATCATAATTGCTGCGTGAATAATTTTGTGCAATCATAAAAGAATCAAACCTCTTATACCATCGCCTTGGAGCTTGCTTAAGACCATAAAGAGATTTCTTCAAATGACAAACTAAATGCTCTGCTCCAGAGCAACAAAACCTTCAGTTGTGTCATAAAAATCTCCTCATCTAAATCTCCATGTAGAAAAGCAGTTTTAACATCAAGTTGCTCTAACTCCAAATCAAATAAAGCAACAAAAGCAAGTATAACCCGAATGGAAGAGTGGCGAACAACAGGAGAAAAAACTTCATTGAAGTCAATACCTTCCCTTTGGTCAAAGCCTTTTACCACTAGACGGGCTTTCAATCTTGCAGGTTCAACTCCAGAAATACCTTCCTTTTTCTTATAAATCCATTTGCACCTTAAGGGTTTCTTACCCTTCGGAAGCTCAATCAAATCCCATGTGCGATTTTTATGAAGGCTCTCAATCTCTTCATTCATAGCTATCAGCCACTTATTAGAATTATCACATGAGATAGCTTCAGAATAAGAAGAAGGTTCAATAATATCATGAGTATCTTGTGCAGAAGAAGAGTATAATTGGCCAAATTATCGCTGTCACGATATCTAACGAGCAATTGAGTATTCCTTCCGTTCGATCTCGAGCAATGCAATGATCATTATTACTGGAAGATGTTGAATCAGAAATATGCTGAAGAGTAGGAGTAACAGAGACTCAAGAATCATTATCAATAGCAGGTAAAACTACCTCAAATTTTGCATTTCTTGAAATATCCTCAAGCAATGTCGATTCGGATGTGGAAGAACTATCCATTATATCACTACTCGATGAGAGTAAAACATCTTCATTAAAAGTAACATTACGACTAATGATCAATTTATGAGATTCGTAACACCATAAACGATATCCTTTGACACGTAACCATAACCAAGAAATATGCATTTAATCGCTCTAGGCTCTAATTTTCCAAAGCTAGCATGAGCATAAGCAGACAACCAAAAATTCTCAAATTGGAATAATCAATCAAGTTACCCGACCAAACCTCTTCGGAACCTTGAAATCAATGGCGGAATTTGGAGCGCGATTGATCAAGTAACAAGTCAGAGAAATGCAGTCTCACCACAAACTGCGTTTACGCCATAGACCAAAGATTTGAAAGCATGCAACGGGCTCTTTTCGTAAGAGTACGATTCATCCGCTCTGCCACACCATTTTGCCGAGGTGTCCTCGAATAGTCAAATGTCTTGCAATACCATGATCAAGACAATATTTATCAAACTCACCATTGCAAAATTCCAATCCATTATCGGTTCTAAGTTTCTTGATTTTTCTCGCGCTTTGATTTTCAACTAAAGCCTTCCACTTGAAAAACTCAAAAGCTTCATTTTTGTGTTTCAAGAAATAAACCCAAACTTTGCGAGAAAAATCATCAATAAATGTAATCATGTACTCACATCCACTGAGAGAAGGAAACTTAGACTTTCCCCAAAGGTCAGAATGTATATAATCAAGAATTCCTTTAGTTTGATGAGTTGTCAGACTAAACTGACCCTTTTTTGTTTGCCAAAAATACAATGCTCACAGAAATCAAGTTTGCCAATATTATGTAAAGAACCTTTCTTGCATAGGAGATGCATACCTTTCTCACTCATGTGACCCAAACGCATATGCCAAAGTTTGGTGATGTGAGGAGTCGATGCAATGGAAGAAACAGCTGCAATACCTGTAACTGTGGATCCTTGCAAGTAATAAAGATTATTTGTTCTATTGGCTTTCAAAACAACGAGGTTGCCTTTCAAAATCTTAAGAACACCATTTTCTCCAACAAATTTATATCCCAAGGATTCTATGGTGCCAAGAGAAATAAGATTTCTTTTCATTCGGGAACATGACGGACATTTGTAAGAGTCGAATCGTGCCATCATAGGTTTTAATTTGAACAGAACCAATTCCAGCAATTTCAAGTGGAGACTCATCACCAATCACAACATCACCACTACTAACAGGATCATAAGTAGAAAACCACTCTTTGTATGGGCAGATATGAAAGGTGCAAGTGAATCAATAACCCAAGCGCTTTGATTCCTTGTTTTTGTAGAAGTGACTAAAGCAAAGCTAATTAGAGCCTCCCATCGATTCACTTTGAACAATACTAGCCTCAGCAGATTTAATAGATTGAGTTTTATTGCCTAGTTCTTCCTTTCTTTTCAACTTATAGCAATCCGAAATATGATGAGTTGTTTGCTTGCAATAACGACAAAAAAGCTTAGAATTACGGTGTCTCGATTTAGATCCGACTTTGATCTAGAAGAATTGCCTTTATGTGATGATCTACCTCTAGTAATTAATCCTCACCTTAACTTGAACGAGAATCAATATCAAATTTCTCCTTAGATAACAAATTTGATTTAACATTCTCAAAGCTAAGAGTATCATTATTTCCATAGAGCATAATCTCCTTAAAGTGTTTAAAGGTAGCAGGCAAAGAGACAACCAAAAGAATAGCCTTATCCTCATCATCAATTTTTACATCTAATTTCTCAAGATCAATGATGATTGAATTGAACTCATTGAGGTGAGATCAATAGATGTACCTTCCGCCATGCGAATCGTATACGACGTTCTTTGAGGCGCAATTTATTGGCGAGACTTTTCTTCATGTATAACGCTCCAATTTTGTCCATAATGAAGCTACCGTTGCTTCGTTGATGACTTCACGAGAACATCCGTAGATAAGTGAGCTGAATGGCGAGAGTGCTTTTGATCCAAATCCTCCCATTTGTCCTTTCCATATCCACCGGTTTGGGAAGCAATGCTTTTCGTGACGCCAACCTGCAGTGAGAACGACTTTCATCCGAACTCGCCATACTTGAAAAAGATCGTGCCATCGAACTTCTCAATGTCAAATTTAGTAGATGACATGGTGTAGATCAAGAAAATATAAAAGGTTCGTTGAAAAAACTTCGAGAGAAAAAATCCCGTACGCGTTATTGGGTGATCGTAGCAAAGAACTCCCTGTGTGCACGGCTGGGTACGCGTAGCAATTTCAAGCTGCTGATGTCAGCGATGATGTCAGCTCGACCGGATCTAATGTGGCGGATTTCGGTGTAGATCGTGTGGCGGTTGGTGGTGGCGCGGTGCGGCCGAGAGGCGCCGGCGACGGCGGCGCGGCGGTCTTGGCGGCGCTGATGAGCGCGCGCGGCCGAGGCGCGCGCGGCGCGGCGCCGAAGAGCGCGCGCGCCGGAGAAGCGCGGCGGCGCGCCGGCGGGGCGCGGGCCGGAGGCGTGCGCGGCGCTGGCGGCGCGCGGCGCGCGCGGAGGCGCGCGGGCGCTGGCAATGGACGGCGGCGCGGCGGCGGCGGCGAGGCGTTGGCGACGGCGGCCGTTCAGCAGCGAGCGCCGAGGAGGCGGTCGGCGAGGCGTCGGGAAGATGAACAGTGCTCCGCGAAAATAGTAGTTCGATAATGCTCTGATACCACTTGTTAGGAATAGACACAAGATTTACGTGGAAAAACCTCTCCAATGCGGAGAGTAAAAAACCACGGGAGACAAATCTTTATTCCAATGGCATGAGTTACAAGTACAAGGGGTGGGCGTATTTATAATAGCCCAGAGAGATGGATTTGAATACAACTCTATTAAAGATAGATTCCATGTAGGAGATAAACTATTTGAGTCATAATCCAACAGATCTTTATCCTATACAAGAATCTAGTGTTAAAAAATATCCTAGTCTTCAATCCTCTCGTACACAAGTAGGCTTGATTGATTGGTTCCTCTCCACCCTCGATGGTTTATATAGTCCATTGTAGCTATTCTCTAATTTAGAGTAGAAATCCTAATCCAAATAGAAATATGAGTCCTAATCCTAGTAAGATTTATATATGACTCTTCATAGCACACCTTTTCAAAAACTAAAAGACTAGATATAGGTTACCCTAACTTAACAATTTTCATATTAACTTTTATCCGTTGAAGTTATTATGCTCCTCCAAGAACTCGTTTCAAGTCAGCTCCATATTTTTTCATATTTTTTACTTTCCCAAACTTTATGTGAAATTAAGGCTTAGGATTCTTCAATTAGAACACTAGTCGAAGTATATATTCTAGTCGGGAGGTCATTTGATACTAGTCAAAAAAAGTAAAAAACTCTTATCACTTAAAGTTAAAAAGCCAAATGGAAGATGAATAGAACCGAAAGGTTGGGGTTAGAGGTCGGAACATGGCCTTACCTCCGCGAAGGATTTGGCATAGGTGTCCTCCATGGGCGCCGACGCCGATGCGGAAGCTTGTGAGGGGAGAGGGCAAAGCGGAGGGGAGGGTGATCGAGGCAGTGCGGTTAGGGAGATGTGACCGGATCTCTTAGTTTGACTGCGGTGTTTAGCAATGGTGGATTTGCTCAGTGGAGCACATGTGGCTTGTGGATCGCCTGCAGGTGGCCTGGTTCAGCGCATGAACACAAGGGAATGCGAAGTGCGAGACAAGTGATACACTTCACTTGCTTTGCTTTTT
Organism: Melocanna baccifera; assembly: GCA_036346265.1. NCBI lineage: Eukaryota > Viridiplantae > Streptophyta > Magnoliopsida > Poales > Poaceae > Melocanna > Melocanna baccifera. The sequence continues at coordinate 5,849,860 of CM070683.1, read as the reverse complement.
GTGGTGCTTATTTGAATTTAGAAGTTCTGATTTAAGACTTATTTTATATTATAATAGTTGAAGATATACTGTAATTATTAATAGCCTTTTCAATGTAATTATATTTAAAAATAAAAATATATATATTATTATAAATAATATAAAGGAATAAAGAAAAAATACAAAAAATTAAAAAATTAAAAAAATGAAATTAAAAAGCTAGAAACTAAAGTGTCTTTGTCACACAACAGTAGACAACCGCAACATAGCCTAGCTCTACGGTACTATATTTTTCAAACCGATGATTTTTCACCTATTGAGTGAGTTATTACGTGGATTTTTCATTTTAATTATCTAAGATTTAAATCCATTACATGTGGGTCGTGAATTTTGAGATGACCGTACCGTACTGACCAATTATCCTACAGTCCCACCCCTTTCAAAAAGAAAGATGGGTCAAAGAGTAAAACTCTGCAGGGCAATTAGATCCACAGCAAGTGAGGGTTTCTTCTCCATTACTTCAAAACTCATCACTTGTATGTACCTTCTCTCCCCAAATATCGACGAGACTAGCCGATGAGGACATCCTTACGTCATCTATCTCTTTATATTCTCTGAGTACTCATGAAACACCAAAAAGCCCAATTACTCAAGCGAGGGCCAATCTTTTAAATAAACAGGTTAATTTGTTTCTTAAAACATCATTTTCCATTGATGAGAACAATATACTACCTCAAACCAATTTCTTGTGCATTCTTAGGTCTGAACGTCATGGAGGTTTTAGAGATCAAGAGGGAAAACTCTAGCAACCGAGCAATCAAGGAAGTGTTATGCAGCTCAAGGAGAAAATCATGTGACTAAGGAAAGAAAGGAAGATAATCTGCGGACTGCGTGCTGAAAGCTATACCGAAACAATTGGTCACGGCCATATAGTCACGGTCATGCATGTATTTCGTTTCTTAATTAAAAGTTTGAGTATTTGTTTAGATCATTGAGTTTGAACTCTAGCAATAAGAGTGGGCTTTAGGCCCATATATGTAATATGTGAGAATTTAGCCCATGCGTGCGTGTGTGGAGGGAACAGCACAAGTGCATGCGCTGCCATATATAAAGGAGCTCGCATGGACGGGAAGGGGGAGGCATTACGTGACGTGAGAAACAAAATCATGAGATGTTTTTTTGCACATTTTTTTTTGATATTTTGATTAGCCAATTATATCCAGTAGAAAAATTACGAGTTCTTGTAATTCGAGATCGTTCAACCTTTCTGTTGGGAATTGGGAGCGCGATAGAGCTTCATTTGGTGGTCGTGGAAGTCCGGCACGTGTGATCTTGCGAATTAAAGAGCATTTGTTCTTGCATTGGCAACGGAGGATCGTTATGATTTGAGAGGCTACACGTGAGTATCCAATCCTACGTCGAGAAGATCGGGTGACCCCGTATCACTAGCTGTAAGCTCTTACCTTAAGGAACTTCCACAGTAACACATAGAAACAACTTATGTGGACAGTTTTATCGTCTCAATTCCTACTCAACTACTTTGTTAGCAGTAGAAGAAATGAGATTTGTGTTAATATTTGAATCTTGTATAATCGAGGAAGAATTCTTCTCTTGTCAGATCGGCCACCACCTTTCTCATTCTCCCACACCACCAAACTACCTCTTCCAGAAAAGAAAACTCTTCCCTATCATATTTTCAATGCCCCCTTAGTCCTCTCTTCTATTAATTTTTTTTATCAATGGCTAAGATCAATATCCTATTGTTCATCTTCGCTTGTTGTTGATTATCTTTGTTTGGAATTCAACGTCAAAATTCTATATTAATCTTTAGTATGTCTTATCTCTTTCTATGGTATTCAGTTGGTTGAGAAAAAAACCTAAACATATGTTAGTGTGATATTGAAGCGAGGGTATTTTTCTTAAAAAATGATTCTACGGTAAAATTTTTTTTAAAACACTCCTCGCCGAACTAACCAGTAACACTAAACCTAATAAGCTGTGCTCATTCTTGCTGCGCGTTGGCTTCTGGCGACAGCGGCCAACGTTTTTTTTACTGTAGCATACTGTAGTAATTTTATCCTTTTGCTTTTTTTCTGAATTTTTGTGTTTTGTTTTTTTCCATATTCCTTTGCATCGTTCGCTCTAGATTAACGTACCACTTTTATTTTTACATTTTTATAGATTTAATTATGATATACAAGCTAACTCAACTATAGTAAAAAATAAATCAACTACAATAAAATTTTAATAAAAATTAAAAATTATCGCTATTCCAAATAACCCTAACTAACTCATAAAGTACGGCGCTCGTCTGCGCGACTCCACGGGCTAGGCCAACCATCTCTCTCAAGTGTCGACTCTTCATCAACCTGAAATCCCCCGTGCCGACACTTCGACGAACCCGGTCCTCACGACACCGCTCTCTTTACCGTAAACATCTAATCCCCTCACTGAAGCCGTAGACCGGGGCCATCCAACTCCATCTCCTCCGTTACTAGGGGAGCACGGCCGTGATGCTACTCGTCCCCCGAGTCGGCCCCAAAAACCCACCACCACCACCTCCCCCACCACCACGCACCAGCCGCTTCGCAGTTCGCACCACCCCAACCAACTCCCATCTCTCAGATCTGACCCGTCCCCAGACGTGCTGGCCCTCGATTCGGCGCCTTTCTGGCCGGAGATGCCGCACCCGGCCTCAAATATGGGAGATTTCGTCTACTCCTAGCGAGAAGATTGTCTCGTGTCGAGTCGCGCCGCCACGATGCAGGCGCGAATGGCGTCCATGGAGGACGTGAAGGAGGCGAGGCAGCCTGCGGCGGCGGCGCAGGGGCAGGCCAGGGTTTTCCCGACAGGGATGCTCAAGGTGTTCCTGGGGTTCCTGCTGATCGGCGTGGGCCTGTCGGCGTTCGGCATGTACATGGCGCGGCACACGCTGGCGGCGGCCGCGCCGGCGCTGTTCCGGCCGTGCCTGGGGGCCTCCGCCGCCGCGGAGGAGGTGCTGGAGGGGCTTGAGTGGTGGACGCGGCCCCCGGCTCGCGTGCGGCACGCCATGACGGACGAGGAACTGCTCTGGCGCGCGTCCTTCGCGCCGCGGGTGCGCGGGTACCCGTTCCGGCGCGTCCCCAAGGTGGCGTTTATGTTCCTCACGCGCGGCCCCCTACCGCTGGCGCCGCTCTGGGAGCGGTTCTTCCGGGGGCACGAGGGCCGCTACTCCATCTACGTCCACGCGCTGCCGTCCTACCACGCCAACTTCACCTCCGACTCCGTCTTCTACCGCCGCCAAATCCCCAGTAAGGTTAGCTCGCCTCTTGCTTACTCTACTTACCACATAGCCATGCCGTAGCAGTGTGGCTGTGGCAGGCAATCGGCCTACTTATGCTGACCTAGACGGACTCCACTTTAGTGCCAGGATTGTACATTGAGCTGTGCTGTACTATTCCTCGGCGATTTCTCGTCTGACAAGTTGGTTACTGCGTCCCAACGTTTCAGTCCTTTCAATGAATTCCCTAGGAGCATTTATAATGAAAGGAGTGTTAATATACTGAACATGGCGGTACTTACTACAGTAAGCAAGATATAAGTAATGAACCTATGAATCCCATGGAAAGTTGTTTTCATCCGTGTGTGTTTACCAAGCTCAAGCACTGCAAATGTCCGGTGCTGGCTTGGGTGGTTCAACTCAAAGAATTAGATCTTATCTGCGCAGTTATCTTGAGAATGAAAGTTCCTGAACCTGTTCTTTTCATATATTTGAATTTTGGTGCTTTGTATCTGTACGATTAGGAGTTACCTTCCAATCCTCCATGCTCTCATGATGTGAACCTGATTTCGCATCACTTTATTGCCAACTTACCGTCAGGAGACAAATATTTTGAGCTTAGCGTGCAGTTCAAACCTCAAAAAGTTCAAAAGTTGGATTGCTCTTTTCTGTTATCTCAGGACATTCATTTTGAGTTTTAAACTGTTCGTAGTAAGATGGACAAGCAAGTAAGCAACTCCACCATAATTTTAGAAGTTGTGACAGAAACTAGTACTTAATGTTGGGAAGGTTGTGACATCAGTGTTGGATCATGGTGGATTGGTGCTGGTGCCATGTTTTGCAGGCTTTTCAGGTTAAGAGCTGGGAGCAGAATAGTTTTGCATTGGATACTCTTAATATTCTTATTGCATACTCATTTTATTATACCATGATGGTAGATTAACCATATGGATATAGGCAAACATAGAGCAACATGGTTGTACGTAGTATTATTGATAAACTGGAAGAGTAATTTCTGTAGCTTTCCTCTTGTGTTGAGATGCATTTACATATTTGTTTGGGTTGTGTGCTGATCACAGATTGCAGAATGGGGTGAGATGACCGTGTGTGATGCTGAGAGACGCTTACTGGCAAACGCTCTGCTGGATATATCCAATGAGTGGTTTGTGCTTTTGTCTGAGTCATGTATTCCTATATTTGATTTCAACACTACATACCAATACTTCCAGAATTCAAGCCAAAGTTTTGTCATGGTATTTGATGATCCTGGACCATATGGGCGGGGCCGGTACAATTGGAACATGACCCCTGAGGTTGAACTCACACAATGGCGCAAAGGCTCACAGTGGTTTGAAGTAGACAGGGAACTTGCCATTGAAATCGTGAAAGACACTGTCTATTATCCAAAATTCAAGGAGTTCTGCAGGCCTCATTGTTATGTTGATGAACACTATTTCCCTACAATGCTCACGATTGAAGCTCCACACAGCCTAGCTAACAGAAGTGTTACTTGGGTAGATTGGTCAAGAGGTGGTGCACATCCAGCCACGTTTGGTAGGGGCGATATCACAGAGGAATTCTTGAGAAGAGTTCAAGAGGGACGGACTTGTTTATACAATAATCAGAACTCGACAATGTGCTTCCTGTTTGCTCGGAAGTTTGCTCCAAGTGCGTTGGAGCCGTTGTTAGAGTTAGCACCCACTGTGCTCGGTTTTGTTTGATGTATGCTTTAACAGGTGCCCCCTGTGATTTTTGATATTAGATCACTGTAGATTACATTTGTGGAGAAATGGGCTTATTTGGATGGACGAAAACATGCACGCTGCCCACCCCTACTAGATCGTTATACACAAACTTGTATGCTTTGTACAGGAACCTAACAATGGATCGCAAGAGAACTTTTCTCTTGGATTATTTGCCCTGTATTCTTTTTGTTTATCGGAAGGTATTACTGTGAAATTTTTTAGAGAAATGCTGAGCTAAAGACAAAAGTTGCCACATCATGCAAGTGTGGGCTAAAAATAAAATGCAGATACTGGGAAAGCAAAATGGTTAAATGGAAGTACGTATATTGTACCAATCGAGCTGAACCTGGGACTGGTCCAAGACTCAAGTAGTACTGGAGTTGGTTAGACTTGTCTCTGTCTGCTTCCATCCAGAAAAACCTGTGGCCTTAATCCTTTCAGGATTTCCACATATCAAGCAGCAGCTCGGCAACACTTCTCATGGCTCAGCCCCAAGGAAATCTGATGGGTACAATCAGAAGGCCAATCACAGCAGCCTCATCGTTTCATCAGTCAACGGCAAAGCATCTCCAACCATTGGTCACCTTGGCTCGGAGGAATGGAATTGGCAGGAGGTGCCTTCTCACTTTGCTGACATCCACTGCAGCCATACCCGAGGCCGGTGAATCAAGAAAGGCCCTACTGCAAGGTATATACGAATTGGATCTGACTTTCTGGGTTTGAGCAATCAATATTTACAGTTGGTTTGTTTTACACCTTGGGTAGAGCAATAATTCTGCTTCCTCCTTTGTATGTGTAGAGTACCTGAAGAAATCAAAGGAAAACAAAGAAAAGAATGACAAGGAGGTATGTGGTCTTCAAATTTTTCCTTGGCGTCCCATCATTTTGCTTTTGTTTGAGTCACTAATCCCTTTGCTCCCCTCTCTTAAATGGGGGTTTAGATCATATACCCTCCTCTTAGTTGGGAAATTGAGGATTTACCCTCTCCACTCAATAACATATGGGGTCATCATAGGTCACTGACACGTGGGCCAGGAGGGTAAATCCTCAATTTCCATCTAAGTGGAGGGTATATGATCAATAATTCCCTCTTAAATTATGTGCTTTTTGAAATTATTCATTTTGAGTCCATATGCTCCCGGTGTCATTGCTTCAGTTCCTTTACAGTTATGTGTACCTTTGCTTTTCATTTTTCTCCTGAATAATCCACATACTCCACTTCGTAAGTTTTAGTTAAACTAATACTTCCTTTGTTAATTGCTCATAGTGATAAATACATTACGAGGAAGAGCGTATATAGGTGTTGACCTAGACAATTGGATGAGAAAAATGCCTAAATCATTTCACAAGTTCCAAGTAACTAATGGAATATGTACTTTGAGTGTGACGAGATTGATTATAGACTTAAGTGGCAAAATCAGAAATATAAGGATTGTTTTTTAGCCTAGGAACAGGAATGATGAGGTTTGAAGTAAAGCGATCCATGTGAAGAACTTCACGAAAGTTAGGCCTGTGCTGTAATTTACTACCCTTGTTCAGTACATGTCCAGTGAATAGTTCATTGGTTCTGAAGTTGATGTCTCATGACTTAAACAGGGAACCTTGTGCTAGTTGCAGATCCAACCTGCAGTTGTATAGCTTACACTATTCAAAATTGAAAGTTAATGTTGTTAAATACTACTATCAAAATACTAGTCAAGCTTTCAAGCCTCATGTGAATTCAGCTGCAACCCCTTTACAGTTCTCAAGCAACTCGAGGCTCTAAACTTTGTCACGCGTATAATAACTCAGGAATCGACAATTTTATCCATATAAATGCACACTGGCATAAGAAATTCATCCAGAATGGCATAGATGCAGATTGTCTGCCGCTGATTCTTTGCTTCCGTTTTCACGTGTTCCAGAGGCTCGAGGACTACTACAAGAGGAACTACAGGGATTACTTCGGCCTCATCGAAGGCCCGGCTAGACAGAAGAAAGAGGACGAGCTGACGGAGTCGGAGAAAGGAATTCTCGAATGGCTTGACAAGAACAAATAGGACGTTACTTATGACCTGGAGAAGGACGGGAGATTCTAAAAAAAAAGGCTTCCTCCAGTTCTTGTTTTGGTTATGGTGCTTCCTGCCAACCATGTTTGCTTGATGAGGAATGGCTTTGTTTTTAAGATTAATATTTTTTTTGGTGCTGTCTGGCTCGCAATCCACGTGTAGCAAACAGAAGCAGGCTGTGGACTAGCATGTTGCTAGGGGCGCAAGTGGGGCGGCTTAGTCCGCCAAATTGCTAGCCCACCCGCAAAAACAGTTCACTTATGGGCCAGGAAAAACCCACCAAACCTTTAGCATTCGGAGGCAAGCCGGCCCGCATAGCCGCTGGGTCGGCCCGCAACGCACCGAACCCCTCGCGTGAGTCGCATCCTCGACTCCGATTCTCCGAACTCCAGCCTCCTCCGCCGTCGGCACGGGCGCGTGGCCTCCTCCATGTCGGCGCGGGCGCGAGCCTCGCGTCGCCCCATCGTCGGCAGTAGTAGACGAAGTGCACATGCGTGCGGGTGGGGGACTCGATCCCTTTCTGATGCCCATTCATCCGCAAGATCGCGCGTTTGCCCCGTAATCTTCGTGTGAGCTCCGCCCGCGCCCCCGTCGGTGCGGCCGCGTGTGCTGCAAGAAGTGCTGCAGGATGTGTCCTCGTTCTGGACTTGAGATGGTACAAAACATCCTAAATTACCTTCTCTTTTCTCATTGAAGATATGCACTTTGTCTAATATTATCCTGCCTTCTCCGATCAGTTCTCAGGTATTTTGCTATTGATGAACTGCCTCCACACCTACAGTGACAAGAAAACACTAAAGAAGTTGTTTTTCATCGACAAGACAGTAGGCTAAAGCTCAAAGAAAGACCGCACTTGACCACAGTTCCTTCTTGATTCGACCCAATAGATTTGAGCAATAGCTCATGTAGTATTTTTTTTTTGTTGATTGTTGAAGAATTCATGTCAACTAAATGCTAGTGTAATATGTTATTTTGACGTGCATTGTGAGTAAGCTAAGCAAGCATTAATAAGGACTTCACTAAACTAAGCACGCGCTAGGTGGGTGCATTGTGGATAGCCGCCAAACCCACCAAGCAAGTGATGCAAATGCATGTGGGCTAATGGCAGCTGCAATGTCTTAGCGGCCAGAGTGGGGTGGGCGTGGGTAAAGAGATCTGACTAGATTTGTATACAATGGTATAGATAATTACTGTCTATAGTATCTTTTTATGTTAAGTATAGACAACTTCTATAATATATTGTCTTTTTATATGTCTTAGATAACTCTTCTATATACAATATGTCTTGTTTCTCGTATTACAGTCGACTGCTATACGAGAGATAGCCTAATTCTCTATATTTCTCCTCTCTCTTTCACATCATCATGTATACTACATGGTAAGACTTGCAAACAGTTAATATCATACTATTATACATGCTGTTAGTAACTAGCTAGCTGTTGGAAGATCCCCGTGTGATATCCAAGGAGATTACCTATATAAAACTTACAGGACGTTTAGGCATCATGTCTGGGTGGTGTAGTTGGTTATCACGCTAGTCTCACACACTAGAGGTCCCCAGTTCGAACCTGGGCTCAGACACTTTCAAATAGTTTGTTCCGTTTTGTGGGAAGGAGTTAATTTATCTGCATTATGTAGCGGAAAATTTTCATTTTGCACATGTGGTTTCTTCAATAAAGATATTCAATTTTGCCATTTTGGAATCAAAGTAATTTTTTCTTTTAGAATAAGTATGTTTGATTCCTTAAACTATCTTGTTTCTTCAGCATTCAATTACAAAACTGGATAACTTACACCCTTCAACTGTTACACCCACATATTATATTAACCCCCTCCTCCCCTTGAACATTCTTCTCCGGATTTCATCCGACGTGGCACACATGTAGAAGTGGTTTTGACACATGATTTGGTTTTAAGATGATTTGGCATTCAGTCAGCAAATCAACAAATAAAAAAAATTCAAAAATCCCAAATCATCTAAATAAATAAAAATGATGGGCCCACCCGTTAGCCCCCCTTCCTCCTCCCCGTCTCTCCCTTTCTCCAGGTTTTGTGGGCCTTGCCGCCATGAGCGCCTCTGAATCCTTGCTCTTCTATTCACGGGGAAACTTAGCCAAAGAGCAACACAAACATTGCACCATTTACATGCTCTAGCTACCAGGTGAGTGGTGAGCAGTAGTGAGCTCAACTACCACAACATCACAAGGCACAACTACCATAATGTGTTGGCCAAATCCGTCATCTTCTTTGAATCCAGCGCTCCTGGCGGCTCCTATAGGACCAACGAGCTATATGGCAGAGGGACTTTACCGACGTTGACCAGATCTCATGCCCAGGATCCCCATCACGCCTACACAGACCTCCGATGTGCTTGCACAGTGCACAATGTCAGAGGCCTTGCGCAAGAGGTTGGTCGCGAGGGCCATTGCCTCACGTTTGTCAGCGTTGCACGTGCACTCATTGTAGAGCTTGCTTACTTCATGTTGGATAGGCAACGACGAGATGGTTGGAGTTGGGGAAGAAAGCCTTGACGACAACGGTGCAGTGGCAAGGAGGCGAAATTAATTGAGGGATTTGGTTGTCAAGATTGAGAGGACTCTCCCGGTGCAAGGAATCGACCAGAGATCCACTGAATCAGGAGATCAAGGCGGTGGCAAACTTGACTAGACTTAGAGAAGATGAAGGAGGGGTAGGTGCAGTGTGGGAGGAAGAGAAGAGGAGGGCGTCATGCCCTAGGGAAAGCCGACATGGTGGATGGGGAGCCGGATGGGAGCGGGTGGTGGAAGGTGCTCATGCATGGCCACACCCATGGAGGAGAGGGGGAGGAGGAAGTAGAGAGGGGAGGAACACATAGGGACAAAAAAAGACGAAGATGAGGAAAAAAATGGGAGGCTAACTAGTGGGCCCTGCTATCACATGTCATGGACCTTACTATCACATGTCAAAATAATTGCCACATATGCGCCACACTAGGTAAAAACCAGGGTAGGATGACTACATAGGGCAAGTTGCTTGGTTTTGAGAGCTGAGTGGGGTTGGTTACCCAGTTTTGTAGCTGATGATTGAATTTTAGACAAACGAATAATGGAGGGAGTTAAATAGACTTTTTTTGCTTTTTTTGGTTGGAACATCTCAAATTTGTATGTTTTTTTTGGAACCGAGGAATACATAAAAAGGTAGACAACACAATATTCAAAATTTTGAATACACAACAAATGTTTCACGGGATGAAATCACTTAAAGTCCACCAAAAAAATCAGCAATATATATTCAATCACATATCACATTAAACTATCAGTCTATCACCCATTGGTAGGCTGCCTAGAGCTTCCAAACTTTGACTTGCGCACATATTACCGAAAAGGAATACACAAAGATTTGTTGGCAATCAAAGCCTCTAGGCTCCATCCATCCTGCTGGATAAGGCGATTAAGTGGGCCACGTGAGACGACCATGGATCTAATCTTGCTGCTTATTAGTATGTGTTTTACTTGTAATAATACACTTCCATGCAGGGATCACCTAGGATCCATATAAATAAAGACCATATTCTTTTGAACTACAGATGATGATACTTCCAATGCTTCACTATGTATAAAGTCTATAGAATTAATTAGCTATCCAAATGGGGATGATGTATCCATCTAGTGCTAGGGCCTTGCTGCATGGTGTAAATCTAGTGCTGGGTTTCACAAAACTGAATGTGAATGTTGTTCATGCTAATTTCGAGGTCATTCCACTGTAAATGCCCCTAAACGACGAAATCGTGACTCTAGGATAAGCCATTAGAACATTCATCTAGTCCAAGATGAACATCTGCCTGGAACTACCTACACCAATGTCAACTTCACGGGAAAGTCCTACAATGTTGCCAAGTCCACGAGATCTATCTACACTGGAGCTACCTGCACTAGAGTTACCTGCACTGGTGTCAACTTCACGAGAAAGTCCTGCAATGTTGCCAAGTCCACGGGAGCTATCTACACTAGAGCTACCTGCACCAGAGTTACCTTCACAGATGCGGCAAGGGTTCGATACATCAGATGCATCTACACCTTGATTAATCAATAGGTAAGTATATTTTTTTCTATAGATAATTCTATTGTAGTCTTTCCTTCCTTTGCAATGGCTAAGACTAACATTTTAGAATTACATAGGTCGTTCACCGCATACATTGCTACTGGATGGAGATCCAAGGGAGGGATCAGTGCCCTAAGACAATCTAAATTTTTTGGTATTCGCTAGTATACATTAATCCTATATAACACTTATAGTAACGCATCTCGAACTAACCAATTTTATTTTTGAAGTGCCACCAGCAGCCATCGAGCAACACTTATGGATACTATGTTTGCCACAATATGCAACTGCTCCTCGGTTCTGCAATGACCAATGATCCTCAGGTTTTATCAATCTTGCAATAATTATTTTATACTTATCAATTTATATATATGCACAACTTTAATCTTCCTAGCGATAGGTTGCGATCATCGCTACAACTACGTTGGAACAAGCTGAGCTCAAATATATTCGAGGATAGTTTACATACTTCTTGTTATCTGTGGTCATAAATTCAGATGGGGAGTTCCACAATATAGATTGAACTTGATTGGGATAAGATTGAACTTAATGGTACATATATGTATTTTCTCATGAATGGTTAATTTTAGTTTATTTGAGTTAATTGATTTATGAAATGAATGTGCTTGTTTCTGAAATGAATGTGAATTGGGTCTATACATGTACTTGTTATGTTTCTACTTATTTCAGAGAGTATGATTAGATTTTCTGAGACTAGCCAATAAACAGAAATAGATATAGCAATACAAAAGAATATCACATACGACTCCTTAGGATATATCGTCTATGATCCATCTGTGATAGCTAATGAATCATAGATGATTTGTAGATAAAATCATTTGTGATACATAATCTGTTATAGATGATTTTATCTACAAACTATATATGATTATCAACTATCATAGACGGTTCTGAATTAATAACCATTTATGATAGTCTTCATCATAGACGGTTCGAAAACCATCTGTAATGATCTCATGTCATTACTGACTGATAAACTCAGATGGCTTACGAAACCATTTGTAATGATATTTTTAAATCATCTGCGATAACTTTTTCTATAGTAGTGTATTCTTAGCTATATATTGGAGATAATCAATCTGGCGCCGATTGATGCATGAGACTAATTCATTACAAACGTTCAAGATAACCTGGAAAAATATACTTGGGCTATAAGCCAATTTTTGGCTAGTATTTATGTCAAACTGGCACTACAACACGATGAACTTTTTTGGAACTTTTATGAGCGTCTTACATTAAATGGTTTTTACACGGCGTTTATTTATAAACACCCTAATCCTAGATGTTGCCTTGTAGTATGGCTTGTTCACTTAGTTTTGGACAAATGTTCTTTATGCAAATGCAAACACTTGGATAGCATCAACTCAGGTCATCTCAAACTTACACAACTAGCACAAGAAAACTCCAGGGCCTAGACGCTATCCCACAAATTCCGTTGATCCAAATATACCAGGCCTAGCTAATTAAGCGCCTAAGCTATAGTAAAAAACAAGTTTTTCCAGCAGATTAGTACGTGGCTGGGCATAACATATATATAGCTGTAATTTGCTCGCTCTCCCCTCCTTGACCTGATAATACCACGAATTATACATAGAATATATCCTTCCAAGCTATATAACCACTTGAATTAACTGCGAAAATGAGATCCAAACTGCGTGCAAAACAAAACAAACACACAGAGCTCCATACCTCGAAAAGCAGTGCGTTAGTTCCTCACACTAGGCTAGGCAAGTTTGCGATATTGGCACGGCTCAATCAGAAGGAACAAATCAACATCCTTCCACCTCGCTAGCTAGCTAGCTAGTGCAGATTGCACAAGTTACCCGATTTGATTGAACCATGCCAACATCGCACTCTCCCAGCCAATATAATCCGTGGAGGCAACCACATCCTTTCTTCCATGCATGAGCGTGCCCAACAAACTCCCAGTGTAAACCCAAGAGATCGGCTGAAACATGGAGCTGAATGTTTATAGGCGGCGGCAACACGACGAACGCGCAATCGTAAGCCGAGAAGAGAAGAAAGAGAGACGGTTGAGACGTCAATGTTTCGCCAAGCCGCCAAGCCTCCCTCTATATGGAAGAAATACAAATTGCAAGCCAAGACGTAAGGGAGGGGAGGGGAGAAAGGAGGAGAGGGAGGTAGCCAGGTAGGCATGGGCGGTCAATGCCTTGCCGATGCGTCTTTCCTCCGGTAGTGGTTGATTACTTGCGGCTGCCGGCAGCCATCTACCTACCAGTCCGTCTCCGTATGTGCCGTCCTGCCTGCCTGAAGAGCTCGTGTATATGCGTGCGTGAACGACGTCATGTGTCTGACCGACCGGGAGCATGCACCAAACGTCCAGTTTTCTCATCGGAATCGCCTTCTGCCCGGGTGGTCCGAACGTATTCGCGACGTTGGCCGGCGCGCGCGGCGAATTGCCCGCTTCTCGCGTCGATCGATCGGCACTGTAACTAGGTTTGATTCGGTCTAGGCCTGCAGTTAATGGACAGGGAGGGAGGAAGAAGTTCAGTGTTGCTGATTGCTTCGTCGGTTGAATACCTGCTGCGTTGGTTCTGAATCGTGATTTGTCAGGTCAGTTGGGATGCGACAGTACGACAGGCATGCACATACAAGGGGTTCATGACCTGTACCTTGGAAGGTATCATATTCGGAGCTGGAGACAGCTTAAACTATGCTGGATTTGTAACAACCCATTGGCTGCTTTGATTGTCAAGACAAGCATCGATCAGAAAATGGTACCAGTTGTTATGAATATTGTATGCATCTATTCATGAGGCCCAAGGGGCAATATATATACAGTCTGAGGGATGTCTGAAAGGAATACAACACAAAGTAAAAGGAAGTAGCATATTAGGAAACAACTAGGAGTCCTAATCCTAATCTTATTCTATCCTTAACACCCCCTCAAACTCATGGTGGATCAACAACACCGAGTTTGGAGAGGTAAAAGCTGTCTTTGTGCTCGAGTCCAGGCCTTCGTGAAGAAATCCGCTATCCAAGCTCAGAAGGCACATGCGAAGAGTAATCACCGATCTTGCACACAAGACCTCATGAAGGAAGCATCAACACCAATATGCTTGGTGAGCTCATGCTTCACAGGATCACGAGCAATACCGATAGCACTGTCTTGTCGACAAGAGAGAGTCGGTGTAGTGACGTAAACACCAAATCCTCAAGTAACCACCGTAGCCAAGTAATCTCTGTGTCAAGAGAGCCATAGCTCGCAACTCGGCCTCTGCACTCGAGCGGGACAACTGCGATCTGTTTCTTCGTCTTCCGTGCAATAAGAGAACCACCAAGAAAAACACGGAGGCGAGAGAGACCGCGATCGAGAGGATCGCCGCCCAAGTAGCATCCGAATAGGCTGAAGTCAGAACGAATCGGGCGTGGAAAGAAGAGACGGCGAGAGATAGTCCCACGAAGGTATCGCAGAACTCGAAGAAGGTGGTCGTAGTGGACACAGTGGGAGCTGAAACAAACCGACTCGAATATGAGCGGGATAGGTGATATCCGGACGAGTAATGACAAGATAAACAAGACTCCCAACAAGGTGACGATAGCGAGTCGGATCGAGAAAGAGGCTCGCCATCCGAGGGTCGGAGGTGGACATTGAGCTCCATGGGAGTCTCAACAAGATCTGTGATCGAGAGAGAGGCGCGATCAAGAAGATCCGAATATATTTCTCTTGGGACATAAAGAAACCATCCGGAGTGGAAGTAACCTCAATCCCAAGGAAATAACGAGAGGACCAAGATCCGACATAAGAAATCGCTCACTAAGACGAGCCTTGACAAAGGCAATGTACTCAGAATCATCTCCCGTAATGATCATATCATCAACATACAGAAGAAGAAGAGTCCGACCACGGGACGAAGTGTGGACAAAGAGCGCAGGATCATGATCACTAGCGGAAAAGCCAGCAGCGGTGACCACAGAGGAGAAGCGCCAAACCAAGCACGAGGGCTTGCTTAAGGCCATAGAGAGCGGCGAAGGCGCATGCACCATGCCCTCGAGAATGAATACCCAGGTGGCGGATGCATGTAGACCTCCTCACGCAACTCACCATTAAGAAAGGCATTCTTGACATCAAGCTGAGAAACAGACCAGTGGCGAACAGACGCCACCGACAGAAGAGTGCGAACAGTGGTCATGTGGGCCACGGGAGCAAAAGTCTCGTCATAGTCAACACCATGCTCCTGCTGGAAGCCACGAGCAACAAGACGCGCCTTGTAGCGCTCAAGAGAGCCATCAGAGCGAGTCTTAATTTTATAGACCCACTTACACGTGATGGGACGAGAATGAGATGGCAAAGGAACAAGATCCCAAGTACCCGATGCGCTCGAGGCAGCAATCTCCTCGGCCATGGCAAGCTGCCACTCGGGGTGAGTAACGGCATCCCGTAGGAGACAGGCTCACGAGTAGCTGCGCCAGCAAAGGCAAAGCGGGCAGGAGGCCGAATCGACCGGCGATCGCGGAGAGCGTAGCGAGAGAAGATGACCCATCAGGGGATGATGGAGCATCGAAGAAGGTGAATCATCGGAGAAGATGACTCACCGGAGAAGCCTCAACACGAGGTCGACGAGTGTAAAGAGAAGGGAGGCATCAGAGTGAGAGGAGCACGGGAGTCGGAGGAGACGACGCAGCGGTGACAACGGTGGAGAGGCCACGGGGAATATGTGGAGACTCGGTGGGACAAGTGGGCGAGGCAAAGTAGATATAGGTGTATCGGAAAGGTCAAGAAAGACGGAGACTCCGCAGAGGAGTCGAAGGAGAGGCGTGCGTGGGTAGAATGGACGAGACTCATCGAAAGTCACATCCCGAGAAACCCGCATCCTTCGACCAACCGGATCCCAAAGACCGATAGCCCTTGTGCTCGGCATCAGATCCCAAAAAGACACACTCAACGATCGAGCGGTTAGTTTGAGTACGTTCGCGGGGCGAGGAGAACGTAGCAAACGCAGCCAAACATATGAAGGGCGAGTAGTCGGCGAAGACCACGAGAGGCGCTCAACGGGGATCGCACCAAGAGCGAGAAGATGGCTGGATGTTGATGAGATAGGTGGCGGTGGAAACGACCTCGGCCCAAAAGTGAGGTGGGGTAGAGGCGGCGATCATCGAGTACGAGCCGTCTCAAGGAGGTGGCGATGCTTGCGCCAGGCGACACCATTCGAGCATGAGCACCGGGACAAGAGAATCGAAGAGAGTCCTGCGCAGCAAGGAAGCTGCGCAGTAACGAGAAAGGTACTCGCCAGAATCGGCACGAAAAACACGAATAGGAGTGGAGAACGTGTGTGGATCATAGTGGCAAATTGTTTATAGATAGACAAGACCTCACTACGAGAAGACATGAAATATATCCAAGTGTGGCGAGAGAAATCATCTATAAATATGATATAATAACGATGACCCCTTTCAAACGAAGGAGCGGACCCCAAACATCCGAATGAACAAGATCAAAGGACGCTGGGACACGGACTCACTTGTGAGGATAGGGAAGCTGAATTTGTTTACCTAACTTACAGTACGACAATCTAAAGACACATCTCCCGAGATGACCCGAAAGACCACGGCGAACTAAGGATGACAAAGAGATCCACACAGATGACCAAGACGGTGATGCCACTGCTGAAAAGAGCCGGTAGACGAAGTGGCAGAAGCGGAGAGACTGGCGGCGATGGTGGCAGCGGAAGGAAGGTGAAGCCAGTCAAGCTCCCAGAGACGCTGTGAGTCACGGCGCCGAGGGCCAGAACCAACCAGAGCTCCCGTGTGGCGGTCCTGAACACAACAAGAGTCAGAGTCGAGAATGACCTGATAACCAAGGTCGATGTCATCCAGCAGAAATAAGCTGCATAGTGAGGCGAGGAATATGAGCAACAGAAGGAACATGAAAGGATGAGTTGCTAAGATATCCTCGACCAGAGACAGAAAGAGATGTACCATCAGCAGTAAGAACACTGACAGGAGAATCAAGAGGTGTAATAGAAGACAGAGTAGAAGCATCAGGAGTCATGTGAAAAGATGCTCCAGAATCAAGAATCCACGGGGAGGTACCTGACTGTGTAGAGGGTGGTTTCTCAGTGCCTGAAGAGTCGATGAGCGTAACTGCGCAGAACTCGCCGAGGAGAACACGAAGTGGCAAGCAAGCGGCGAAGTCTGGCTATCTCCTGCTCGGTGAAAGAAGCTGCTGAAGAAGTCGATGCGACGCCGTCGTAAGCACCGGTGCCAATAGAAGAACGGCGTGAAAGATGCCGCTTCTTCTTATAGCACTGGGACTCAATGTGGCCGGCCTTGTCGCAGTAGGAACAGTGAGGACGGCCACCTCCAGACGGATGACGGCCACCACCACCTGTGGCGGCCGCTGAAGAAGGCAGTGTAGCAGGTAGACGAGCGGCGAGCACAGAGGGGAGTGGCATCAGACCAGCACCACTCAGACGAGTCTCCTCTGCGCGTATCTCGGTGAGAGCCTCCAGGAGAGTGACACGAGGGTGGCGTGCAAGAAGCTGAGCACGCCGTTGCTCGAACTCAGGACGAAGGCGAGTAAGGAACTCGTAGACCCGCTGAAACTCCAAGTCAGCACGTATATCCAAGCAGCACGGACAGGAACGACAGCCAGCAGTGCGGAGAGAGTCCAACTGACGCCAGATAGCAGAGCTCTGAGCGTAAAAGGCATCAACAGTAGCATCACCTGCCAAGAGAGTGCTCTTGGCGAACCACGGACAGTGCAGGGGCATCACCGAGGGCTCGTGAGCGCCGCGAAGATGAGTCCACATCCGGGAAGCGAAGGAGTCCCACAACCTCGTAAGAGAACCGAGGCCGAGATCGGCGATGAAAACAAAGCAGCGGCTCGGCGTCGTCATCGCACCACTGAGTGTAGGTGGTCAGACGGTCCTTGTAGAGATCCAGAGCCTCCTGGTAGGCAGAGGCAGCTTCATCATCAACAATCTGAGCATCCTCAGTAGCAATCTTGTCGGCTGTCGGGGGCAATGCAACAGGCGTGGGCTCCGTCGGAGGAATAGGGCAAGGCGGGCGGTGACATCGCGCGAGAGGGCGCCCGAGCGTAGACCACGCATGTGAATGCGCATGTGGATCTGAAGTCGGTGTAATTAACACCATCAAAGACCACCGGCAATGAGGAGGAGAAGCGGTGCCCATTGGTAGCGGCGCCGGCGGCGCGGCGACCAATGCAACGTCTAACAGCGGCGCTGAGCGGCGCGGCGGTTAGATCGGCGTTTTTTTTTTCGGCGGAAAACCCTAACTAATATGGGCCTTCGGCCCGATTACACAGCACACACGCACACACGCACACACGCGAACACGCACCAGCAGAGGAGGCGCGGTGAGGCGGCGCGGTGACCGGCGGCGGAGGAGGCGGCGGCGGTACGGGCGCGCGGCGCGGAGGCGGCGGCCGCCGCGGCGCGCGGCGCGAGCGCGGCGGCACCGGCGGCGCGCGCGGGCGGCGGCACCGCGCGCGCGGCGCGAGGCGGCGGCACCGGCGGCGCGGCGCGCGCGAGGCGGCGGCGGCACGCGCGCGGCGCGGCGGCGGCGGCGCAGCAGCGCGCCGGGCGCGGAAGCGAGCGGCGCGCGCGGCGCGCGCGCGCGCGGGCGCGGAGGCGGGGCGCGGGCGGCGGCGGCGGCGGCGCGAAGCGCGCGGGCGCGCGGAAGAGCGGCGGCACGTGGAGGCGCGAGAGCGGCGGTCGAGTACCGGCGGCGCGTGGAGGCGTGGGAGCGGCGGCGAGTACCGGCGCGCGTGGAGAGAGACGTCGCACGGGGAGAGGCCGGCGAGAGCGACCGGCGACGTCGGGGAGAGGCACGGGAGCGGCGGCGAGCGAACCGAGGCAAACCCTAGGTATGCTCTGATACCATGTTATGAATATTGTATGCATCTATTCATGAGGCCCAAGGGGCAATATATATACAGGTACAAGGGGATGTACAAAAGGAATACAACACAGCATAAAAGGAAGTAGCATATTAGGAAACAACTAGGAGTCCTAATCCTAATCTTATTCTATCCTTAACACCAGTAATTGGAATTAAATCGGTAAACTTCTGATTTCTGAACCAGGGATTACATTTTCGGAAAAGGAAAAAAAATCAGACCCCCGAGAATTCCGATTTTCGGAAATTTCAATTTTTTGTTATTTTTTCGATGAATTTTTGGCAAGAAATTCAAACCAACAGTTTGAATCCAAGAAATTCAACTAAATTTAAGATTTCGGATTTCTCGGCAATATTTTGGATTTCTTAAGGAAAAAATCGGTTTTCCCACCGGCATTTCGAATGGATATCACGGAAACTATATGCATATATATAGGACTTGTAGAGCTTGAAAAAGCTTGTTTTCAGTGAACAGAGTGGAAGACCCGGTATATTCGTAGTTGGCTCTGGAATGATAGCTTGCAGGATTTCAGATTTTCCAGTGATCAGCTTAGTTGGAAGAGATAGATAGGAGAAGCGAATGCCAGATGTGCAGTGCGCCAGTCAATCCAATTTCGTGAGATCGAGTAAAGAAGGGTAAATTCTTTGGAGTAAAGTAGTTGGTTTTCATCTCGGTGTTTATCTCACTTCTCTGTAGAGCATCAGATCACAAAATGGGTTCATACTCATGGTACAAGGCAAGAAGCACTGCATTGAGCATAAAATAAACAAGGTATATAGTACGTAGACTAAAGATGTGAATCAAAATTCAAAACAGAAACTAGAACCATAGCTACAATGCACTAGTATTACCTCCAGCAAGAATCAAGCAGCAGAATATGCCTAAACAGAACAGCCGAATAACAAAATACTAATCAGTTGCAACACGTCTAAAGTTGAGCTCATTTCATCAATCGATTAAAAAGGGACATCTATGAAGGAAGTACTCCATGCCGAGCAGAGCCGAGCCGGCGGCGGGAGGCCCAGCGGGAGGCCCGGCGGTAGTACCCCATGGCATCGTGGGTGTTGGGGGGAGGCGGTAGTACCCGGTGTGGTGCCCGAGGTCGCCCATCGACGGGTCGCCGCTGGTCGCCAGGGCTGCTCGACGAGGGTCCCAGCTTGGCGGGCGGCGAAGTAGGCCCTGGCATTGCAGGCGTCGACGGGCACACCAGATCGACGGGCGACTGCAAGTACGGCGGGTGGAGCGGCTCTAGCTCCAGCGGCGGCGGGAGGGGAGTCCTAATCTGCTGCGTGACGACGACAACGATGGCGGTCGGATCAATAGGATCCGCCGCCTAAACGGTGGCGCTGCCCCCGGTGGAGATGGATCTCCCCAGGGGCGCGCGGTGCGGAAGCGAGCGGCGGCTAGGGTTATGATCTAAACCTAGAGCTCTGATACCATGAAGGAAGATAGAATATGTGGAATTGGATAATCTTGCATTGAGCCTCTCGGCGGTATATATAGAGGTACAAGACTTAGAGTTGTAATCCTAATGGACTCTATCCTACCAAATATATTGTACTAGACTTGTACTCTAACAATCTACAAACCATCAAGCAATCTTTAGTATAAGTAAGCACACTCATCTAGAGATGAAAACCGCAAACCATCAATAATGATTAATAAGTAGATCAGAAAAAGAGAGAAAGGGCAGAGGTGCAGCAGTAACCATAACGACAACATAACAACCATACAGCGTTCCTCAGTTGTGCATCATATGAATTGTCTACATATTTATGGTCGCCACCAAAAGCACGTAGAATGACAAAGGAAAAGTGCGATGAAACATAACCAGTCTCCAGACCCCTATGTTCCTGTAGGCTATTAAGCAGCTAACTCATAGAAGTCATATTACTCTCAGTTCAGTACTCCTAGCATAACCACGAAGAACTCATAAACTCTTCCACAAGCTGCAATCATCAGTAGATCTGGAAAGATTGGATGAAACAGTAAGATGAAATTGAGGTTTCATGATTGGCACCACATAGATGTTAAAAACTATTATTGTCAGTCTAACCTGAATATCAATATCTCAGTCAAGAAGCGAAACAGTTTCCTATATTGCTAATCTCCAAAACCTGAAACACATAATAACAATAATTTGAGATGCATGATGGTGATGAGCTTAGAGAGACATAGTAAAGCAACTCATATGATGATGAGCTTACAGAGACACAGTAAAGCAACTCATATGACAACAGGAATCTCAAGCAAGTGTTACATAAGACTTTAACTCCAAATCTTACCAGCACACTAGTATAAGCTAGAGAGATCTTTCTTACAAGCCCTTGCTTGCCAAGAGCCGTGGTCTTCTAAAATAGGTAGGACCACCCCCTCATCAAGTTTTTGCGAGAGCGTCAAGGCTCCTCTAAAATAGGGGCAATTTGCTTTCTTTCTAGGGATGTCATTGGCATGTAACCATTTGGCCCACACCTTACCAAGCATTTCTCTATTGTCCTTTTTCAACATTGTGTCCGCCCGAACTTGCATTGGTGCCTTTGAACATGCTAAATCACAATCAGAGTCTTTTCTC
Source organism: Melocanna baccifera (assembly GCA_036346265.1). NCBI lineage: Eukaryota > Viridiplantae > Streptophyta > Magnoliopsida > Poales > Poaceae > Melocanna > Melocanna baccifera. Next base: position 5,828,274 of record CM070683.1, on the reverse strand, counting down.
ATTCCTTCACTACTTGCACTTGCTTTTTGAAACATTTTCTCAATCACACCACATCCACCAGTACAACTACCAGCTCCACTACTTGATCTACTACCATGCCAAGAGCTACACTGGAGCTACTGCTCGGACCACCATACCGACTCTGATAATACCTCAATGATTCTCACACTGCGATCTGCATTTGCTTCTCCTCATCACTAGGCAAATCGTATGATGCAAAATGAACATTCTCCATTCCTTCCATCACCTCTTGTTCGATTCTTAGTTGCCTCTCCTTATTTTGCCTCCTTTGCTTCCCTTCCTTCAACTCATGTTGCATTGCTCCACGAACAGCTTTAGGGACATAAGGGTATGATCTAACATCTTCGAATACCCCTACTAAATGCTGCTTTAGCCTAGTTGCAACACCACTTTTCCTTGTCCATAGGTAATATTTACACTTGAACCCACTTCCAATGGAAATTCCATGAGTCTAAGCATTGTCCATGCTTCTGTCTCGTACTGATCTTGCAATTCCATGCATGAAAAGAATCAGTGGTATGAATGAATTGTAACATCCTACTTTTCAGAGCTTTATTTGGATTTTTAAAAGTTAAAATTCATCAATTGGATTTTTCTGGATTTAATACAAGCTTAAATTGAATTTTTATATATTAAAAGGATTTAATATGAAAAAAATAAACATTAATATTTGCTAAAAGTATTTTATTTGGGTTCCTTGTGTCCTAAGGATTTTTCTAAAATTTTGTTGGATTTTTCTAGATTTATTTGTTATTTACTAGAGCTCAAAAGGATTTAGTGGAATTTTTGAATTGGAAAATCCTTTAAAAATCCTAAAACCCAAATGGGCCGAGCCCACCACTATTCATCCTAACCACGCGTTAGCCATCCGGCCGCCCACTGAAGCCAACCACCCGATTTGCTTGTGGCCACATGCCATTCATCCGAGGGATTGAGTATTGTGCATCTGTGCCATCCGCCACTATCGTCTCCCTCGCGGACTCCTTGTCATCGTGTTCATCATGAACTCTCTCCGCCGCCACCTCGGCGTTCACGTTCGTCCTGAACTTCGTGCTGTCCGCGACTCAGAGATCTCGTTGTTCGCACCATAAATAGTCGCCGCCTCTTCCTTCGCACCCTGCAGCCGCTCGTCCTCGCCTGTGCACCGCCATCGAGCTCGTCGCCGCCGACTCCATCTCCGGCCAGGCCATACCTCTATTCTACCGTTCGGTTCCCATGCCGTGCGCTGCTGATGTCTCGCCGCCAGTGAGTCCTCGTCGCCGTGCCATCTTGCCGCCTTGGCCAGCAGCCGCCGTCCACTGCCTCACTCCGGTCGAACGTCGTGCACATCGCTGCGTCCCGCCGCTGCCTTGGTTCGTGTGCCTGCGCGTCGTGCCCATTCACCCACCCAAAGAGTCGCCCCTGTTCGCGTGCCCGGTGACATCAGCACCGACGCCAGCCGCACCCACGCCAGGTGACACTTCAAATTCTCCGTGAACCGAGTCCACATGCGTCGAGCCATAGATCAGTTGGACCCACACATCAGCGAGGACTATTTTGTGAACCCATGAGCCAGCCATGCCGAGTCAGCCGCCACGTCACGTGACACGTCAGCCCTAATCCTACATGGCCGCCATGTATCATGCCACATGGATGCCATGTCAGCCACCCGAGCCTTCCAAGTGCCACATGGCAGTGCCACGTCATCCACCACGTGTCACCGCCGTGTCATTTGCCATGTCACCCGCCACCTTAGCCTAGTGCCATGTGTCACAACCACGTCAGCCCTAGTTTGCCATGTCAGCAAGCCCAGTCTCTGCACACTATTTCATGAGCTAGGTTCACCGTAGACTAGCTGAGTCCACAGCACAATAGCATTTTTTTTATTTTCAGCATTTTCCTTCATATTTAATTTCCCAAGAGTCCGTTCTCCTCTGTCCTAACTTCAATTGACCAATTTTTTCTAAATCCATCTAAACTCGAGCTCTATTTTTTTTTCTAGTTTTGTCATTTTTGGAGTTCATTTGAGTTTTATTTGAATTTATTTTGTGCTTCATTGTATTTCTCTCTCGTTAGATCGTGTTTTCAAAAGAGCTAAAGTAAGATTTGAAGATCAAGAGCAATTAACTGAGCAAGGCCAAGATAAGTCGTGTCATTTGATCATGTTGAACTTAAATTTTAAATATATTTATTTATTATTTTGTTTTAAATTATCATACTTTGATATTTTATTACAAACCCTTGTACCTGGTAGCTATTGTCCACAGTTATAAAATTTGTGTACCATGACATTGGTATGTTATTGGTGCTGATTATACAAAAATTAGTTTCTACTTAGGTGAGTGATCATGCAGTAAAGAGAGAAGTATGGATTTACTTTGAGAGATATAGATGTCTTGTCTGGGTAATATTTAAGGACTTAACTTTATGCGCCATTGATCTATGCCTTACCGTACAACTAGATGTCTAGTATAGGATAGACCTGGCTGATTAATCTGTAATATTTCAATTTCTATTTCGCTAATGTGATAAATATGGATGTTGATTTTCAAAAGGCGCAAGAGGGAACCAAGATGGTGAAACCTTAGTGGACGAGATTGAGGTGAGATTAAGCATTGTAAAGGTCTTGTTGTAACTTTTTTTCGCGTAAGAATGATCACATAATATGGGTAAAGTGTGTAATCTCTGCAGAGTATAAAACTATTCGAATAATCGTGTCCCTAATTATGAACAATGCTCTGCGATTTCACATGAAGAGTAGATGTCCCCAATAACCGTGTCTACCAGGCCGCACCCAGTAGCCATCGCCCCAGCCGGGCCGCTGCCAGCCGTCGCCTCAACCGGGCCAGCGCCGGCCACTCCACTCGATGCCGATGCCACCGCTGCGGCACCGACATCTGTACCAGCTAACGCGGTCCCTATCATGCTAGTCACCAACTCGCACACATGGTGACTCGCGGTAAGCACGAATTTTGCCAACCAGTGCAACGCATGAATTTTCATGCCACGGCGTTGTCTCCCATCCCCAAGACTTATCGCTTGGCACTCGCTGATCCAAATTGGTGGAGTGCTATGGAAGAAGAGTTCTCCACTTTGCAGGGTAATCACACGTGGGATTTGGTTCCGCAACCTTCCAATGCAAATATTATCACCGGTAAGTGGATCTTTCATCATAAACTCAACTCAGATGGCTCTCTCAATTGTTACAAGGCTTGTTGGGTTTTTTAGGGTTTTACACAATGTCTTGATATTAACTTTGATGAGACTTTCAGTTCTTTTGTGAAGCCCACCAAAGTTCACACCATTCTATCTCTTGTTGTGTCTCCGGATTGGCCCACCCATTAGCTTGATGTCAAGAATGCATTTCTCCATGGCACATTGATTGAGACAGTGTATTGCTCCAAGCCAATTGATTTTGTGGACTCAACTTGCTTGGGTTTTATCTGCCACCTCAACAAGTCACTTTATGCCCTAAAGTAAGCCCCTCGCGCATGGTATAGTCGCTTCGTCTCCTACTTGCTCTCTCTTGGGTTTGTGGAGGCTAAGTCAGACACCTCAATGTTTGTCTATCATCGTATCACCGATATTGTTTATCTGCTGCTTTATGTGGATGACATAGTTCTCACAGCTTCTTCAGCTATCATTCTCCATAGGACTATTCCTACGCTTCAGCAAGAATTTTCTATAAAGGATCTTGGGCAACTTCATCATTTTTTGGGTCTATCTATACAGCGTCGTGCCAGTGATCTATTTCTTTCACACTGGCAGTACATGTTGGATATCCTAGAGCGCGCGGGCATGACAGATTGCAAACCGTGCGACACTCCAGTTGATAGTCATTCACAGGTTTCAGCTTCTGCTGGTTCCCCAGTGTGCGATCCTATCTACTACCACAGCCTTGCTGGTGCTCTACAGTATCTCACCTTCACCAGACTAGACATGGCATACGCAGTACAATAAGTCTGCCTCCATATGTATGATCCTCGGGAGCCTCATCTTATAGCTATGATGCGCATTCTCTGGTATCTGTGTGGTAGTCTGGACTATGGTCTTCTCATTCAGTGGTCTACCTCGATGGATCTTGTTGCCTACTCTGATGCTGACTGGGCAGGTTGCCCAGACACACGCAAGTCCACATCGAGCTATGCTGTGTTCTTTGGTGACAATCTCGTCTTCTGGTCCTCCAAACGGCAACACACAGTGTCTTGTTCAAGTGGAGAAGTTGAGTACATGGTTGTGGCCAATGTTGTCGCTGAAACTTGTTGGCTACATCAGCTTCTCCATGAGCTTCACAGCCCTCTCCAATGGGCAACACTCGTTTACTGTGACAACATCAGTGCCATCTACCTCTCGACGAATCCAGTACAGCATCAACGCACCAAGCACATCGAGATCGACCTTCACTTTGTCCGGGAGCACGTTGCTTTGGGCAATGTTCACTTTCTCCATGTCCCAACAACGTCACAGTACGCCGATATCTTCACCAAAGGCCAGCCAACGTTTGTCTTCATGGAGTTCAAATTCAATCTGAATGTCTGCATTGTCGACGCTCAGACTATGGGGGTGTGTTAGCCTGACTCTTTGATTCGCATTCATGGGTTATGTTTACATTCATGTGTTGTGTTCACAGTCATCATATGTTATGTTCATATTCATGTGTTGTGTTCACACTATTTATGTGTTCCTATTAACCACGCTAAGATATATATACATATGTGTGTGTGTGACCCTTTATGACTTGAATTAAGAATAGAATTCACATAATATTTTCTGCTCTCACTCGGGATAGGCTGAGAAAACCAAAATTCAGTGATTTTCGCGAATTTTGGACCGAAATTGTAATCCTTCTGAACACTGTAACAAAATTACCGAACCATGCACATATGTATACAGAACTGACGTTATTTGCCAGTCGCTATCCTATTTGAAATTACCAAACCATGCACATATGTGTCAAACCCCATGCTAGCACTGAACACACTGTATTAATTCGAATCTACACAACCTGTTTCAGCTTCTTCCAGTAGTACGTGAAATTAACGTGCTCAATTCCTATAGCCCACGATCATCCTTGATGAATCTCTAGTATAGGATGGTCTCATTACAAATCTTAAAGGTGCAACATGAGCTTGAAAGGAACAGATAGTTGATCAACGGATAACAATCAACACGTAACAGGACAGGCAAAGTGGACATATATACTGCCCACGTCAGCGGAAAAAAAACCGAGATGCCACACCGGTTGGAGTTGGGCTATGCACTGGTTGGCAACACGCAGCCAGTTTAACGAGGGTGCAGGTACACTAAATCCACGCATCAAAATCATCCAAAATCTAGGCTTAAATGTCGATGCATGCATATGGCAACCGATTGTTGCGAACCAATGTTCATAATAGTTTATGAACATTGGTCGCTGTACAGTGATATGGATTCTATTGACGCTGGTTGTATTAGCTTGAGACAAATTAAAGGACAGCACCATGATAATGTGCTTGTATTAAGAATCAATCATGGGCTCATAAGCATCCAAACAAATAAAAAGGACTCGGAAAGGCTAGGTGTGAATTGTTGAACCGATTTGGCTGTACGTTTTGTTATACCAGCCAGCTGCCAAGTGCATGGTGTACCAAGAGGGTTAAACAAATGGCCTGCTTGTGCAACTGGGCAAGGGCTGGATTGGGAGAAGACATGCCAAGGGGGAGGAGATGCTACCCGTTGTTAGCATGCGTGCAGTGTGCCACTTTATGCCCGTCTGAAATAGAGGAATTTTGGAGCAATTGTATTGAATTGTATCGAATTCGAAATTCATGCGTTCCAAGCAGACTCGGATACAGCGCGTTCATGGACACGCTATGATCTGATCTAGCAACCTGCAGCTTCTAGGAGCCTGACAAGGGCTACTGATCAACCGTGTGGAGCACATTCGTAAAGTCAACTATGCATGGTGGTATAGTTTGTCGATCGCATCGATCGGTTATATCCAATCGTCATCACAACGATATATGATTTGAGGGTGAACAGAGAGGTGTCTAAGCATATGCGTGCCACAGTTTTTTTTAGAACACTGATAAGACTAAGAGAGTGCACGGGCAGGCAGTTTGTGTACTCTCGGTACATCATCGAAAGGTCGAGATGAAACGGCGCAATAACATTGCCTGACGACTTCTAACGGCAATTTGTGTGTGTGTGTGTGTGTGTGTGTGAGAGAGAGAGAGAGAGAGAGAGAGTATTCTTTAGGGCAAGATACAATCGTAAGATCACAATGCAGTAGTGTATTGGGTCCGATTCAAGGTGGAGATGGAGGGAGTCCACGCCGAGCCGTTGGCCCGGGCGCCACGCGAACACAAGACGGCAAACTGGATTAAGCCCATCAGGAAATGACACCCCGTTCAGGCCTGTAAAAGTCGGCCCGGCCCGGTCACATCGCCGAGGACAATTCCGGAATCTGATGGATAGACTCGACCTCCCTACGAGCAACGAGGTGAAGCTGGCCGTCCTCCAGTCACTCCAGCCGCCACCACCACACCCCGACGCGAGCGAGCGAGCGAGAGAGAGAGAGAGATGGCGCTCACCAACTTCGTGGTGACGGTGGCGGCAGTGGGCGCGGCTTTCCTCCTCTTCACCACCGACATCCGCAAGTCCGGCGCGGTCTTCCGCCGCAACGCCCGTCAGATCAAACACTGGCTCGAGGAGGACACCGCCTCCGGCGCGTCCAGGTAACGCCGCCTGCCACACAACCCCGTTCCCCCTTTCTTGATTGCTTCCTGCTGTTTCTTTTATCAAGCCCACAGTTTGGGTTTAGCCGTTTAAGGTTTAGGAGTCGTTTCAGAAGCGAGGATTAAATTGGGCATACTAGTGATCCAATTCTCCCACTGTCTGATTCCCGGAGCGTGTAGAGAAGCTACTACATCGGAAATATGCAGGAGTTGGTGAATGAAATGGAGTTACTTGTTGCAACCGACGATCTTTGACATTTTGCAGCGACTGTTTTGGGTGGTGGATTATAGTATGATTGGTGGACATTCTTGAGGCAATCGTGAGGAAGCTGTTTGGGTGGTGGATTTGAGTTGTAATGGGCTAGGGGCCAAGGCGGATGAGGTGGATTTGGCTCGATCCCTTTGAAGAATCTTCGCCTTTGTTGGAATTCAAAAGCATATTTTTGAAAATTGTTCGAGGAGTTTTGGTTTTAGGAGTTTAGGGTTTGGATTCTTAGCCGAGTTTTAAAGAAAAACAAAGATGATCAAAAGAAGTATGATCTGATGTGTCTTTTTCCAATCCGATTGGATTAGTTGGCGCCAAATACTTCCTAGCAAACTATGTTCTTGGAAGGAAATTTTCTTAATTAGCCAAATATGGTCGAAGTTGCTTTGTTAACAGCTGAAGGGGAATAGTCGAATAGCTGCTGCAGAAGATGACAATGAATCTATAAGAGACGAATGGTCATACCTAGGTGGAAGAACTCTAGATTATTGTTTCTTCTGAAGTGTGTAAATTGTATGTGGTCTTTGTTGTAAATTCGAGGGCATTTCGGTAATTTCCCAAATTGAAGGAATGAGGGGGCCCACCTGTCGGTGAGGCGAGTGAAGGGATGAGGAGGAGACTTCGTCTCCTTGTGGCGTGCCTAGGTCTGAGTTCTTGGTGATTTCGAGTATCACCGACTTTGTGAATATTTTGATTGTCAACTCTTTGCAGTTCATGATTTATTTCATATATCAGTGATTTAATTGATCGAATATTGCAAAGAGGTTTTGTGGATTAAGTAGCTCTGTCATGAAAATGGTCTTAAACTGAAATTGAATTACAATTGTCTAAAGCAGTCGATTACTGAGATCCCCGAGTGTTAGAGTGGATTCCCTACTGTTCGAGTGCTGGTAGTCGAAACGAGTATCATAGTCGTAGACGACCACTCTACAGGTTATAGTCGTATTTGACCACTCTTCTGAACATGGTCGTATCAACTGATCGAGTACTCGTGGTTGTAGTCGTTCCGAGGACTCGCACTTGTAATCGGGTCCGAGCACTCGTGGTCGAAGTCGTATCCGAGTACTAGGTACTCGAAGTCGGATATGAGAACTCGTAGTCGAAGTCGTATCTGAGCACTTGTGATCGTAGTCGATTGAACGTGGTCGTAGTCGACAGAATCATGATCGTAATCGACTGAATTTCTTTTGACATATTCAATTGATGAAGAGTTTAAGACTATAGTAGCGGGATAGTAAAGATCAAATCTTGTGTAATCCTACATCTGAGAGCATTAAATGTTAATCACTTACAATTTGTGCCTTTTGCTAGTTTTAATTGATTCCATGCTCTTTACATTGGCATACATGTTCAAACCAAGAGTATTCTTGCTCCTTTTATTGAATATGTGCTATATTACAAATGATATTATTGAATATGTGCTATACTTATGATTATGTGCTTATACCGCATATATTACAACAATCCAAAAAACCTATTATTCAAGAAATGGCTTCCTCTTCTGATGTCACTAAGCCGGAGGTGCTCAATGGTGCCAACTTTAAACGTTGGCAGGCTAAGACAAAATTCTGGCTGACTGATCTCAAATTATTCTGGGTTATTTCGAATCCTCCGGTGTTCCCGTGGGAAACCGCTGAAATGGCGTGGTGGGAGGATGCAAACAACTCAGTCTTAACCCGTTTGCTAGCCATGCTATCCAACCGCTGTTCGACGTCTACGTTAACTTCACAAACGCCAAGCAACTTTGGGACGAACTTGAAGAGAAGTATTCCGAAGGGGGGTAATGGGAATGAGTCATTTGTGAGTCTACGTTAACTTCACAAACGCCAAGCAACTCTGGGACGAACTTGAAGAGAAGTATTCCGAAGGAGATAACGGGAATGAGTCATTTGTAACTGCCAATTACTTGAACTACAAGGTGGTTAATGGATGGTCGGTGATGGAGCAGCTCCATGAGCTACAACTCCATGTGCATGACTTAAGTCAGTACGACTGTGCTCTATCAGAGAAGTTCAAAGTGAACGTCATCCTAGCTAAGTTACCGCCCTCTTGGCGTGACTTCATAACCGCTCGTAGACATATGAAGGAGCGCTTGACTCTCAATGAGCTGTTAGTAGCTATTAATGTCGAAGAGCGTGCTAAAGCCGGTGACGGTGCAAGAAAGGCTCAAGTCCAAGCTCATCAAATGCAGTTCAAGAGTACTGAAACTCTGGGAAACCTAAATTCAAGAATCAGCCCTAAGTCAAGCTACACAAAAGAAAATGAAGAAGAAAAATGACATCGTCTGCTTTGTTTGCGAGGAGGCTGGGCATAAGGCCAACCATTGCCGCAATCACAAAGGTAGAGGTCCTTCTCCTGGTCAGCACAAGAGTCACAAGGCTGAAGTAAAAGTCGCACTGGCTAGTTCCAGTTTGAAAGAGTACATACCTCAGGTCTTTATGGCAAGTCCATCAATTGATTGGTGGATTGATGCAGGTGCTACTAGACATATATGTGTTGATCGATCATGTTTCTCTTTATTTCAGGGTGACGGTTTTCGGACCACCTTCACCCTGAAATGAAGAGAAACATGATCGATTAACACATATATGCCTAGTAGTACCTGTATCAATCCACCAATCAATTGATAGACTTGCCATAAAGGCCTGAGGTACGTACTCTTCCAAATTGAACCGGCGGCGACATTTACTTCAAACCTTCTGCCTTTGTGTTGACGAGAGAAGACATCCGCTTTGCGATTGCGGCAATGGTTGGCCTTATGTCTAGCCTCCCCGCAGACAAAGCAGACGATGTCCTTTTTCTTCTTCATTTTCTTTGGTTGGAGCTTGACTTGGGGCTGATTCTTGAATTTTGGTTTCCCAGAGCTTCCAGAACTCTTGACTTACACCTGATGAGCTTGGACTTGAGCCTTTTTTGTACCGTCACCGGGTCTAGCACGCTCTTCGACATTAATAGCTGCTGACAGCTCATTAAGAGTCAAGCGCTCCTTCATGTCTACGAGCGGTCACGAAGTCACGCCAGGAGGGCAGTAACTTAGCCAAGATGACGTTCACTTGGAACTTCTCTGGTAGAGCACAGTCGTACTGACTTAAGTCACGTACATGGAGTTGTAACTCATAGAGCTGCTTCATCACTGACCGTCCATCAACCATCTTGTAGCTCAAGTAGTTGGCAGTCACAAATGTCTCATTCCCGTTATCCCCTTCGGAATACTTTTTTTCAAGTTCATCCCAGAGTTGCTTGGCGTTTGTGAAGTTAACGTAGACGTCGAACAACCGTTGGATAGGATGGCTAGCAAACGGGCTAAGACTGAGTTGTTCGCATCCTCCCACCACGTCATTTCAGTGGTTTCCAACGGGAACACCGGAGGATTTGAAATAACCTAGAATAATTTGAGATCAGTCAGCTAGAATTTTGTCTTAGCCTGCCATCGTTTAAAGTTGGCACCGTCGAACATCTCCGGCTTAGCGATATCAGAAGAGGAAGCCATTTCTTGAATAATAGGTTTTCTGGATTGTTGTAATGTATGCGATATAAGCCCAAATATCGATATAATTCCAGCGTAATTATATAAACACAAGGAAAATACCAAGATGTATACAAATGATATAAATTGTATATAATCATTTGATTCAATCATATCATTTGTAATATAACACATTCAATAAAAGGAGCAAGAATACTCTTGGTTTGAACATGTATGCCAATGTAAAGAACATGGAATCAATTAAAACTAGCCAAGGCACAAGTTGTAATTGATTAATATTTAGTGCTATCAGATGTAAGATTACACAAGATTTGATCTTTGCTGTCCCGCTATTATGATCTTAAACTCTTCATTAATTGAATATGTCAAAAGGAGATCCAGTCGATTACGATCACGATTCTGTGGATATGACCACGTTCAGTCGACTACGATCACGAGTGCTCTGATATGACTTCGACTACGAGTTTTCGAATCCGATTTCGACTACTTAGTACTCGGATACGACTTTGACAATGTGTTGTCGACTTTGATCACGAGCAGGGGCGAAACCAAGGGGGAGGCTTAGTGAGGCTGAAGCCTCACCTCCCCCGGTCGAACAACCCCCCCTGAAGCCCTTGCTAGGAGCTAGTCGGTACCATGAAAGACCTGAAAACATTTCTTGAGGAAAAGATGCTGAATCATCTCACATACATGTTCCTCCCCCCTCCCCCCGGGGAAGAAGCTCATCATGCGCCCCCCCCCCACTACGGCATGTTTATCGGATCGAGATTCTAAGCCCACGGCTTTAGGCCCAACAAAGCCCACACAACATACCAACAAGTCACAAGCCTACCAAATAGCATTCACAAAGGCAATGACCAACTCAAGTACTCAAGTCACAAACCTACCAAATAGCAATCCGGATCCGCGCGACATCGCGAGTGAGGGCGAGCCGGGCGAGGCGGCCGGGCTAGATCGGTGCCTAGCGGTGACGTCAGCGAGGAGCGGCGAGGGAAGGGCTGAGGCGGGAGTGGAGCGCCGGCGGGAGGCGGGCCGGAGCCGACCATCGGAGCGCGAGCGTCGTAGCAAAGGGCCGGAGCGGAGCGAGGGAGGCCGGAGCGCTGGCCCAGAGCGGAGGAGGCGGGCGCCGAGGCGGGAGCGGGGCGGGGCGGGTGCGGAGGAGAGGCGCCAGTGGGAACCGGAGTGGAGGAGGGCGCGCCAGGCGGGGCCGGGAGGACGGAGCGGAGGAGGGAGGCGCCAAAGGGAGCTGGAGAAAATATAGGCCGGAGCGCGGGGGCCCGGGGAGCTTAGCGGAGAGAGAGGGGGAGCCGGGGAGACAGTGAGCGACTCAGCGAGTGAAATAGGCCGAGCCGAGGTGCCGAGCCCGAGCGACCGTTAGCGGTGAGTTTTTTTAAGTAATAGCAAAATTAGCACAATATTTTCTTATAATCTTTCTTATCAAATTATCAATTTAGTATTTTATAATTTATAGTTTAGATTTTTAGATTCCATGTATATAGATAGTTTAGTATTTATAATTAATTCATTATAGATTTGTAATTCATTATAGATGTATATAGATAGTTTAGTCTTTATCAATGTAATTTTTATAGCTTTGTACTGATAGAAATTAATACTTTATTTATAGATTTTGCTATAATAGGTAAACGAACTTTGTGTAACTATTTTGCAAGCAATGCATTTGCCCCGTGATTCAAATTTGTCTTATGATTTAAATTAACTTAATTCTGGTATGTTTCATATGATATAAATTTTTATTGCCATTGACAATTTTCTATTATATCACTAATTTTAATGTGTTTCATACATATATGACCTATCGCTACTCCGCACTTACAGCAGAATAATTATATATTTTTGGATATGAGCTTTCTATTATCGAGGTACCTACTTTATATTTCTCTGTTTTGCATTATTTTTCTCTATCTAATTATGTAATTTCTGTGATCATTTGAAATTCCATATGAGTAAAAGACTAAATTTGTGTTAACTTAGCTTAACTCTATAAATAGTTCAGCCCCCCCTCAATTTCATTCCTGGCTTCGCCACTGATCACGAGTGCTCGTATCCAACTACGACCACGTTCAGAAGAGTGGTCGAATACGATTATGACCTATAGAGTGGTCGTCTACGACTATGAATACTCGTTTTCGACTACCAACACTTGAACAGTAGGGAATCTACTCTAACACTCGGGGATCTCAGTAATCGACTGCTTTAGACATTTGTGATTCAATTTCAGTTTAAGACCATTTTCATCACAGAGCTACTTAATTCACAAAGTCTCTTTGCAATATTCGATCAATTAAATCACTGATATATGAAACAAATCACGAACTGCAAAGAGTCGACAATCAAAATACTCACAAAGTCGGTGATACTTGAAATCACCGAGAAGAACTCAGAGCCAGGCACGCCACAAGGCGCTGACCCAGAAAACCTAGCGCCCCTCTGTGCCACTGTGAGAGAGGAGCGAGGTAGTCGGAGATACAAAGCCCACCTTTACCGATCGGAACTCTTCAAATCGGCAAAGTCGAGGTGAAGGGGATGCTACACAAGCACACAAGAAGCACCGACTCAATGCGCCTCGCCGAGCACCAGAGGTTACAGGTCACCATCGAGACCAGCGGTCACTAGTGAAGAACCGACCTCAAAGACTGAATCCAAGAGCAAAACTCAAAGCTAAGTCAAAAGAGAGGAGTGAAGTATTGGGCTTACCTTTTTTCTCTGTGTATATTGCTCAGAGGAGGAGACCTCCTTATATATAGCCGAGAGAAGGAGGTGAATTCGAAGACCTGAGCGATCCCTGCCAATGGCCGGATCCAAGTGCGTCTTCATCGCCCATCTCCTCCCCTCATTTTGGATCAACCAAGAAAATCGTAGCTTGGGTAGGAGACGAAGTCGTTCGTCTCCTCCTCATTCCTTCGCTCGGCTCACCAACCGGTGGGCCCCTTATTCCTTCAATTTGGGAAATTACCGAAATGCCCTCCGATTTACAACACAGGTAGGGTTGGTCTCGGCTAGATCAGGCTTGGAACGATTTGGGTTGGGCCAAGCCTTTGAGCAAAAGTCATGTTACTCCTACACCAATTACCAAATCATACTAAATACATGCTGTCACTTAGAAAAAAAGAAACATTCAATCCCATATTACATTTTTTAAAGAATATATTTTTCAAGAAAAATTCAGTATTATCACCTAAAAGATGTTCTCCTGCTCTAATGTTCGCAATTGAAACTCTTTCTTCCTCTTTCTAGGTTTAAATCAACTTCCACTTCATACTTCAAAATTGAAGTTTATAGGTGTAGTAAAACAATATATGATTGTACCGAACACTTTTTCTGTCTTAAGCCCATTGTGATGATAGGCTCCAATCAAGTATTCTCTTAGTCCCTAGTTTGGTAGGCTCTAAGTTATGCAGCTGTTCTGCATCTGGAATGTATACATACCTTTACAGTCTGCATACAACCATAACAATGTTTACATATCTGACTAGTCCCCCTAGTTAGTTAACTCTAATTACCCATTGATTTATAGGCTAGAGTCATTTACACCAGTCTGAAAAGAAAAGAAAAGATAACTATTATGTTTGTTGCTTCAATTTGTAAAAGCATATCTGAGTTAGCATTAATATACTGTTGTGTAGTTCATGTATGTTGAATAAGTCTTGTGCACGTTTGTGCTTGCAGTTTCTTGTGTTTCATTAGTACTTGCAGTTTCTAGTGAGTTAGTGCTTGCAGTTTTCTTGTGCTTCATTAGTGCTTGCAGTTTCTAGTGAGTTAGTGCTTGCAGTTTCTAGTGAACGTTAGTGCGGGCAGTTTCCAGTGTTTCATTAGTTGAGGTAGCCTTTATATATATGCATGAGAAGTAAACAGATAGCTGTAGCTTGATCGCAGCACAAAATATCTGCTCTCCATTGCCTCTGATCAGTAGAGTCTCTGTACCAAATCCGGCAACGGCCTGACGTGAAAAACTGACAACGCACGTTCCTCTGAACAATGTATGATGTCAGAGCTGCATTTCTTGAAATGAATAGTTTGCTTTGCAGTAGCATGCAATAAAATTTTCTTAGGGTTACCCGACACGTTATGAATTCTGATGATGTTTTTTTAGAACATCTTCATCTGATTGTCAAGAGGATCTGCTTTAAACCTTTAACTGAAGCAATGGTTAATATGCATAGTACTTGATGTATTTTCCAGTTGTTTATTGAACAATGTTGCTGCATGCTACTGGAAAACAACCAATACTGAGTTTGGTAATTCCTTTGTTAAATTGAAAAATGTTGCAGGTCTGCAAAAGAAGCAGCTCCGCCTCCCAAGAAATTGGAGGAGGAGATTCCCAAGGAAAAGCCAAAGGATCACTGAAATGGAAATGTTTATATGCATGATATAACTTTCCTCAAAGTTGGTCAACCTGTTCAACCAGTACTTAGTGATAGAAATCTGCGGTTCTTAAATACATGCACGACAAATATGTTTTCATTTCAAGAGAAGTGTTGGGCCTCTGTAGACGCAGAAGAGAGTGGCGCAACTAATTGACATTTCTTTTCTTTGTAAGGACCATAATATCTATAGCTCTTAACTAAAATAAGATTCATCCTAGGAGCTTTTAAGCCTTTGATGTGTGGATGTTTTATCCAGTGCAGCTGACATGATCGTTTCCTTCTATGGAGGGCACAGAGTTACCTGTACTTTATGGCCATTCTTGTTTTCAGCAGCCATACCGAGCACTTTGATATCTGTTAATATGGAAATACTGTCATAGGCCTTCTGTGTTGGTACAATAGTCCAAGATCCTGAAGCATCACTTCACAAGTAGTTATTGGAGAAAGAAAGATTCATTTTCAGGTATTTACCAATGCACCAACATGTAATTCTAGCCTGAAACAAGAAGGTGAAATTTCGGGTCCACAATGGGCTGCATTATGAGCAAATCCAGCAACAATGATACCCTGTTTCCTTGCTTGCATATGTATGGAATTTGAAACGAGATTTAGTGTTGGCATTTCAGAGTATGACTGACTGGATTAATTAAACTATTCTGAAGCCCCTGATGTACTGTTACATAATTGCCTTGAATATGGATGCTATCGTGTTTGTTCATATTTTGCGCAACTGTGGCGTGAACTGTTGGTACAATGTTCTTGCTAAAAATCCTTGGGGAATCAATTAATCATCCTGGGGACTCTTAAACCTCTCATGGAAATGCATTAGCCATATGAAAGCTTCTTATATATCATTTCTAAGGAAGTTATATGCCCATTTGGTGGCCAGAGTGTACTGTATAAGTGTGTAGTACTACCCCCAAATGGTGGGTCCTGTGGAACCCACTGCTTGCCTAACATCTAATTGATTGGTCATTCAGAGCAGGAGAGAGTTCACCCCTTGAATTTGATTGAGACCTCTATGAGATCAACAAATAGATGGTCCATTGATTGGTGAAGTGGGCTGCAAATGTACCCAATGGTTTGGTTGCAGATTGAAAAGGTTAAAAAAAAGGCGTCATGGAGTCAAGAGGTCCCATGGTGTCAAATGGTTGCACGAGAAGGACATGCAGCTCTTTTACGGCCTCGCTTATTTTGGCGATAGCTTATAATTTTTATTTTTATTTTACTATTTTTTATTTTATTTTTTCCCTATTTTTTTGGTTTTTTATAGGGTTTTTATCTTTTCTTTTTTTCTATATTCCTTTGCATTATCCATGATGGGCTAATATGTTTTTTATTTTTTAATTTAATTACGCTAAATAAGTCACCTCAGTTACAGTGAAAAATAAGCTAGCTACAATAAAAAAATCATAAGCCATCGCTATTCTAAGCATCCCTTAGATGTCGTTGGGCTGAAATTTGATAGTTTATAGCTGAAATTGTACTATAACTGGCTGAAATTACACTGTAACTGACGGTGGCTTATTTGGCGTAATTAATTTTTCAAAAAACTAAAAATATAAATAGGTTAACCCATCACGTATAATGCAAATGAATACGGAAAAAAAGAACCGATAAAAAAGATCAAAAATATCGAAAAGACAAAAATTATGAATAGTAAAAATAAGCCAGAAGTCAGAAGCCTCCGCTCATTTGGGCTTAGACTTTTTGTTTATTTTTCACTGTTCATAATTTTTGTCTTTTTCTGGATTTTTGATATTTTTTTGAGCCTTTTTTATCGGTTCTTTTTTTTCTTATTCGTTTGCATTATACGTGGTAGGCTAACATGTTTGTTATTTTTAGATTTTTTAAAATTAATTATGCCAAATAAGACATCGTCAACTACAGTATAATTTCAGCCAGCTACAATAACTTATTCTATACTTCAATCAGCCCCCACCTTACCCTAATCGAGCCTGTCACCCCACCGAAAAGCACGCGACCCACCAGTTCCCAACAACTTGTGCCAATTATGGGCCATGAACCCACGACTCGCCTATCCCCACCCTTCTGCAGTTTATCTTGGCAGTAAATTGGTATGTATCTGGACGTAAATGTGGTATCATTTTTACTTCCACTGTCATATGGCCAGCATGAGTCATGACAGGTGTGTTGGTAAACTCTAACGATGTGTTAAGTAAATTTGTTAGTATAATAAAAATGGTTTCATTTTATTGTAAATTGGTATACATATGGTCGTAATTGTGGTTTCTAATTTTACCATCACCATCACTCGGTCAGCATACGCCACAGCTAGGTGAGGAAGTAAGCTTTAATGACGCGTCTAGTAAATTCATCAATATAGTAAAAACAGTTTCATCTAGGCATAAAATGGAATGCATCTGGTTGTAATTGTGATTTTTAATTTTACTGCCGCCATCACACAACGGTTCCATTTTCTCATCTAGCTTAAGTTAAAATGTATCTGGACATAAATGTGGTATTCTTTTTTATTGTTGTGATCACACAACGGTTCTTTTTCTCATCTGGTCATAAATTAGAGTATATCTAAACGTAAATGTGGTTTCTATTTTTACTGTTACCATATGAAGGGAATGGTGCTTAGTTTTTCAAAATAATGTCCCTCTTGACGAAATCTACCAACTTCTTGTCATCATAAACACCAATATGAGGTAAGATGTTATGAGCATAATTGTCTTTTCCAAAGCCAAGATTGTCTATGTAAAAAACTGAGAAAAATGTTGTAATTAGAGTTTGAAAAGCCTTCATGTTCTGCAAAGACGACTATAGGACAAGCAGACAGAAGTACATAACAAAACTAAATGTCTATAAATCGAACCTGAAGTAGGATGATGAAGCTGTTGATATACCCTGGAATCTTTCGGTCCTTAATTTTGCTTCGCAACACAACGGCTACATTCTTTAGTTCTTCGGCAAGGAAATAAGCCCAATTATAATTATGAACATTTTCAATATCAACCACAGCCTTGAGGTACCGTGTTGATATATAATTGTTATATGACTGTGGTGCCAAGAATTTTGTGATAATGTAAATTACGAATGCCATCTTGAATTTGATAATTTCGTCGGTAGTCAGAGGTCCATCAAATCTTCTTGTCAGTAATTGCTCGAGAAAGGGAATAGTTAATTAATCCCAGGATGACTTGCCAAAATAAAACATAAGTATGCTTTTAGATCTGAGGCCTCTTTTTGGGCTGCAGGTAGTGTTTTGTTGCCTTTGCAAGGGATGCCAATTACACGGTTGATATCATTGCAAGACATCATGAGTTTAGATCTTGTACGAGCACAAAGTACTCCGAATTCAGAGTCAAATTTGCTTAAAAGCCAAGCACCAAATTGTCAGTTCAGCTTACTCGGTTTTAAACTCACTAACCCCTGAAAACCCATCTAATTAACTAATTCCAACTTATGCTAGTCTAGATCTTCAATTAAGTCAACAACAAAAGAAGGAGAACACCTAGAGTATAAATTGTTCCACCAAGCCTTCCTCAACTTCATAGCACTTCTTTCCTTTGATTAGGAGCCCTTGACACCTCTGCTCTTCTATTGCTCATATTTTTTTTAGAGCGCACAAGAGACAGAGCCCTGGTAAATGCAGATTTGGAGCTACTGCCACTAGATGGTTTGATCAGATTATTTGATTTGGCCACGACCTACAATGGTATATTGTACTATCAGTTAAATGATGGGAATGTTGAAGTCAAATTAACATGATTTGCAAATAAATGATTCGAACTAGCATGAAGTATTTTCAAGTAGGCTTCTGGTTAGAACAGAGATGACAGATGAGTGGGCGACTACTAAACAAAAAAAGAAATCATTTAGTTATACATGCAAGGGAGTATTCTCTCATGGATTGATCAGGAATAGTGAGTATCCTGTATTATCAAAAAAACAATAAGTAATCATTGAGTTGTACATGCAGGGGAGTATTCTCCTCTCGTTTGATCAGGAACAGTAAGTATGCTCCATTATCAAAAAAAGCCAAAACTTCAAATTAATAGGATTTGCAAATAAATAATTTGAACAACTAGCATGAAGTATTTTGAAGAAGGCTTCTGGTCAGGACATAGATGGCAACATTTGAACAGGAACATTAAGTATGCTTCTGGTCAGAACATAGATGGCAAATGAGTGGGAATATTCTCCTCACGTTTGATCAGGAACAGAGATGGCAAATCGTCATAACAGAGAACCCAGATGAGTGGGTGACTAGTAAACAAAAAAGAAATCATTGAGTTATACATGCAAGGGAGAATTCTCCTCATGGATTGATCAGGAACAATATAAGGTGAAGAACTTACCTCGCACATGCAGTGATGTAATCTCCTCACTACTAGAGACCTAATCGGCACGATGACGCACTGACAAGATGACAGCGTCCAGGCCGCTGGCGATCTGGTCACAACGAAAATTGTCAGGGAGAGATGTCGGCGTCCTGGAGGTTAACGACGGATCTGCACAACTCTGCTTGTTGGTTGGTTTGCCAAAATCTCGGTTGTTGCTCAATGGATAGCGAAACTCTCGGAAGATCTCAATTCATAGCGAAACTGATGAAAGATACTCAATGGCTGAGTGTTCCATAGTCTGAATTGGATCAGGTCATGGCAATAACCTGTGATTTTCAGCTCTATTAGACTGTAAGTGAAGCACGAATCTCAAATAGTCAGCAATGGTGGATGCACAATGTGTAACTACACCTGAGAGTAATTAGTATTTTTTTTCCTATATATGTATATATAATTACTATTCAGTAAATACGCGTAGAATAAGCTCGCGACCCACCAACCCACTAATCAGCCAATCGTCCCACCAACCAATCAATCGGCCAATCATGCACAAAAAGTTATTATCTATAATTCATAAAGTTACTCACAATTCGTAAAGATATCATTTACTGGGGTTGTTAGTTATGGAAAAATTATCATCTCCTAAAAATAAAGTTATCATCTGTAATTCATTAAGTTACTTATAGTTCTTGAAGTTATCATTTAGTAGGGTTGTTGGTTATGATAAAATTACTATTGCCTGCACATAAAGTTATCATCTATAATTCATGAAGTTATTTACATTTAGCAAAGTTACTTTATCATACACAAAAGTTAACATCTATAATTCATGAAATTACTTATAGTTCTAAAAACACGAACTTCACAGCGTTAAACATATCAAATATTAATATTATTTTGTTAAGCTCATAATTTTGAATACAAAGTGCAAACAAATTATAGATCGGACTTTCGATGAAAGAGATATTTTTTAGCTTGTAAACAAGATAAAAAATCACAACTAAAGTACACTTATTCTCCTCTCTCCTGCTGCATGCATGTGTCAAACCGTAACCACCCGACGTAAGAGACCATGCATTCATGAAGTTATCATTTAGTGGGGTTGTTGGTTATGGTAAAGTTACCAGCTTCTGCACATAAAATTATCACTTATAATTCATCAAGTTATTTACATTTGTAAAGTTACTATGTTGTGTCTAAAAAGTTATTATCTATAATTTATGAAGTTATTTACCAACCGAGTTAGAACGAACCGCACCAGTTGGCCATCGATCCACGTGTAGCACGTGCTTGTTAGCGCAGTCATATATATAAGCCACCGACGATTGGCCCGACTGATGGGTGCAATTCGTTTATAAACATTACTATAATTGTTTGCTCGTAGCAATTTTGTAAGAAATAATATTTTTTAGGTGAGAAATAGTAGTGGTTGATGCGCGTTGTTTCGATAACGATTGGAAAAGAAAATCTTAGCCCGACATGGTATCAATTGCTTTCCCCAAAAGATGGGGCAAAAGAAAAGAGCCACGCACAATTTGTAGGTACATGGCAGCCAATTGTGACCACACTTGTACCGGAGTTTGTTTTCTCTCTTCTCTTTTAGCCCATAGCTATATATACATATATACATACATACATACATACATACATACATACATACATATATATATATATATATATATATATATATATATATATATATATATATCCCAATATTTACCAATATATATATGTATTTATGTACGTATGTTTCTCTTATGTTTAGTTACAGATGGAAAGAAAAATAAGTACACCAAAACCAAAACGGACAAAAATAAAACAGAGAACAAAAAATTGTGACTAACATACACTTCCTATCTTTCTTTCCTGTATACAAACTATCCTTAACCCCTCAACAATAATGCCTAATAAAAGGAATTAATCTAGCTAAATTGAGAATCATCTGGGAAGAGCCGGAGGAGGAGGAGGAGGAAGAAGATTGTGTCTCATATTAATATATCCCATCCCACGCATCACGTCCAGGCACCATGCAAATTTCTCTTTCTAGATCTCTCTCCCTTCCCTTGTTACTTTTCTCTCTCGATCTCCTCACTACTACAAATGCAATGCAATGCATGAGCCATGAATCATGATGCATTTGATGTGTAAGCATCAACAACCACTGTAGTCTCTCAAGGAGAACCGGCCGCTGCCGTCGGGACCCGCGTTGCCCGCGCCGGCGTGCTGCAGGCCCAGCGTCAGGGACACGTCGCCCGCCACCGCGCCGGTCGTGGCGGGCCCGTACCGCACCCTGACCCCGGGCTCGAACCGTCCGTACAAGTCGTCCGCGTGCGCGTCGCCGCCGAGGAGCTCCACCGGGTCGAGGCCAACGAGGGCGGCGTCCGCCGCCGAGGGCCCCGCGACGCCGGGGTCGGGCTTGTGGGGGAGGACGAAGCCAGACGCGCCGTGCTCTTGCTGGTGCCTGCCGCCGTGCTGCAGCAGCACTTGCGGCTGCGAGTGCTGCGCGCCGGTGGTCGTCGGAGAGTGCGTGTCGTCGGCGCCGGAGGGATCGTTGCCGGACTCGGGGCCGCCTTCGCCGCCGCCGGCGGAGGATCCCTCGAGCTCCTTGCATTCCTGCTGGTACATCTCCTCGATCATGGGCTTCCACAGCCGGACACGGGCGTTGATGAACCAATTGGAGACCTGGAGTTGATGCAAAGGCAACCAAATGAGTTATTGCAGGGATAGGGTCCACGGACAATGGCGCCATGCGTGCATGTGTGCGGGGACGTGTAGGACTAGGTAGGTAGGTAGCTAGCTAGCTTAGCTCATCAGTCCTCACTGTCGTGTGTTAGTTTTACCCTGCTCCGTCTTGTTTCGTTTGTGTCCAATGTTTTCGGTTAGTTCTTTTGTAACATATGTGTGTATGTATGTGTCTCTCACATGGTTAAATGGTAAAAGATAAATAAATTCACGTGATCACACTCCCAGGCTCCTAGAGTATATATGCCCTTGCAAATTATGTTATTGAGATTTATTGAGAGCAATATATGCTATTGAAAATTTAGTATCTCCGTCCTATGCTTCCTAAATTATTTGTTGAAATAGTAAACTCTTGGATTTTGTTGTAATCCGCTCTGACAACTTATTTGTAGGAAACCAGTTATTGGCTGATAAATTAAAATGTATACATTGCTTGTAAAAAATTGATTTCGAGCCATCTCAAGTTAGCCAAATTTGTAGCTACCTTGATAAAAATAACTAATTAATTTTTTTGAGAGGGAAATTAAGCGAACAATTTGAAAGTATAAAGTCAGAAGAACAATAATATCTAATACTAGATCATTAGCTCGAATGACCAAAGTAACTAGAATAAACAGAGATGACACATTTCATGCAGATAATTTTTTATTTAGTATTTTTCTTGTACATTTTGATCTCTCTCTCTCTCTCTGTGTGTGTGTGTTTGTGTTATAAAATATAATGGTTTTGAAAGGGCAATGCTTCACTAAATTAGATATGAATTCTATATGGCCATGAGGATACGGTGGGTCACATGAAATCCTGTATTACGTCCTTATAGATTCGAACTGTAAAACTCCAAAAAGACAATAATTTACACTGAGCATGGGCTGATTTTCTTCGGACATTAGGACGTACTCATGATATTGCACTGAAATATTTCTTTGGGGGTGAAAGCCTCCAACTCAACTTAGACAATAATTTCAAACAATTTAATTCCACCAAAGAATATCCACGAAAAAATGGCAGAACAGATAAAAGTCAGCCATAATAATTTCTTCCATGCATATCAAGAACAGTTGAAGGCTTTATTTGATATTGTGGTGACTTTCTAAAAGCCCGTTTATTTTGTTATTTTTTAATTATATTAGCTACTTCAAATTATATTTTATTGGAGTCATAATAATAAGATTTATTAGACTAGAATTGGTACAACTTCTTGTAACTATTAACCTACCCCAAGCCAGAAGAGAGAGAGAGAGAGAGAGAGAGAAACCAACCGGTGGTTCCCAACAGTTTTCTCCTTGTTGCCGTAGCTACACCATTCTATAAACTAGAAGTTTAGAACGTACAATTCCAACTTTCCAAGTAATGCAGGTCTTACAGAAAGATGCGTCATGCATGTCTCGCGCCTGCAGCAGGTGATTAACTGGTTCTCGAATCATATAAAGGCCTACATATTTGCGTGACGAATTAAAATACATACGCATCGATCGATCGATCGATATTACTGGTCGGATAAAAACGTACTTTAATTGCTTTACTGTACTGTTCACTGAGCTAGTTGCAACAAAGTGAAAACGCTTTTTCTGTTTTTGCAAGCAATGTTTCACTCGATCTAGCTACTTCAATTATGTGCCTAGATATTTTGAAAACGAAGGTAGCTTAGATGACACCAAAGTCGTAATTAAACTAAAAGATATGAACAAATTAAACGTATTGCTTCAAGATGAAGGCATATATAGTTGGTTGTATAAAAGGTGTTGCCGCTAAGGGTATTTTGGAAATTTTCCATTTGGATTTTCGGATTAAAAAGAGAAAGAGAGGGTTCCACTTGTCATTGAGAGAGAGGGAGGAAGAGGATAAGGAGCCTCTAACTCATTCTGTCTGCCAAATCGAGAGGGAGATGGGGATCGATCCAATCTCTGCCTCCCCAACTCCGATGGCCTCAGCACTGGCCATTGGTAGCTCGGTCCTCCTCTCTCTCACTTCTTGTACCAGTTTGGGCTCTCCTCCAAGAAGCACATGAAGATCTAATCGAGTTTCTTCATCTCTCTTCTTCCTCCTCCTTCACCGACTGATTGCTCTAGGATTTGAGCCGAATCCAAGTAGCGGTGTTGGCATGTCTCCGGTCTTGGGCTGCAGCTTTGTGCCAACTTTGGGCTGTGGCGGCGTCGATTTTGCCGGCTTGGAGGTGGTCCGGTGGTGGTGGTGTTCTTGCACGGTCTTGTTTGGTCATGCTTGTGCTTGTGTGTTTTGGCGACCTTAGTGCTTGGCTAGTGCTAAGGTTAAGTCTTGTGCGGCATTCTCTTACCCTCGACCTCATATCTGTGGTATTAGCCAGCTCGTGTGGGTGGCTAATTTGTATCTTTGAGAACCATGCCCCTGTGCAAACGACGACGATAGGTTTTCTGGGACAACATCGACTTTGGTGTGCCTAACCTTGTTGCCTTCTAGACAGTTTTGAGTGCTGTCACCTTGTGAGCTGCCTTTGGTTCTTGTGTTAGTATGTAATTGTGAGCCGTTCTAGTGTACTTTAGTATTTGATAATTGAATCACCAGCTCTAGGAGACAATTTCATGATAATCCTATATGAGATTAAGATGATGTTTGAGGATATTCTACTAGTACTTTGAGAAGTTGTTAGCCACTGTTGGTGCTATCCTGGTTCTTACTGTAGCTTTAATCGTTAATCTAATTGTGATACTGCTTGCCGTTGCTTCGGTTAAGCTTCTATGGTATATATGTGCATGCCAGTTACTTCAGTTGTGCTTCTGATAAGCTTCTATTATATATATCTTATCATGGTAAGATAGTTAACTCAAAACTAGCATAATATCTAGATATCATTTTTTTCATTCTGTGATTAAATATAGACCATTGTGTCGAGAAGGCATTGTGTTAAACAAGCACGACCGACATATGAGAGCAACAATTAGAAATGACAATTTGAGTACTATGCTAATTGTTGATTTATATTCAGCAGTCCTGTTGAGCATGATTTCATATTCAAATGATATGATAGAGATTTATAATCTTGCAATCATTTTATTTTTGCACCTGTCATTTAATATATGCTGGAAACATGCTTTATTTTTATTTATAATTTAAGAATTTTATTTAAATATTTGCTGAAACCGCTTTCTCTACAACAAAAGGCACTATTAGTTGCATATTAATTAAGTGCTTCGCAGGTACATACACACGACGTCAGTGTTGATGTAATCAAAGCCTTCTTAAAACAACAATTCGCTGAGAAAGTTAGACCAAACGATGAATTTAAAAGGAGAAATTCTCCGTATGGATCGATATGTAGGTTCACTAGTCAATTACCAGCTACATAAACAAGTTAGATTGGTAAGAACTTGGATTAATAAACGGTGTACCTACCGGTAGCTGGACACAATTGTGGATCATACGTACGGTGCAACCGAGGGATATATATCCTAATTAACCTTTACCAAAGAAATTCCTACCCTTTTGTTTACACCATGAGAGGTTGCTTTCCTTGCCGACATATATTACCACGTACGCAAAGCATAACAAAACAAATACGCGTGTCTACTAGCTAGGCAGGATCTCAGATCTATGTTTTGGTCTGATTGAGTTCATGCACAAAAGAATAAATAATAGTTTGAAGCGGCTATCTGAACTCTTCTATCAATGACCACATGCATGCAAACATGCTAGAGTTGCTCGAGAGCGGAGGAAATTTTTGTACCAAGAAAATGAACTGCCCTACATCATTAGGGTCCAGTGCTCCCTAATACAAGCTGCCATCTCGACGTACGTACGTACTGTGGAAGGGAGGCACTTGTGAAGGGACCACGTACGTCCAGGAAAGAGACAAGAGAGAGAGAGATGAAACTTTGGAATAAGCCCATATGAAGAGAGGAGCACATATACATAGCATACCAAATATGTGGTCATGCATGCGTGCAGCATTAAGAGCGTCCTATATAATGATCCTAACTTGACTAGTCCCTTTGTACTAATGCGCAGGAGCGCATGGGTAGATGTGCAATGAAAAGAAAATGGAGGGAAGTTGGAAGCTTGTTGCAGTTAGCTAGCTGGGTAACTTATATCAGTTTAAATATACGAAGCTGAAGAAGCTGTACGTTGCTTCTTCGCATAAAAAGAGTTATATGCTAGTTAGCATATACGAGGATTGTTTATGCATCAATGAGATGTAGAAGAAATCTTACAGTTGAATATGATCCCCTTATCATTCAAAAATATCATTCATAGGGTTAACGATGTCAAAAGTGATATACGAGGCACTTAAAAATCGATATAAATTGACTAGCCAGATTTTTTTACTTTTAATTCGACACGTGCATTTCCACTTTACACCCCTCAATTATTTCCAAAAAACAACCTCTAACTCTATAATCATTTACTTTTCACTCTCTAATTATTAAAACCGCCCCCCCCCCACACCCTAAACCACCCGGGTTTTGGGTGATGTGGCATATATGTGTTCCAGTACGTGACACTGACATGGAGCATCCACATGGACCCGTGAAGCACATTTGGCAAAAAAAAAAAACCCCTTCACTACTCCTAATCTCATCCATCCGTCTGTGTCCAGATTTAAGTTTGTTATTTCTTTGTAAAAGATGCTACATCAATGTAGACTTGCCTATTGCAACGCTATATGAGCCAAAACCCGTGACATGGCTGTTAATGTGGTGAAAACCACTGATGAAACATGCATTATGGGGAGTGAAAAGTAAACGCTTTTGATAGTTAGACGGTGGAAAGTAAATGATTTGGGAGTTGGACGTTGTTCTGGACTTAGTCAATAGTTCTAAAATGGACTCGTTCGTTTAGTTGACCATTTCGAGTCATTAGACAATCTAAAAGCATTTGTTGGGATTAGCCGAGTAGGTAACTAAAGAAAAGAAAACAATATTAAAGATTATTAAGGGCCTGATCGATTTGCAACCAACCACTATATACCCCACGATTAATATCCCGCTTCAGCATTTGTGCAGTTCATTTTTAAAGAGAGTATATGTAGAAGAACATACTACAAATTTTACTACCTTTATAGTAGTTATCTTTTTTTTTGCAGTATTTAGTCTTGAATACTTATAAACGTATAAACATTCTAGTTATGCTTGCGTACACAACCACTGGTGTAACAAAATCTGTTCATTTTGTTTTTTTTTCAGAAACAGATGTTAGACTCCACACACTCCTTATAGCCCAATTTGAGCATGACAGTATGCTATATATTCTTAAATCTAAGTATAACTTGCTTGTATAATCTTTAAGTAATGAAGAATAAAGTGTGCATACTAGATTTGGCTTAAAATATTTTTGTGGTGCACAATAAAGCACGTCGGACTTAACTTCCAATACGGCTAAGTAGTCTGGACTCTTTAAGCGCAAGAAACTGTATGTAACAACACCTCTTTCTTATTCTTGCCACGTTTTGTCTGCTGTACTTTAGCCCTAAAAGATTCAACTGTGCTATGCAACCAAAAAAGACTACTAATGGCTGGAAATTTGACCTGAATTTAACCGGCTTTTACGTACAGGGAGGTTCTATTTATCCTGGGGAAATAAAAGGCGACCTAGCTAGCTAAGACAACAATGCAAGCGGCTGCGGCTGCAGCTGCAGCTGCTGCATCTGGAGTTGATGCCAAAAAGAGGTGCATCCAAACAAAACAAACAGCATAAATTGCTAATGTCAAACAGTAGGAGATATCTCATGCGCATCTGCAGCTAGCTAGCCAGCCAAGAAAAAAGCTCTGATTCCATACGGCGCACAGTGCAAGTGTACAAACCTGGTTCCTGGACAGCCCGGTCTGCCTCGCCAACAGGTGCTTATCGGCATCGCTCGGGTACCTGACGGCACGAGAAACAACGCATGAGCACACATTGAGAAGGACTCATTAAGGCTGCAGCGATAGCTGCACTACCTCCTGCCTTACTGCAGCAGCAGCAGCGAGCCAGTGGCAGCAGCACTACGAGCAGTACTATTCACCAATCATATACGCATTATGTATGTGCACTGATCATATGGACACTGATATCTACGCAGGCATGCATGCAACAGGACCAAGAGAAAACGGATTCCTAGATATATTCTCCTCTGGTCTCTTGATCACTCGCAGAGGATGGCGATGGCATCTCGATCGGTTTTGGAATACAGCCACGATAAGGAGATCGGCGACGACGATGCATGTAATAAAGTAAAAGGGATATAGCTAGCTCGCCCATGCTGACTACATTCACAGCACAAGAGCACGCATGTTGCAGAAAAGGCTCCAACGCGCGCGGAATTTGCAGATGCAGGCAGCGGCAGTGTACGTGGTGTAGCTGGGCTTTTGCATGCGCGCGAAAGCTTGGAAGGAGGAGCAGAATTCCTGCGCTGCCGCTGCGTGACGTGCGTACGTCGTACACTGACGGCCAGTATCCCGCGCGGCGCGCAGCCACTAGCCGCAGTAAAACTAAAAAAAAAGGTAATTTCTGCAATGATGGGAAAGTAAATCGGGGGGCAAAAGGGGAGGAATATACGCAAGCGCGCAGTTCCCCGCATGGCTCCTGCCGGTTTTAGCGTAGATCTCGAAAAAATTACTGCTTTTGCTGAAAGCACAGCAGCAAAAGCAGCAGCAGCAAACCAGAGAGAGAGAGAGAGAGAGAGTGCAAAAGCAAAGCAGAAGCTGCCCGTGATGAGTGCAGTACTACATCGGTACAGCTACTCCTATGTTGCCACGTACGGCAGCATTCGATCCCATGCATGCCAACCAAAGAAGAAAATTAAGCTGGACTATAGCATGCAACTATACTAGAGCTAGAAGAAGAGTTGCACGCATGAACTGGCCTTGACTGCATGCATGTAGTATTTGCAGGGAGTATTTGCAAGTGTACGTACATATAGAGAGCTAGGAATAGGATAGATGCAAGAAGAAGAGTTAAGTTGGAAATGGAATGGGTTAACTTTGACGTACGGGTGGAGGAAGTGCTCGAAGAGCCAGGAGCGGAGGATGTTGACGGAGCGCTCGGGGAGGCCGCGCTGGGGGCGCCAGGCCTCCTGCTCCATCATGCCCATGTGGTGGAAGGCGCGCTGCTGCCGGAGGCTCTGGTCGATGGTGCGGAGGCGCGGCGTCTCGCCCTTGGTCAGGCCGGAACTCGTGCCGGCGTCCTTCTCGCCGAGCAGCTCGCACGTGCGCCGCAGCTGCGCCGCGATGGCGTCCTTGAGGCACCGGAAGTGCCGCGACATGGCCTTCTGCGCCAGCGCCGTGTACGGCGTCGCCGCGCCGAACCCCATCACCGAGTCGAAGAAGTTCACCACCATCTGCATCTGGTCGCAGTAGTGGTTGTACCTCCGATCCACCTGAAAACCAAACAAACAGGCAGAAACCAATCAGCTCAACTGTAAAAACACTTTAATTTACTCGATCAAATGTACGTACTTACGATTCATCTCAAAGTAAAAAAGAACAATCAAATTGAACTATAAACTGAAAACTAAACCGATCGATCGATGAAAAAACAAAGCAACACAAGAGAGAAAACTTGGGTGCAGCAATTAAGACATGGGCGTGGCGTAGCTTGTGTCGCTGGCTCAATTATGAGGAATGGGAGGACAGGAACAAACGGGGCCGAGGCCCACAGGCGTTTGGCAATAGCTCGCCATTCACATACGCATCTAGCTCTGCATGTGCCGATTTGTTCGTGTGCTCCAGCCGTGTGATCGATCCCTTACCAATTATGTCGCAGTGGTAGTAACACATAGTAGCTAGGGCTAGCTCTCGGTACTCTCACAGTGCCGAGAAGGCCGGGAGCTACTTGAGATGAGCTGAGCTACCTCTGGCCGTTTTTATTAGCACTTTCTTGTAGCTAGCTAGCAGCAAGGCATGATGCATGAATGCTTTCTTGCACCTTGCACCAACCCGATATATACACTAATATACACACACATAGTATGTACTAGAATCAAAAGCTTTCACATGGTAGCTAGCTAGAAGTTTGTGTATTTAAAAAACTTTCACGTAGTGACGCACACACATACCACAAATATGGAGATGGATGGAAATATAATAATAGCATATGCAAGGGGCCGTACTTCTTTCCCATTGTGGAGATGGATGGAAATATAACAAAAGCATATGCTGCATTTTTTTTTACATAAAGAAATGAAGGCGATGAATGCATTGCAGGAGCTGCTATCACGGCGGCGGCAGCCACACACCTTCACACACCAACAACCGCGCAAAAAGAAATTGGGCTATGGGATGTTACTATGATTGGGGATTCATATCTCTTGGAGTTTGCGCCGTGACAAGCCACCAAAAGCTAAAGCCTATCTGTTTGTTGGCTCCGGCCGCGCGGCGCGCAGCCCGCGTGCCATTGGCGCCCGCCTCTGCCACGTCCCGAAATGACTCGGTGAAAACAAGCAACACCCACTTCGTTCTCGAGTGTGCTACTCCGATTTTTTAAGCTGTTATTTTTTATTTTTCATGGTCTTAGATATACGTTCACTATTTTTTATAATTATATATTAAAATATATTAATAAAATTATAAAATATTTTTAACATAAATTTAATGGTACAATTTTCATATAACTAGTCTAGATTAATTTTAGATCTATTATTGATATTTAAATTTTAAAAAATTTAACAACATAAATTCTAGAAAGTGAAATA
Source organism: Melocanna baccifera (assembly GCA_036346265.1). Classification (NCBI taxonomy): domain Eukaryota; kingdom Viridiplantae; phylum Streptophyta; class Magnoliopsida; order Poales; family Poaceae; genus Melocanna; species Melocanna baccifera. Next base: position 5,797,722 of record CM070683.1, on the reverse strand, counting down.
GGAAAGAATGGAGGATGTACTAGCCTTACTACCCGGCCACCTACCGTCCGTTGAGCGCGGCCGCACCTACCTAAACGGCGGCGCCTCGCCGCTCGGCCGGAGCTATGATGCCAGTAAAAACCCATGCATGCAGACAGAGAGGGAGATGAAGTGTGTGTGTTTGGGTGTACGTGCCTCGTCAAGCATGGAGATGAGCTTGGCCTTCTTGCGCTGGTGCTCGAACCGGTCGGCGGGGGAGAGCTGCGGGGGCTCCTTCGAGGCTGATGAAGGTGACTGAGCGGCACCGGAGCTGGAAGCGCCGCCGGCCCCGCCCTTGCTCGCGTTAGGGTTCGAGGCCGAGCCACCGGCGCCGCGCCCGCTCCGACCGCCGCCCTTGATCTGCCCGCCGCCGACGCTGCAGAATTCCTCGAGGAGCTCCTGCGCGGCCCGCGTGTACTTGGAGTTGCGCAGCACGCCCGCGACGCCGGCAGGGCCGTATCCGACGTGCTGCTGCTGCCCCAGCGCGCCGACCTGGCCGTGCAATGCCATCGGGAGCTGCTGCTGCTGCCGGTTGAAGTACAGCACGCCGTCCCTGACCCTTAGCTCCTCGGCCTGCTTCTCCATCTCTAGCTGCTGCAACGACGGCGAGAGCGAGAGGGAGAGCCCCTGGCCTTCCACCACTCCGGCCCCACCGCCGCCGAATGGAGCAGCGGCGCTGCCGAACGCCTGGAACGCTTCGTGGTGTTGGATTGCGGACTGTGGATCCGGCGGCGGCGGCGACGACCTCGACTGTTGCTGCTGCTGAGGGTTCATCAGGAACAGCTGCATCGCGGCGGCCGGGTCGGTTGCGAGGCCCGGCATGCCCCCTTGTTGCTTCGGCGATGACGTCTCACCTAACCAGCTTCCGGCGCCGGACAAGCCGGCCACCCCTCCCGGCGCCTGCCGCAACCCGAAGCGGTAGTTGGCGGTCATCTGGCTGGCTAGCAGCTCGGTGGCTGATGGTCCCGACGGCGGCTGACCGGGGAAGTTGAACATCTCGGAGAGCATGTTGGAGGCCCCGGCGGCCGCCGCTTGCTCGTACATGGCGGTGGGCTCGGCGTGCTCGACGCCCTCGATGGGGAGCAGCCCATGCCCCCCTGCGGCGGCCGGGTCGAAGCCCTGCACCCTCAGCTTGTCGCGGCGGCTCTGCTGCGCCACGTGCTGCTCGTGCTGCTGGTCCCGGCTGGAGCCCGGCCGGTCGAAGCCATCGGAGGAGAAGCCGAACACGCCGCCGCCGCCCTGGTGGAATCCCTGGGAGTGGGACATAGAACTCGCAGTGGCCGGCCGGCCGTCGGAGATCGCTGTACTGCTCTTTGGTTGGCTCACGTACGTGGTCGTCTGCCCTGGCTGAGACGGTGGCGCTGCTATTCCCATGCCGGCGAAGCTACTGTCACCATCGTCGGAGCGATTCCGGCCAAGAAAACCCCCTTCTTCCGCAGCAGTCTGAGCTCACCAACAGCAACCGCGGCATCATCATCATCAGAAAAAAAAACAACCGAAAAGAAAAGAAGAATCAGAACCGGAGAACTGAATAGCTAGAAGAATCGCACTAGAAAAAGATCTCTCTTTTCCAAACTCCTACGACTAAGTACACGTATGAACAGCTTGAATTGAACTGAGCTGAGCTGAACCGAACCGAATCGATGGGGGCAAGTATAAAACTATCCTTTCTTCCCTCGCCTCTCGCGTTCCCTTACCTAAGAGGAGCACATCGTTATCTCGGTGAGGGAGTGAAAGGCTTGCATCCGAGACCTCCTCTCCATCTCTGTCCCCCCTTGTCTCCCTCTCTCTCTCGCTCCCCTGTGCTGTGACTAACTCTATATTTTTCCCTACTCCCTTTGTCTGGTCGGGCACATCAGTCCGCCTGGTACAATCGCCTTCTCGAAGGGAAGAGCGACGCAAAGGGGAGGGCAGGGTTGCCAATATACTAGCAGTACATGTACTGCTAGTATTAAAAAAAAAGAAATATTTGATAATTTGCCTTTTTTTTTTGTGCTGCTCTGCTGCTTATCCCTCCTGACGCTGTTGCTGATATTGGAATTGGAAAGAGCCCAACCCTGCTGATATTGGAATTGGAAAGAGCCCAACCCAAGGGAGGGAGGCAGGCTAGGACAAGGTCGCTGACGCTCTCTCTCTCTCCTCCCTCCTTTGGTATCCCCTCCCCTTCCTCTCTCCTCTCTTTTATTCTTTTGCTTGTACGTTTAATAATCATCGTCGTTGTGTTATTGTTAAGTTATTATTGCTGGTGCTGATGATATCGTACCCTTGTTTTTATTTGTCTCCCCCCTTGCTTTCTCCCTTCCCTTCTCTTTTCTCCTCCACTCAATTCTACTACTACTACAGTACTACTAGTTTAATTACAACTACACTTGTAAATTATGCATGCATGTTAATTCATACATGAACAGGATATATATATACACATATATACATGTATATATACATATATACTCCTCTATATATATATATATATATATATATATATATATATATATATAATAAATTCTATTCTGGATGTAGTTACTACCATATCTAATATACCACTTAAATGAATTTGACATACCCCTTTATCACTTTAGGTATACTTATATATTGATTATAAGATACCCCAATATAAACCACATAAAAAATGTAAAGGAGTCTATAGTTTTTAACGAATTTTGTAAATACAGTCATATACACACATAAAAGGAGTATATTTGAAAATATATATATATATATACCACATAGATTATTTTATATACCCATACACACTCTCCGTTACATGATATACTCCCTATGTTGTGATATAGATATAGAAAATAACTACTCCCAAGATTAGAAAAAGGTGTGTGTATGTATGTGTGTGTGTATATTGTATTATCCAGCAGAAAGAAATTGATAAAGCAGAGGGAGAGAGAGGGCCGAGGATGGATGGGAAAAGAAAGAAAGCGAGGAGGCCGGCCGGAGGAGTCCCTCTCTGTATCTTTCCAACTTTTCTTTTTCATTTCAAATTGACTAGCACTTGAAAGGGCCGGGGTGAAGATGAAATCGACCCCGGCAAAATTAAAACTTTTCATGTGCTTTAACGGGTGCCATATGTTTCACCTCACCCTTTATTGAAAAACCAAAAGAGAAGAGAAGAAAAAAAAATCTAAGCTAATATAACTTGCATGGTGGGTGCAACCCTCCTGTCTATCTTTTTCTGATGGAGAAGAAGATAAATCAGCTGCTCCCAACCAGCGAGGGGTACCTACTTACGGACGCGCGCGTGTGTACTATTAACCTAATTAAGCATGTTCTTCTATGCAGACCTAATTAATCCATCTCTCTAACAGCCAGTGTTAATTAAACCGACGCCTTTTTCATTGCTCCTCGCTGCATGTGTTGATCTAAGGGCATATACAATAATACAGATAACTGCTGTCTATAATATCTTTTATATCATCTATAGATGACACTAAAGATGACTCATATAATATGTTATCTTTTTTACATATCTTTATAGACAGCTTTTCTATGATACAATATATATTGTTTATTGTTTTACAGTCAACTACTGCATAATAGATGGTCTAATTCTCTATGCTCCCTCTCTCTCCTCCACACCATCTCTTATTTTACGTGGTAAGGTTTAAAGACAGCTGACATCACACCATTATACATGACCTAAGGAACTTACCCTATCAGTCCAAATTTATAAGGCTTATTTTTTTTCTACATAGACTAAGAAGGTATTATAAATGACTAGACTACTCTTGATTATTATCTCTAAACACTATATTTAATGCATACACATAGAGAACATAAAGTAAAGCGAGATATTTATTAGGGGTCTAGAGAAAATTTCACACTAATTTACATTGAAATATGAAATATGTACTATATTTATGGATAAAATTATTCAAAAAATATGTTTTATAAATTTAAATGAAAGGAAGAGGTATTTAACTAGTTTTGGGTTAGTAGCAGCTTAACTAGTTAAGTCCCCCCTTGTTGGGTTAGTAGTAGTAGAGTAATAACTAAGAGAGTTGAGAGAGAGTTGGATCACATAAGCACTCCCTCTCCCCCACCTAAGTGAGCAACACAAAGAGGTAATTAAGCCGCATTTCTCCGGCCATTTCTTACTTTTCTCTCTATAATAAAGAGTAGGGGGTAGTCTGGTCATTTCAGTGGCGAGGCTGTGAGGCCCAGCTTAGAAGAGAAGATAAGGATGCCGGTGCGAGCCCCAGGAGCAACACCGTATGAAGAGGCGAGTGTGCGCGTTGCTGCCTGCCTGCCCGACCCTTGGCTCCGATCGTCCACCTTTATCGACGAGCCACGGCCATCGAATCGCGATCGGGTGGCGGCGGAGGGTGGTCCAGCCAGGCGATAGCGGCCACGGGCGAGCCTTGTCGGCCGCTGGGAATGGGTGAGGAGGGGGATCCATTCCAGCGGCGTTTCGATCAATTATTGGGCCGTTGTGATTTGGACTCCGCACCAACTCAATCCTAGTCTCACACAGTGATCATGTTATCTCCCATAGGGCCTGCGCCCGGGTGGCAAAAGATGGGTGCGTTCTTTTGAGTCGTGATCACTGATATTTTACTGTATTTGATAATTTTTGTCTGTTTTTAAGACGATAATAAACATTAAAGTTGTTGATATGAACAATATATACGATTTTAAACTCAAAAAATCATTAGAAAATCTGTTTTAAAAAACTATCTCGTTGATTTTAGTTTTTAAAGAAACCAAAAACAGAAATATCCAAAAGAACAGGAAATATTCGCCTCGCCGGGGCGGCCTACATATACAGCGCTGCTACACGTACGAGCTGGTTTCTTCACGGATTCGTGTGACAGGTGGGGCGATCTACGAGTGGCGTCCACCTGTCAGCCAAAAATTCGTGCTACCGCGTCTGTGGGCGCAACAATCTGCTCGGTGGACCGTGTGTGACCATGACTGAACCCAACGAGCAGCTAGCTCCCTTTCCCTTCGTCTCCAATTGTCACATTAAAGGGTAATCCCTCCAAATGCGCTTTTTGCTTATTCCTCTTTCCCCTCGGTCTTCACACGGGGACCTCCTGTTACTTTCTTTTTTTCCCTTCTTTCTTGCGTTACTTTCTTGATGATCCTGGAATACTTGGCTAGTTGCCTGACTTTAAATATCGTCAGGAAAGTAGTAGCGGTGCCATACATTTTGTTAAGGTCGTCGTCGTCTCAGCAGTTTGTTAACGTTTATAGACAGAACTATTGAATATATGCATGATGGGCATGGGCAGATTTTTTTTCAATAATAATTGGCCTGAAAATGAGCCGGTGCAATTGCCACGCCAAAAGTATTACACGTTTTAATACTAACATAAATTGGTGCATCTATGAGAGATGGTGATTAAGATGGTGGTTCAAAGGGTTTATAAATCTAGATTTCTGGTTTTTTTTTCATTGTAACGGTTGAAAAAAATAAAAAAAATTATATCATTACAGATAGTACAAAGAAATAAGACAAAAAATTCAAAAATCTAAGAAATAAAATTAAAGAACTAGAAGCTAAAAATCAAATGCACAAACTCATCGGAGGAGGCTGTAATACACTAATCCTACAGTAGCTTGTTTGAAGAGGCAGACCACAGTAAAGGGAAGTATCGAACCTGAAGCTGATACGGCTGCTACAGTGCAAGCTGTAGCAGGTATGGGTTTTTTAAAGTTGACCCTGTCTGAGTTTTAGTGACGGAGAAAAAAGGAACCTTAAAATATATGAAGCGTGCAGTGAGTAGTCCAATCAGTTTGCCATCTGCGTGTATGACAGTTCGAGCATTCAATTACGGAGAGGACAGAGATCAATCCTGAGAGTTACTAAAAGGCAAGGGTGTAGCTTGATGGGAGCAGCAGCTCGAATGAAATGCCCTTCCGGCATGGGCAACATTCTGAATCAAGTACAACTCGCTACAAATATACACACATATGACACCTTCAGCTGATGTTTACCATCTGGTTGACTTCAGTTTGAGGGTGCTGTCACATCGATGACGCCAAAAAAAATTCACATCGATCGTGTGTCTGATTTGACGATTAAAAATATCACTAACACAAAGGCATATGTAAGTTGACTCCTAGAGCTATATATTATACATCTTCCAAAAAAATTAAAAAAGGGATCCTCTTCATATAACAATACAAAATTGTGATGCTTTTTTATATGCAATTTTCTTCCTCGCTTCATAATTTGTTGAAAGGAGAACCAATAAACATGAGGCAAAAAAAGAAAAAATAAAGAAAAAAAGATCACACCAATAGCATCCAAAGCCATTGCCCACTGTCCTTTTGGCATCTAGGCCCAATCACATGAGAAGACGGCTCTCCCATGTGCACTTCCTATTCTTTCAAGCTAGCTGCCTTAGATCAGCCTAAAATCATGCCTGGCGTTGGTCAGCACAGCGAGCCTCACTTGATATTCTCAACTTTAGACGGTGTCCAACTTCATAATCGGATTGGGTAGGTCCCAACTAGAATTGAAAGCTCCAAAATCTTGAATCCTGCACACAAATGTCCTCTAGCCAATTTTTTCTTCAAATTTAACATTCAAACACCTATTTTTACAAATCTAACTCCTCCGTAGACCTACCACACACAGGAGGCACCTGTTGGCTAGGAGATCGTAGCTACCAAGCTATGGTCCCCTAGCCTGACAGGTGTTTGCCGCGTGTGGCAGGTCCATAGAAGGGGCTAGATTTGAAAAAATAGTGTTCAAAAGCTAAATTAAAAAAAGTTACCTACAACACTATTTTTGAACTAATTCCAAAATCTCATATGGCACAAATCTCAAGCCTAGCAAGTTAATTCAGCAGGTAGAGGTCAATCTCAGGCTGGCCTAGCTAAAACACAATTATTTTGGACCAATGCATGTATGATCAATTCTGTCTAGCCTTTGGTTGGGCATATATATACATAGTTGTATTTTGGTCACTCCTAATCCATAGTTTTTTCTTGCACAATTAAGTGGCATGAACTAGTCTATGTATAAATAAACTCATAGTTCATAACTCAACATCTGTTTTGTAGTACATTAAAAACCGGGACATAAGAGAGAGATGGACATTAGCCGTTTCACAAGGCGACATCCATAAGAGTAAAGGAGACACATGAGTTTATACATGTTTGGGTGCTAATGAAGGTGCCCTACTCCTATCTGTGTGCCCCCGGGCTCACGGTAGAGGGGGTGCCTCCTCACTCAGGAATGACCCTAAGGACACACCAGTTTCTATATCTCTTGTACTCCCCTAGAGTTCAAGTTACAAGTGAGGTAACGAAAGCATGGGCACATTCGTCCTTCCCGGGAAGTGGTAGTGCATCCTGCGTCAGCCTATCATCAAGTAAATCTTTACTCCTTAAGCCCCTTGGAGAACTCGAGGGTGGGGCCCTCCATTCAGAGGCTGGTCCCTAGGGACCATAGGGCCCAAAGACCCTACTTGTAAGGTAGTGCTAGGAATAGCACCATCTGCTGGGTGGAGCCCAAGGAGGGTGTCATGTGTAGGACCAATATGACAATAGAGAGGGTTGAATGATACCTTTAAAATTTTCTTTAAGTATTCATCAATCCTTCACACCAATAATTACTGAGCTATGAAAATTAGGATTGGAAGCCAAATTCTAAAGCAATTAGCTTAAGGAACCAAAATCCAAAGAAATCAACACCCAAGTGGTTAGATTGGCTGCCAGGGATGGTCTGATCAAGCCTAGTGATCAGACTGCCACCAACACATCAATCTGATTGGCCTCAGGTGGCTGGACCAGAGGAGGTGCGGTCTAACCAGCCTCCCCTATTCTACAACTAAAAAATCTAGCCCGAGCCGATGCAACTTTTGGTGCAATTCTAAATATTGAAGTCCAAATGATACGAAAATTTACACACAAGGCTTGAGATCTTAGGAACTTATTCCATCTAAGGAGGGCAAGAATCCATGATAAAATTCATATCTTTCTTAAGAATAAGCAAAATTGCACAAAAATCAGGCAAAAATTGAAAATGAGGAACATGATTTGCTCGTGGGTAGAGGATTGCCAAGATGGCTCTAGATGTATTCCCATATATCACAACAAGTAAGAACTCTCAAGGATTCGAGAAAAAAACACTTAGATCAAAAAATATCCTGAAAACGTCAAATCCAAGCAAAACCGGGTAACTTTATAAACTTGCCAAATCTGATATCTAAATAGATGACGATTGATTTTGATAGAACATCTCCATCATTTACTCATCCTTGGCATCTAGAAATATCAAGAAGAGGAGAGAGAATATCAAAACCAACAAGATCAAGAACAAATCAATCAAAACAAGAGGGATCCATGAGAGATGAACAAAGTTGATGTATTGCTACTTGAGGATGAAGATTTTATAGCCACTACACATCTCCACATGGAGGACAAGAAAGCATAATACAACACTCACACTTCTCAAACTCTAACCCAAGAACACTTCGCTTCCTTAAGTAAAGTTAAGATGGTTGGGTGGTTAACTAGTAAGTCTTCATCTCAACCCTTTAAATATATAAGACAACAAGCCCCATCTAATCCTAATGTATACTATCCACTAGCATATATGGAGAAACCTGTTAACCCTACACAATACATATTTTACTCACACATTACACTTATCATGCTTTTTCAAAGCACATGAGGCTAAATCCACTAAGTCCTTAGCTTTTGATCTGACTTGATATTCTCAGTTTCTCCTTGATCTAAACTATTTTTCCGAGCACCGCTCAAGTACCATAGTTTTGATCTAAGATAGTTTCTGGTATTTTGGCCAAATTACCAAAATACCCTTCCATAACCAAATTGCCAGCATTTTTTTTAGCGTAGTTGAGATAAAAAAACATGCTAATTGCATCAATCGTTAAAAAGTAGGACCGGCATTTTGACATATCAAAATATCTCAAATGGTGTAATAAATATGGTCTTCTCTTCATCTTCTGAATACATACTAATATGATGATAGCCATAATATATATCAAGAAAACTTAATACTTCGCAACCAGTGATAAAATCAACCAATTGATCGATACGAGGAAGTGAAAAGTCATCTTTTGAATAAGCTTTATTAAGATCAGTATAGTCTATACATATACGCCACTTATCATTAGACTTCTTAACTATTATAGGGTTAGCTAACCACTCTAAGTAATTGACTTCTTTTATAAAGCTTATTTTTAGTAGCTTATCCAATTCTAACCTAATGGCCTCTCGTTGATCAGGTGTGAATCTTCGTAACTTTTGTTTGATGGGTTTTTTGTTAGACCGTAAAGCTAGCCTGTACTCGATCACCTCCTTGTGCACCCCGGGCATATCGAGTGGTTGCCACACGAAGACATCTGTGTTTATACGGAGGAATGTGACGAGGACGTCTTCCTATGCGGGGTTGGAAGTAACCCCGATGCAAACGGTCTTCGAAGGCTCTGCTGGATCCAGTGTAACTTCTTTGACTTGGTCATTCAGTTTCAGCGCAACTTTAGGCTCCGAGTGCTTGGTCGAAGGCTACGTCTTGCTTGCTTCTCTAGTTGGTAACTGGCCTACCTTCTATAGGGACTTATGGTCTCATGAAAACGCCATCTTTTTATCATAGTGGACTGTGATTACTTCTTTTGTACCTGGTATCTTAAGATATTGATATGCATAATGAGCAACAATTAAGAATCGTGCCAAAGTTAGACGTCCGAATATGGCATTATATGCCATGTCAAAATTGACCACATCAAAAGATATTTTCTATGTCCTGAAATTGCCTGGAGAACCAAACGTTACAGGAAAAGAAACATGGCCAACTAGCTTAGTCAAAGATCCCGGTATAATATCACGAAATGAATATCATACAAGTTTTATTTTGGTCCAAGGAACTTGCATCTCGTCCAAAGCATTCATAAATAAAATATTTAACGAACTATAACCATCAATCAGCACTCAATTTTCTCGACAGTTATTAATGGTGGGCTTGACCACAATTGAAAACTGACCTGGTCGAGTTGAGGGGATCAGGCAGTCACTTTTCTCAAAGGAGATGGTGACTTCTAATCACTTAGGAAAAGTATTAACAAGAGGAGGTTTAATAGAGTTTACCTCACGTTCAACAGCTTTATATTGCCATTTTGACTCGTATGTCAAAGATCCTCTGTACATGTGCTCGATGGTGTTCTTCGGATCTTAGAATGACATCTCGTCATCATCTGACTACTTGCGATCACTTGTTTGTCCTAACTCCTCCAGTGTAGGAAGTGATCCATTGTTGGATTAGTAGTCCTCGAGCTTTCATTAGAAAACTCAGTAGTTACCAAGGTCATGTCCTTCCTTTTTACGAAGGGGACACCACCTAGGCTTGTCATTCTTTCACACGGGGATTTTGCCCTTGCCCCGGTCAAAGTACTGCTTGGAATTTCGTGGCTCCTTGTCGTTTACGACCAAGACTTCCTTGGAACTATTGGCTTGAGACTTTTGGCCTTTTGCTTTGTTCTTGGATTCCTTGACTTTCTTCTCTTTTTTGCTACCTTCGCCTGCCTTTTTAGGATTTATATCAGCTTGATCAATGGTTTTGCTCCACTCAACTGCTTCAGTAGGAGTGGCATATCGACCAACCATCTCGAAGAGTTCGACAATGGTAGTCAGAGGATTTAAAGTGAAATCTTTAGTAAACCTTCTTTTGCGGACTCCCTGCTTGAATGCTCTGATGATAGAAGCATCAGAAATCTCAGGTACAGAATTACAAACCTGACTAAAATGTAGGATGAATTGGCATAAAGTCTCATTGTTGTTTTGTCTCATCCTATGCAGGTCGTGCTCCTTCTCAAGGCAATTGTAGGTGCCTTGGAAATTGGCTAATAGAATGTCACAAAGGTGTTGCCACAAGTAAATCGACTCTAGTGGTTGACTCAACAACCATGATCAAGCAAATCCTTCGAGCATTGTTGGAAGGTAATTCGCCATCACATGCTCTCCTCCTCCTCCTGCTCGAATGGTGGTTGTGTAGATTTAAAAGAATTCGATGGAATTCTGTGATCTATTGAATTTCTCCATGTTCACCAATCAAAACTACGGTGGCTAGTGAACTGCTCGGAGGTCGGGTGTAAAAGCCCAACATCTGGTAACAAGAAAAGGGTGATTAGCGTCTCTAGTCGATCGTACTCAATGATGCCCAGTAGTCAATGGACCCGACCTGTAATAGGCCTCGTATTTCATTTACTATTGTAGATTTCTTGCTCGAAGTGGTGGACGATCACCTTCTTCGTAAGCTTGCCAATCTTAGGAAGATCGAAAAACTCTTCTCCAACTAGAGTTATAGTTAGGAAAACAATGTAACCTATCATCATGTCGGTTCCCACGAGGTAAGCTATTTGTACGACTAGTCATAGTTGTACCTATTCGACTCCCATAATTATGCCGGTGAGGTTGCTCGAGTCTGGCCATCATGTTCCAAAGTTTTCGTGCAATTCCTTTAGCGAAATGGTCATATCCTAGCGCTCGAGCAAGCTCTAGAGTTGGATTTCGAGCAAATCATTGATACACTGAAGTTCTTGAGCCTCTTCGGATTGATACAGGGTGCGCCCAGGCTTGTCTAGGTCATCAACCTTCTCCTTCGGATGGTCTCAAGATCTTCCATGTCTAATGCTGCTTGATTTTGCCTTAATGGAGAACAATTATTTCGAGGATTTCTCCCACGCTTATCAAAGTACTCACCTCATTCATCACCGGAGGTCTCCTCACCGTCACCACGAGGGGGTCACAGTGTGTGAGCGGCGGAGAGCATTGTCAGCCATTCTTCCAGGAAAGCGATCAGTATCTGAGGTGAGGGCAAAGACCTGCTAGATATAATCTCCACTTGTGTCAAATGCCCTTTGGCTTGAGGAGTCATCAAACTATAGCACATCATGACCTAGAGTAAGCTCCTCCAAGAAGTGGAATTTTGGGTTATAACCGTCTCTCGCTGGAGTTGAGCCCTACGAAAGTATGGGCGAACTCGTAAGGAGCCCACCCACATTCTCTGCAGGGACATCTAGAGAGTGACGACCACCAGATGTCGATGGAGTCCCAAAATGCCGGATTCTAGGACTTGTTGAACCAGATGGGATAGCGGTTGAGGGACTCCAACATTTAGAGGCAGGCTCCTCATCATGTTGCAAGTTCTGTTTATGGTCAGATTGACCTTTGCCCTTTGGGGAAACTGGTTCCGCCGTTAAGTGTAACGCTGTGGGGGATAAGGATCCCTCCTCAACCTTATCCATGGTGCGATTTCTGGGATCTCGTGGTGAATCTCTAGATATAGCCTCACCATCGGATGAAAGCATGGTCTTCTCATAGTTATAGCAGGCATCCATGTCGAGATCTGTGTAGTTGGCCAAGTCAAACCTGTTCTCCTCGTTCCATTCTCCTGCCATGAAAACATCAGAAAGAAGAGACTCTATCGATGAGGAATTACCGGAGTTTGGAGGATGATCTCCACAGACAGCGCCAATTGTCGGTGTTTTAATATCGATCTTACATATGATTATTTGGATTAGGGGGATCTCTCAAAGACTTGACTACACACAGAAAAAGACAGAGATTTTATACAGGTTCGGACCTTCTCCAGGAAGAATAATAACCCTATTTCCATGTGGCTATATTGATTGCTGTGATTACAATCCAACGAAAGAACAATGCGAAATGCCTTGCATTACTTTTGTTGCCTCCCCCGTTCTTCCCGACTTAAGCCTTTAAATAGTGCACGAATTGGTGGCAGTTACTCCATGCCAAAAGACATCTTGACATTTGGAATGACAAACTGTTTGGAGGAAATTATTGTTAATCACACGATCTCTTCTCGCCACCGAGCGGTTATGAGCAATTAGTCCAGAGAATAAGTGCTTGCATTAACTGTTTTGTCAAATAAACCCACGATGTAGTAGGTTATCGAAGTCAGGCTTATCATGGAAGAGTTTACGACTATATCATACTTATAGAAAGACTTACCATCATAAAGTGATTGTGGAAATGCTTACGACCAAAAAGTGGTCGTAGAAGAGTTTATGATCACCTGGTTAAGTTTCTCCCTTACATATAAGGGATATATTCAAGAAGTATAATAACGTAATAATATTATTTACAGATAAATAATAATTTAAGAATCATTATATCCTCATCAACCATGATATAAAAATTTGTAATGACCACACACCTTACAAGTTTTTTGTTGTTGTTTGAAATACCCATCTAGAATTAGTTGGTCATTAAAAGAAATGGTAAACAACAAAATGAGATACAAATATTAGACATTATTAACATACAGATCGAACATCAAATTGCAAATATTACCCTGATGAGTGGCAGTGTTCCTCAGGAGATGGTTGTTATGTAATTTCGCCTATATGTTGGGTACACATAAAAAAATTGTAGATCCTTGCAAGGATCTCTTTTTGCTCATTGTTTTTCATCACCTCCAATCATATCACTTGAGTGACGTGTAATCTCGGACAAGCTAGCCCTTTCGCCAATGTTCTTCTTCTGAGGAAAATTCTTCCAATGAATCTACTCTCGATGAAAGGAACAAGAAATTGTCTGCACTGGAGTCAAGGAAGGACGAAGAATTATATTGTTGCTACTCCTTTGTATGACCTAATACTTCCCACAATGCACCACTATTATAAGGTTGGAACCAGGTGTACAAAAAAAATTCAAATTTACCATGTATTGATAATCGAGTCTTCGATCTTACAATTGTAAGAAAAAAGACCGAGCCCCTTGGAAGAATCTAGGAGGAAAATGAAAATAATGTTTATTACTATAAACTAGTTACAAGATGTTCTCAATAAGAAACTACAAAAATGATGGTACTAGTTATAATCTTTGTAATATTCTATCTGGTTGGGAGATCTTGATTGATCTTTTAGGATTGGACTTCTGATATTGTTCTTAGGTTGTCTTTATCCTGTTGAGTTGTGTTCTTCATGTCTTCTTTCATCAGACCTTAAATAGCATCGAAAGGGTGTCGTTTATTCACATGAACACGCTATCAACTAAAGAGATCTGACGTAAAGCTGAATCATCATGCTGTTTGAAGCGAATAAAGCACGTGCTTTATTCACCGCATAGGAGTAATTGCCTGGGGACGAGTCCTTATACCAGTTCATGAGATCTCCAAATACCTTTAAAAGCTTATGACCGTATAGGTCTTAGGACCTTAATTAAATATTAAAATCTTAGTTAGTGAATTATTCAATCCTCATCACAACTTTTAAAAAGACACTATCATCAGTAAAAAAATGTAGTAACGCTTTCCACTCCATAATTGCATTAGCATACGCTGAATTCAAAGAGCATGGACACGTAATGAAGCCAAAATCTTGGAAGCGTACTCATGTCGGCCTTCTAGATCATCGATCGATCTAGCTAGCAAGTCGGCATCAACTTACATCTATTCTATCTGAGTACAATTTTTAAGCGGTTAGCCCTTGGCCTTGTCAATCACCACATGTCCTAACGAGCGTATCTAATCGCACACCACGAATGGATCAAAGGCGCCCTTTCGCGCTAGTGCGGCACAACACAACGGAATGGAGCCGTACGTGCACCTTTTGCTGGACGCATGCCCCGCTCGGCCTCTGCATCAGAGAGAAAAAACAATCAGGTGAGGCGTGATTAAAAGCTCAGCTCAAGCTTGTCAATAATATATATAGAGCCTGTTCTTTTTAGTTACGGTTGATGATTTTTTGGTTGTTTGTGACAGAGATTGCGGAAAGAGAGATACTCATTTGCGATTTTGATGGTACAGATATTAGTTTTTTAACGTGTACTACAATTAAATTGTAGATCTTATCTTAATAAAATACTCTGTTTAAAAGTTAGTTACTGTAGCAAAAACTAAAAACAACTTTTAGAAATCGTAAAAGAACAGGGAAAAGTCTCCCCCCTCCCCCTCTCTCTCTCTGTCCCTGTGCATATATACTACTACTACATATTATATGGTCGATGTGGTGTGCGCCCAATCATGCGTTGGTTGGTTTCTTCTCCTCTCGAGCTCTGATTGGAGAGCTGGAGGAAAACCTTCTTTGCAAAGAAAGGGGCAGGTGCCTGCGTATGTTGGTGCGCCCGTCACCGCCCAATTAAACAACGCTCGTACTCCACCTAGCTTAGCAATGCATGTGAGTGCCCATAGGGACGCCGACTACCCCCTCCCTCTCCTTGTTTCGCTGGAGAACTTAACGTACAACCACACTAGAGTACATGATTGTTTCGAGCTTGTTTCGCGTATTGTGTGATGGCGACTCTGCTTGGATATCTTCGCGCGCCTGCGTGAACGTGTGTGCTTCTGAAGATTTTCGGGCACGCGGGAGAGGATGTGACAGGAACGGCGAGTTAAACTGGTAGCTGCCAGGTAAGATATTTAGGGTGCATGTGTAGTTCTTGTCCACAGGCTCACCGCTCAAGCCACATCACTGTTTTCCTTACCTTCCATTGGACCGATCGAGATTTGGTTCACCTGAACAATCTGAAAGCCAAATTTGTCAATGTAATCAATGTAAGCGACTTCCTTTTTTTAAAAAAATCAATATAAGCGACTAATCGACATTGGATCGGCAGATGAGTGGTCAATCGCCATATATGAAAGGCTCGTACCAAGAGCAACTCTTGATTTACACAAGAATTTTAGATATCTGCAATTAATAACTTTGGTGATAGATCGATATTGGTGATCCCTTGACATCATTTTAAAACACAAATTAAGTAGAAATACAATTTAAATCGATGCAGCTTGCACGCAGAATGATACATTCATAATGACAGGGCCGGACAGGGGTAGGGGAAGATCAAAAGGGAAAACCAAGGGAAGAACTACAGCATGTAGAGTAGAGTTCTGAATTGTCAATTCTTGGAGCTCGTAGGGCAGAGTAGACGCATACCACCGCAAGTGTGGCCACCCTAGCTAGCATATATTGGCAAGGGCCACCAATACAAAACAATTTGCCGCATCTGACCAACCAACGCCCCCATCACCCCAATCGCTCCGGCGATTATCTCCAACTGGCCATGGCACCTGCGTGCCCAACATCTTTCTCCAGTTAGTCACTTTCTTCCTCAGTACTCATCGGTAGCTAGCCCTTTTAAGGCTACACGCCCCTCCTGGGTCTTTTGAATGCATACCATGGCCCCCAATAACCCCATCCATCAGGGCCTCATCCCCTAGCTTGCTGCTCCATTTTCTCCTCTCTCTCTCTCTCTCTCTCTCCTTTTTTTCTTCTTTAAACTCTTCCCTACTGCCACACTGTATGATAGTATCTATCTAACATTCTTTAAACTCTTCTCTACTGCCACACTGTATGATAGTATCTATCTAACATGCATGTACACCCTCTCTCTCTCACACACACACACGCATCTCCCTGCCTCTCTCTCTCTCTCCTGTGCTACAGGGAAAACGAAGAATACTAAAGGTAAGAAAGTGATGTGTGTAGAGAAAGGGAGGGGGAGAGGGAGGATGGCCACAAAGGGGCTCCAAGGGAATCACCGGTCCAACAACTTGTCGGCGTGGTGGGCCATGCGGCCAGGCCCATAACGGCACCGGTCAAAATTATTAAAGCCGACAGCATGTCGCTGCTATGGGCATCCCGCGCTACCGGCCGACGTGGGCCGCTCTGCCGCCATGCATGCAATCCCGAACCAAAATGTGCATGTCTGTATCTATCTCCATACATACATGCGTTAATTTGCGTGTACCTATATTTTACGGAGTCCAATCGACTCGAGTGCACGCACAACTCACTGCTCTGCACTATTAGTCATGTGCGCCAGATGTGATCAAACGATGCATGCAATGGTATTCTGTAACTACATATATAAAAATAGCTGAAAACATATGCATAACAGTTCTCCGGCAGTCCAGACGCAGATGTAGCACGGATTAATATGGATCAACCGGCCGTCGACCGTTGCACAGCATATTTCGTGGTACGAGCAACTCTGTCATTTGGCTACCTAGCAGAATTACCCACGCAATTGCGCAATTAGATATCACAATACATATGTTTTTGATGTATTTGCTTATAGTTGAAATACAATTGTATTTGTTATACAACTTGTAATGTCTATATATAATTAATCTGCACCGTTATAATCTGACCCCACAAAATTAAGTGGTTCAGATCATTCTCTTTTTCTCTTGATTAATATGAAAATTTCTAGGATTTTGCTTCTTAGGATTATTGTAGGATTTTCCTTTTCTTAAAATAAATAAGGTGTCATGAATCTCACTGGTTACTTTCATATATATATATATTATCAAGTTTAATTTCTATCGTAGCCTTAGGTCTAGCGGTTATTTATATGGATTTTTGACTATAATTTTTTGAGATTCCAAGCCTAAGACGACCTGTTGGTTGTGCGAAACTAAGCCGACGGATCGATTGACCGGTCTCTCACGTAACCAATTAACGAGAAAAGGGGTACCTGATCGTGCCAAATGTATTAAGTGTGTCCGTTTCCCATCAAAATCCATCGTCTTTAGTAGTAAGGGTTTTATGGAATTGGGTGGGATGGGTGGAAGGCGAGAGGGCTTGTCACAGGAGATCTCCTAGTAGTTGGTGTGATTCTGGTTGGTTCATCGGGTGCGGTGGGGGGACCGCCCACGGTGTAGCTTGGAGTCGAGGGTATATGGTCCCGACCCAAAGGGATGGACAACTGCTTTGAGCTGTGCAGCTAGCCGAATACTGGGGACCAGATCTGACCGGACGTACCGTCTCGTCCCTACGTATGTACGTACAAATTTAGTACCCACCACAGAACATATGTGTATACGCATATATATACGCTGGCTTGTAGTACGTACGTACTATATGGCATCGTATATAGGTAATATTCTTTTAGTATACGGCTGATGTTATTTGATTATGTTTTTTGAGATGATGATAGATGATAGTGATGTTGATAGATATGGATGGATTCGAAAAATCGTATAAAAAACTCAAAAACCATTCCACTTATTTTAACTTACAAAAAAAAATCAAAAGCAAGAACCATCCAAAAACCCAACAAATCAGAGCCATGGCATTTGTGCCAAGAAAAACCCAGCTGATGTACAGTGTTAGTTTTTCCTCTGTGCTCTTGGGAAGTGGGCCTGGAATGTAGTAGTAGCATGCATGGGGGCCTAATTTGGCAGCTTTTGTTTTGTGCAGCTAGCTAGTATCCCATGCAGGCCCATCCACTGCCGATCTAACCTAGCTCACCTCCCTCTGGTACAACGAGTACGTACGTACTGGCAGTCTAGCGCTAGCGGTCAGTGCTCAGTACTAGCATACCGTTACCATCAGGATTCTCTGTACTCTAGAATTGTTTGAAAGCCACGGGAAGAACTAGGCAACATTTAATTTAGTTTCTGATTTTTATTTTTTACTGTTTATTAATTTTATTTTATTTTTGTTTTTAAGATTTTTTGTTTTCTTTTTTTCTCGTATTCCTTTGTATTGTTCATGATGGATTACATATTTTTTCTATTTTTAATTTTTTTTAATTTAATTATACCAAATAAACCAACTTAGCTACATTAAAAAATAAGTCAGTTATAGTAAAAAATTATAAATAATGTCATTCTGAACACCCCCTTATGCTTCACTGGAAACATAAATGTTACAGGAAACAGTTTATTTCAGTAAGAATTAGGAAGAATTCTCACGGTCGATTGGGCATCAAGGGACATACGGGCGAGTGATTAACGATGCTAAAGTCCCTCACAAGCCGACATTTATTTTCGACCGGGCAGTTTCCGAGGGGGGATTTACAGCGTGATTTCGCGCTGTCGGTAGCACAGAGAATCTGTTCGCCGCCACAAGTTGTAGCCTGGCAAAAGGGATGCAGCAGCACTCACAAGGCACAGGCAGGACTGGGTTCTCGTTGTCTAGGTATATTTACTGTCCTCACACATGCGCCGCATGGTGCGCACATCGCCAGCCAAGATGCCCCTACCTAGACGCTGCGCGTATCTGCGGCGCGCGCGCTGCCGTGTTTCTGAAGCCCTGGCACGATCATTCGCCGGGGCGCCGCCCGGGCCGGCCCGCCGCGGCCGAGTGAGCGATCGATCCAAGGCGCCTCTGCCGAGCTCTGCCCTCCTGCCTCTGCCACTGCTGTACGTACGTCGTCGTTGCCGGCCGATCGGCTAGCTTAGCTGGGGCAAAGGGGATGCGTTGTTTTCGAGGACGACGATCGAGCTGTCTATCTCTGTCGACTGGCCGAGCGGCCGCGCAAGTATCCGTTCAGACATTCGGTCTTGGGGTTGTCTGTATGCATGGATCGGATGAAGCAGCTGTCTCATTCAGGCGGCAGTGGAGCCGCCCCTGCTGCTTACTTGTCCTGTTTCTAGCCTTCACGTAGTAACGTAGCAGTCGCACTGGGATTTGTGCACGCAGATGTTGATGATTTGCTCCGGCGAGAGAAAGGGAGGGAAAGGAGACGAAAGGAAAGGAGGCCCGGCCGGAGCCGACTGATCGTTTTCATGCATGGAGCTGGCCGTGGCATCTAGCAGCAGCCACTACTCACCAAGCTTAACTTCTCTGTGAGCGAGTGGAGGGAGTAACGGCGTGCGTCTGACGTGAGTCGAGCGCGTGCTTCAATCGTGTCTCCGCCGGTTAATCAGATTAATTAGCGTGTTAATTGCTCTTAAGTGACACTACGTTGATGTGTAAAGTGACACCAATGTTGGCATTGGTGCGGTAAAATGGTTGGATTGGCTTAAAAGTGACGTTTTGGGATGCATGTGGTTAAAAACTTTCTAAACTATGGCTTCAGCATCCCTATAAAATATTTAGACTGTACATGTGAAAATGGTATGCTGAAGTTAAGTTTTGGATACCACGGCGATGTCTCACGTCACCTTTTTTGTGATGAGAGGAGTTACTCATGTCCTAGTGTGTTACTTCAAGGAATACTTACTGTTTTACGGTTTTACACTTTTACTACTAAAGAGTAAGGTCAAGCTTGGCACCTGGCGTGCGGTGCTATGAAATCTAGGTAGGTAAAAGAATATCGGTTTTGCTATTGTACAGTTGATTGAAATTTTTTTTACTCATCTAAAGTTATATAGTATTAATTCTCTATTCTTCTAAAAAAACCCCACTCCAAAAAAAAGGGGCCGTTGGAGGATCTCATCTAATGGATGAAAAAGTGACTGAGAATGAGAGAAAAATCAGTCACTTGTGTAATAGTCAGTCCCAAAGAATATTTGTCAACTTCCAGCAGAATAGTTTTGTTATGAATCTAAGAGGCTGCTTGTTTGGCTGAAAAATGGTTATACTGTAGCTAATTTATTTTGCACTGTAGCTGATTGTGTCTTATTTGACATAGTTAAATATAAAAAAATTCAACTTGAAAAAATAGGTTAGTTCATTATGAACAATATAAACGAACACGGGAAAAAAGAAAAGATAAAAATCAAAAAAATCAAAAAAAAATTTAAAAATAATAAAAATAAGTTAAAAGCTGAAATTAAAATAAATGTGTCTAGAAAGCGCATTAGCCATCCCATGACTAGTAAAGACAATAGTAGAGCTAGCAGGCTAGCAGTCCTTTTTAGAGAGAGAGGGAGGAACCTAGCAGTCTATTAATTACTCAAACCATGTCAGGAAAAGAAAAGTGGGGCTGATTTAGTGACCTGCCAAGTAGGCAAAGTGTTTGTAAAGAAAAGAAAGCCTACAGTTCGTTGGGCTGTGAGGATGCACCAGCGCGCGGGCCTAACCGAGGCCTTTCTCCGGCAGCTCGCCCCAGTGCAGTCAGTCCCAAGATTGAAGAAGGCGAACGAGGCCCAAGAGCACCGCATCAGACTTCAGATCGCGGCGCCTGCAGCGGCCCATGGCCGAGAATTGCTTGCGCATGCGTCGGCGAGGGCACCGGCACGTTTTTGTGGGCGTCGTACGCGTGCGCGGCGCCCGCGTTGGTCGGGGATGTCGAGACGAATTTTTGATATACATGGAACAAAAATGGTTGTATGTGTTGTGTATCAGTAAAAATAGTGTTTTTATTATTTGGTGGCTAGATGGTGATGCTAGAGAGGGTGACATATGCTGTTTGCCGCTCCGTCATCAGCCTGTCGCCCTATGGCCAGACAACAACACCCTGCCGCCCGATGGCCAGATGGCAACAACCTGCTATCCCATGAGCAGACGATAGGTAATTAAGCCAACTAATTTAGCCTGCTTAATTACTTACCTTATTTTTTTACATACTATTTGTTTAAATTTTTAAATATAGTAAATAAGCTCTAAAAATTATAAAAATTTATGTGAAGCCTTCCGACACAGTTATAGTAATTGTGTAATTTTTTAAAAATTTTATACAATACGAATATTTGTTGAAGTATATGTAATAGTACAAAAAACGCATCACACAGGATACGATATGGCTCACTCATCTGAGCCACTGCTATCTTATCACCGCGTCTGCCTTCTCGTGCGTGGCCTTATCTTTCGTTGAGTATGAGCATGTCTCGTAAGGTACGTCAGCCGGTTCAAAGCTTGTGTCTCAGTTCAAAGGAGATATGGAGACCGTTTTGTTTTTCTAGTGGTCGGCGACGGTCCAATAGATTGAGGTACAGTAGGCTGAGTCTAGTAAGCGTCGATGTCCTCCTACTAAAATATGTCAAACTGCAAGCTGTCAGCAATAGTGTCGTGAACGAAGGACTCCAGCAATAGTGCCGTCAGCAATAGCCGTCAGAAATCCCCCTCATGGTGCAAAGGAGCTCTAACCTTGACCGTACGACGTAACAGCGAAGCTAGATGAGTTCTGCCTATCGAAGTCTCCAAGCCTTAGGTATGGTGTGAACGATGAGCTCTGTCCAGCGTACACTGCAAACCCTAGCGCTGTGTACCGCTCTTTGGAAGCATTCGGGAGGCCCGTATTGTCATTGGTGGATCAACGTCACCCCCACGTTGAATTGGAGGCTGTAAGATGAAACAATGTTAATGACAATAAATATTCTAAATGTAGAATGCGAATTTCGTACCTCCCAGATGTGCAGCAAAGATGAACGACGGGGAGCGGTAATCAGTGTAGGTGGCGTGGAGGTCAAAACTTATGCATCTCGACGACAGATCTGCGACAGGAGAACACCATGATGTTGGCTATTATAATGCTTGTTGAGTACATTAATAGTCATTCTTACTATTATTTTCCTTTGTTAGACCCTATTCTGACTAAGGATTACTCCGAGTCAGATAAAGAGACTACAGGCACCGTCGAGGTCTTAGGAGAGGAGGGTGATAATTATGAGGATCCGGGGGAGGTAGACCTCCTATACTTCAGTTGAGACGAGTAGGCATCCTGTTGAGCTGAACAGGAAAGTCTTAGAGTATTTATCTTATATCTTTTGTTACTTATGTATTTGTATTAAAAGACCATAACCCTTGTGACAAATGTTGTAATGAAGAGACAGTCTCTACATTATTGTTCTGTTGTGTGACTTTGGTAAATACTTATTATTCATTGGAACAGTGTTTTACTGATTAAGCAAATAATAATCTATTCCTTAAGTATGTTACTCTCAGGGTAATTACATGGAGTGTCAAGA
This sequence comes from Melocanna baccifera, assembly GCA_036346265.1. NCBI lineage: Eukaryota > Viridiplantae > Streptophyta > Magnoliopsida > Poales > Poaceae > Melocanna > Melocanna baccifera. Next base: position 5,775,173 of record CM070683.1, on the reverse strand, counting down.
GGAGCCTCCACTATATAAGCCTTGTATTAAGTTGAGTCATAAAGACTTCAATATTAGGGTTAGGGTTTACTTGTGTTAGAGTCTTGTGTGTGTGTTCTAGGTTTAGAGCTCTGCTATTCTAAAGGAGTGGCTGTAAAAATTTTTCACTCTAAGTAAAATGAGCATCCAAAGTTTACCCAAGTAAGTTGTACCATGGATATCCTCTTATATTTTTGATTTGCTTGGTTTTCTTGTTTGGATTTCTCTTTTCTTGATCTTTTCTACTGCCAAGGACGTGTAGAAGCTTGGAGATAAGATTCCATCTATCTATGCGTGATCTAAAGGAAGTTTTTGAGTTTGCTCGGTTTTCCTTAAGAGATGCGATTTTAGAATTTTGCTCTTATAGGTGTTTTGGATTGAATTCATGCCATGTTTTTAGCTTGCTATGACATATAAGAACATATATAAGGTCATTTAGATCATCAAGAACTCATGAGAAAGAGTAGATTGATGTTTCCTTCTCTTCACCCGTGTTGTGGGGTGCCTAGCCCCTACACCTGTTAGATTTAGCTACTGTGTCTTAAAACAAACCCAATAATATATTGTTGTATATAGAAGGGAATGTACTGATTTACCCTCATCCTTTGTAATTATTAAGGAGTATGATGAGAATTTCCTATCCTACCTCATTCATGTATATAAACCCTTAAAAGGGGGTACGAGATGGTAAGACCCACTTATTTTGGGCTACTCACCAGCTCTCTCTCTCTCTCTCTCTAACTAATCCGTATCCTCCATGGAGAAGGGTACCAGTACCCACTGTTGTAGTGCATGCTACAAAACCCAGTTTTGGTGTAGCATTCCTTTAAATAAAATAATCATAATTTTGGCAATGATTCTCTCGATCGTTGATTAAAATTCATGACATCCCAGAGAAGGTGTATGCTAGGTTTTAAGTCATTTTGGTCATCGGATCAAAATTTACATGGATTTTCTATTTTGAAATTGTGCTGATTTTATCATCCACCGTCTTGATGTCTTACTGCTAGCAATTTGAGATTTGACCAATGTTGAAATGCTTTTCTAAAGTTTTAGTTTTGGTGAATTTATGTTTTCACTGTATATTGTTAATATTTAGAGAAAGATTTTGAAAGAGTCATTTATCCCTCTTGGAAAGAGTCATTTATCCCTCTCTAACTCGCTATACTCGATGCTACCACGTCGTTCTAGATATGGTTGGGTCTGTGATGATTTTTTTTATTGAACTATGTTCTGGTGTTAGTTTATGTTTTTAAGAGTAACACAATAAGTTATGGATCGTCTGAATGTTTGGGGGTGAGATCATAATAAGCTAGAACATGTCTCTCTTGTCGCTTGTCGCGGTGGGTAATTTAGGTCGTGAGACACCTACATATGGAAATTTTTGAGATACCCAAATGCAGTTACGTAATAAGGCCCCATTTGGCTAGGCTCGACTTCAGTTTTTTGGGCTTTGAAACTATTTTTTTGGCCAAATGCATAGGTTTTGAAGCTCAAAAATGAACTAAGAATTTGAAGCCGAATCTAAAATAAACTATAAATTTGAAGCCTCAATTTCGTAGCTTCTCTTGAAGTCTGACTTTAAAGCCAAAAAAAAAAGATAAACCAAACCCGGCCAAACAGGGCCTAAATCAAGTGTTGGAGACATTTGAGATCTTGTTCGTACTAGTTTTTGCTTCTGTCTTTTACTTAGAAAAGACAAAAGATAATACGAATATCTGACCTTTTGAAGTGGCTTCTATATTCCTCTTGCTACCGTCTCGTTCCGAGTATAAGGTAGGGTGGTTAAGGGTGCATCATGCACCCCCACTCCTCTCGCTTCCGTCACACACATGTATATCTCTTTCACTTTTTTCCACCGCTCATCCACTCTTTCTAAAAACCACTTCTTAAACTATTACTATTTATTTTTAATCAAAACCATAAACTGCAGCCAAAGCAATCAATAAAAGCTAATACCAACGTCCTCTGGGCCCATAGTAAGCTGGAATACGCCTCTCCGTGTCGCTGTGTGGTAATTTAGGACTTCGAGGTACAGGCACATGGAAACATTCGAGATACGCCAATGCAGCCACCAACACATTGTAGAGGTTTGGATTTTTATTTTATTTTATTTTTGTGCAGTTCATCCGACTGTGCGAAACGTACTAGCTAGGAGCAGCGACCACTTAACCCAGCGAATGACCGAGGCAACCGGGCGGCCGCCTGCCGGCCGGGCATATACCGCACGCGCGCCGCCCCGTGATTGGAAGGGAAGGGAAGGGAGTTCACGTGAAGTACGCACGCAAGCAAGCAATCAAATGCTTATCGGGACGAAATCGCGCTTCTAGAGCGTTAAGTCCCGCCGTGGAAAGCACTTTGCATGTGCAAAAGCTCAAGGAAGAAAAGGAGCAAAATGAAGGATTGAACTGACCAACCAAAATCATACTATATGTTACAATTTCGCACTTGTTGGTGACAATCAAGGAAGAAAAGGAGCAAAATGAAGTTGGTGACAATTTGTCATGTACTTGTGCGCGAACTTTTAGAGGACAGAGGGCAGTCAAAATCATACTATATGTTACTGCTCAGTTTCAGCGTCCAATTTCTATGCACGTTTGATGCAGTCCGTTTCACGTGTTGCGCGACTTCGGACTAAGGACTCGCTTTCTAGGCACATGCAGACCATTTTCGCACAGTGCATTCACGCCTGCTGGGAGTCGCATGCATGGTTTGACCGTATGCGTCAGTATGCGTACCAGGAACCCAGTCGCCGCCTGCCTAGCAATCACACAACATACCTTTCTACCCTGCACTCTAAAGTCTCCAGTTAACCCAAGAGATTACCGAAATCGCCAAATTTTTTTCGCCTAAACCGATCCGATGAAACACTTATACATGTTGGAATTAAGAACATAACAGCAACCAAAGGCCGCCAGAAATTAAACCCAACAGCAGCGCGCTCTGGACCAATCTTTTTAAGCTTCTGTGCGTGCGCGCTAGCTTTGGAAGCCGTGGCATATCTGTTTCTCTAGCATTTTTTTTGTGAACATGGTAAACATAGGAAATTGGAAATCTAGCCTACTTTGTGACCACGACAGTAGCTCACCTGCTCTGCTGTTCCACCACGGCATAAAGTTATCGAGCTAGTGGAGCTCCATAGGAACCCCTACTGCACTGGTCCAGCTTAGCAGGAATTACTGTTGAGCCCATTTAGTATGATAGATGGCACGTATCATCTATTGCTACTGCCACGGTCACAAAAGGAGGTTAAATCTGCAATATCATACGTACGGTTGACAGATTTGCAAAAAAAAAAAAAACACCATAGGGCTATTTGCGCGATGAGGTCCTGGCTTTCGGCAACAGCGCACGTCGGCCGAGTGCTCCCGTAACCGTGTCAGCAATAGCTTGGCCGGTGGTGCCATCCGCCCGCAAAAATTCCGACACATTTCGTGGCGGTGAAAAAGAGCAGCGTGAAGGGGGAAAAAAAGGTGGGGGGGCTGTGCTCATGTCAGAGGACGAGCACTCGAGTCCTCAGGATTTGGGCGGTCAGAAAAACGTGGTGCTCGCTTGTTTCGATCGTTCTGGAACTCTTCGCCTCCTGGTGCTGACCGTCGCCTCGCAGCCGGGACAGTTCGGCAGCGCAAGAGGACAGGAGCCGGGGGGCTCCCGGAGTCAGGACTTGCTGGTGACAGAATATGCCTCACTTAATTTCGCGGGGCTTCGACGGTTTGGTTATTGCAACCAGGTCCAGCTGTTTCGGAGTTTGATCTTTCACTCCAGTTGAGCGAGCGCCCATCGCTCAAAATGTTATTGAAACCAGGCCGGCTAGGGAACCGGCGACGTGACCGGTTCACCGGTTGAAACGCCGGTTCTGAAATACTAATATTTTACCACCAGGTAATTTGTTGAAGTGCTCACATTTAACAAAGATAAGCATCAACGAGAACTAACAGCACAGATTTGATATTTTTTTGGCAATGGGTATTCATAAATAGAGCTCTTTTACTAAACATTAAAACGAATATGAGCTATCCAATATTTACGATCCAATAATTCAGATTAATTAAAATTCAGTTATACTATCATTTATATTACTAATAGTACATATACTAGGAGGTAAAATTGTCATGACGTGTGGCGTGAGCCAGCTAAGTTCGTTAAGTCGAAGGTGATGGTCGGCACGGGCGCCGCCGTTGCCGGCCTCGACGACGGCGCCATGAACAACACGTACTCGATGGCGTGAGCCTACACCAGCCCCGCCGCCACGGGTCAAGCGCCGGCGCCGGCGCAGGCAGCAACATCCTCCATGACGCGCTCGCGCACCACGACATCAGCGGCCCGAGGTTCCTGGACTTGGTAGTGCCGTGGCCGGGCTCGTTGGCTACGACGGAGGAAGCGTGTCCCTGACACTGGGCCTGTATGCCAAGACGGCGCCCAAGGGCGGATGATACATCGACCGACACCTCCGGCCAGCGCCGCCGTGGTAATAGTTACTACACAAGAGTTGTATACATGATGGGGGTGTAAAGGTATTAATTAGTTGATGCTCCATGTTAGCTGAACAAGTGGAGAACAAGATTTGTACAGAATGTTCATTCTGCATATACCAGCAGATTTTGTGTACTGATTGAGATACTTCTTTTCTACTGGATTGCCGAAGCAAAAAATGGAATCCAAGACAAGCATGTACTTCACAAAAGAACATTATGTTCAGAATCAAACTCCAATTGAGCTAGGCTCAATTGATTCTAACTAATCCCTTCGGACCCTGTAAACGAAACTCGCAGCGTGTCACCCAGCCGGTCAGTGGCCGCCACATCACCTTTGGATCTTGGAGGTGCGACAGCAGCTCGGCGGTCATGAAGACACGGCACACGAGCTGCTCGCACTCCTTGTTCTGACGGGCCGTCACCGCCGCCTGTATGATCATGGAGATGAGCTCACCGACGTCTGCCCCGACCAGCTGCGCCACCGTCGCCGCTTGCCCCAGCCCGACCCCAAGTGCCATGACATTATAGTAACCATCAAAATACCCTTTAAAAAATCAAGTTAAAAAATAAAAATATATAATACTCTCATAAATCAACGATCAAATTTTATTTTTACTATTATTTTCTACTATCAGATTGTGCCAAACACGTCATTGGAGTTTGGGATTTTTCACAAAAGAGAAGAGGCCATGCTACCGCTGGACATCGGGCATTCGCGCTTGACGGGCAAACCGATCAGACTAGATGCGACTGAGAAGAGAGGAGTTATCAACAAGGGTGAACAGTGGGAACAGAAAGAAGTGCAAAAATTTATACGATAGGTTTGAGAATAGGTCTCAATAACTCAGTGATAAAAAAAAGGAAAAAAGGACATGTTGTAATTAGTGATACTCAGAAAGTGGAGGGTTCTGTCCCTAAATTTCCACAAGACACAAAACACGAGGTCCAGGGATAAGATGATCATAAGGGCGGATCCCAATTCCAAACCCAACGCAGCCATCCATCCATCCTCGTTCCGTTCCGCGCCAAGGCACTTGGCGTCCGCCCACTCCTCCCCACACGCCCACGTCCTCCGCCACCACGAGGTCCACGGCGATGGCGACCATCACCACGCAGCTCCGCCCCGCCCTCCTCTCCCCGGCCGCCGCCGCAGCCTCCTCCACCTCCTCCCCTCGCCGCCGCGGCCGGCGCCCGCCCTCCTCCGTCCGCTGCGACTCCTCTCCCCCCGCGGCGTCCGCGGCCGCCTCCCTCGACCCCGACTTCGACAAGAAGGCCTTCCGCCACAACCTCACCCGCAGCGACAACTACAACCGCAAGGGTTTCGGCCACAAGAAGGAGACCCTCGAGCTCATGAGCCAAGAATACACCAGTAAGCGCAATCAAACCAGTGGCAGCAGCTAATTGCTGGCTGATTCATTCGGAAAGTTTTCTAATTGATTGGGGGAAATTGCCCTTGGGCACCTGCAGGCGATGTGATAAAGACGGTCAAGGAGAACGGGAACGAGTACACGTGGGGACCGGTCACCGTGAAGCTGGCGGAGGCCTACGGCTTCTGCTGGGGCGTCGAGCGCGCCGTGCAGATCGCCTACGAGGCGCGCAAGCAGTTCCCCGAGGAGCGCATCTGGATCACCAACGAGATCATCCACAACCCCACCGTCAACAAGGTGCTACTATTCCCACAATAGATTTCGTTTTTTACCAGGCTCATGGGTGGCGGTAGGCTCATGGGTGGCGGTCTAGTCTGCGGATTGATTGTCATTAGAAGTGCTTGTACTTTTTTGTCTTTTGGGTTGTGTGCATCCTGGTTATGCAGAGGCCGGGAATTGTTTTTCAGGGTCCTGTATCTTCTCGATGTTTAAACCTTAAAAATCAATAAAGTTTCCTTTATCGAAAAAAAATGTGCAGCTCGTTGGGTGAACTATCCTATTCACGGGTGGCTCTTTGGAATAATCTGAGCTTTGGCAAATCGAGCGACAAGTACAAATTTAGTGATAAAAGTGTTCATACTAAAGAATTGATACCAAATTCGTATGGTTTTTAGCCCCTCAGTTACTCAAACGATTAACTTCTGTTTTTCTTGGGCCTAGAGTATTCATCTTGTTTTCTGCAAAGCAAAAAAATATATTTTCCATGTCTAATGTGTTTATTTTGTGGCATGTATGTCTGAGGGGCTCTGGATTTGACTAGAGTTAAATTCTTGTGATTGTGCATGCAGAGATTGGACGAGATGGGCGTAAAAAACATCCCTGTTGACGCTGGTCTTAAGGATTTTGATGTTGTGGAACAAGGCGATGTTGTCGTATTGCCCGCGTTTGGAGCTGCTGTGCAGGAGATGTACACACTAAATGAGAAGAAAGTGCAGATAGTTGATACGACATGCCCTTGGGTTTCAAAGGTATATTTCCCTTTTGGAGATCCCCCTTTTCTTTCTTACTACGCCACACTGTTTCTCAAAAGTCGAAAAATATATCAGGCTGATGTGCTCCATAATTAAATATAGGTGTGGAACATGGTTGAAAAGCATAAAAAGGATGACTATACCTCTATTATTCATGGAAAATATTCCCATGAAGAGACAGTTGCTACTGCTTCTTTTGCAGGAAAGTATATCATTGTGAAGAATATAGCAGAGGTACATTTTGATGCATTAACATTTTGCTCTTGTGTTGGGCTTTACATTGAATACATTTTAGGCTAAAGATAGCAAATGTTCCCAATTTAAACAGACGATGTATGTGTGTGATTATATACTTGGTGGCCAACTTGATGGGTCTAGCTCAACAAAAGAGATATTCCTTGAGGTAACGATTTTACCCAAATTATCCTTTTGCTGATGTGGAAAGAAATGACTAATTTCTAATATAACTGTTTGATTCACAATTGCAGAAATTCAAAAATGCTATTTCTCCAGGATTTGATCCTGATGTTGACTTAAAGAAAGTAGGAATTGCAAATCAGACAACAATGCTTAAAGGAGAAACTGAAGAAATTGGTGTGTTATACTATCATTTGTTTTTTCCTTTATGGATGTGTGATTTTATACCGTACAAGTTTGCTTTTGCACCAATACCAATTTGATTATAATGCTATATAATTAACAGGAAAACTTGTTGAAAAGACTATGATGCGTAAGTACGGAGTTGCAAATGTCAATGAACACTTCATTGCTTTCAACACTATTTGTGATGCCACACAGGTTAATTTCTTTTGAACTTATCATTTAGTTTTACAGAAATCTTGTGTCCCTACTGGAATGGCTGAATCTTCCCCTTTTCAAAGTCCTACATGTGAATTTTTCATAAAAATATGTTTTCTATATGTATTTTAGAATAGACTGTTTCTACAATATCTTTACTACTTACTGTATTAAATAAAGAAAGAAATTTACATAAAAGAATGATGTTCTATGATTTTGAGGCAGTTTGTGCTCATGTCTTCGTGACTTGCCCTTCTTCATGCTTAATGCACACTCCACTACATGATGTCATAGATCACTTGGAACAAACAATCACAACATTTCACCCGACCACCACATACCCCATTAATACTCTACATGAGATAAATTCAATAAAGGTAGAGGGGCAAGCATATCATATGTCATTCTTTAATCTGTGTATGTGAGGCTAAAACGTTGTTCTCTTAGAAATGGTGGGATAGTTGACTATTCTTGACTGTAGTTGTAGCAAAGAGAAATATAGAGTTAGCGATTCATATATTTTGAGTGGATCATAGTTATTTTATTTTAATATATTTTTAGTGTCTATGAGAATTTTTTTAGGACATGTACTCAATTTGAACATAGACCATATTGATGGTCCTCTTCAAATTTCGTACCTCAGGAAAGACAAGATGCAATGTACCAGCTAGTGAAGGAGAAAGTTGACCTTATTCTGGTTGTTGGAGGTTGGAACTCCAGTAACACCTCTCATTTGCAAGAAATTGGAGAACTCAGTGGAATTCCGTCTTACTGGATTGACAGTGAACAAAGGATTGGACCAGGAAACAGGATCAGCTACAAGCTAAATGTACTTTCTAAAACCTCCATATATGATTCTTTCCCTCATCAAGAATAAAGTATTTTTTTTTCCCAGAAAGTGTTAGTAAATCTTCCCAAATGAATAAAATTTTAAAGAGGTTTTTGCAACAAATAAAGACGAAATTGAAAAAAGCAAATTACAATTGAAAGTTTAGAATCTTCTGACTGAAAGTTGAATTATTTAACAGCATGGTGAGCTTGTCGAGAAAGAAAACTGGTTACCAGAAGGGCCTATCACAATTGGAGTTACTTCTGGTGCCTCAACTCCGGACAAGGTAATGTAGCTGATCTGGTTAGGTGCTTCTTTTGTATGTAGCCTGGTTGTACTAGTGCACATTGGATAGAAGTAAAACTGCATAGCCATGATGCTTACTTTCTGCTTATGCAGGTTGTTGAGGATGCGCTACAGAAGGTATTTGAGATCAAGCGTCAAGAAATTTTGCAGGTTGCGTAAATTTTCAGCAGAGCTGGTCAGGGCATAATAGCTGATGGCTTGGCAAAGGTTAATAGAACCATTGCACAAGCGATACTTGTATAGTACATAAGAATGTAACGCTTTAGGCACATACTATCACGAGGCACTATTCTTGTGCTGGGATTTACATTATTACATAGTCTGATTTTGGGGGTGCTGTAATCATTGATATGAAGAACAGTTGTATCAGCTGTTTAGCTTTTTGGCCCTTAAAATTGATGCCACGGAAGTACTTTCTTCTGTATAAATTACCATCAATGGATTACTATATCTTAATCCCAATGAATTAGAGAATAATAAGCTTTACCAGAGTTACGCAGCAAAATTATAATTAGATATTGTGCTTTAATACAATAGTTAGCTACACAGAGCTAGTCTTAATTACAATTATTTGGATACAAAGGAGATACGGATATTTTTATCTTATCTCTCGACATGACTCGGCTCCGTCGGCCGTCTATTTGTCCCAACAGTTGTATAGGGCGTCCACCTCGCCCTGGTCCTTAGCGTGATCTCCCTTGTCCCATGTGTCCTCATCGACACCTATGTATCCCGTGTCTTACTCGGGGTATTCTCCGATCAAACTGAGGTCTAACAATGGAAAGTAATAGTAAATATAAGTACTAATGTACTCAACAAACATTAATAGTAAGAATGCATAGTATGACCCATCTATATGTATGCATAGTATGACCCATCTATATGTTTTTATCAATCACAATTTCTATCTCCTCTTTTTTGGAAACTAGTTTACCAAATTAAGCTACAAATTTTAATTATTAAAAATGCTACTGGTCACTAGGTGGGAAGAAAGATCCCTAGTGGTCTCCATAGCCTCTAATTCAGGAGACATACATGAATTCATGATTTTATTTTGCACTGCATAGGCTTGTGCCACTGTACCATAGCTACTCTGAGCCCTCTTCAAACTAGGTATCCCCCATTTCCTTTGATACGATACCAAGTTCAAAGTATAGAATGTTTTCCCATATTACGTCATTAATTCTCCACCCAACTATTTTTCCATCGGTGATCGGAGGCGGTTTCTCACCCTCACTCAATACCATCGACCTCAAATAAAGGGCTTGTTCTTTTTGGCAGCGGCTGATGGCTTTTTGACTGTTTGCGATAGAGATTGTGGAAAGAGAGATACTCGCTTCTGATTTTTGATAGTACAGATATTAGGTTTTTAACGTGTACTATAATTAACTTGTAAACCTCGTCTTAAAAAAATATTTTATTTGGAAGTTAAGTACTGTAGCAGAAACCAAAAGCCAAAAGCTGAAAAGAACAGGGCCAAATATTTGTTGGGCTGGTTCTCTTTTCACCTAACACTCCACCAGCACTAATATATGTGCCTTGGATCCCCTACTTCTAGACTCTACCAGTCCTAGGTTTCTTCACTAATTATACTACTTACCTATTATAGAGAGAATTATTAACGTAACAGGGTATCATTTTTTGCCCGTCAACAACGAAAATATAGTTGACACTTGAGTACAGTCCCCTTTCCGAGTGAAAGCTTGTTGATCCTTATCTCATAGCCATATGTAAAAGGTCCCACCTTCCCTCTCTTTCCTGATTAGGGCACCCTTTACCATATTAGTATTTACTCTTAGAGCCATTTCTGAGTGAAAGCTTGTTGATCCTTATCTCATAGCTATATGTAAAGGGTCCCACCTTCCCTCTCTTTCCTGATTAGAGCACCCTTTACCATATTAGTATTTACTCTTAGAGCCCAGCCGCTCCTCTTAGCTGAACTGCTCTGTTCTCTTATCTCTTTCTTTTTACCTATGCATCTGATTTGATTTTGAAACATAATTTTGATGCATATAATTTTTACATGATACAATAATTTTTTTACCATTTAAGATAACTAAGTGTGTGATCACAAAATAAGATTGCCTTCGTAATCGTAGGAAATCTTGACATCAACAGTGGCCGGATCTGCTACCTCTGTCTGCGCCGATTCACCTTTTGCATTATAAACCAGATCCACTATTTAAAATACTTAATAATTTGGATGATTCTTAATTTTATATGATTGGTTTCTCCCCTTTGGGTGAATTTTATCGGGTTTTATGTAATTAGAATTTTATCAATTGACGGTTGAATCTTATGTCGCTAATTAAATCCTTGCTTACCCCCATTGTTATCTCTCCCAAGTGGTTAGCTCTACAGGAGTGGTCGTTTAACTTGAGCGTGCACTTTCTGGCTCATGCCCGCATGCAAAACACCACACAAAAAATACCCAACATCACAAAACACAACACCATACCCTCACCGGATCCACATGCCCCAAACACCATACCCTCTCTCTCTCTCTCTCTCTCTCTCTCTCTCTCTCTCTCTCTCACACACAAAATCCCATGGCCACACACACCACATGCACGCACACATCACACACCACGCACACATTTGGCCTCCCCACATAACACCACACCACCCTTCATCTCCCCTCACACCTCTCTCTTCCTCTCCTCTGATCCAGACACCAACGTCATGGGAAGCGCTTGACGCACCGCCGCCATCCGGCTCGCCTCCGATGGTTCCTCACCGTCGGATTTGTTAGTGATATGCCCTAGAGGCAACATGGAGATGTTGTATATATCACATACTATGTTTATGATACATTACTTTGTTTCTTGGAATAGACATCATCATTATTGATCAATGAGTATGTGACTTATTCATGAGACTCTTAAATACTAAAATGTTGCTATTTCTAAATGATCCCTGATCATATATCATATGAGAAACAAATATGATTCAAAGACAAAGATTAGCATATGTATTGATTGATGATCGTGTCTCATGGATCATGGTATGGTGATACCAAATCAATAATATGGACATGTGTTAGTGAACATATGTTGGATAGACCTGCCATGAGACACTGCAGAGATTCCATGTGCCATCAGTTGGTCTTGAGTAGTGTTTATGTAGAATCCTTAGACTTGAGATCATCATGGTTCCCAACATGAGTAGTAGTTTATTTTGGGACTACTAAACACTACTCCGTAACTGGGTAGTCATAAAAGTAGTCTTCGGGTTTGCCATGAAACATGTAGTGGGATGTGAATGATCGAGATAGAATTTGCCCCTCCTTATGGGAGAGATATCTCTGGGCCCCTCGATGTAATGGATTATGAAAGTGCATGGCCATGCCAAGGTGATTGAGGAGTCAATCACAAGTTTACAATCCATCACGGAATCGAGAGAGTGATTGAGCTATTAAGAGGATGACACAGGTCTCGCCTTGAGCTCAATCTATATCGTGAGGCAAAGGGATTCGTACATGAGAGAACATTACAGTTCAAATAGATATGATCTTTACATATACTTTGGGGTTAATATGTCTTACTAGAGGCCGCTATTAACAGGGTGACCGGAAAGGCGTTTCCGGGTCACGACCAAGTATACGTGAACCTACAGGGTCGCACGCTTAACGGGTTGGAACACTGATTCGAATATGATTCGGATATGGGCTCAATTCGGATAAAGATCCGAATAGACTCCTAATGGGCCTCGGTCCGCAAGGCCCACGTGAGGAGGTCTATATATGGAGGCGAAGGGTGAGGATTCGTCCCTGTTAACATCTAGCAAAACCCTAGCCGTCACCTCCCGAGCCAAACCCTAGCTGCTCACGAGTGCTAGTACACTCGCGATCGGCGTTCCAGCCCCGGACGTGTGGATACCGGTGGAGGCGCTGCTCGTTGCAGTGTTGATCGGCGTGCGTGGAGGAGACGATCTGTTCGGGACGATCGGCTACTTCCACTACTACCTCGACGCGCGTGATTGGATCGGTTTCCAACTCTTCTTCATTGCACAAGCTGCGTCTAAGTGGTAACGATCCATGATCCTTCCTTAGCATGATGTTCTTGGGTGCGCGGTAGAAAAGTTTTGTTTTCTGCTTCCGTAGCCTACGCGTATTCCTTTAGGATCCCCATGGGCCGCTCCCTCTACCCCCTCTTCGGCTCCTGGGTTTTATCCCCGTCGGTCTTGGCTAAGGTTTTCTAGCTCGAGCAGCACCATGGGTGCGTCGGCCTAGGCTCTCTGCTGGTGAGTATCTGGGTGCCTTTCTAGGTTTTTCCCCTTCATTCTCCCTCTATTTTGCCGGCTCTATCTTGGTTTGGTTTGGCTTCTCGGGTGAGTTTTGGGTGCATCGTCAACGGCCTGTGGCTCACCACTAGTCTACGTGCTTCTCTCCTCGGCCTCCTTGGCTTCCTCGGATCCTGACCCCTATGGAGGTCGCCATCGGTTTGGCACTCGTGAGCTCGGCTTAGCCATGGTCGAGAGCCATTACTTCGGTCTAGCTACTACCTCTATGGCTTCTCGATGCTTCTACGGTGCTCCTACGCATTCCACGGCTCTGCTATGCCTCCCTTTGGCCTACCCTAGGCGCCAGCTCTGCCGATGCCACTTTTCATCTTCCTACCGGAGACAGTTTACTCTTCCCCTACTATACGCATTTTGATTCTAGTCACTATTTTTAGCTTGCTTGAAATCCCTAAACATGCACGGATGGGAAAAGTCGATGGTCGTGCTGTCGTGATGGAACTTGGTGGGTGGCATACTTCGGGGAGTATGTGATCCTCCAATGGCACACGGTGGTCATCCACGGATTCGCCGCCGTAACATCGCGTCCTTGCCGACTGAGGTACGAGGCTTTTCCCTAGCTATTCATGCTATCCTACTTTGGTCGGCTTGCGCATGCTGTGGTGTGGTGTGGTAGTGTTTGTGTGTTGGGTCATGGTGTTGTGCCATGGACAAAGGACAAAAGGGTTGGGGACCTACTTGGTTGTCGAGCTAGAAAAGGAAGTGGACATTAACGAAGGTCATGGTAGCTTTGACATTGTTCTCACGTGCTCGATGATTTGGTCGGCCTTCTTTTGTCCTTGCCTGGTGTGCCTTCTTTTGTCCTTGCCTAGTGTTGTTGTCTTGCTACCCCCTTTTGTCATAGTCGGCCGAAGGTGGTCGTCCATGGTCCTCATCTTCTCTCCATCATCCTCCTCTACATCCTTAGCTTCTCCCCTCCCCCCGAGTTCTCTCCTCCTCACTGTCTTTGTGTGGTCATGGACTTGGGTGGTGGTATTCGGCTTACTCTCTGTTGTTGGCCGAGCAAAGCACTACCTCTTGCTTTGTCTTGGGTTTGCTTTCGGCTAAGTGAAGAAAATGAGTTGGGGAGGGTGGTGAATGCTCTATTGGCTGCCTTAAGAAGGAAGGAGATGTGTGGCTTCTCTTATGCCTTGGTGATGTTACATGCTCTATTGGTCAGCGGGACCGCCGTGTGTATCCCCCCTTGTATAGCGTCTTGGGTTCACATCGTTAGGTAAAATGCGATTCTACGTCTAACTTGTTTTTGCAGGGAATGATGTGAATAGTATGACCCTATAGCTTATTTGAATGTATGAGATGTATGTGATGCATGTAACATTCGTTCATGGCCTGCGTGTCATGATTATTTCAGCTATTGTTAGCTGTATATATTGTATTTAACGACCTGCGTGTCGACCTTAATGCTTGAATCTATCTTTGTAATCTTCAATTTCTAGCTATTATAGGTAGTAGCCTAGTTTTAAGGTTACAAGCTTTTAAGCATGGTGGCCTAAAGGAGTGATGTGGAGGATGGAGATCGTCTACACCTACTTGGAGATGGATATCACCATTTTTGGGCCATACTACTTCACAGTTAAATGTGTTTTATCTATGATGTTATCTATCTTATTCTTATGCAATGATATATGTGATATGTTGCTTTGGTAGGATAGAATCTCTCTTAAAATTATGTGTTAATGCCCTTCCATATGCTGCACCAAAAGATAATGATCACCGCATGGTAGGTCTACCAAAGTAGAGTGTCATCGGTTATCATCATCATTTGGGGTAGATGTCGGACATCTACATGCGGAAGTATTTGGTTTACTTAATAAGGTTATCAAAATAGTTTTGGACCTTGGGGCATAGATTGGGGCCGAGGCATACTGATGTCATCTAAAGTAGAGTCACATAGGGATGTGATTAGCAAGGTGTTGCTTACCCATGTCACTAGTTTTCTAGCCGTGATGCCAAAGCTCACTAGGAATTAGTGAAATGAGGATTTTTACCCAC
Organism: Melocanna baccifera; assembly: GCA_036346265.1. Taxonomy (NCBI): domain Eukaryota; kingdom Viridiplantae; phylum Streptophyta; class Magnoliopsida; order Poales; family Poaceae; genus Melocanna; species Melocanna baccifera. The sequence continues at coordinate 5,760,058 of CM070683.1, read as the reverse complement.
TATGTAACTTAGAGCGAGTTTTTGTTGCAAAACTCATAGTGGGAGTCTTTTGTTAAATAGTTTAATAAAATATGAACATAAACATAGTGCTAAACTTTGCATATTCTTGTGTTGTAGATCATGTCAGCTAACGCCGCATCCAGTACTTTTAATTTGCGATCTGTTCTTGAGAAAGAAAAACTCAATGGAACAAACTTTTTGGATTGGTATCGCAACTTGAGAATTGTTCTCAAGCAAGAGCGCAAGGAATATGTCCTTGAGTCTCCTTACCACGAAGACTTGCCTGATAATGCTACTGTGGCTGCACGGAGAGCTTATGAGAAGCAAACGAATGATTGCCTTGATGTGAGTGTCTCATGCTTGCCACAATGTCCTCTCGAGCTTGAAGCAATATGAGAACACAGATGCCTACAATATCATTGTGGGGTTACGTGGTATGTTTGAGAACCAAGCAAGGGCTGAGAGGTTCAATACTTCAAAGTCCTTATTTGCGTGTAGGCTTGCGAGAGGGAATCCGTCGACCCTCATGTGATTAAGATGATTGGCTACATTGAGAGTCCAAAAGCTTGGTTTTCCTCTTAGCCAAGAGTTGGCTACTGATGTGATTCTCCAGTCGCTCCCCCCGAGCTTTGAGCCATTCATAATGAACTTTCACATGAACAACCTAGACAAGACCCTAGCTGAGTTGCATGGAATGCTAAAATCTGCCGAGGAAAGCATTAAGAAAAGCAGCAATCATGTGATGATGATGCACAAAGGCAAGGGCAAACCCTATGTCAAGAAAAGCGCGGTCAAAAGAAAGTTAACTCCCGATGCGATCGCGAGCAGTTCTAAGGCCAAGAAAGACAAGAAGGGCGCTACTCATCCTGATGCAGATTGTTTCTACTGTAAACAATCAGGACATTGGAAAAGGGACTGCCCAAAGTATTTGGAGGATCTTGAGAAGAAGAAGGGAAGTATGACTTCCACTCCAGGTATAAATGTTATAGAAATCAATCTTGCTACTTCTTCCACTAATTCTTGGGTATTTGATACCGGATCGGTTGCTCACATTTGCAAATCGTTGCAGGGGCTAATAAGAAGTAGAAGTTTGAGGAGGAGCGAAGTGGATCTTCGCGTTGGCAATGGTGCAAAAGTTGCTGCGGTAGCTGTTGGCACCATGCCATTGTCTTTACCTTCAGGATTAGTTTTGGAATTGAATAATTGTTATTGTGTTCTATCTCTTTCAAAGAACATTATTTCTGCTTCATGTTTGCAAGCAGAAGGTTGTCTTGCTACCCCCTTTTGTCATAGTCGGCCGAAGGTGGTCGTCCATGGTCCTCATCTTCTCTCCATCATCCTCCTCTACATCCTTAGCTTCTCCCCCTCCCCCCGAGTTCTCTCCTCCTCACTGTCTTTGTGTGGTCATGGACTTGGGTGGTGGTATTCGGCTTACTCTCTGTTGTTGGCCGAGCAAAGCACTACCTCTTGCTTTGTCTTGGGTTTGCTTTCGGCTAAGTGAAGAAAATGAGTTGGGGAGGGTGGTGAATGCTCTATTGGCTGCCTTAAGAAGGAAGGAGATGTGTGGCTTCTCTCATGCCTTGGTGATGGCTTGACCTTATCCTTTTGCTATGCCCGACCGGCTATGCATTGGCCTTATCTCTTTTGCCCACCCAGTCGGCTGTGCAATGGGTTGCTCTGGTATTATGCTTTGATTATTTGTGGTGTGAGGTAAGTCAGTAAAAATCAAAGTAGATGTTGGCTAAGTTTTTTACCGAATGATAAGACCCACTTAAGTGAAAGGTGTTGGCCGGCCCTAGACGGTCTAGGTATCTTGATGAGAACTAATAAATTTGGTATTCTAAAGCCAAACGGGTTCTAACAGCAAAATCTTTTTATTTCTTTTATTCTCTCTTGGATTGTTTTTATTCTTCACATTTAGATCACAAAAGAAAAAGGTTTGGGTTTTGGGTTGGTCTTCGAAGGGCTACTAATCCTCGGGCAATGCAAAGGAAAATGCAATACAAGGGAAGGATGCAAATGTAATTTTATTACTTTCCATTTTAATGCAATACTTGTAATTTATTTATTTCTTGATGCACAAAGTATTCTTGTAATTATTCAATGGTTATAATGATTTTAATTTACTTGTAAGAGCCAAGTTTAATTTCTTGTAATTCACTATGGTGTAATTAACTTAGTTGGCTTTTAAATTACTGTTAATTAAATTTAATTGCTCTGTTGAAGTTAATTAAGAGTTAGGGTTCTTTCAAATTACTACCAAGTCCAATCCTGATATGTCATCTGGTTGCAATAAAATTTTAATTTTTTCTGGAACTTCTTTTTAAAATTTCTGGTATATTACTTTCGTATTGCTCCTTCACTTGGGCCAAAATCTTTTGTTGTTAGTTCACGTGAGCATTATTACACCAAACTTGCATATATAGCTTAATGTAGGGTGAGCCATGCTCACGAGCACTCTGTACATCTGACGTGCAAGAGGGTTTTGCAATTGAATGGTAGGTCTGAAACAAGTAACGACATTACAAAGCATGAAACGAACTCATTTCCAGACAGTGAGCGGAAGTTCCCTTCGCAATTCACAGATCAGAACGTACAGCTATTTCGTTCATTAGATAGATTAATGGGTTAACGAAAACAAGTGATCGTTAGATGGATCATACAAATCTGCAGCAACTAGACCAAACCACCTCCAAGGAAGGCTTCCTCGCCTCACCTCCATGACTTAGCGCACTCCGAATGCGCCGGCCACCTCAGCCCCGCCGTCCCGTCGAGCCGCCTGGCGACGCCGAGGACGGCCTTCAGGTCGGCGACCTTGGCTCGCATCGTCCGGCAGCAGTTGGCGTGCACGGTGGCTACCTGCCGGGAGTCCCGGCTGTCCTGGCAGAAGCCGCTGAAGCGCGCCGTGTCCAGGATGCGCGCCCTCAAGCCGAGCCGGCGGAACGCGCCTTGCCGCTTCATCCGGTTCAGCACGTCCTGCTCCTTCAAGCCCGCCGATCCGTCCCGCGCCGCGTACCACTCATCGAACAGCGCCACCGTCCGGTTGTTTGAGGCCACGAAGAAGAACCCCGTGTTCAGCTCGTTGCCGGCGTAGTCGTGAGGCCGGCCGTTGAACTGGTCGGAGCTGATCAGGAGGTCTTCCTCCTCGGCGAGGTTCAGCCTCGGGAAGGGGTTCCTCAGCCACATCACATCCAAATCCTTAAAAACACAACCACAGAAGAAAAAATTAAGCATCATAAGACGTCATAAATCATAACGTGCTAAGGCAGGTGTGTATATATGTGTGAGCTCCTAGAACGTACGGTGAATATAAAGTTGTAGCCGTGCTTGAGGACGTCGCCGAGGAGGCGAATGCGCTGCCACATCATGCGTATGAACCCGTCCGACATGTAGAGCTGCTCCGACGAGAGGTCGGTGCCGTTAACGGACGCCGGGAGCTGGTAGCACCGGACGCCGCCGAGGCTCCTGCACCGGCGGAATGCCGGCCGGTCCGTGGCCACGAGGAGGACGTGGTCGATGAGCTGCTCGGTGCCCTCCCCTTCCCTCAGGCTCCGGAGGAAAAGGTCGAGCAAGCCGTCCTCATCGGCGTACGCCTTGTTCAGCACGCCCAGGATCAGCGTCTTGTTCGCGTACGCCGCGCCGCGCAGCGCCACCTCCAGATCATCATCGGGGGCACACGCCTTTTCGACGTACGTCAATGCCAACAAGTTAGTTAGGGTTCAGGCTTACTTCGTCGACGCTGCAGACTGCAGCAATGAACTCTGAAAGGTCAACTTAGTTGGTTGAACTCTTAAGGATAAGAGCACCACTTACCGCTGATCTACGGCGCCGTATGTTGAAGAACTTCTGCTCCGTCTCGCCGTCGTCGGCCGGAGAAGATAGCACGTACGAGCCAACAACGAGGAGGAGGCAGGCGGCGACGACGGCCACGAAACGGCTCAATGCGCAGCGCTTCCGCAGAGCAGCCTGTGTCGACGTGCCCATTGGATCGAATCGTTCGCTTCTTTTTCTTTTTTAGCAGCCTGTAGCTCGATCACAATGGAAGGATGTTGGTGTCTCTCTCGGGTGAGGACGAGAAGGCGCGCAGTATATCATGGGTACGGGGTTCGTTAGTCCAGTTGCGATTTTAAACAGGGTGTATGCATGGGTAGTCATGAGAACATCGCAGCAAACCTACCAACCTGCACGCTTAGTATTCGCGCACACACAAATGTGAACTGGCCTTGCAAATTGCAATAGCTGATGTCCCATTGTAAGGTCCATGCCCATCAGTCAACAATCATCGGCTTCCAACCTTCCACAAAACAAAAGAAAAATGCATACTCATGTAACTCATCAGTCATCGGTTTCCTCTACAATATATGGCACACAATCACACATCAATCTCAATATTCCCAACCCACTGTTCCCTTCAGCTAGCAGTAACATCCATTTTTTTGTTGAACTAGCAAGGCATTGCGCCCGTATAGCACGTTTAAATGACTTTGCAATACATACGAGATTTTTGCTTTTTGGAAAATTGATAGTTGCGTAACTCCATTTGTAATATTATAATACTATATATTATAAGAGATAAAAATACTTACTCTATTTTCGCATACTTATCATCTGTGACCAAAACTTTCTTCCACAAATATTTACATAGCAAAATAGTAAACATAGTATAATATAATTTTTTTTATTTATATCATTACCATCATCATCTCTTTCTTTCATTATTGTAATGCTTATCTATACTATATACTCATAAGACACATCATATAGCATATACGGTACAACAGAGTGGACACTAGAATGAACAACTAGAATGTTTCTTCTTTTGAAAATTTTTCGCATATTCTTTTTTTCTTAGCGATGGAAGCCACCTATCATGGACTTTTATTATATAATAAAGTATGATTCATAATATATATATATATATATATATATATATATATATATATATATATATATATCAAATTTCTTACCTTAATTTTTTCTCAAAACAGCATATTTCTAGAATTTTGATTTTGAATAAATTTGAAATTTCTATTTTTACTTAATTTGGAGTTAAAAAACAATCGCTAATTTCCTTTGATTTTTATTCTGAATTTGTATATTTTTGGATTGTACTTCTTATAGACTTTCTTTTTCAGTTTTATGTTGGAATTTGTACATGAATTTAGCTGCTAATTTTCATTTTAAATTTTAAGCTATTTTTATTGTACTTTACATAGATTCTTTCTTCTAATCTTAAATTTATTTTTATTTAATTTTGAATTTTAGTTTTAGGTTATAATCCCTATAAAATCCAACTTCTCATATTTTTTATTCCCAAATTTTAGCTATGTAGGGGCTTTAAGTTGGAATTGATATGAAAAATCAAATGGCTAATTTCTTTTTATTTTTTATTTCAAATTTTTGTCTTTTATTGTACTTCACATGAACTCTTTCTTTTAATATAAGCCATTATAACCTAGGTCGCTAGATAGATGGTTAGATATTCTTCATTAAACAATAACATATGATGACTACTATAGTTTAACTTAGTTTGTACATCTTATAGACTTTTTCAGTTTTAGGTTAGAATTTATACATAAATATAACTGTTAATTTTTATTTTGAATTTATGTTTTTTGTATTTGACATAGACTCTTTCTTTTAACCTAAATTTTATTTTTATTTATTTTCAAATTTTAGTTTTAGGTTAGAATTCCTATAGAAATTCATCTACTAATTTTTATTTCAAATTTTAGCTATATAGAGGCTTTAATTTGGAGTTCGTATGAAAAATCAAATTATTAATTTTTTTATTTTTATTCCGAATTTTTTATTTTTATTGTACTAGGCATATACTTATTCTTTTAATATAAGCCGTTATAATTAAAGTCCGTTGGATAGATGGTTAGATATTTTCTTTAAATACTAATAATGATTATTATAGTTCAATTCAGTTGGGGGTCGACCACATTAAAGACCAGATATTTCTTTGAGAGTTTCTACTTTATTTCTATTTTTTTTTCTTAGCAGCTCTAAAAGACATGTTATGAACTTTTAATATATAATACAATAAGCTATTATAACTGGGGTCCACTAGATGGATGGTTAGATGTTTTTCTTAAAATAATGACATCTAATGACTGCTATAGTTAATTTAGTTTGTACATCTTATAGACTTTGTTTTTTAGTTTTAGGTTGAAATTTGTACATAAATCTAGCTAGTAATTTTTATTTAGAATTTAAGTTATTTTTATTGTATTTGATATATACTCTTTATTTAAATCTAAAATTTATTTTTATTTAATTTTAAATTTTAGTTTTAGATTAGAATTCCTATATAAATTTAACTATAATTTTTATCTAATTTTTATTCTAAATTTTACCTATTTAGAAGCTTTAATTTGGAGTTCGTATGAAAAATCACATGGGTTATTTTTTAATTTTTTATTATGAATTTTTGTTATTTTTATTATCTTTAATATATGCTTTTCTTTTAATCTAAACCGTTATTACTAGAGTCCACTAGATAAATGATTAGATATTTTTTAAAAATAATAGTATTTAATAACTGCTATATTTTAATTTAGTTAGGGTGCACCACATTAAGAACCAGGTATTTTGCTTTTTATGAGAATTTATATTTTATTTCTCTTTTTTCTTAACAATTGTAAAAGACTTATCATGAACTTTTTGTAATACCCGTAAGAGAGGACAGGAAAAGAATGAAATAAAGTTTTAGTTTTCAGTAAAGAAAGAGAAATTGCTGTCAGAGCCCTAGAATTTATTTTCGGGCGGGGCATTCCGTTCACGGAGATACCTGACCGTCCGGGGCCAGTCGGCACCTCTCACAACCTTAGGGGTCATCATTCAGCATTTAAATAAGCCTGTTTTTGTACTTTAAACACTGTAGCAAACAACCTCCCTAAGCAGTTCAGTGCATGCAGCCAGCCAAGGCCACAGTGCAAATAACCATTCGGACCAAGAGTCCTCCAGCAGCACAGGAACATAAGACACAATAGGGGGTAAGCACAAGCAGAGCCAACTGCTCCCAGTCGAATACAACCTCCCCCAAAAGTTCAGTGTATCTATTCCCTTCTACATACCCACAAGCATTACCAAAGCACACACAGCCACCAGAGCTCAACAAGCCAGATGTAAGAAACCACCAACACCTCCAGCACCACCACTCTTCCCCAACCCTACCTTCCCAAGTGCACCTTCGGCCGGAGGCCAGAAGGTGAAGATCCAAGCCAAACACAACCAAGGGAGGAGGGCACGACAGGGAGGTCCAAGGCGGCCACCACAAGAATAAGTGCAACCAGCGGGGACCCAGGGAGCAGAAGGGGACCACATCGAGCCAGTGACGACCGACAAGGATCCGCACGTACGTCGTCTTCCCCGACAACGACCATGTGAAGCAGATCCTGCAACCCTCGATTCAACATTTCTTTTTTCCAGTCCGACAACAAGTAGGCCATCATTTGTCTTTTTTTCTGTTTGAGTTCCCCTTCTTCTTTGGGGTTTCCCCTTTTGGAACTGAACCAAAACTCCAGCCCCGCCACCCAGAACCCATAAGCTACCAGCCATGAGTATGGATTAATAGAAGTAAAAGCAGCTTAAGACCTAGTGCCAAACGAAAGTAAAAAGGGTAGAGTAAAAATTAGCAAATAGCTCCAGGTAGGGGTAGAAGTCTTGAGCAGGCCGGCCGTGAGCGGCATTCACCCAGCCTTCGGGTCACCAGGGCCTGCGCAGACCGTCGGCAAGCCGGCCAAGCCGCAGCGTAGCCGTCAGAGCAATAGCACAGATCCTTCAAGGCTACCCCCCCAAAACCTTACCATGGGAGGGGAAGGGGAAGGGAGTCGGTCGGGCAGCAACCGAAAAAAAAAGATGGGGCGTGACGCCCACGAGTGGCCGGCCCAGTTAGAAAGAAAAGGAGAAAAGAAGAAAGAGGGAGAGGAAGGAAAAAGAAAAGAGAGGGAAAAAAAAGAAAAGAAAAGAGAAGAAAAAGATTAAGTGCGCGTTAATGAGTTTTACCCGCAAGTATGGTTGGTGCATGCCTTAAAGTGTAGTCATTTGGGTATCAAGGCATTCGACAAACATCCGGTATAAAGAAGGGTGTTAGTGTCGAGTTGCATGTGGGAACGTTGTCGGTCGTCTATGCGTGTAGAGCCGATGTCGTTTGCTTGCTTATGTGTATTGTAATACTATGTTAAGACGGATGGCGCTTACAGGTGAAGACCCTGGTTTGGCACCCTTCACATACCATCCACAGGATTGACCAGGTGGAGGTTCTAGTCTGACACCCTTCACGTGCCGTCCGCAAGAATATTCAGGCAAGTACGTGGTAGAATAGTGGATTGGGGTGAATGCTTGTTATTTATTTTGGTGATCCATGCTTTATATCATTTTATGAAATGATATCTCTGCTTATTGTTGAGTATATTGCCACAAGAGGTGATTGTGACTACGGACAAGGTGTGGCATCATTTTCCTTGCAATCATCATAACATAAGTTGCATAAGCTAAACCGAAGATGAAGTCATGTAACTATTCCGGTGAGGTCGGTGAGAAAGGTACATGACTAATCCGGGGTGCTTACAGAGAGACCTACTTCGGTAGGTATTCCACGGAAGTGGAGTTTGTGGCCCGCGTGAAAGAGAGCGGGCACGAGTGGGCCATCGACAGGTGGACGCTCAGCTTTACCGGTATGAGCTCGGAGATTGCATCTGGACATAGCATTGCATTGCATTGTGTTGCACTGCATGAAAGAAACTGGTGATTACTGAACAGTTGAGGAGTTTATATTGCAGTTGTACAAGATAAATGATTACCGATGCATACAAGGATTGTATCTTGCCTAGACAATTGAATTGGTTTTGTTGTCGCCATTCTTTTATTATGTGTTTGCGGGATCTTTGGACTCACCCTTGCTTTGTTTTTTTTAGACAAGTGGTAAAGGCGTCATGCACGGGAGGGAGTAGCACAGTTATTCCACGTACGGCAGTAACTCACATATAGCTTATAGATGTCATATTTAGCCTGGTGTAGCACAATTACATTTTTGGTATTTAGCAATTTCATATCTCTGCTGCACTTACGATCAATTGGTTATCAATTGTCGCTGAATGCTATTGAATAAGAGGAGTTGCAACGCAAGTCTAGCGGTAAAAGCTGGAACTAGTAGCATCACGAGCAGGTGGTAGCACTTTGGTCTCAGACAAGGGGCCGGGGTGTTACACTTTTACTATATAATAGAATAGATTATTTTGACAGGAAAGATATTAAAATAGAATAGTTTGACAGGAAAAGAAAAGCCCGCGTTGCGATCGTGAATGTATGAATATGAACATCAGACCAACACCCCTAAACACAACACAGGAGCTCTCATTAAAATGCTCTGTTAAGAATGTATCAAGGATTACAACACACACTAACCTTTACATTCCCACCACTATTTCTGAGGCGACGAAAAAGAAAAGTCTACCATCCACCCTTCCCCACTCCCCTCTTCCAGTCAGACTAACCTCCTAAACAAAGAGCCTACCCCCCAACACTGCTTATACACCAGGCACCCATCTTCAGGTGCCTAGGTGGAATGGACCTCTACTTTCCGTATCCTACAATTGGAAAGTAGTGGCTAAAAAAAAGGAAAATGAATATGGATAGGACATTGTCATTTATACTTTACACAATCTCTGAGCGTCAGCCAGAGTTATAAGGGGAAGAAGCTCCAGGGAAAGTTACAGCCAGAAAGACTTCTTCTCGCCATATCCTGTGCACGGAACACCCTTCTCTTCTTCTTCCCTCTTGCTAAAAAGGGTCTGGTCCGAGCAATCTAGACCCGCCCCACATGCCGTATTGTACAACTCGCATGCGGAGTAGCATACCCGAAGCCTGTTGTCCCCGTCCTCGTCGCACCTTTGAATTGAGATCTGATAAAAGGAGCCCAATAAGCATGAGTTTATTCAGGTGCTGGATGATTAATTTGCCTACATGAATGTGAACACAAATTCTCCCTCTTAACAGCGAAAAACTACAAGGCTACATAAAGAACCAGGGCATGGAAAATCAAACTGACATTTAACTTAAATAGCAGCATTAGTTGGCATAAGGTGCATGGTGCTATCTATTTATGTATATACGGTTCTCCAAAGTGGCACTTATTGATCTCCACTTATGGTAAGCTGTGCTCCTTAACCTATTGTGCTTGTTTAAAGCAGCAATAAGCACCCAACTTTATCTTACGAGTATGCAACTTGAAGTTAAAACATTTATAAAAAAACAGCGTAAGTCCATGACATAAATATTTGAGAAATGATCGAAGGGAGCAGTACCCAGCAGGCCAGCCGCTTCGCTGCTGCTGCACAATTGGCATTGTTGAAGAAGTTAAGGAAGGTCCGCCCACTTGGCATCAACCTATTGTAATTTGGCACAAGAACTACTGCTTCGAGCTGTTGTAGTATACTGAGTTCACTTGGTGCACAATGCTGCCCATCAGCATCTCTAACCAGAACATCATAACACATTGACAGGCTGGGCAGTATTATAGAACCCTTCTGACAAGTGTAGCCTGCATAATCTGAACATCGAAACTCACATTTACCATTATCACAAACCCCTCCATGCAAACTACACTGCTCATCACAAACCGCTGCATAAAAAGAAAACAGGATATTACTTCTTACTTGCATGAATAAGAGCGGAGCAACAATTGTGAACCATATAACAAAGCATTACAGATATCACAAAGCATCTTTTTCATCCCAAAATTCAAATGCATTAGTCTAATATGTGATATCTGGCAACCAAAATCCTTGAGGCCTTCGCTATGGTCCTAAAACTCATGAATCCAACCCAACAGTATAGATGTGTACATCTATAGTGGAAACTTTCAGTGGTTATTAAGTCTCACCTGTTGAGCAGTCAATCCCGGTCCAGCCACTTTCACATTCACATATCCCATTAGCTTTGCATATACCATGACCACCGCACTTGTCCGGGCAAGATCCTATTTACCAAACCAACACTAGTTAGCTAATTTGTGAGGTATAACAGAATGAACACTTCAACATATAAGGAAAGCTATCCGGACAATTTTTCCAGGGACCAAGGACCACAGTATGTATTGTCCTCTGCACTCACAATGTCGGTTTCACAAGAACCAACAGATTCTTCATAGTATTGACAAATATGGTAGAAATGTACATGTTAGCTATTTGTTTATCCTGATCGACAATATACATGAAGCAGAGCAACAAAAAAACTACATGACACTTTTTTTCACTCAAACTATTACTTGAAGACATTGCTTCATGACACTTTTTTCACTCAAAACTATTACTTGAACACATTGCTTGACTGTAAACTATTCCATGTGAACATCCAGCCTATTCACTAATCATTTTCAGGATACAAGATTAGAAAATTTAGTGCTGAAAAACCTGATCATAGGGAAACAAAAAATATCCACAACCAATGCGAGTGTCGTCATACTCACGTCGGCTGCAGTCATGACCATGAAACCCAGGGAAGCAGTGGCAAGTTCCATCAATGCAGTCACCATTAAAACTGCAAGACTTTGGGCACTGACCACTCACCGGGACTGGCACAGTGTTACACAACTCATGATATGCCGGGCAAATCAACTCCCCTTCAGCACAAAATTAACTCAAGTAAGAACTAAAAGAGAGAGAACTTGATCTAATACACCTTAAATAGCAAAACTCACCATTGAACCCTGGGAACTGAACAGGCCCACCAGATTCTGGACATGACTTCCAGATCCCATCAACAGCAACCTAAACAGTACGAATTTTCACAACACAGTGAAGGCAAACTTTAGTCAAAGTTGGACAGCATTTCAAATTTGAGAACAGAAGCATGATTCATAATTGGTTACTTGAACTGTGATGCAACCACTGTCAGAAACAGCATAAGCATGTAGTACAAAAATACAAAAAAATCACAATGTTGAGGTCGTCTTTAATAATCACAAAAGAAAAGGAGAGAAAATATGTTAGACGTTCTTATGGCCCTACAATTATATTTATGGTGGTTATAATGAACATTACAAATAATGGGGACACCCCACCAGGAATAAAAACAAAACACAGCACGCACAAGAATTTCTGGACAGAATTGGGTCCAAGTATGCTTGTAGTAGTCACCTCTACGGAGTTGTTTGTGCAGCGATGCTGATAACAGCCATTTCCCTGGGTCATAGATCCACGGACAAACCCAGTTCGCACTAGCGTTGAGGCCATACACCTGCTCATTAAAAATGGTCAAGATTGTGAAAATGGGATTTATTAAAACAAGCATATATCCAACTTTTTGTCTGCAGTCTCACCTTGAGTTACTTCCCCGCACTTCACCTAACATTCTGTCAGGCGCTCGCGCACTATTTACATCAGTGCATGAACCATCTGAATAAGCAACATAATATGTACAGTAATCTGCTAATGAAGACTGACCACCTGCAGACATGAAATTATGTATCATATAGGACTACAGGAGAGAACTTTGAAGTGCAACATGCTGACATACAGAAACTAATCAATGGAACTTAAGAAGAGAATCAGAAGAGAGGATCAGAAATGATGAAGGGTCCGTTTGTGATTGCTGTGTTGTGCTGTGGAATCTAGTTAGTTAGGGGAATTTTTACTAATTCCAATAAGCTTTTGCAGTTACAGCCAAAAAAAAGATGCTTTCAACTGTTACATCCAAAAGTAGGCATTGTTAGACATGTATAAGCTGTAGGGTTATTACTTTGTATAGAGGGTTTCTTGCATATATTCCCCCCTTTGTATATTTGGCCTATTGGCCCATTGGAATTGATACGATCCATTTATAACGGGAATAACAAAGTGCTTTTGAAACAAAATGCCAAGCGGAGCCAAATACTGGATAGAACATGAAAAGAGAAACTTCCAGAAAGTCTATCTGATTCATTAACCTCAGAGCTAGTTCCAAAACTGATCCCACTAGAGCTTATCAGATTGCCTGATGGATTAGGTGATTCAACTTGCTCTGTGACTGGGAAGTTTTTCGCAAACAGCAGGCAAAGGCTGTCAGGCTATGCACACATTTCAGCGAGGGTAATGTTGCATGCGTGCATGCATGTGTGGATGGGGGCTCCTCACACATTAACAGCTGTGTACTAACCACGTACAAATAAGTGATATCATCCCGTTAACTTCCCCTTGATCTACACCCACCTAAGTTGTTCTCCACTACCCAACCAAAGTTTATATGTATTTAGTACAGGAAAAATTGTACTGCCTGCTTTTAACTAGAGAAGAATGTAAGAACCAGTACGGATTAAAAGATGGAACAGTCGAACAGAAAACCTTAAAAATTTCCATATATCATTTCAGCACCCAGTATAACGTTAAAAAAGGGATATTGTATGCTACGTCATCACACAATGTGTCATAGCCATACCTTGATTAGCTTGAGGGAAATATTGAGCCCATTTGGGCAAGTCCCCGCTATAGCTTACTATAGGGCAGTAACCTTCTGCCTCCCTATTATATGTGCATCCTGACAATTGAGTTGTGTTGCAGCGGTACGCCCCTTTCCACATATTGCAGGGAGAGATAACAAACTCTGTTCCCTGATTTCGACCCCAATCTAAATACTCAGCCATGCTATAATTAGCTTGATACCATCCACTGTCCTCCAATAATGCTAAGGTCATCTTTGAAACCACTGATTTTGTATCCACCGACCCGGTCATGATCTCATTCATTAAGAGCCTTTTCTCCCAATGTGAACCTGTTAAAATGGCAAATGTCAGTTAAGGGAGGAAAGATACACAACTGGAGGTATTCTCAAAAACTTGTATAATACTAACAAATGTCAGTAAATACTAAATACAAATATCAAACTATATAAGGTTTGTGTTATGGATGTACCTGAGGTACCCCTGCCTCCGCCATCTTCCAATTCCAAACCAGTGAAGTTCTGGGAAAATGCCTAACACAACAAAGAAATTGGTCAGTTCACATGAAGTAGTTTTTTCAAAGCAAGGAGTACAAAAATGGAGAAGTTGCTAAACACGGCAATCACATGAATGACTCAAAAGATTTAACATAGCTCCCAGGTCTTTAGTTATAACTTACTCCATAATGATGCCTAGAGTGCATGACAACTCGAGGAAGGACAACACGAGTAACCATTCTTCCAAGCTTTTCATCCAAAGCCTGAACAGTAACCTGAACAGAGAAACAGAAAGATATTGAAATCATGGTGTGCAAGGCCTGAACTAGAGGAGGAGAAGCTATCATTAAAAAAAGATAGGAAGAAAGTACCCCCAATAAGTTTCAGACTATCCGACTAATCAATGCAGTGGAGCGGACAGAGAATATTTTAGACTAGAGAAAATGATTAGTCATCCAGTGAGTGATGCATTATTATGGAACAACATATGGTGACGTGTATCCTTTGCAAAGCTCCCCTCCCTCAGGCTCTAGAGGTATGCACAGTATGCTCCTTTGCATTGATTTTTTTTCCCCATAAAACAACTGGTTTTCAAAACTTAAAGTTAATGATATGAACATGCCAGAGGCAATTATTTTCAACAGTGTCTCAACTGAATCATTCATCTAGCAGGAAAGAATTAAGCCCTCTTTTTTTTTCATGAAAAGAGGAGGATCAAACAATTGAAGCTGAGCTGTCCTTGTGTCAAACCGAAATGGGCTCGAACTCAAGTGCTGCACAACTCAAAGACCACACCAACTTGATCTCTGTTAACTCCGGTCACAAGGCCCAAGTCCAGCATGGGCTCCACAAGTGGGAATTGGACTGTCCATGGGCCGAATCCAAGTGGGATTTGCATTCTCTTCACCAAATCTAGCTGTCTCTACAGTCCATCAACCAAATCGTAAAAGGTATTGGACTTGAGCTGCCATCTACACGTGAATTTAATGAAAAAAAGGAAAATAGAATCCGAATTTCTTTGAGAGGAGCATTCAGACTCCTTTGGAGCACTTTGGAGTGGACAAGCAAACCAGCCAAGGAAAAAAGGGAAAGAATAAAGAGGGGGGAGGGTAGTGCCGAAACCAGCCAAGCAGGTCTTGTCAAAGTCCAACCGTGCACACTGTTGGTCATCCTATGAGGTGTGGGCCAACGGGCTAAATAGGATAGTCTATTTGTTCCCGTTTCAGAGTTATTTCCTTTTACAGTTGTTGATAACTAGATTGCTACGAAATTGTATTTTAGGATTTGTGCTTCTTATGTATTAGT